>CM055102.1:36370584-37570584 GCA_029204225.1 Diphasiastrum complanatum | reverse complement strand
TGGGAGGAGTAATAGAATCTCAGCATCCTGGTCTTTGTGAAGGTATAGCGTCCATCATACATGTGACTGCACCTCCTCTTGGGTAATGATGATTTGAGGAGCTACTTCATAGCCTATATAGTCCATGCTATGCATGATGGAGCTGATGATCTTAAACTTGGTGGTTGGACTCCATAAAGTTACAAGATCGCAGTTGTGGTTACTATCCTATAATTTATTATTTTTTTGTCCTCTCGTGTCAGTGCTAGTGCCATCATCTTTGGTGGTGCAAGCTATCTGAGAGAATTTGTTATAAATTTAGCATGCTTGTGGTGGCCTTTCCTAAGAATGATCAAAATTATCGTTACCAGGAAAGGCGACCATACTTGTATCATTGTATGGAATGATCAAAATTTCAAAAGCATCCGCATGATGCAGTGTCTTCAGTAGAATCAACGTAAATGTTGAGCTCAGCTGAGAAAACCTCTTCAATTAATAGTACATACTATATGTTCATCCTTTCACTTATTCTATGATTTTTTTCCATCTGGGCATGGAGGCTCTGAGCGCTAGTCTCTAATGAATAGTACTTGAATTACCACTTCTCTAGTGATTAAAATAATTCGGATCCAAGCATACAAGAGCTACCTCTTTCCAATGGTCTTAAATGTCAAAATATTGACATGGTGCAAAAGTGGAATATACTAATTGTTCTCCTTGGCACGTCTTTGTCCTTATAATTTATGAAAAATCTCTCATGATTTTCTCATATTCTCTTTTTTCAGTCCTATGTGGCCACACTACAATTAAAATGTTTTCTCATGGGTTGTGGTGAAAACACGCCACAGAATTTTTTCACAAAAGCCTTGGAGAACATCTACAAACACGCATTCATTCTAGGAATGCACTCATTGCAATCAAAAAAGTCAATATACTTCAAGAGGCATATTATGGACAATTACTTGGGTCTTGGGCCTCTATGTTGTTGTGTTATGTGCTTGTATAGGTACATAATAGCTTACCCAAGGTTCCAACCTCAAGTTTAAAGATGGATTGCTCGATGTCAAGTTATTGACATATTTGTAACGCGTAATGACTATTGGGTAGTCTTGAAATTTTTGGAGGATGTGGTTCAATATGCATGAAATTTCGATTGGCATCAAAACTATCCCTTGTGTGAGTTAACTCTTATCAAGTCCTGGTTTCAAAAGCCAAAATTTGTTGACCTCTTTTGGAAATGAATCCGAGGACCACATTAGAGCATAAACACCCAATTGATTTTTGATCGCTCTCCACCTAGGAGTGTAAATCATCAAACAGAGTTGCTTTTTAATAGTTGACTTGCACTAGAAGAAAGAGGATGCAGCTGTTCCACAACTCTAGGAGTACTTGAAGATTAATCATAGCCAGCCAAGTAACTCTCTCGGGAGAACACAAAAGTGATTTTTTCAGGAATATAGAAGGAGATGTGTGGCTTTGTGTGTACAAATTTACCATCATGAATAAGTATCTATTGAATAGGATGGATGATATGAGAGACTAATTGAATGGTGCAAGGTTTTTCACTAGGATAGATATGAGATCATGATACCATTTGTAATGGGTGCAAGATGTAGATGTAAAAATGAGGTAGATTCTAGACCATGAACTATAGTCTATATATATGTCCTCCTAGTCCTCCTAGGGGGGGTGGCCTCATAGCCTCTTGCTCAACATCGTCATCATTGTCATCCCCACCCTATGAGGCCTCAAAAGACAGAGACCCCTCACTATCCTCCGTCTCCTCGGCAAAGCTACTGAAGTTGCTCTGTGAACCTCCGAGCAGCTTGAGCTAGTGATGCAGATCGAGTCATATGTAGGAAATAGAAGCCTAAGGATCCAGGATCTTAACTATTCAATCACACAAAGCATTCTCAAAAGAAAGAGAGAGATGGCTAGAAACCCTCTTGTAGAAACTCGTGGACAGCCAAGGAGAATAGTCAGTATTGCTTACAAAAGTGTCTCATACAAATGGGATGCACACATATATATAGTCCAAGATGACTATCTAACTTCATGACTATTGGCTATCCAACTACTTGACTATTGGCTATCCAACTACTTGACTATTGGTTGTCCAACTACTTGACTATTGACTATCCAACTTTCTATAAGTTACATAGAAAGAATAAGGTACCTCCAATATGTCAAGTTGGGGTACTTAATGTCACAATGTGGACCCATGAGTCCCTACCAAGTTAATTTCATACTAACTTAGCTAACTCTAAGTTTAGTAGGCCTAATATAATAAATGACCATGGTTACACAACTCTCGACCTTTGGGTCAAAGTAACCTATGGTAATGTAAGCAATTCCATTTACATTCCAACATCATAGGTCTTGCATGTAGAAATTTGCAGCTATTAGAAAATACCCAAGATAATAGAACCTAGATTGAAGACTCAGGAGGTAACCTAGATAGTAGATAGTAAGGAGTACAATCTTGATTGAAATTTGAAATACACGTGAACAATGATTCAATCATGAATATCAAAATTCAAGATTCAAGCAACTTGCACGCCTACCTGATCATGCAACAGAAAGATGGCATATATATCCTTCTCCTCCTGCGACCTAGGAGGTAAGTCAGGAACCTTGGTGATGTTGATCTCATCAGCGTTTACCTAAAGTTTAAACAATTAGCATATCCACGACTCGTCACTTGTGACTCACGTCTCATGTGACACAAATTCACAAATCACAAATGGTTCATGAATCTTAGATTAGTCAATACTGGGGTTTACCGTTTGCCGAGCCAAAACCTTCAAGCGAAGAGAAGCTTTTCGAGTGATGGTTATCGTTGACTGCCTATTTTTGTTGTAGACCATGGCGTAGAGACTTCCAAAAACAAACCCATTCTCCACTTATTGGTGGTTTTAGAGAGCAAATAGATGCTCAAAAATGCAAAATGTGGCATGTTTTGGAACTAGAAACAAAAAACTAGTTCGACTTAAAACATATTTGAAATAGTTATAATCTTGGCAAGAAGTAACTTGCAATTCAGTTTTCTTCAACTATTAACATGCTCCAACTTTGAAATAGGCCGTGAATGCCAAAATTGTGGGAGGATAGAATCCAAAGACAGGTATACAATATCAAAACTGCATTTATTTTTCTTACTGTCTCTTACAGTTATGCTAGGCAAGTCAAAAGCTTCAATATTGTCCTCTTCACTGTTGGAATGTAAATGGAATTGCTTACATTACCATAGGTTACTTTGCCCCAAAAGGTCGAGAGTTGTGTAACCATGGTCATATTATATTAGGCCTACTAAACTTAGAGTTAGCTAAGTTAGTATGAAATTAACTTGGTAGGGACTCATGGGTCCACTAGGCCTAATTGTGACATTAAGTACCCCAACTTGACATATTGGAGGTACCTTACTCTTTCTATGTAACTTATAGAAAGTTGGATAGCCAATAGTCATGAAGTTAGATAGTCATCTTGGACTATGTATATGTGTGCATCCCATTTGTATGAGACACTTTTGTAAGCAATACTGACTATTCTCCTTGGCTGTCCACGAGTTTCTACAAGAGGGTTTCTAGCCATCTCTCTCTTTCTTTTGAGAATGCTTTGTGTGATTGAATAGTTAAGATCCTGGATCCTTAGGCTTCTATTTCCTACATGGTATCAAAGCCTATAGGTGATCAGATTGCTTGCAGGAGGGCGCCCAATAGGAAGCTATCTTCTTCCCTTTTTGGTTGCATGGCATCCACACACTATAGAAGAACCACCACCACGTCTGCCTCTACGAGGTCCCACGCCTTCCCCCATCTAAATCGCATATAAAACAAAATGATGGAACATGAGTTAATGATGAAACAAGAGTTACGACTAGAAGTATGTCATAAAAAGATCCACGATATTGAATTGTTGAACATATGTAGAAAATCATAAACCATACCTTCGCTGCCCAGAATTGCCAATTTTTTTTTTTTTTAAACTTTCCAGAAAAAATTTTGGACCTAAAATGAACCTGAAAATACTAGAATAAGACCTGAAACTATTGGAATTAGACTTGAAACTACTGAAATTGGCCCACAGTTCCCAGAACCGTGGGTTGTGGGTTCTGGGAACCATACCACGGTTCCTTGAACCGTGGTACGGTTCATCTAAAAATCAATTAATTATTTATTGATTTTAATTTTCCCCCCAAAACCCCTCATAGCTCGTTTTGGGGGTGGGGGAAAAAAAAAATTAATTAAATAATTATTTCACAGTTTATACGGTTCTACCCAAAAAAAGATTGTGAACCGTACGGTTCTCAGAACCGTACTGAACCGTTAACGGTTCATTGATTCTATGCTATCGTAATCGTAATCATCTGTTTTTTCTCTCTCTACTGATACCCATGTTGCTTGGTTTAGAAAAAAAAGAACGACGATTCTGGGCGAATCCCTGTTTTTTTTGGCAACGATTCTAGAATTGGATTCGATCGTGATTTATAATCGCTGGTGCATCTATGAAGCATACATATGTAGAAAATCCTAAATCATACACATGTAGAAAAACATATAGATTTGTTGAACATTTCTTACTCATAGATATTTCAAACTATAGTTTAGAGTCAATTAAAAAAGCTACTTAAAAAATTATTTAATCTTGCCTTTAGCTTCATTACTGTAACCAGTAGGTATAAATATGATCTTCTTTTGCACTACTTAGTTTAGTGGTCATTCCACTTTTTTTTTTTTGGAGTTTTGTGATACTCGTTTGAACTCAATCATCTTGTTCCAGCACTTACCCAATTGATACCAAGCCAATTGGTGTATTTGGTGTATGGTTTATCAGACATTTTTTACTATGCATACAAGGGAAATTCGATTCTTATTCGATAGACATTCGAGATGTATTGGATGGGAATTCGACTGTATAGTCTCAATGGTTATTCAAAAGAAATTTAGCAGGAATTCAATTCTCATTTAACTAATGTTCGACCAAAAGTAGGTTGGATTGAATTCACCTGATTTGTACTTGCCCCCTCTATTTGACCTTAGTACTTTGATTGGTTCTCCACCAAAGCCTTGAATTTATTGAAGCAGGCTAATGCATCCGATTTGTTTTTCAAGAAATAGATCCACATCCTTTTGGAGTAATATCTATGAAGGTCATAAAATAATAAGCTCCGCCTAATGACATGGTCTTCATTGGGCCACACAGGTCACTGTGAATTAACTCAAGTGCCTTCCTAGCCTAAGCTGCTCCACCCTTCTTGAATTTCTCTCTGTGGTGTTTTCCCATCACGCAACGTTCACATATGAAGTGTTGCTCATCTTGTAGTGCTGGTAGCCCACTTACCATCTTCAATTTGTGCATCAAGCGCAAGCCCCCATAGCTCAAATGACCTATCCTGCAATACCACAATTCAGATTGAGATGCAATCGATGATGCTAAACCATATTCACCAAGTTTTGCAGCATCCAGCTTGTAAGTACCACAACTGTCGTCGTGATATCCCGTCACAACCACCTTGTAGTCGTGATCCATGTCTTTCATCAAGCAACCGTCTTTGACGAACTCAACTTTCAAGCACTGATTTTCCATGACTCCAATAGAAAGTAAGCTCTTCTTAAGCCCTAGCACATAGAGTACGTTAGAGATGTTCTTTACCTTTCCATTTGGAAATTGCATTGGCACATTACCAATTCGTTGTATCCGGCACTCTTGCCCATTGGCTTGTGTGACCTTTTCCACATAATGGATTGGTGAAAAACTCTCAAACCAATCTCACTTTTGCAATATTTGGATAGGAATATCATTGAGATGAAGAAGAAGCATCCTCTTTTGAGGGCAAAATATTTGTAGATGGGTATATTATGTATTTAATATAATTTATATATTCTTGCTACCTCTTCGTTGCTTTCTACTTCAGCTTCTCGTTGCTTACTACCTCATCTGTCTTGCTTTCTACATCAGCTTTTCGTTACTTCTTATGCCTCTACCTCTTCGTTGCTTACTGTCTTGCTTTTTTTCAGTCTAAATGATTTTCAGAGACCTCAGAAAGGTATTTTTCATAAGCTAATCCATAGCCCCAGTGCGGCAGGGGATGGGGTTGGGGAGCGAGTGAGGCAGCAAAATAAATTTGCTTGCCTGCAACGCTCATCAGTTTCTGCTGAGAGGAAGAGCCAATTCCTGGGCAATGTGACTCATGCGGGCATGACGTCGTTTTTACAATTTGGAGAGAGCATAGCACACAGTGATAAAGCATCTGAGAAATTGTTCAAGCTGCTGGACATTGAGACGCTACAGAACCTGGATCAGAGCATGAACAAGGTCTTTGAGGGCGATGGTTGCCAAAACATCAGACATCGCGTGACAGAGCTTAGGAAATAGATTGCCTGCCAAGTATTGGGTTTTGGGGTATTGGGAAACCGAACTTCCCACATCTTATCCATTAATCTTGTTTTGTTATACTTATCAACTTTGTCCAAATGAAAAATATGTATTCATGGACAGCCTTCTTCAATGTTATCGTTTGTGTATCTGGTAGAATTGGAGATCGCCACACCATTACTATGGTCGAATGGTAGTCCGCTCTCATTAAATAGGTAGTACACCTTTCAGAAAGCTGAACAATGTATCACTACACTTTTGTCAGCCACGCTAAATTTGAACCTCTTGCCTATATTACCTACCCACTTGCAGTTTCGGCTCCTGTCTCTGAATTAACTACAAATGGTTTTCTCATGCCAGAACATTACAGCATTGGCTGAGACATTCTTGTCACTGCAAGAGATTTTCATGAACTTTCATTCTTGGCCAGGTTATATTTAGTTGTCGTCGATCGTTTTTCTAAGTAAGCACATGTCAGCCGTGGCACGTCTTTTTTTTGAAGTATGCTTTTTGGTGATCTCTTAATAAATTGGTGAATGGATGGCTATTGCATACCACTCCCACTTTCGGCTTTACCAAAATGGATTGGAAGTCTTCGGTATATACCCTTTCCCCCAGCAAATGGTCACTCTCAATTCCTTAACTGGGAAATAGAGGATTATCTCTGTAACTTTGTCATAGCTAGAGGCACTTATTAGGATTTGTCTCTACCCTAGTCAAATTCAGCTGTAACATCTTTAGCGAGACTATTATTGGTTTTACCCCAGTTTCCTTGGTAATTTCAGAGTTTTAAAACAGCATTTCTAGTTGTAAATTCAGAGTTTTAAAACAGCAGTTCTAGGCATATTGAAAGGACAGGGAATGAAGCCGTTCATAAGTATAACCCAAAGGCATGAATTGTGGTTTGTAAGATTCTTTCTTTATTTTATGGGTATCGACCATTTTGAGTACACTTAAGAATCAGCAGTAACAGCCAGCCCGTTTCCTATGTACAGGCTATTGAAGCAGGTATTGGTTATGGAGGATGGCTTCATGGAGAGGCGGTGGCTGCTGGCATGGTACTCTTGCCCTTTCTACCACTTATTGATAGCACTGTCATTTTAAAGATGAATTGATCAAGCTATTGTTTTTTAGGGTGGTTTATTCCTAAAAATTTGCTCCAATCAATATACGGTGGGGGTTGTTGTAACTTCATAATACTTCAAAGTGAAGAAGTTTTTTTTCTTGACAGACTAGTTACGGTTTATGGGACAGGTCATGGCAGCAGACATGTCTTATCGACTAGGTTGGATCGATGATGCATTGAAATATCGAGCTGTGAAGTTATTGGAGAGGTCAAATCTTCCAACTGCTCCACCAGAAACGATGGATATAGACAAGTTCAAGACCCTCATGGCTGTAAGACCTTAGTCAAAGACTGAACGTCTACCCACTAAACTATGAACTTAGTTGAAGTAAATCTCATTGCAGTTTTGATTCTAGAGCACAAGATTCAACATTTGGGCTGGTAGACATGAAGGTTCTTTTGTTAAATTTAAGGCCTTCAATCTCACCTGTAAGTAGCTAGTTGGAGTTCATTTTATCTTATCAAGGTTGCAGGTTTGTGATGGTCAATGATTGTGTTTTTGAGCCAGGTAGACAAGAAGGTAGCAGATGGTCATTTGCGAATGATTTTGCTGAAAGGCCCACTTGGTAATTGCATATTTACTGGTGATTACGATTCATCGGCTTTGGATCAGACATTGAATGCATTTTGTCAATCATAATGTGTCGTAATGTACGGTGCTGGAGAAACAGTTACACTTGCATGAATGGCTGTTTCAACACCAAAAAGTTTCAAATATTTGAATTATGTCTGTAACCCCTCTGATAATTTTTATTGGGGTATTATACTGTGCCCTGCGATGGTGTATTCCACTGTGTGGTGTTTCAAAACCAAAAAGTTTCAAATATTTGAATTATGTCTGTAACCCCTCCGATAATTTTTATTGGGGTATTATACTGTGCCCTGCGATGGTGTGTTCCACTGTGTGGCACTTAATCAGTATTTCCTTTGAAGAGAGTAGGTGACGCAATGAAATGCATACTTTTCATGGTCTCAATAGCTGAGTTGAGCTCTCATATTTTTTGCAAGTACATTATAAAAAAAATAGGCACACTTTCGGGCAGTACTATAGAAACAGCCATATGCTAGTGAACCAAAGCAGCAAAGGTAAATGCTTTACAAAAATAGAAGCTTTGACAGGAGAGCAACTTTTTGTGAAGATGTATCGTGCTTGAGTTGGGCTCACCTACCCAGGTTTGATTCTCTGTGATCCCATGGATTGATAATACCAAAAAACACTTTCTGTGAAGATAATGAATTAAGTACATTCCAAGAGGTTTGTCACCTACAAGACAACCTCTAGTTCTTTGCTCAGAATTCTATGCTGGAATTTTCCTCCGAGAATGCCTGTAGATACATATGCTGCTCATATGAAAGTTTTCTACAAATTTACCAATTCTTATGGTATTGGCCAACTCATGATTTACCCCTGCAACTATGTTTCTGTGAATGTAGGATTGGTAAACATTATTGGAACCATGAGCTTTTGATTTTATGCTTTGAAGTCGGGATTTTCTTATGAAAGACAATGTGTGATTGTGTCTACCCATGAACTAGCTGATGGATGTCCTCACTGGTGGTTCTCTGACTACACTTTGTTGGGCATCGCAACTTTTTGCTACTTACGAATTATTATGGTTTATAAGCAATTGAGATCAGCACACTTTTGAAATGATAGACGACTCTATATTAGTTGACTTATTGACAAGAATATTATGATCAAAGCATGTGTGAGATACGAAAGAAGTAACTACTAACATTGACTACTAAGAGAATTCAACGAGTTCATCCAAATTTTTAACATCATGACTCAAATGAAACAATATAAGAACACAAAAAAGAAGAAGAATTTATGTAGAGCGGCTAGAGGAAGAATGGGTGCAATGGAAGGAGAGATTATAGATGCGCATGTTGAACCACTGATTAGAAGTATGGAGGCAAAAGATATTCTTGGCACCACAAAGTGGGCTGTTGTGGACAACATGGCAATTTGTGAGCAAGTTTGTTTTGATCCTTCACAAGATGGCAAGAATACCTTTTCCGAAGAAGAGGTTGCAAGTTAGTGAATATGATTAACAAGACAATGTAAATTTTCTCAAAAAGAAAAGTAATAGCATATTGTTTGAGGAGATTTTGTCATGAGCTATTAATAGATTTAAATCCTAAGATCTTCCACAAGAATACTAGTACTAGGTACAAATTTTCAGTGGTTCTCTTTTGCTATGCAAAAGGCGACAAAGCTTGTAATGTTCATGAGTCCTTACATTTTCAAATGTGAGTCTATTAATGTCTTTCAAAATAGTTGTTGGAATCCTATCATCATGGTTGGTGCACTTTCTGTGAATCCACTGATGGGATGTCAAATAGTGCGCTTTGAGATTCCAGGCAAGGGAATCAAAACGTGACTGCAACACAATCTTTGTGGTGGTTTTGTGCGCTCTCGTGCTTCCCGATAAGCTTAGAATGAGTCGATTGCTGCTAACTGAAATCTATCCTCTTCCAAGCTATAGATGGACACTGCCTATCTAATATTGATTTTTCATGCATTCAATGTGATGAGCCTATGTGCGAGAAACATAATAACAGCTGAATATATACTGACAATGAACAAGCATAAAGCGGTTTACTTCGGCTTCGCAATGGACCGTAGGCTGGACTCTTGCGGTTCTTGGGCGGTCCTACCTCGAATGTTGAAACCGTGTGAACCGCATTCGTTGACCTACGGTGCCCCGACGGTTCTTCTTCCTCGAACGTTGAAGCCGCATGTAGACCACATTCGTTGACTGGCGGTTCTCCAGCAAAGACTTGGCGGTTGGCTTGTGATGCATTGCCTTGGCCGCATACTTACCGCATGTCGGTGCTCTGCGGTGCGGTGCGGTGGGGTCGGCTGCTCTGTCTTATACTCATCTACGAGTCCATGTGGGACTATTGTGGTGTGGTTGCGGTTTCTGCCTGTGGGCAGTTTCACGAGTATTTCTACAGAGAATATGCTGGCCTTTTACGTGTGTTTCTGCAGGTAAGGCCTGTTGGCCCTTTACGTTTATTTCTGCAAGTACATGATCACAAGCTAGTAAGGCTTTGTGGATAGAAACTTGATGTTTCTTCAGCTCTCTCTCAAAGTGTGGTAGCCTTGTGATTCCTAGGCTGGCTCTCTGCCATTCAAACAATCTCTTATCTAGGGGGTTAGTGAATATATCAGCAACCATTTGTTTGGTCGGAATGAACACAATTTTCAATTGGTCTTTCTCAACCATGCCTCTGATCAAGTGATACTTGATCGCAATGTGATTCGTCCTTGAATGAAACACATGGTCCTTTGTTAGGTGTATGGCAGAGGTGTTGTCCTTTCTCCCAGTCCGTCTATTTGAGCCATGTCAATTCGTTGGCCATTTTCGTGGCAACGACATACTCAGCTTCGCATGATGATTGTGTAGTGATTGTCCGCTTCTTGCTTACCCATAGAACTTCGGCATTTGCGGCTATGGTGCAGCCTCCTGATACACTCTTACAATCGTCCTTCAATGATGCCCAATTTGCGTCACTATAGGACTTGACTTGAAGTCCCAATCCGCATGAATAGCAGAGTCTGTAATCCTTCGTCTGTTGCAGGTATTGTAGGACTCTTTTAGTGATCTTCCAGTGTGTCGGTCTTGGATTGATGTTGAACTGACTCAATCTGAACACTGTGTATGCAATGTCCGGTCTGGTGTTGTCTGCCAAATACATTAACGAACCTATCAGCCTTGTGTAGGGCTTGTTGAGCATTGCTTCGCTCTCTTCGTCGTTCTTCAGACAATCTGCGTTTGTCAGCACTGTGCCTGCGACCATCGGAGTCTTGACTCTTTTACATTCAATCATTTGAAAGTCATCAATAATCCTTTGAGTATACCTCGACTGGTGCAAATACAATTTGTTGTTCTCAAGGTCTCGATCGATTTCCAATCCTAGGTAGCATCGTGCTTCACCCAGGTTTGATATCTCAAAATGTTTGGAGATATCTTGCTTCACTTGTGCAATGAGGTCATCTCTCCTGATGAGTGTGTCATCTACATAGACACCGATTATGATGATCTCTCCATGCACAACCTTTACATAGACATTATAGTTTGCTATCAAAGGTTGGAAGCCTAAGGATCTTAGTGCATGATCCTTTTTCTTATACCATTGTCTGGCGGACTATTTCAGTCCATAGATGCTTTTGTGCATCTTGCATGTGTAATCAAAGAATGATTTGTATTTGAAACCCAGTGGCTGATCCATGTAGAAGCTCTCCATGTAGGAATGTAGTCTTCTTGTTCACAATGTGGATCTTCAAGTTGTATGCTGCTGCATATGCGATCAATAAGCGTATAGAGGTATGCTTTCGACAGCCTTTTCGTTGTCTAAGTCGTCACTCAACTCAGGTGGTAAGTGAACATCTTGAATCAAATGTTCATCATCTGCTCCCTCTGCCGATGTGGGCAAGTCATAATATGTCTTGCTTAGAATCTCATAACCAACAGGGTCTTCGTCAGCCATCGTTCTAGATTCGTCATATTTGACGTCTCTTACAGTCTTGATCTGCTTGGTCTTCGACATGTACAGCCTGTAGTATGATGAGTGCACATCATACCCAACAAGAAAACCCTGTTCGACTTTATCGTCCAGCTTCTTCCACTTCTTGTCTAAAATGTTTGCATATGGTACACATCCGAATAAGCGAACGCGGGCTAGATTCGACTTATTCTTCCACCATACTTCGTGTGGGGTGGTGTTGGAAATGCCAAATTTACTGATTCTTCCACCATACTTCGTGTGGGGTGGTGTTGGGAATGCCAGATTTACTGTTTTGCATATAGTTGGCCGTAGCTATTGCTTCAGCCCATAACCATTTTGATGCCCTGGAGTAAGCCACCATGGATCTTGTGGCTTCCATGAGTATGTTGTTCCTTCTCTCGGCCACACCGTTGTGTTGCGGTGTGTAAGTTGCGATCTTCATGTGTAAGATTCCGCGTTCACTGTAGAACTCGACAAATCGCTTGGATACATATTCTCCACCTCTGTCGGTTCTTAGCTGCTTTACCTTGAGCCTTAGTCCATTTCTCGGCCCAGTTTACAAACTCTGTAAATTTATCAAGTGCCTCTGATTTGTTGTGTATGAAGTATATGACAATGAACTTGCTAAAGTTGTCAATGAACGTGATGTAGTACTTCGAGCCTCCAAGTGAGACTACGTCGAAAGGTCTGTAGATGTCAGAATGTATCATCTCCAAGAGCTCTATTATTTTGAACAAATCTCTTGTGAAGGGTGTTCTTGACATCTTCCCTTTATTATACGCATCACATGACTTCAGACTATTTGCATATTTTATGATCGCATCAGTAAATACTCCGTTGTGATTGGCCTTGTATAAAGCCATCGTATTCATGTGACATAACCTTTTGTGCCATAAGATATTAGTGGACTCTTGAATCTGGTGTGTTTGTTCGGTTGGAACATGTATCTTCAAATGGTACATATTGGCTTTGTGTTCAAAGTTTGACTATATACCTGCACCTGATGCATGAAAAGATTCATCTCTGCTTAAAAGAGTGGCCTTGAGTCAGGTGCAGGTTGATCTAACCAGGCAAGTTTTTCGCTTTGCAGGGCTTGCACCTCCTCCCCTAGGCGCATATTTTCGGCTTCATAGATCTGGAGTTGTGCTTGGAGGGGGGCAAGGCCGTTGGGACGCTTTAGAGTGAAGCTCCCACACCTGGGTGGAGGCATCTGTCAACGCTTTGGAAAGGCTCTGGATATACTGATTGAGGCCATCCTCCTTCTGCTGCAGCTTTGCAATCTCCCGGTGCCCGTCTTGTTCGTGTTGTTGAGCAATCATGAGCTTTTGCTGCAGCTTCATGATTTCTGCTCGCAGCTGGGTGTTGTTCGTTGCCAAATGGAGTACCCGGCTGTCCAATGATGCCCTGGCTGCTACCACATCCTGGATGAATGTTCCCAAGGCTTGGTACGCTATCATTAAATCCGTTGGAGCAGCCGGTACGTTGGCACTTGCAGGGGCTTGTGTGGTAGTGGCCCCGACAACCAGTATAATGTCGTCGTCGTTGTCTTCGATGAGGTTCTCTGGTGACCTTTTGTCATCTGGGGCGGTGGGATCTGCCCAATCCGGTGATGGAATAAAAATTGTTTGTACAAATGCGTCATCAAGCAACGGTTGGTTGCCCTCGACAGCGTTTGATGGAGAAATGGGGGGTGTGGGAGAAACAGAAGTGGAAACAATGAGGGGGACAGTTTGTCCAAACGAGAGAATGGGTGGAACAGAGGGGAATTGGAGGGTAGTGTGGAGTACGGAAGGCGAAGATGGGGCGAAAGTGGTATGGCGTGGTGGTGAAAAGTTGATGACCTGCATCCATGCCAGAGTGTCCGGAGACAACTGTGAGTCAGAAGGGTTGAACTGGAGAGGAACAACGGTGGGAACAGGAGTAATGGAGGATGCGATAGTAATGGAAGGGGTGGTAGAAAATGGAATAGAGATAGAAGCAGTATCAATGGAGGAGATGGGAATGGAACCAGAAACAGCAGTTGTGGGTGGAACAGAAAAAAAAGGAGCGACAACAAAAACAGGAGGAGGGGGCTGTACAGAAGAGGAAGTGGCGGTGGTAGATGTTGGAGCTGTTATTGGTGTAGTGGTGGTGGTGCGATGTCTGGTGGTAGGTGGAGATGAGGAGGAAGGGGCAGTGCCACGCATTCTTTTGCTGGCCATCGTGTTAGTAACTGCAGGTTGGGCAGATGTGGATGCGGTAGATGGAGGATAGAGGTTAGTATGTCGCACTTTCGCCTCAAGAAGTGCACAGACAAAGTTACACAGCAGGGGGCCTGCTGCGATATGCTCACGTGTGTTGGGTTTGATGGAGATTGTTAGTTCGTGGATGAGGAAGGCACGTCAGTCGTATGGCACAACCGTGGGGCCAGGGAATTCCAGGAAGGACTTTACAATCTGACTCAGCAGCGTGGACTGGATTCTATCCTTGCGAAATGTTGAAACAACCAGAAAGTTATTCAACAGATGCGTAGCCACCTGAATGACTGGTTCTGTGATAGCCTCTATCAAGTACCTGTTGTTAGTTTGGATCGGAGTTTCTGGTACAGTCTAGGTGACGAAAGGTTTTATCAAGACTTTTTCTTGACGATGAGAGATGGGTTGGCGGTCACCGGACATAATGCTGACAGTGACCATCGAGTCCGCGTTAACCTGTACCTTGTACATGGTACCCTAGTATAGGAAGTGGAAACGTGACTTCATCGCATCCTAGGTGGCGTAAGCATGAAGGGCGAGGCCCATGTTAATGTCAGAGCTCAAAAGCGCGGGGTGAAAACCCATTACTTTAAGAAGTGAGCCAGCAATTTAGAGCCAAGGTTTAATCAGGGCTTCAGAAGGCAAGGGCCAAATCTGGGTGGCTGATGGTATTTCTCGCTGGATCACCTGCTTGGTGCCAGAGTCGTCAGAAGATGAGGAGGCCATGTTAGCAGTGATAGTTAAAGTGCGAAAAAGTAGAAAAAACGGTGGAAAAGGTCAAAAGTGGTGGAAACGAGAAAAACAGTGTAATAACAGCAGTTCAGAGCGCGGATCTGGGTTCAAAGTATGCAGATGATGGCTTGTATGAAGTTAGGTCACATTCAAATAATTTGAAAAATTCGGTCGAAATTTGAGCAGAGCTTCGCTAGGAAAGATGACAAATGACTCGAATTCAGCCCTTATATAGCGGAATTTAGAGTGTGTATTAGGTGAAATCCACTTTTCCTCGCTCAACTCCACCCAAATTTTGGCAGGGAACTTATTCACAATATTCTAAGACCTCAAAGAAGTTTGTGAGAGTTCAGAAGGTGATTTGACTGCCCTGCGAAGGTTCTACGAGGGTTCAATCCTCGCAGGGAGTGAATGCTCGCACAACTTACTCATGTGGTTGGATTTTTAAGATCAGACCATGTAGACAGGCTAATTTCACTGCTCTTATTCCATTTATGCCCCTTGCAAAGGTTGGTGTGATGATTTTGATGCTCTGCGAAAGTTCTGAAGATTCTGCTTCTTGGAACCCGCATACACTAAAAGATGATGTTTTTTCTATTAGTAACTCTCGTAGAGATTTTCATGGATGCATCTGGGTCAGATCTAGTGACTGTCCAAGTTTCAAGAGCTATCTCCCAGGGGATCTCCAAAAATCATGAAAAAAGTGCTCTTTTAGAGTGTTTTTTGACGAGATCTTGAGATTCTCTGATTTTTAACTATTGCAAACTGGTAATCCGCTACATCCATGTTAAATCTGATTGTTAGTAACTCTCTGGAAGTTCTGATAGATATTTGGTAGTAGATCCCTCAGTTCTGGGTGAATTTGGCCCTTATTTTTCCACAGTTACTGAGATCGAGGCCTCTGATCTACAAATTGGGGGCCCTATTGGTGTAATCTGATGATCTGCTTCCCTCTTGATCCTATCTGGATCTGGATCTCTCTTGGATCTTGTTGGATCTTCCCTGATCTAGCTAGATCTGGCTGAATCTTGATGGATCTAGCTTGATTTGGCTTGATCTTTCTGGATCTAGTTGTGATGGCCGAACAGATAACCTTTTTGTGACATGCCACCACCAACCTAGATCTGTCTCACTACGGTGGCCAGTACCTGTGCAACCGGCTACTTTTGATGGGTGTGTCGAAAGGTGTCCCATCTAGCTTCTCCAGATTCACGGCTCCATGATTAAGAATTTATATAATCCGATAACGACCTTCGCCTGTGAATTTTAATTTCTCCTTGATCGCCTTGGTTTTACACATGAGGACTAGATCTCCGGAATGAAGATCCTTTTTTTGTAACCTGCAATCATGCCATGCTTTGCGTCTTTCCTTTTCAGCTGCCAATGCATGCATAGCTAGTAAGCATGTTTCACAGAGATTATGCAGAGCTTCGTGGCGTAATTGTAGAGATCTGGATTCATCAAGGTGTTGCGTTGTGGCAATCCTTAATGAAGGAACTAAAAACTCTACTGACATTACAACATCCTGACCATATACCAGTTGGAATGGCGCTTGATCAGTGCTTCCCTTATATGCTGTCTTGAATGCCCATAGAGCAGCATGCAACTTGTGTTCCCAATCCGATCTGCTAGCTTCAACTATTTTTGTGAGCACGCTACACAGGATCTTATTGGATGATTTTGCTTGCCAATTACTGCGAGGATAGTAAGGCGTACTGGTTCTATGGATCATGAAGAATTCCTCCAAGAGGACCTTGATGGTCTCATTAATGAAATGACTCCCGCGATCGCTGACTATCTCCACAGTGGTCCTAGCATTAGCTACTCTTACTGCCTTGGCTTCGACCCACTTGGTGAGATAGTCGGTGGCCACGATTATGTATCGAGCCTGGGTACTTCTTGCTGTAGGGTGAATTGGACCAATGTAATCCAATCCCAACTTTTCAAATGGTGCTTGGGCTAAGACTGGGTGCAAAAGTTCATAATTCAATCTTGTTGGTCTCCTTGCCCTTTGGCACACATCGCACTTCCTCTAGTATTCCTCCGTATCCTTATGAATCGTTGGCCACCAACATCCTGATTGCAGGATGTTGCGAACTGTGATGTCGGATGCAAAATGGCCTCCACCCATGCCTTCACGCAAAAGCGAAATGATTTGGGTGGCCTCATGTGGAAGAATACATCGTCGAAGAATCCCATCTGGTACCCTTCGGTACAGTTGGCCGACAATCAGCTGATAAGGTCTAGCTTTCAAGATCAATTTTCGCTAATCCACCTTTAGTAGTGATTTGTTTGGTTGGCCCCTCATTAGATATTCAACTATGTCGGCAGCCCATTCCGGTACCGTGTCTACGTAAAATAAGACAGCATCGGCCAGCTCATCGTCGGGTTGGACTGCAACCTCCTTCCCTTTGATACGCGACACATGATCTGCCATGTAGTGTTGTTTTTCCTTGCGAACTACTATCCAAAAATCAAACTCTAACAACAGAAGTAGCCATCGAGTGATTCTCCCTATGTTGTAGGTTTTGTTTACGAGATAGAGCAAGGGTCCGTATAAAAAACAAAGTGTGTGGCCATCAGGTAGTGCCGAAACTTCTTAATTGCATATATCATTGCCAGTGTTTCTCTCTTTGTGGTTGAATAATTCATTTTTATATCACTAAGTTGTCGGCTTGCAAATTAGATCAGAAAATCCTTTTTGTGTTCTCTTGGCTGAGTTAAGACTGCTCCAACTGCATACTTCAATGCGTCCGTATGCACATGAAACTCAATGGACCAATTGGGCGGACATAGGATTGGTGCTAATTGCATCTTTAAGTTTTTGGAAAGCCTTTAGGACTTCCTCGTTCCAATGTGGATCCGTTGTGAGTTTGTAAATTGGTCGTGCTAACTCCGCAAAATCTAGAATGAAAATTCTGTAATAATTAGCGTGACCCATAAAAATGTAGACCTCATGGATCATTCCTGGAGGTGATAGATCAACAATGATCCTGATTTTTGATAGGTCTGTGGCGATCCCGTGTCTAGACACTATATGGCCAAGAATCAAGCCATGTGTAATCCAAAATTGACATTTTTCTAGATTCAGGGAGATCTGAAATTCGAGGCATTTTTGTAGCGCCTTCTCCAGATTGAATAAGTGTTCAGAGTTTGGTCCATGCACACACAGATCGTCCAAGAAAATTTCCAAATTTTTTTGCAAATACTCTTTGAATGTCGTCTGCATGACTCGTTGGAAAGTGCTTGGGGCATTGCAAAGTCCGAATGGCATTCTTATAGGCATAGGTTCCCCATTCCGTGGCGAATGTTGTCTTATGATGGTCTTGGGGGTGCTATCTTCACTTGGTTGTAACTGTTGAAGCCGTTTAAAAAATTGTAGGCTTCGGCCCCAACTACTCCGTCAAGGACACTTTCTGTAAAGGGTAAATAAAAATGATCCTTTTTTGTGACTGCATTTAGCACTTTCAGATTCACACAGATCTGCATTTTGCCATTCTTCTTGGGTACTATAACTATCGGCAATACCCATTCAGTATGCTCAATTTCATAAATGAAATCTGCGTCTAAGAGCTTCTACAATTCCAGCTTGATCAGCTCCGTGTAGTTTGAGTTGCAGCGATAGTAACGACTCACCTTGGGAAATTCTCCATCCACCAAGGGTATGGTGTGTTGGCCTACTGTTGGTGGAATGCCCTTCAGATCACTATAAGTCCAGGCAAGTCAATTGTTGCTAATGCATCCGTCCATCTCACAACATCCGTCTCTGAACGGTAGTGACCACCCTTGGCTTGCCTTGGGCGATCTATCGTGTGATCTGTCGTGGATGATCCGTCATCAGCCTTGGGTGCAAGTGGTTTCACCGCCCATGTGGTTGGATCGACCTTTACAGCCTGCTCTCTGTTCTCAAAGGTGAGTTTCCCCGTACTCCAGTTGTGTACTACTTGTGCAGTCCTCAACCATGGTCTTTCCAGCAAAACACAATATGTAGATGGAGATTCAGGTATATCCATTACTACAAAGGTGATCATAAACTGCATGCCTGCTATTTTTACAGGGATATCGACAACCACACCCTTCGGTTTTACACAGGATTGATCCGCTAGCTTGATGGCGAATCTTGTTGGCTTCAATCCCTGTAAACCCCACTTTTGGTATAAAGTAGTGGAGATCAAATTGACACCTGATCCTCCATCTACTACTTCTACCTCATCCTCGAATCTCTTGTGTTTGATTGGCAGGGTGATGTTGTGTTCCCTGCTTTTTCACGATGCCCCGATGTGGAGGACGTTACTAGTCTCTTCATAGCCCGTATAGTATATGGGCTCTGGCGCTATTGGCTCCGCGTCCGCTTTGGCCCATTCAACCAGAAGGCTTTTAGCTTGTGTTGCAATCCGCAATAATTCTCCGAGGGGTAAACTAACATGGCTCGCCAGCAGGCTTGTGAGCCTATCAGTGCGCAGTTCCTCGGGCTCCACCATGTGGAAAGGTGGTTCATGACGATGCAATCGATCGTTCTGATTAGTGCACAATGGTGAGCCCGTTCGTGGTTCCCGTTCGTCATCAGCAGGAGATTCCATAGGGTTGTCCTTTTCATGCTCTGGTTGTCCTTTTCGTGCTCTTTTTCCTTGTGCTCTTTGTAACCAATATTGTATCGTACTATCTCCTTTATTCCCTCACATTCGGATATGGCGCTAAAGTTGAGGGTTGGTCATCAGTGACCGATGGTAGTGGTGAGGGAGCCACTTCCTTCCTCTTCTGTGCTTGCGTAACGGCTAACACAGGGGCATGGAATTGTTACCTTTCCGGTTGCATCCCCACTGGAACTATTGCTTGTTGTATTGCAATGAAGTTCAATGGTGCACTAGTCCCAGGTCTCAATGGACAATTCTTGTAGCAGTGTCCATAATCGCATTCTCGGCAGAAGGATGTATATTGCCCCTTGTAAGGACATTCAGCAATTCTGTGTCCTTCGCCACATCCGTAGCAGCCGTAATTTCTTCCGTCTTGAAGCTGAGTTTGAGCTGCATAGGCCGCAATATATTCATTTATGGCAGGATCCATATATGGTTCATCCGGCCCATATCAGTGCTGCTGCTCAGGTTGAGGTGTTACTGGCATTTCTAGTTCTGCTGCTGTCAAGTTTACGTGGGCCACCTATTGATTGGCTAGCCCCGGTGGTGCAGGTAAGGCCATACGCTATTGATTATTCGGTGCGCCATACCTCGGTGCCACATTTGGTGCCCCTTGATGATAGGGATAAGAAGTTTGATGAGGACTCTTTTTCTGTTGGACAATTTGGGGGTTAAATGGGCAAAATGTTGTATCGTGCGATGTTGCATTGCACAAATGGCAAAATCTATGGGTAGTCTCAAATTTTGCTTTAGGATTGGGCACTCTTTCTCTATATGATTTTGTGTGCATACTGAACACGATACATTTTTGCGTCGGGGATACTATAGTTGGTTTTGTTCAAGTAGATTTGGCGTTGCTACTACAGCTCCTTGTAAGGCTTTCAGTTTCTGATCAAACTACGCCGTAAGCTGTTCCATCTGCTATTTGTGTAATTTTGTCATTTGTTCCATCAACAGTTCCGTGGATAGAGTGGAAGAAGTTGATGATGATGATGCTATCGATGGACTAGGATTATGGGTGGATGGATATTCGTCATCTGATCCATCATCCTCTTCCCTGATGGCATCCTCCATAGCTTCTTGAAGAGTAGCGTACCGCTCCCGTCGTTTCAGTTCTTCCCTGATGCTACGTGGTAGTCCTACTAGGAACCACATGATCATCGCATGATCGGGAGTTAGGGCTGCACTGCACTCGGATCGTAGATATTTGACCCACTCAATATAGTCCCTGACCCTTTCTCTTTTCCCCATCGTGACCTTGTTGAGTAGGAGAAACGGGTCTTCTAGGAACTTCCTTGCTTTAAAGCGCGAGAGCCGCTTTAATCGCTTCCCAGGTGGATTTTTCTTCCTCTGACAAATTGAAAAACCAATCTTGAGCCACCGCTACTAGTGACATGGGGAACAACATCAACTTCTCTGTAGGTGTGCGATCGTCGAATCACAAGCTTGTTTGTAGATCTGGAGGAAGCGGATGGGATCTGATGCTCCGTCGTATTTTGGTATCTCCATCCGAGGTTCCCTCCGGACTGCTTGCAAGGGAGCAACATGTACGAGTTGACCCATTGGATCCATTGGCACTGGTTCCGGTTCTGCCTCTTGTTGCGCAGCTGCTAATCTAGGAAGGTGTGGTGCTTGATTCGCTATCCTTTTTGCTATTGATCGTCTAGATCTCAGATTCATCCGATGGTGGGGTCCAAGATAGTTGGATCTTGCTTGTACAATGGGATGCACTCTGGATTTTAAAGATCTGATCAATCTGATTGGCCGAAAGTGGAAATCAGGCCTCTTACGATGGTTTTTCCTTGATAACTTTTTACTCCTTACACTGATTGATCTGAGATTTTGACAGTAGCTAGATCTGGTGCAAATCTTTCCACTGATCTAGTCTACGAGGGTTCTTTGGTGCGAGGGTTGGCTATGCGAGGGTTATTTGTGTCCTGGTCGCACTGAGATGGAACTTCAGAGGGCTTTGCGAGAGTTTTTGTGAAGATTTGCATTTTTTTGGATTTTTACAAGGGTTTTTTGAATTTTTATGATTTTTTCTCTGATTTTTGCAATCTGCTTGGAACTAACTGTTGTAAAGCTACCTTTACAAGCTTTACTTCCGGTGCCATTGGCGCCAGCTATGTCCCCGGCGCCAGCAGCGCCCCTGCTGCTCTCGGCGCCAACGGCGCCGGAGTCGCTCCCGGCGCCACTGTGACCAGAATCCAGCCGGCGCCAAGTTCCTATGGCTGAAAATCTTTGATCGGTTCTAGCGGAGTCCAGAGAGCTCAGATCGATGTGCAATCACCTCACACGATCTAGGCATGATTAAAGGAAGCCTGGGGATCAATAAAATCTAGAGAGAGAAAATGACTTTCTAGAAAGAGAAAATCCTAGAGAGAGAAAAACGTGCTTTACCAGCTTAGGTAGAGTGCTTGGTATGAGGGGAGGTGCCGAATCACACCAATACGATAGGGGAGTGCGGGTTGCGACTCAGGGCGAGCTCCAACCAAGTCTCAGCCTCCCTTGCTGGAATGTTGTCATGGCTCTCGCCTTGGCATGCTAGCGCCCCGGAGACTAGGGTCGGTCACACACTTGAAATGTAACCTTCTCAGATTTATCAATAAAGTGGGATTTTTCTCAAACTGACTCTGATTACCTTCTGGGTTTCAGTGTTCGGTAAAAGCGCCAGTTGTAAGGCCGCTATCAAAATTTTTAACTTGGCACATAGCTGAGGGTCGTATCCCGGGACGCCAGCGGTATGCCGTCGGGACCATTCAGTCCGTGGCGCCAGCGGTATGCTGTCGGGACAATTTGGTCCAAGAACTGGTTGTTTCCATATCTGTCGCGGCTTGTGGTTCTGAGTGTTCCTTGCATGAACGTGAATGGGTTAAGCTCTTGGGGAACGGGCTCTAACCTGTCGGCTGAGTTGGATGGCTTGCTTGGGTGGATGTTACATGTTTATGGCTGTCCAGTCTGGCGTGGCGCCAGGTTGGCTTCCAGCGCTCGTGACGAAGCTTTCAGTTGGTTAAGTCTGATGTAAGTCAGACCGCTTACTTGGAATGGATGTTACTCGTTTGTAACGAAGCTTCGAGTTGGTTAAGTTTGATGTATGTCAGGCGGCTTGCTTGGAGGGAAGTCACCCACGTCGGGACCCCCGATCTGGCATGGCGCCAGGTTGGATCTCAATGTTGGTTTTCGGAACTTCAAGTTGGTTAAGTCTGATCATTGTTGGCGAGTTGGCTGCTTGTATGTCAAGTGGGTTTGGATGGCAAGAGTTGAAGGCTGGGAAGCTAAGTCGTGGTTCCCGGCTCCCTTTGGGATGCCTGCGCTACATGTGGTATCAGAGCCGACTGGCCGGTCAGCTATGCGGATCTCACGGAAATGGCCACGGTTTGGGGTTCATCAAGACAACTGTTGTGCAAGGTGCTGCCCACAGTGTAAGCACGGGTGCGTCCACGGTCGGGGTGGTCGACAGAACGGGAGACTTGATGAGTCAAGGTGCTGCCCTTGAGGTGTAAGCACGGTCAGTTCTCGCGGTTCGGGCCTGGCGCTGTCTGCACGTAGGACGGATGAGGCAAAGTGCTGCCTAGGTAGGTGAAAGCACGGTCTGTACCTTGTGGGGTGCGGGGCGACATATTCGAACTGTACGGGTTAACCATTGATACAGAGATGCTGCTCGAATTCGGGTGTAAAGCACGGGTGGTTAGCTGCCGGTGCGGGATAGCTGCCGATCGTTTAGCTATAAGGGCTATCGACCAAAAAGTGGTGGGGCGTGACTGAGGCAATGTGCTGCTTAATGGTGAAAGCACGGATGGTTGGAGGGGTGTCCTATGTGGGCTGATTCTGTGATTGATTTGTATGGGCGCGGCCAGGCAAAGGTCCGTTGGCAGGACCATCTCAAAGGGGGACCTTGTCTTTGTTACTTGTTAGTAAACCTGCCTGAGTGTCTTACTTGTACGTATTCGTGGTGAGTCTTAGTACTCGTGCTTTGCCTGGTTTGCATGATTGCTTGTGATACAAGGAGCTGATGACTCGAGAAGGAACCTTTTCTTTTGAAGGCTGATACCATCAAACAAAGAGGACTACAGAATCTGTGGGGCGGATTTGCAGTTCAAGTACTCACACGTGAACGACAACGAAACGACTCAATGTTTGCAAAGGATGGATGGCTAGCCTGTTTCTTAGGTTAGTTTCATTTGCGACAACGCCCACCAGACGCAAGCAGGAAGTCAAAAGCTGGAAAGGGCCATTTCAGGGGAGATCTTCCATGGAGCAGTTGGTCTTCATTTTGGGACGGCCACCTTCGGAACTGAAGCTCACTGAGCATGAGCGATATCCAGAATCTATGCGGCGGATTTGCAGTTCAAGTACTCGCACGTGAACGACAACGAAATGACTCAATGTTTGCAAAGGATGGATGGCTAGCCTGTTTCTTGGGTTAGTTTCATTTTGCGACAACGCCCACCAGACGCAAGCAGGAAGTCAAAAGTTGGAAAGGGCAATTTCAGGGGAGATCTTCTATAGCAGTTGGTCTTCATTTTGGGACGGCCACCTTCGGAACTGAAACTCACTGAGCATGGGTGATATCCAGTATCAGTTGGGTTTTTCCTCAAAGGGGAAAAGACTAGGATCCTCTTCAGAGATTGGCAACAAGTTGGATTGAGCCAAAATCCTAGCAGATGGGAAGCAAAGTGTTGGAAAGGCTTTTTGTCCGAAGAACTCTACTCTAAGTCCGATCAGCTGATTTATTAAGTGGAGGGGAACTATCACACACACCTCTCTCTTGGGGCAAATTTTGAATGAAAGTTGATCAAAATGGGGGCAAATTCAAGGTGACCTAGCCATACTCACATGAGGAGACTGGCGAACTTTGGACCTAATAAGTTGACAAGTTTTTGTTGTGAAAAGGAAAGTTTGTTATAGGCTTTCTCTGGACCAGCAATGATGAGGAAACATATGAGTACGCTGGCTTGTGTTACGTGTAAGGCAGCTGATCAATGAAGGAACTGTGAAAGTTGAGTCTTGCATAGAGACTTGGTATTTCGAACGGACGCTAAGGGATAGTTCGCGTTGAGATCGGACTAGTGCAAACTCTGGGTGCATTTGTTTCTGATTCAAAGAGAGCTACTTGAAGCTAAGCTCGATGTACACTTCTTGTTCTGACTGTGAGGCAACTAACCAGTGATGGAATTGTGAAAGTCAAGTTTTGCGCGACGGACATGGTGCTTCAAACAAACGCGAAGAGATAGTTCGGATGCGGATCAAACTGGTGCGACCCTTTGGCTTTCCACGAGGTCAATGGTTACATTTGGGCTGATTCAAAGAGCTACTTCAAGCTAAGTGAGAGGTGCATGGTGGAGTACTCAATCTTTGCCTACCTTAAAGAGCCAAGATGGAAAAGTATCAAGATCAGGCTGGGACAAGGAGAGAAATCAAGGTGCAGAAGCAACAAGGCACGGTGTGGACCAATAAGTGGGCAATCAAACGATAAATCCTTCGGCTCAGGGAGCCTTGATACCTGTGCGGAACCGAACAAATCTGGAGCTCAGGGAGCTCAACACAAAGTGCATCAAGGACAAATCATGAGCTCAAAGGAGTTCCAAAGTCGAAAGTCAGAAGCGACAGGGGCGAACATTTCAAAGAAAGGCCTCTGTCACCAGTTAATAAGGCTCTCGGGTTTTACGAAAGCGATATCAAATCTACGCTTTTCCCAGACAAAGATATTTGTTTCAAGTTATGTAATTTTTCAGTACAAAGAGCTGAGCCTCCGACTTGTGGTGTGCCAGCTTCAATGTTAATAAAAAGTGGCCAGTAAATTGAGTACTGTGCCAAGTAGCATAAATGTATAGTCATTTTAATTGGGAGACACCTTTACTTTAATCTGACATCTGATGAGGACATCAGATTTTATAAAGGTGGGGTGGATGTTGTAAAGCTACCTTTACAAGCTTTACTTCCGGTGCCATTGGCGCCAGCTATGTCCCCAGCGCCAGCAGCGCCCCTGCTGCTCTCGGCGCCAACGGCGCCAGAGTCGCTCCCGGCGCCACTGTGACCAGAATCCAGCCGGCGCCAAGTTCCTATGGCTGAAAATCTTTGATCGGTTCTAGCGGAGTCCAGAGAGCTCAGATCGATGTGCAATCACCTCACACGATCTAGGCATGATTAAAGGAAGCCTGGGGATCAATAAAATCTAGAGAGAGAAAATGACTTTCTAGAAAGAGAAAATCCTAGAGAGAGAAAAACGTGCTTTACCAGCTTAGGTAGAGTGCTTGGTATGAGGGGAGGTGCCGAATCACACCAATACTATAGGGGAGTGCGGGTTGCGACTCAGGGCGAGCTCCAACCAAGTCTCAGCCTCCCTTGCTGGAATGTTGTCATGGCTCTCGCCTTGGCATGCTAGCGCCCCGGAGACTAGGGTCGGTCACACACTTGAAATGTAACCTTCTCAGATTTATCAATAAAGTGGGATTTTCCTCAAACTGACTCTGATTACCTTCTGGGTTTCAGTGTTCGGTAAAAGCGCCAGTTGTAAGGCCGCTATCAAAATTTTTAACTTGGCACATAGCTGAGGGTCGTATCCCGGGACGCCAGCGGTATGCCGTCGGGACCATTCGGTCCGTGGCGCCAGTGGTATGCTGTCGGGACCATTTGGTCCAAGAACTGGTTGTTTCCATATTTGTCGCGGCTTGTGGTTCTGAGTGTTCCTTGCATGAACGTGAATGGGTTAAGCTCTTGGGAAACGGGCTCTAACCTGTCGGCTGAGTTGGATGGCTTGCTTGGGTGGATGTTACATGTTTATGGCTGTCCAGTCTGGCGTGGCGCCAGGTTGGCTTCCAGCGCTCGTGACGAAGCTTTCAGTTGGTTAAGTCTGATGTAAGTCAGACCGCTTACTTGCAATGGATGTTACTCGTTTGTAACGAAGCTTCGAGTTGGTTAAGTTTGATGTATGTCAGGCGGCTTGCTTGGAGGGAAGTCACCCACGTCGGGACCCCCGATTTGGCATGGCGCCAGGTTGGATCTCAATGTTGGTTTTCGGAACTTCAAGTTGGTTAAGTCTGATCATTGTTGGCGAGTTGGCTGCTTGTATGTCAAGTGGGTTTGGATGGCAAGAGTTGAAGGCTGGGAAGCTAAGTCGTGGTTCCCGGCTCCCTTTGGGATGCCTGCGCTACACTAACTCTCGCAGGCTTCTATGCAGGTCTGGGACAGTACCCTGGAGCTGTTGCCAGTCATGCGAGGGTTATCTCTCACTGGTTTTGGAGAAAACAAAATCCGATGAAAATTTTGGCTCTTTTTTCCTCCAAAATGTAGATTGGTGTGTTTTTTGAATTTTCTCAGGTTTTGGGTTGGATGTCACGACCCTCTCCCACCTCCTCCGCTAGTTGTGAACAGTCCAAACACAGAAAAATACAGAAAACTAACTCTAAACACCCAAAAATCTACCTAAAACTACTCCAAAAAGCAAGAAATAGCTAAAATGCAGCTATACTAGTTAGTGAAAACCTATCCCCGACAATGGCGCCACTGTAGGGTCGAAGATCTTATGTTGTAGTAGCCCTCCCGCCTGTCAACAAGGGTTAGAACACTGGATAGGTGCCTGACTATGAATAGATGCTACTTTTAGATAGTCCTCTACTTTTTCACTAACTCTATCACCACTAACACTACACACCCCTAACTCTACTCCACTAAACTAACTTTCATCATGATTTTGTGTGGAAGAGAAGAGAAGAATAGAAGTGATAGAGAGGAGAAGAGAGAAAGAGAGAGATAGAGTGGAGAGGGAAGTTAGCTCAAAAGCTCAAGATGCATGCTAATGGAGAAACCATAACTATTGAAACAACAACATAGAAATGGAAACAATTAGAAACACACAACAAAAAGCATTAGCATGAGTGCTTAGCAAATGAGGATACTTGGCTCTCCAATTTGGTAGAGTTTCCTTCTTCTCATTAAGCATGAAAAATAGAGTACATGAGGTGCCTTTTTATAAATGGGGAAGGCCCTTGCCCCAAAATACTATAGGCTAATATGTACACTAATCTTATCCATTCATCTTGGACTCAACTTGATCCTAAAGGTCTTAAAAAAGTACATTGGATTTCACATGATTCATGTGAGTCTCCATTTGGACCCAACTCTAAAACAATAGACTTCTAAGTTTAAAATGACTTTTTGCCTCAAGTTTTATTTTGATTACAAAGGGGCCCAAGTCTATTATTCTATTTACAACTCAACTTGCATGCTCATTGGGCCATGGGCTTAGACGTGCAGGTTGCCATGCCCTCGCAACATATTTTATTAGCCGATATTATTTATTTACAATATGTTGGGAATACCCCCAACATGATAGCACTCTACTGCTGCATGACCCTCCTATTGACAATGTACGCATTGAATGTTTGGATTTAACCAACATGTGTGGTATGTTCGTCACCTCTGCATCTAAAACATGACTTCTTGTCACCACCTTGCGATTTCTACTTGGTAGGTGCTTTGGATCTTCCTTCTTTGTCTGCATCCTTCGGCGACTACGGTCAGTCTTTGAGACGACTCCCTCTTAGTATTAGGCTTCTTCTTGCGTTGACCTTTGTTTCTATACAAAGCTTGATCAGACTCATGTATGTCATTGTAGTGTTCTCTGGCTTCTACTTCCTCTTTGATCTCGGATATTGCCTTCTCAAGAATCATCGTAGGATCCTTCGCTAACAGAGTGTGTGTCGTTTGGAATGATCTTGGTAGCGCACACAATAGGTACGTCAGTTGCTTCTCCTGTGAGACTGCGTGCTCCGTGCCAACATTGTGCAAAGAAAGAAATAGGTTCTTCATCTTTCTGATGAATGTCGTAAGGTCTTTACCGTCCCAGCGTAGGTAGGTAAGTTGATCTTCCAAATGCATGATTTGGCTGCGTGATTTGGTCTCAACCCTGATATCAACTCATCCCATAGTTCTCGTGCATTTGTGATGGATGATAGATCGAGTGTGATGTTGTCTATGATGGAGGAGGAGATAACAACTACTACTTTATTGTTTTTCTCTTCCATTTGTGACGCGCCTTGCCGGTGTTGGCTAGTGGCTTCTCTTCAGTCCCATCCACCCAGGGCCAAAAGTGCTTCTCCTCTTAGGATAAGTGAAGTCTTCACCTTTCCGACTAGGTAGTACAAACCACCTGCCTGAAGTATCGTGCATATCTTGGATTGGATGCTCTTATAGATGCCATTGTAACTTACAACTTTTCAGCTTGAATGAGGCTCTTGGTTGTGAACAACCTTGTTCTGATAAAACCTTGGGACTCTGATACCATTGTTGAAATCCTATTATGATGGTTCGCGCTCTTTCTGTGAATCTACCGATGGGATGTCAGATATTGCGCTTTGAGATTCCAGGCAAGGGAACCGAAATGTGACCGCAAACGCAATAATTGCGGTGGTTTTGCGGCACTCTCAGGTTTCCCGATGAGCTTAGAATGAGTTGAATTCTCAACCGCAAGCACTGTTGCTAACTGAGATCTATCCTCTTCCAAGCTATAGATGGACACTGCCTATCTAATACTGATTTTTCATGCATTCAATGTGACGAGCCTATGTGCAGAAAACGTAATAAGAGATGAATATGTAATGACAATGAACACGCATAAAGCATTCAAGATTATACACTTAGCAACGTGAAGAATTTCAGATCATTAAGCTCCAAAATGTGTCTCTTGATCTTTGGTTAGAAAGACAACACAATCTACAACATTGCCAATGTAGAAAAATCAACATCTACTTAATGAAAGAGATGCAAACACAATAAAAACTTGATCAAACATCAAATACATGATAAAATGAAGTTGTTGTCCATACAATAACAGTACCCTAATGTATTTTCCACGTGTGGATCCAAAAATAACAAAATATGAGCACTCTACACACAAGATTGCAAGATATCATCAAGATAGTGCACCAATGGATAGATGAACCCAAGAGAACTCATGTATAAGCATGAAATGAGAGAGAGAGAGAGAGAGAGAGAGAGAGAGAGAGAGAGAGAGAGAGAGAGAGAGAGAGAGAGAGAGAGAGAGAGAGATCTTTCTCCATGAGTTTACATCCTTTTATAGCAGGTCCATGCCTCATTAATAAATCTTTGGTTTCGTTCCATATTGAAAACCCTATCAACAATGTGATTAGATTCATTGCATCTAACATTCAAATTTGAATGTGTCCAAACTCGACTTCCTAGATTTCCCCCACTTCCCAAAAGTGGTAATTCAAATGAACTTTGACTAAAATAACTTTCATAAAATTTATCTCTAAGTCTAAAATGCATATTGGCCTAATATTGACAATTAACCAAAATATGACTAAACTTTCTCAAACTAGTTGAAATTTCTCACACTCCCTCTTCAACTACTTTTGGCATAGTTTTAACCATACTACTTTGATCCTGTAGGGTGTGTAAGTTCGATGGCGAGTAGCCCTCCGCCTGTCAAAAGGGAAACATGAAATTTCAACTTAGAGATAGATTTACATTTGTCAATAAAGGCCTAAATAGTGTTTGTACTATTCTTGGCAAGTAGATTTGTGGATGAGGTCGGATTTGGACCCATTTTAATTGGCTAATCTAGATACATTGCATCTAGTCACTAAAAACTACGTTTTTGGTGAAGTACCTAGAAGTTTTTATTTTCTGGCTAGTTTGAGGCAATTGGTCAAGTGACATTTTGGCAGCTATAAAAATAGTGGTAGCAGCATGGAGAAAGTAACTATATATTCTCATTTTATGTGGAGAATTCATCTCTTTTGATTCTATGTCCATCTCATGTGTATTTCTCAAGATATCTTGATTTCTAGTATGTAGAATGTCATTTTTATTGTTGATCTTGCTTCCACACGTGTGAAGGACAATATGTTACTGCTATTGTATGAACATGGGACAATGTGCTGCTTAATGGTGAAAGCACGGATGATTGGATGGATGTTTCTATGATTTGTGTGGGCGCGGCTAGGCAAAGGTCCTATGTCTGGTCTCAAGGAGAATGTGACTTGAGAGAGATCCTATGTTTAGCTTTGGTTGGTATGTTCGTTTGTGGTGTGCTTGCCTGGACCTGAATTATCCCTGACTACTTGTTTTGATCCAGGTGATCTGATCTAGTTGGGAGTTGTGAGAGGAGCTTACATTTATGAGTGGACGACACACAAGTATGGAAAGGAACTTCCATGGGGCAATCCTGTTGTAAAGCTACCTTTACAAGCTTTACTTTCGGCGCCATTGGCGCCAGCTATGTCCCCGGCGCCAGCAGTGCCCCTGCTGCTCCCGGCGCCAACGGCGCCGGCGCCGCTCCCGGCGCCACTGTGACCAGAATCCAGCCGGCGCCAAGTTCCTATGGCTGAAAATCTTTGATCGGTTCTAGCGGAGTCCAGAGAGCTCAGATCGATGTGCAATCACCTCACACGATCTAGGCATGATTAAAGGAAGCCTGGGGATCAATAAAATCTAGAGAGAGAAAATGACTTTCTAGAAAGAGAAAATCCTAGAGAGAGAAAAACGTGCTTTACCAGCTTAGGTAGAGTGCTTGTTATGAGGGGAGGTGCCGAATCACACCAATACTATAGGGGAGTGCGGGTTGCGACTCAGGGCGAGCTCCAACCAAGTCTCAGCCTCCCTTGCTGGAATGTTGTCATGGCTCTCGCCTTGGCATGCTAGCGCCCCGGAGACTAGGGTCGGTCACACACTTGAAATGTAACCTTCTCAGATTTATCAATAAAGTGGGATTTTCCTCAAACTGACTCTGATTACCTGCTGGGTTTCAGTGTTCGGTAAAAGCGCCAGTTGTAAGGCCGCTTTCCAAATTTTTAATTTGGCACATAGCTGAGGGTCGTATCCCGGGACGCCAGCGGTATGCCGTCGGGACCATTCGGTCCGTGGCGCCAACGGTATGCTGTCGGGACCATTTGGTTCAGGAACTGGTTGTTTCCATATCTGTCGTGGCTTGTGGTTCTGAGTGTTCCTTGCATGAACGTGAATGGGTTAAGCTCTTGGGGAACGGGCTCTAACCTGTCGGCTGAGTTGGATGGCTTGCTTGGGTGGATGTTACCTGTTTATGGCTGTCCAGTCTGGCGTGGCGCCAGGTTGGCTTCCAGCGCTCGTGACGAAGCTTTCAGTTGGTTAAGTCTGATGTAAGTCAGACCGCTTGCTTGGAATGGATGTTACTCGTTTGTAACGAAGCTTCGAGTTGGTTAAGTTTGATGTATGTCGGGCGGCTTGCTTGGAGGGAAGTCACCCACATCGGGACCCCCGATCTGGCATGGCGCCAGGTTGGATCTCAATGTTGGTTTTCGGAACTTCATGTTGGTTAAGTCTGATCGTTGTTGGCGAGTTGGCTGCTTGTATGTCAAGTGGGTTTGGATGGCAAGAGTTGAAGGCTGGGAAGCTAAGTCGTGGTTCCCGGCTCCCTTTGGGATGCCTGCGCTACATGTGGTATCAGAGCCGACTGGCCGGTCAGCTATGCGGATCTCACGGAAATGGCCACGGTTTGGGGTTCATCAAGACAACTGTTGTGCAAGGTGCTGCCCACAGTGTAAGCACGGGTGCGTCCACGGTCGGGGTGGTCGGCAGAACGGGGGACTTGATGAGTCAAAGTGCTGCCCTTGAGGTGTAAGCACGGTCAGTTCTCGCGGTTCGGGCCTGGCGCTGTCTGCACGTAGGACGGATGAGGCAAAGTGCTGCCTAGGGAGGTGAAAGCACGGTCTGTACCTTGTGGGGTGCGGGGCGACATATTCGAACTGTACGGGTTAACCATTGATACAGAGATGCTGCTCGAATTCGGGTGTAAAGCACGGGTGGTTAGCTGCCGGTGCGGGATAGCTGCCGATCGTTTAGCTATAAGGGCTATCGACCAAAAAGTGGTGGGGCGTGACTGAGGCAATGTGCTGCTTAATGGTGAAAGCACGGATGGTTGGAGGGGTGTCCTATGTGGGCTGATTCTGTGATCGATTTGTATGGGCGCGGCCAGGCAAAGGTCCGTTGGCAGGACCATCTCAAAGGGGGACCTTGTCTTTGTTACTTGTTAGTAAACCTGCCTGAGTGTCTTACTTGTACGTATTCGTGGTGAGTCTTAGTACTCGTGCTTTGCCTGGTTTGCATGATTGCTTGTGATACAAGGAGCTGATGGCTCGAGAAGGAACCTTTTCTTTTGAAGGCTGATACCATCAAACAAAGAGGACTACAGAATCTGTGGGGCGGATTTGCAGTTCAAGTACTCACACGTGAACGACAACGAAACGACTCAATGTTTGCAAAGGATGGATGGCTAGCTTGTTTCTTAGGTTAGTTTCATTTGCGACAACGCCCACCAGACGCAAGCAGGAAGTCAAAAGTTGGAAAGGGCCATTTCAGAGGAGATCTTCTATGGAGCAGTTGGTCTTCATTTTGGGACGGCCACCTTCGGAACTGAAACTCACTGAGCATGAGCGATATCCAGAATCTGTGCGACGGATTTGCAGTTCAAGTACTCGCACGTGAACGACAACGAAATGACTCAATGTTTGCAAAGGATGGATGGCTAGCCTGTTTCTTGGGTTAGTTTCATTTGCGACAACGCCCACCAGACGCAAGCAGGAAGTCAAAAGTTGGAAAGGGCAATTTCAGGGGAGATCTTCTATAGCAGTTGGTCTTCATTTTTGGGACGGCCACCTTCGGAACTGAAACTCACTGAGCATGGGTGATATCCAGTATCAGTTGGGTTTTTCCTCAAAGGGGAAAAGACTAGGATCCTCTTCAGAGATTGGCAACAAGTTGGATCGAGCCATAATCCTAGCAGATGGGAAGCAAAGTGTTGGAAAGGCTTTTTGTCCGAAGAACTCTACTCTAAGTCCGATCAGCTGATTTATTAAGTGGAGGGGAACTATCACACACACCTCTCTCTTGGGGCAAATTTTGAATGAAAGTTGATCAAAATGGGGGCAAATTCAAGGTGACCTAGCCATACTCACACGAGGAGACTGGCGAACTTTGGACCTAATAAGTTGACAAGTTTTTGTTGTGGAAAGGAAAGTTTGTTATAGGCTTTCTCTGGACCAGCAATGATGAGGAAACATATGAGTACGCTGGCTTGTGTTATGTGTAAGGCAGCTGATCAATGAAGGATCTGTGAAAGTTGAGTCCTGCATGAGAGACTTGGTATTTCGAACGGACGCTAAGGGATAGTTCGCGTTGAGATCGGACTAGTGCAAACTCTGGGTGCATGTGTCTGAATCAAAGAGAGCTACTTGAAGCCAAGCTCGACGTACACTTCTTGTTTTTGAATGTGAGGCAACTGACCAGTGATGGAATTGTGAAAGTCAAGTTTTGCGCGACGGACATGGTGCTTCAAACAAACGCGAAGAGATAGTTCGGATGCGGATCAAACTGGTGCGACCCTTTGGCTTTTCACGAGGTCAATGGTTACATTTGGGTTGATTCAAAGAGCTACTTCAAGCTAAGTGAGAGGTGCATTGCGGAGTACTCAATCTTTGCCTACCTTAAAGAGCCAAGATGGAAAAGTATCAAGATCAGGCTGGGACAAGGAGAGAAATCAAGGTGCAGAAGCAACAAGGCACAGAGTGGACCATAAAGTGGGTAATCAAACGATAAATCCTTCGGCTCAGGGAGCCTTGATACCTATGCGGAACCGAACAAATCTGGAGCTCAGGGAGCTCAACACAAAGTGCATCAAGGACAAATCAGGAGCTCAAAGGAGTTCCAAAGTCGAAAGTCAGAAGCGACAGGGGCGAACATTTCAAAGAAAGGCTTCTGTCACCAGTTAATAAGGCTCTCGGGTTTTACGAAAGCGATATCAAATCTACGCTTTTCCCAGACAAAGATATTTGTTTCAAGTTATGTAATTTTTCAGTACAAAGAGCTGAGCCTCCGACTTGTGGTGTGCCAGCTTCAATGTTAATAAAAAGTGGCCAGTAAATTGAGTACTGTGCCAAGTAGCATAAATGTATAGTCATTTTAATTGGGAGACACCTTTACTTTAATCTGACATCTGATGAGGACATCAGATTTTATAAAGGTGGGGTGGATGTTGTAAAGCTACCTTTACAAGCTTTACTTTCGGCGCCATTGGCGCCAGCTATGTCCCCGGCGCCAGCAGTGCCCCTGCTGCTCCCGGCGCCACTGTGACCAGAATCCAGCCGGCGCCAAGTTCCTATGGCTGAAAATCTTTGATCGGTTCTAGCGGAGTCCAGAGAGCTCAGATCGATGTGCAATCACCTCACACGATCTAGGCATGATTAAAGGAAGCCTGGGGATCAATAAAATCTAGAGAGAGAAAATGACTTTCTAGAAAGAGAAAATCCTAGAGAGAGAAAAACGTGCTTTACCAGCTTAGGTAGAGTGCTTGTTATGAGGGGAGGTGCCGAATCACACCAATACTATAGGGGAGTGCGGGTTGCGACTCAGGGCGAGCTCCAACCAAGTCTCAGCCTCCCTTGCTGGAATGTTGTCATGGCTCTCGCCTTGGCATGCTAGCGCCCCGGAGACTAGGGTCGGTCACACACTTGAAATGTAACCTTCTCAGATTTATCAATAAAGTGGGATTTTCCTCAAACTGACTCTGATTACCTGCTGGGTTTCAGTGTTCGGTAAAAGCGCCAGTTGTAAGGCCGCTTTCCAAATTTTTAATTTGGCACATAGCTGAGGGTCGTATCCCGGGACGCCAGCGGTATGCCGTCGGGACCATTCGGTCCGTGGCGCCAACGGTATGCTGTCGGGACCATTTGGTTCAGGAACTGGTTGTTTCCATATCTGTCGTGGCTTGTGGTTCTGAGTGTTCCTTGCATGAACGTGAATGGGTTAAGCTCTTGGGGAACGGGCTCTAACCTGTCGGCTGAGTTGGATGGCTTGCTTGGGTGGATGTTACCTGTTTATGGCTGTCCAGTCTGGCGTGGCGCCAGGTTGGCTTCCAGCGCTCGTGACGAAGCTTTCAGTTGGTTAAGTCTGATGTAAGTCAGACCGCTTGCTTGGAATGGATGTTACTCGTTTGTAACGAAGCTTCGAGTTGGTTAAGTTTGATGTATGTCGGGCGGCTTGCTTGGAGGGAAGTCACCCACATCGGGACCCCCGATCTGGCATGGCGCCAGGTTGGATCTCAATGTTGGTTTTCGGAACTTCATGTTGGTTAAGTCTGATCGTTGTTGGCGAGTTGGCTGCTTGTATGTCAAGTGGGTTTGGATGGCAAGAGTTGAAGGCTGGGAAGCTAAGTCGTGGTTCCCGGCTCCCTTTGGGATGCCTGCGCTACAAATCCCCAAGACTAGTTCAAGATTGTTATTCTTATCAGGAAAGATCGTGGAGAGGAAGTCAGATTTCATGATCGACTCCGGAGCTTCACATAACTATATCTCAAGGAGCGTAGTGGAACAATTCAGCTTGCCGACCAGGAATGTTACATCTACTCTCAAGGTAAAAACAGCGAAGGGAGCACTAGATGCAGACAAAGCGACAATGAACATCCCGGTGCAGATTGGAAGATGGAAAGCTAAACTTAGCTTTGTGATTTTAGAGATGGATGCCTTCGATGTGATTTTGGGCCTCCCTTGGTGAAATGAACACTGTATCGCAGTTTTGGGTAGGAGCTCAAACTTGGTCCTCTTGGATTACAAGGGACAAATCTGCCTGACAAAAGCCCTGCTCGGAGGAAATGCTAAGGATACCGATATTGAACAAAATCTGGTTGCAACATAAGCGATGAAAAGAATGACGAAAGGAAAAAGGTCAAAGTGCTTTCTTTGCATCTGCCGAGAAGTCCCAGAAGGGAAAAGCGTGCGACAAGAAAACTTGCCAAAATAAGTGGCAGATCTACTAGAAGAATTTAGCGATGTGTTTCCGGAGGAACTCCTAGCTAAGCTACCTCCTCGAAGACCAGTTGTTGTAAAGCTGACTTGGGTGCACCCAGCGTGCCCTGTAAGACTCAAAGGGGTGACACTCCCTAAGGTCCCAGAGCAAGTTAGAATGTCAAGGACTGAGCCTCCGACCTGTGGTGAGCCAGTCAAGTAGTCACAAAGTCATGAGCTAGCTCTGGAGCTCGAGTCATGGCCTAGTCAGGAAAGCAGGTTGATTCGGCCGCCGGGACGGCTCCCGGGACCCATGTCCGGGAGCCAGACTGATTCTGCCAGGCTTGCCAGGCTTAATCAACAAAATAAAAACTAAGTCCTAAAAAGCGTGCTTTACCAGAAAGCACTATGTTTCAAACCAGAGGGGGTGCGCCGAATCACAGCAGAACTATAGGGGGAGTCCGGCAGACAGAAACTTGGGCAGCTCAACCAGCGCCAGGAATCGAGTCGCCAGGTCTCAGCTCCCTCTACCAGCACGAGCCAGGCACAATGCCCAGCACGTGTTGGTGGCCCCGAGACCGGTCAGTCTATGTATGAATGTAACCTCTTCCAAATCTAATAAAGTTGATCCTTGGGGATGATTACCATTTCGGTTTCGCCTCCGGGACTGGTCCAAGTGGAAGGACCCTTACTACAACCTTTTTGCGTCGCTGGCGCCTAAGGGTCCCTGTCATCGACATGGGGCTTGCCGCTATGCCAATTGGTCAGTTTGGCGACCACTATGCCTTGGGTTTCATGTGTGGCTTGTCTTTGCCTTTGGTTACCTTTTGGGGACGGATTCTGAGTTGGCTTTCGGGTTGGTTGGGATTCCAGTTTTCTTAAGTCTGAATGGTTAAGCTTGTTACGATTCTGAGTTGGCTTTTACGTAAGTGCATGATGGATGAATGTTAGACTTAAGCGCGTGTTGGGGAAACCGCTCAAGTCCCAGCGCCCTTTGAGGCGCCGGCGCTACATGTGGTATCAGAGCCGACTAGCCGGTCAGCTACGCAAGTCTCACAGGGATGGCCACGTTTTTGGGATTTGTCAGGACAACCGTTGCGCAAGGTGCTGCCCACAGTGTAAGCACGGGTGCGTCCACGGTCGGGGTGGTCGGCAGAACGGGGGACTTGATGAGTCAAAGTGCTGCCCTCGAGGTGTAAGCACGGTCAGTTCTCGCGGTTCGGGCCTGGCGCTGTCTGCACGTAGGACGGATGAGGCAAAGTGCTGCTTAGGTAGGTGAAAGCACGGTCTGTACCTTGTGGGGTGCGGGGCGACATATTCGAACTGTACGGGTTAACCATTGATACAGAGATGCTGCTCGAATTCGGGTGTAAAGCACGGGTGGTTAGCTGCCGGTGCGGGATAGCTGCCGATCGTTTAGCTATAAGGGCTATCGACCAAAAAGTGGTGGGGCGTGACTGAGGCAATGTGCTGCTTAATGGTGAAAGCACGGAAGGTTGGATGGATGTTTCCCCGTGGGCTAATTCTGTGATAGATTTGTGTGGGCGCGGCTAGGCAAAGGTCCTACGTCCGGTCTCAGGGGGGGTTTGTGGCTTGAGAGGGATCCTCTATGTTTGCTTTGGTTGGTATGTTCCGTTTGTCGTGTGCTTGCTTGGACACAAATGACCTGGTTCCTACTTGGCTCTCAGGTGATGTGGGCGTGCTAAGTTTGAGGAAGGGATATTTTCATTGAAGCTGATTTAATAAAGAAGAAAAGAGAGCTGTGGGGCCCGGCTGACAGAAGGGAGAGCTTCAAATATAAAAAGGATTGAGGCGATAATCTGTTGGAAGTACACCTCTGACTATAATGGAGGACCATCTTGAAGAGTTACGAGCACTGACGGACGGAGAAGAGCTGACTCGAGAATACAGCTCTCGCATGCATCGAGATGGCACCAGGTCCAAGTCGAGAAAGAAAGAGCGTATGCACTCCACAGTGGCGCCCCTCCATGAAGAGATGGGTGGCCCTTCTGAACCTACACCAAGAGATGAACCCTTGCCAGAGGCACAACAGGACCTCTTTGAAGTGAAGATGCGGCAATATTTATCAAGCGCAATGACGGCTATGCTTAGCGAGGTGAAGAAGGATAGAGAAACCGAAAGGAAAGAATGGCAAACATCCTTGCGAGCCATGAATCTTACCCAAATTAACCTTGCTAGAGAAATGAGAGACGGGCTAACACAGCTCGAAGCCAGGTTTGAAGAGTTGGAAGCAACTAGGGAGAATGCAGTGGCGCCTCCTCCACAGATACCAAGAGAACCACGAGCGCGAACCACGGAGGGCCCAAGAAAGACTGCCAAAGTGAAAGCACCACCTACTTTCAAAGGAGAGCGTGATATTCGAGTTGTGGAAGATTGGTTGTTTCACATGGACCATTACTTCCGTCTAATGAACACTCCTGAGGAAGAAAGAACTGACTTGGCATTAGCATATTTTGAGGGCTACACTACAAATTGGTACCGGATGGCAGGAATGCATTTTCAAACATGGGACGCATTCAAAGCCGCGTTACGAGAGGAGTTCATACCGAAGGATTCACACATGAGATTGAGGACAGAATTATCGGGGCTCAAACAGAAAGGGTCATTGCGAGAGTACCTCAATAGATTCAGACAGAGTGTATGGGTTATTGCAGATATGTCCGAGGCGGACAAAACTCATTACCTATTGTCTGGAATGCAATCCTGGACCCGACGTGCGATAGACAGCTACATGCCCCATGATTTCAATTCAACTATTCGAGCGGCTGAAATGGTTTGTGATTATGAGAGCACATTGGCACCAGCTGCTCCCGCAACCTCAACAAGAGTATTTAGTGGATCCAGACCGAGTCCGAGCTTCTTTTCAAGAGGGGACTCAACTCCAAATGGCAACCAAGCCTCGAGTAGCGTGAATAAATTCCCAACAAAAACAGGGTTTGGCAACCAAGGCAACAATGGAGGGAACATGTTCCAGAGAAGAAACAATGTTGGATCTTCGACTAGTCACAGCAACAGCTCACCAACAGTGGGCAGTTCCATGCGTTGCTTCAACTGTCATCAGCAAGGTCACTCTTGGAGATCATGCCCCAAACCATTGAATAAGCAAATCATGGCTGCCATTGAAGGATTTGATAGGATGGAGAGAGAGGCATTTGATCAAGAAGATGGTGAACAAGATGATGAAGAGGACCCAGAAACGGATTTGACGGAGTCTGACCTGAATGCCTTGCAACAGATAGGGGCACTTGCGGCTTATCGTGAACATCTTATGGCGACTCCTGCGAGAGGATCCAAGTTATTGTACCTGAAAGGCTGTATTCAAGGCAGGATCATTTACTTCATGGTAGACCTGGGGGCGTCTCATAACTACTTGTCAGAAAAACTGACAGGAGAATTGGACATCCAATGTGAAGAAAATGTGACTCCTATTTGTGTGGAGACCGCGAAAGGTACAATGACCACTTGTAGATTGGCAACCAACTTACCAATCTCTCTGGGAGCCTGGAAGAATCGACTAACGTTCACAATCTTGAAGATGGATGCCTTCGACGCTATTTTGGGATTAAGTTGGTTTAACGAACATGTGGTGGCCTTCTTGGCAAAAGGGGTTAACCTTGTGTTATTATATAATGGCAGGAGACCTTGTGTCGTCAGAGCTGTGCCAGGGGACCAACTAGAAAAGAACGACACAAATGAACCTGAGCCAACCATTCCTCCCAATCTCATTCACCTATTTAACGAAGGACAACCAACAGTGACAGACCAGCTGGCACGGGAACAAATGGAGCCAAAATTGCCTATAGTCTCTACATCAAAGGTGAATTCAAGTGCCGATGCAGAGCTCAAGGAGCTCACCTGGTGTGACCAAGCGAAAACTCATCTTTTTAATGAAAGACATCCAACAGTGACAAAACAGTTGACGCGAGGTCAAATGGAGCCAACATTGCCTGCAGTTTCTACGTCAAAGGTGAATCTAAGTGCCGATGCAGAGCTCAAGGAGCTCAACCTGGACGACCAAATGAAATATCTAGAGTCCTAGGGGACTCATCCAGATGTGCGACGACAGCGACATATCTGAGGCTTAAGGGAGCCGTGAGTACCTTTTTCTTTCATGCTAATAAAGTAAGCCGCATTTCTCATTGAGGAGTGAGCTTCAGTTTGATGTCTAAGTGCAGCAGCTTCACACAGGTTTTACGTAAGTGAACTAGATCCACACTTTTCCTGTGCTGGGTGTAAAACACAATATCATTGCTCTGCTTTACAGTTGGTTTCCTTTGGCCGGTGAATCAAGCCCGTGCCCTTGTATATGTGACTAAAGTCTGGCCGGTGAATTAAGCCCGTGCCATGAGTCTTAGGTTCTAGTTTGGCCCTGATGAGGACATCAGCTTTCTCAAACGAGGGGAGGATGTTGTAAAGCTGACTTGGGTGCACCCAGCGTGCCCTGTAAGACTCAAAGGGGTGACACTCCCTAAGGTCCCAGAGCAAGTTAGAATGTCAAGGACTGAGCCTCCGACCTGTGGTGAGCCAGTCAAGTAGTCACAAAGTCATGAGCTAGCTCTGGAGCTCGAGTCATGGCCTAGTCAGGAAAGCAGGTTGATTCGGCCGCCGGGACGGCTCCCGGGACCCATGTCCGGGAGCCAGACTGATTCTGCCAGGCTTGCCAGGCTTAATCAACAAAATAAAAACTAAGTCCTAAAAAGCGTGCTTTACCAGAAAGCACTATGTTTCAAACCAGAGGGGGTGCGCCGAATCACAGCAGAACTATAGGGGGAGTCCGGCAGACAGAAACTTGGGCAGCTCAACCAGCGCCAGGAATCGAGTCGCCAGGTCTCAGCTCCCTCTACCAGCACGAGCCAGGCACAATGCCCAGCACGTGTTGGTGGCCCCGAGACCGGTCAGTCTATGTATGAATGTAACCTCTTCCAAATCTAATAAAGTTGATCCTTGGGGATGATTACCATTTCGGTTTCGCCTCCGGGACTGGTCCAAGTGGAAGGACCCTTACTACAACCTTTTTGCGTCGCTGGCGCCTAAGGGTCCCTGTCATCGACATGGGGCTTGCCGCTATGCCAATTGGTCAGTTTGGCGACCACTATGCCTTGGGTTTCATGTGTGGCTTGTCTTTGCCTTTGGTTACCTTTTGGGGACGGATTCTGAGTTGGCTTTCGGGTTGGTTGGGATTCCAGTTTTCTTAAGTCTGAATGGTTAAGCTTGTTACGATTCTGAGTTGGCTTTTACGTAAGTGCATGATGGATGAATGTTAGACTTAAGCGCGTGTTGGGGAAACCGCTCAAGTCCCAGCGCCCTTTGAGGCGCCGGCGCTACACCAGTGGACCATAAAATTGAGTTGGTACCAGGAACAGAGCCAACTTCACGAGCACCCTACAGAATGTCACAAGAGGAGTTGGCGGAACTGAAACGACAACTTGGTGAATTGATAGACAAAGGTTTTATTAGACCTAGTGCTTCACCTTTTGGAGCCCCAGTGTTGTTCGTGGAAAAGGCGGACAAAACTCTTTGAATGTGTGTGGATTATCGCATGCTTAACAAGAGTACCATCAAGAACAAGTACCCCATGCCTAGAATTGATGACCTATTCGACCAACTCAAACATGCCAAATACTTTAGCTAAATAGATCTCAGATCTGGATATCATCAAATTCGAATAGCTAAAGGTGATGAGCACAAAACGGCGTTTCGAATGCGGTATGGGAGTCACGAGTTCCTAGTGATGCCATTCGGTCTAACAAACGCACCAGCCACTTTTTGCACGTTGATGAACAATATTTTTCAAGACTATCTGGATGAATTTGTTATTGTGTACATCGATGACATATTAGTATTTAGTCGGAGCCTTAAAGATCACATTAAACATTTAAGGACAGTTCTCCAACGACTGAGGAGGAACTGCTTGTTCGCGAAAAGAGAGAAATGTGAGTTTGTGGTGGAGGAAGTTGATTTCCTTGGACATGTTATAGGCCACGGACGGATTCGAATGGATCCTAAGAAGATCAAGGCTATCTTGGACTAGCTAGCACCTAAAACTGTTCATGGCATCAAATCCTTTATGGGGCTATGTAATTTTTACAGGAGATTCATTGAGGCATTTAGCAAAATTGTGGCACCGTTGTTGGAGCAGACAAAGACTCATCTCAAAATGACATGGACACCGGAATGTGAAGCAGCGTTCCAAGAACTAAAGCGACGGATCACTCAAGAACCCATTCTTGCCCTACCGGACTTTAGCAAACCATTCAAAATACATATAGATGCGTCAAACTTCTCTATTGGGGCCGTGTTGATGCAAGAGGGAAAACCAGTTGCATATTTTTCAAAGAAATTAAGTGATGTAGAACGACGATGGCCAACTCACGAAAAAGAAATGTTGCAGTCGTACAAGCAATGGAGCATTGGAGACATTATGTGGCAGGAAAGCCCTTTAAGACGTTCACTGACAACGTATCACTTAGGTACTTCTCATCCCAAGGTATGCTCACGCCAAAGCAGATGCGATGGCAAAACTTTCTCTCGAAATTCAATATAGACATTCTACATACGGCGGGAAAGAATAATGTGGTAGTAGATGCACTCAGTAGACAAGAGCACTTGATGGTGACAGTTTCAACCCAGGCGACCGGTCTACTCCAAGAAATCAAAGAGAACTATGGTGTAGATGCGTTGGCTAAGAAACTAATGATCGAATTCCAACTGGGAAAGCCTTGTAAACATTTCACTTGGAAAGACCAAATAGTTGTTTATAAACAACGCAGAGTATATGTTCCAGACAACATCAATTTGAGGAAGAAAATCTTGAGGGAGCATCATGACGTACTAGCCGCCGGAATCCAGGGGTGAATCGCATGTATGAACTCCTCAAGATAGGCTTCTATTGGCCAAATATGTGGGCAGGCGTTGAATCCTATGTGCAAACATGTCCTACATGTCAACAAGTGAAGGTGGAACCACTAGCCCCAGCAGGACTACTCCCATCTTTGGTTTCATCTGGGAGGTCAGTATCCTCCATTTGCCTCTGGGTGTTTCCGTGGTTCTTCTCTCAGTTGAAGTTCTAGTCTTGTCGATGCCCTTTTCTGATAGGTAGCACAAATCTTGGTTATCAGCCTCAAGGGGATGGACTCATCATCAAAAATTTGGTGGTAGAAACAATTTTGGATGGGTGAGGAAACATGATGAAGGCTTGGTGACAAGGTGAAGGAACTGATAATTCTACAATTGTAGCCTTGGACCCTTGCAATGTCGAGCTTCGACCACCACTTGTTGGGTGAGGAGCTTGCTTTATTTGCAGGTTCACGGATGTCTTCATCTTTCATTTTTTGCAGCTCTTTCTTTTGATCCGTTAATTTTGGATCTCTTTGGGCTTCATAAGAGGGGATTCAACTATCATTACTCTAGAGAGTTTCTTTTGATCAAGATCGATCTGACTCATCTGTTGTTTAAGTTTTGTCCTTTCCTCCTCAGCTTCCTAGATCTTTCTTTTTATTTCTTCTAGCTGCTTCGCCTACTTTTGTAGGTCTTCCAATATAGGTGGTAGTTGGTCTCCACAAGACACTTGCAATGATCTATCAGCTGCTTCGGTAAGACTATCATGGCGTCGGGTGATGTCTCGCCATATACATCACATGCATTCTTAAAGATTTGCAAAAATCTTTGAGGGTCCAAACTACCGTCAAACTTTGGTAGATCTAGGTTGGGTGTACGTCTCTCATGATGAGCATTGTGGGTAGTAGAGACTCCATTAAGGTCGGTTCTGACATGGGATGTTTCAACACCATGAACATGGGTTCTGGCTTGTGAGGACTCGGCTCTGTCATGTTCTTGTCCTTCGAATGGGTTTGTGGATGGCTCGTAGGGTTGGGACTGCGCTCGGTAGAATCTATGACGTTTGATTTGTTTAGCCACAGGGGACCTGATCTTGTATGGTTAATCTTATGGGATGTCAAGATCTGTATTGTCGGTTCATTGGATATTGGTGAGTTTTTTTTTGTGTTGGATATGTGTTTCTAGTGATTTTGGATTTTTTTTAGGGTTTTTGGTGTTTTTTAGATTTAAAGAAAAAAAAATTGGTATTCATGTCTTTTTTTTTTTTTTTCAGACTCAAAGGTGTTGAGAAGATGGTGGTTCGGTCGAAATGGCAATCAGAGATGTTGATCAAAAGTTATGGTCCGGTCGAGATGGGTGTTAATTGCTCCAGTCAAGCTTTGACCTTATTGCTTCGGTTGAGATCTGATCGAATCCCTCCGGTCGAGATTTGATCGCTGCCTTTGGCTCTGGTTGAGATTTGAACGGGCGCTTCGGCTTCGGTAGAGATCACTTCGGCTTCGGTCGAGATCTGAACGGACACTTTGGCTTCGGTCAAGATCTGAGCCGACACTTCGGCTTCGGTCGAGATCTGAACGAGCACTTCGGCTTCGGTCAAGATCTAAGCGGGCACTTCGGGTTCGATCGAGATTTCAGCGGTACTTCTGTCGAGATCTCATGGAGCACTTTGGTCGAGACACCATCGAGCGCTCCGGTCGAGATGGGATGCACTGTGTCGGTTGAGATTTAACTGAGCACTCCAGTTGAGATGTGAGCGTGAGCTCCGGTTGAGATTTTACTGAGAGCTCCAATTGAGATGTGAGCGTGAGCTCCGGTTGAGATTTTACTGAGAGCTCCGGTTGAGATGTGAGCGTGAGCTCCGGTTGAGATTTTACTGAGAGCTCCGGTTGAGATTTGAGTTGGCCTCCGGTTAATATGTGAGCGTGAGCTCCGGTTGAGATTTGAGTTGGACTTCGATTGAGATTTGAGCTGGAGCTCCGGTTGAGATTTGAGCGTGAGTTCCGATTGAGATTTTAATTTTGTTTTTTTGTTTTTGATGCACCAGTGTTGCGTCGATCAAGATGGTAAGAGAGAGAGACTCGGTTGAGATGGAAGAGAAGGTGTTCGGTTGAGACGTGAGACAAAGTGCTCGGTTGAGATGATGACGGAGGGAGGTGGAGACGATGGGTAAGCTATGGGTAGAGGATGATGTAGAAGGAGCTGAGGATGTACGCAGGGCATGGGGATGGTCTGTGCAGGTCGTTTTGAGCTATGAATGGATCTGGAGACATTTCAGATTGCGTGCATGGGTCCGATCAAAGATAGTCTTGCAGCATATGTCGTTTCAGAATGTGAGTGATGCAAACAGCAACGGGTCAAATGTTGACAGATCCCCTGCTCCAGAGGTTCTATTGTTTACTTTTCTGCTTCTTGCTTACAAATGTATTTCTTGCCTGTTACCAGGCTCGTTTGGGCATTATTTGACCGTTTCTTATTTGTTACAATGCCCAGGCCAGACAGAAACGGACTAAATAACTCTATAGTATAGTTTTATTGTCCTGCCTGTCAGAGGACTAGTCAGGGACGTCACTCTTGAACGTACTTACATTCTACATAGGATGCAAGCCAAGAACGCTCATTCACAGATCAGCATGCAAACCAATGAACATTTAGTGGTTTCTATAGCTACTTACTCTAATAACGGATTGAAATCAGATCCTACACTACACTAAACTGAGCTACATTTGCATAAACTGATAAACAAGAAACAAGAACTAATCTACAACATATTAGAGGTCCAAGAATCAAGACACCAACAAGTCTATTGATTCTTGGACATCCCAAGAACATCAAGAACAGGACTGTCAGAGAATATGCAAGAATCACACCACAGATCCAGCCTATTTAGTTTACCTGAATGCTAGTTCCTACATTATTCCACAAGAAAGCAAGAAAGCAAGAAAGCTAATCCACTCTGCAAAAGCAACAAATCTAATCCACTCTACAATCCACAACCACACACAATATGAATGGAAGGGCATGATTATAGGAGCATCACTCAAGAAAACCATCATGATCAAGGAGCTTAGTGTAGCATCAAACTCATGGAAAATCTTCTTATTAAGCATGGAGTAGATACAATGCAAAAAGTTCCTCTTCACAAAGAGGGATTCTCTTAAATAAGCAAGAGAGCTCCTTAGGTGTCATCCTAGTGGAATTTCCACATTTCACACAAGTGGAATATTGCTCTCCACTAGAGGTCACCATCAAAAGGTGGCTCACTCTACTCTCTTTAAGAGGGTTCTACTTGCATTTATTACATTTGCTTAGAAATACTAGTTCCTACATGGTCATTCCATCTTCTGGGATTCACCATGAGGCTTACACAGTTCTTGCATGTCTTTCCTAGCTAGTATTTCTCGGCTCTCAGTCTTCATTAGTCTCGTCTTCTCAGAGACCTCCTCGGTCTAAGGTGAGAGGTGCTCTTGAGTTGCTTTGTCCGAGTATCTTGGGGATTCGTCAGAATCAACCAAAACATATCTCCTCTTAGAGTTAACTGAGTTATAGGATTATTAGTTAAAAAAAAGTTTTGTTTGAAGACTGTGCAAGATCTATAAAGATGTGCTATGTAGTGAATCTTTGTGGAATCATAAGTTCTTTTTTACAAACTTTTAATCCTATGGATCTGCAAAATATTCCTTGGATTGAGTTTATATGCATGCATAAACTAGTCAGTATAACATAGGCATTTTGATGAGAATTGCTTGAAGACAATTACTCGGGGGTTAATAATGATGAGAATTGCTTATTGACCTAGGATAGATTCTAAATCAGATTGAATGTGGTGTTAAATTTGGATCCACACTTAGACATTCAAATATTTTCTAAATCTATTACAGCTAACCGAATCAGAAGCGTTACTTTTGAATTAGTTGTTTGAATCTACAATATGATATTACTTATGAATACTGTAGTTTATATGTAATGATTATAAGTCACAACCTTTATGAGTCATCTTTTTATTCATATAGAGGGTTTTGTGCTAGAATACACTATAACTTTTGGCTTTAATCTTTTTCCAATTGGAAGAAGATGGAATTTTATCCCGAAAACTCAAATGGAGTTGGATAATGGATGGAAGCCAAAAGTTAGAACTTCTCGCATCACAAATAAGTTTTGGTGGATCTTAAGTTATTCTAGATTAGAACTTAAGAGTAATTGAATCTAGACATTTCACCTTAAACTTTGGAATGACACGACTAGTATAAGGAAATCTTTGTTGATTACAATTTTTATAAAGGCATAAAAGTGAGTAATTAAGTCCAAAACTTTTCTTATGAAAAGGACTTTTTAGAGCGACTCATTTGTTTTATTATAAGCTTCAAATGTGATATTGTAATAAATGTACAGTTAGTCAGGTTACTGTTTTCAGTAGTGATCGGGACGTGACCCACTATCGTTATATCAGTCGGGCACTTGTCCGGCTACTTGGGTTAGCCGAGTAGCCACACGTAGGAAAAATTAGCCTGTATAGAGTCATTTTCAGTACTTGCTATACTTGGGGGCATGTCCCAAGTTTGTCAGTCAAATTTGGCCATATTGGGCTTGACAGGTGGTAGGCCAATTTTAGGACACCTGCCTTTTCATGCAGTTTGTGAATACTCTATATGTATAGTGTTTCTTTGTAATCTATTAACTTTTGTTGTGCCATCTATGAGAGCTTGTGAGAAATGGCTATGGTGATTGATTGATGTGATCTGCATACTGCACTAGATTCTATCAGAATTTCAACTTGGTATTAGAGCGGTAGGGTGATGCAGTTCTGCACGATCTAGTGAAGCTATGGGATAGCGTCTTTCACCAGGAGAAATAGCACTCAGAGTGTCTTAGGAGAGAGGACTCCATACGGGGTATCGCACAACCGCACCAATTGCTCAAAAACAATACCACGTATTGTTAGTAGACAATACCGCACCAAATAGCATGTTGTAAATTGCATCAGAGAGGTAGAGGTAGGGTGACCTCATACTGATGGAGAGCTACAAGAATAGTTTTTGAAAGAGACTGTGAAAAGTCCAAAGATCCTCTCTTTCTCACAATTAGGGTTTGTGCATGGAAAACCTTGGATTTCTCTCCATTGAAGATGGTTTTTTGAGCTGTAAATGGATAAATCTGGGCAGTGGAATAGGCCAGTTAGAAATCAGTTTTGATCTGATTCATTAGGATAAGCTCTAAATGTGATGATGTAATTAATGTATAGTTTATTTTGTTTACTATATATGGTTGTGGTCGGGACATGACCCATTAGGATATATTGATCGAGCACTGATCCCGTAGCCGGCTACTTGGGTTAGCCGAGTAGCCATACTGGTAGGAAAAATTAGCCTGTACGGAGTTATATACAGTGTATGCTATACTTGGGGGCATGTCCCAAGTTTGTCGGTCGAATTTGGCCATATTGACCCCGACAGGTGGTAGGCCAATTTTAGGACACCTGTCTTTTCACGCAGTTTGTGAATATTCTATATGTATAGTGTCTCTTTGTAATCTATAAGCTTTTGCTACGCCATCTATGAGAGCTTGTGAGGAGTGGCTATGGTGATTGTGTGATGTGATCTACATACTGCACTAGATTCTATTGAAATTTCAACTTGGTATCAAAGCGTCAGGGTGTTGCAGGTATGCACGATCCGGTGGAGCTATGGGATAGTCTCTTTCACCAAGAATAATAGCACTCAGAGCGTCTCAGGAGAGAGGACTCCATACGGGGTATCAGTAGTCCGCCAGATGGTTGGAGACAACAAAGTTCCTTCGATCGGAGCTTTGAGAAAGATCGGAACGATCGTCGTAGGTGAATTCCGGGGAGAATTCATGAAAAATTGCTCAAAAACAGTTGTATGTGGCTATCACAGGAAGCTGGCCAGAAAATCTGTCAGTGATTCATAATTGCTAAGTGGAGTGGATCGAAAGGTGAAGCATGGTAGTGACAACTCTAGGCTGAGAGGATTTTGAAATCCATTTACAGTGTGAAGAGAAAGAAGCAGTTTGGAAAACTAGCTAATGGTGGTCTAGTTTTCGGAAAAATCGAAAAACCACGGATCTTTCTCTACGGTTGATGGAACTGGGCACTGTAAAGTGCTACCTAGCTTATTTTAGAAAGGCCATGCTAGTGTTAGAATCTTGGAGCCAGACAAGAAGCACTGGAAGAGCAATTGTCTATCTTCTCAACTATGGAGGAAGAAGCCTACTAGGATTTCAGAGTACTATGAATTTTGGTACTGTAAAGTACTGCAATAGGGCGTCTTGGCACGAGAATCATGGATGATAATGGTCATGGAGGGCTGTTAAGAGAATAAGGTGCTATAGCAGATAGAGCAGGGCAGCCATCTCCAAACCCCATAGCAAAAATCCTTGCAAGCAAGGTGAAGAAGATGAAGGAGGAGGTCGCGGGACCTCACGCGCGCCCAAAAGCAATGAATCCATAGTGCTTCAAAGTGGTTAGCGACCGGTGGAGTCATGATCAGCGCGCGAATGGGCTAGCAGCCGTGGGATCTTGATCTCGATCGATGAACGGTTGAGATGAATGGGGAGCAAGGTGGGCCATTAGATGTGGCAAGACCATGGGATTTACTTGAAAAGGACCCATGAAGAGTTGAAAGGCAAATAGGCCTTCAACTTCATAAAAAAGTTTCAGTTTGAAATACTGAAGGGCAAGAAATGCCATTCTTCATTTTGGAGCTAGCTTGGGGGAATATAGGTGGGCACTACAGGGTAGATACTTAGATCTTTGTGATCAAGGATGGCATTGTAATACCTGATAGGGATAGCACTGCAGGATGACATGGGATGATCATCAGGGGGCAGCTATTTCAGATTGGACTTGAGTCTTCGGATGGACAGGGCTTATAGGTGGGATTTATGATGGAATCAGGAAGCTGCAAACGCAAATGGGAAAAGCGTGAAGCTTTGAGAGCCAGCTCTACTTTAGAGAGTTGATGGAGATCGCACGGTTGGGTGTGATCAGAGGGCAAGCACCATGACGGGTGTTTTGCTAACGATCTATTGGAGGGGAGCGTGATGGTGAGGACTTCATGGTGTGCTCATTTGGGAGTACAGGTTGGCATTACAGTAGGGAGCCAGTCATTGGGCATTGGCATCGATGGGGAGGCATCTACCATCACGGGCGTGGATAAGCTACCTATAGCTTTCATGCATTTGGCTATATTTGCAGGAGTCTAGGCTTGGCACAGTTGTTGGAATTTCCACGGTGTAGATTCTCAGGTGGAAGCCTAGAGGAAGTCACTCAGAACCATATAGATCAGTACGATCAGGGAGACCTTGGTCTCGAGATCCCATGAGCGGCGACTCATGAATAGGCTTGCATGGCATAGAGCGAGCAAATGCTAGGAGCCAGGTGGAGCAGGTGATGCTTTGGTTCGGCTTGTCTAGCAGGATGCTGACCAGGATCGGAGACATCAGGTGAGCATAGTATGTGAATGACGAGTCCATTGGGGTGGCACTCAGGGAGATGCTACAGTTGTTCAGATATGATATGTCATTTGATGTATGGACGATGTTCTTCAGTTGGTGCATCATATGTAGTGACTGTTGCGCCGACGTCTCAAAGGGCGCTGAGACTTGAGCGGTTTTCCCAACACACGCTTAAGTCTAACATTCATCCATCATGCACTTATGTAAAAGCCAACTCAGAAACGTAACAAGCTTAACCATTCAAACTTAAGAAAACTAGAATTTCAACCAACCCGAAAGCCAACTCAGAATCCGTCCCCAAAAGCTAACCAAAGGCAAAGACAAGCCACACACGAAACCCAAGGCATAGTGGTCGCCAAACTGACCAATTGGCATAACGACGAGCCCCATGTCGATGACAGGGACTCTTAGGCGCCGACGATGCAAAAAGGTTGTAGTAAGGGTCCTTCCACTTGGACCAATCCCGGAGGCGAAATCAAAATGGTAATCATCCCCAAGGATCAACTTTATTAGATTTGGAAGAGGTTACATTCATACATAGACTGACCGGTCTCGGGGCCACCAACACGTGCTGGGCATTGTGCCCGGCTCGTGTTGGTAGAGGGAGCTGAGACCTGGCGACTGGATGTTGTAAAGCTACCTTTACAAGCTTTACTTCCGGTGCCATTGGCGCCAGCTATGTCCCCGGCGCCAGCAGCGCCCCTGCTGCTCCCGGCGCCACTGTGACCAGAATCCAGTCGGCGCCAAGTTCCTATGGCTGAAAATCTTTGATCGGTTCTAGCGGAGTCTAGAGAGCTCAGATCGATGTGCAAGATTACCTCACACGATCTAGGCATGATTAAAGGAAGCCTGGGGATCAATAAAATCTAGAGAGAGAAAATGACTTTCTAGAAAGAGAAAATCCTAGAGAGAGAAAAAAAGTGCTTTACCAGCTTAGGTAGAGTGCTTGGTATGAGGAGAGGTGCCGAATCACACCAATACTATAGGGGAGTGCGGGTTGCCACTCAGGGCGAGCTCCAACCAAGTCTCAGCCTCCCTTGCTGGAATGTTGTCATGGCTCTCGCCTTGGCATGCTGTAGCGCAGGCATCCCAAAGGGAGCCGGGAACCACGACTTAGCTTCCCAGCCTTCAACTCTTGCCATCCAAACCCACTTGACATACAAGCAGCCAACTCGCCAACAACGATCAGACTTAACCAACTTGAAGTTCCGAAAACCAACATTGAGATCCAACCTGGTGCCATGCCCGATCGGGGGTCCCGACGTGGGTGACTTCCCTCCAAGCAAGCCGCCCGACATACATCAAACTTAACCAACTCGAAGCTTCGTTACAAACGAGTAACATCCATTCCAAACAAGCGGTCTGACTTACATCAGACTTAACCAACTGAAAGCTTCGTCACGAGCGCTGGAAGCCAACCTGGCGCCACGCCAGACTGGACAGCCATAAACAGGTAACATCCACCAAAGCAAGCCATCCAACTCAGCCGACAGGTTAGAGCCCGTTCCCCAAGAGCTTAACCCATTCACGTTCATGCAAGGAACACTCAGAACCACAAGCCGCGACAGATATGGAAACAACCAGTTCTTGGACCAAATGGTCCCGACAGCATACCGCTGGCGCCACAGACCGAATGGTCCCGACGGCATACCGCTGGCGTCCCGGGATACGACCCTCAGCTATGTGCCAAATTAAAAATTTTGAAAGCGGCCTTACAACTGGCGCTTTTACCGAACACTGAAACCCAGAAGGTAATCAGAGTCAGTTTGAGGAAAATCCCACTTTATTGATAAATCTGAGAAGGTTACATTTCAAGTGTGTGACCGACCCTAGTCTCCGGGGCGCTAGCATGCCAAGGCGAGAGCCATGACAACATTCCAACAAGGGAGGCTGAGACTTGGTTGGAGCTCGCCCTGAGTCGCAACCCGCACTCCCCTATAGTATTGGTGTGATTCGGCACCCCCCCTCATACCAAGCACTCTACCCAAGCTGGTAAAGCACGTTTTTCTCTCTCTAGGATTTTCTCTTTCTAGAAAGTCATTTTCTCTCTCTAGATTTTATTGATCCCCAGGCTTCCTTTAATCATGCCTAGATCGTGTGAGGTGATTGCACATCGATCTGAGCTCTCTGGACTTCGCTAGAACCGATCAAAGATTTTCAGCCATAGGAACTTGGCGCCGGCTGGATTCTGGTCACAGTGGCGCCGGGAGCGGCGCCGGCGCCGTTGGCGCCGGGAGCAGCAGGGGCGTTGCTGGCGCCGGGGACATAGCTGGCGCCAATGGCGCCGGAAGTAAAGCTTGTAAAGGTAGCTTTACAACATCCTCCCCACCTTTATAAAATCTGATGTCCTCATCAGATGTCAGATTAAAGTAAAGGTGTCTCCCAATTAAAATAACTATACATTTAAGCTACTTGGCACAGTACTCAATTTACTGGCCACTTTTTATTAACATTGAAGCTGGCACACCACAAGTCGGAGGCTCAGCTCTTTGTACTGAAAAATTACATAACTTGAAAATATATCTTTGTCTGGGAAAAGCGTAGATTTGATATCGCTTTCGTAAAACCCGAGAACCTTATTAACTGGTGACAGAGGCCTTTCTTTGAAATGTTCGCCCCTGTCGCTTCTGACTTTCGACTTTGGAACTCCTTTGAGCTCCTGATTTGTCCTTGATGCACTTTGTGTTGAGCTCCCTGAGCTCCAGATTTGTTCAGTTCCGCACAAGTATCAAGGCTCCCTGAGCCGAAGGATTTATCGTTTGATTGCACACTTTATGGTCCACTTCGTGCCTTGTTGCTTCTGCACCTTGATTTCTCTCTTTGTCCCAGCCTGATCTTGATACTTTTCCATCTTGGCTCTTTAAGGTAGGCAAAGATTGAGTACTCCGCAATGCACCTCTCACTTAGCTTGAAGTAGCTCTTTGAATTAGCCCAAATGTAACCATTGACCTCGTGGAAAGCCAAAGGGTCGCACCAGTTTGATCCGCATCCGAACTATCTCTTCGCGTTTGTTTCAAGCACCATGTCCGTCGCGCAAAACTTGACTTTCACAATTCCATCACTGGTCAGTTGCCTCACAGTCAAAACAAGAAGTGTACATCGAGCTTGGCTTCAAGTAGCTCTCTTTGAATCAGACACATGCACCCAGAGTTTGCACTAGTCCGATCTCAACGCGAACTGTCCCTTAGCGTTCGTTCGAAATACCAAGTCTCTCATGCAAGACTCAACTTTCTCAGTTCCTTCATTGATCAGCTGCCTTACACGTAACACAAGCCAGCGTACTCATATGTTTCCTCATCATTGCTGGTCCAGAGAAAGCCTATAACAAACTTTCCTTTCCACAACAAAAACTTGTCAACTTATTAGGTCCAAAGTTCGCCAGTCTCCTCGTGTGAGTATGGCTAGGTCACCTTGAATTTGCCCCCATTTTGATCAACTTTAATTCAAAATTTGCCCCAAGAGAGAGGTGTGTGTGATAGTTCCCCTCCACTTAATAAATCAGCTGATCGGACTTTAGAGTAGAGTTCTTTGGACAAAAAGCCTTTCCAACACTTTGCTTCCCATCTGCTAGGATTATGGCTCGATCCAACTTGTTGCCAATCTCTGAAGAGGATCCTAGTCTTTTTCCCCTTTGAGGAAAAACCCAACTGATACTGGATATCACCCATGCTCAGTGAGTTTCAGTTTCGAAGGTGGCCGTCCCAAAATGAAGACCAACTGCTCCATAGAAGATCTCCCCTGAAATTGCCCTTTCCAACTTTTGACTTCCTGCTTGCGTCTGGTGGGCGTTGTCGCAAATGAAACTAACCCAAGAAATAGGCTAGCCATCCATCCTTTGCAAACATTGAGTCGTTTCGTTGTCGTTCACGTGTGAGTACTTGAACTGCAAATCCGCCCCACAGATTCTGTAGTCCTCTTTGTTTGATGGTATCAGCCTTCAAAAGAAAAGGTTCCTTCTCGAGCCATCAGCTCCTTGTATCACAAGCAATCATGCAAACCAGGAAAAGCACGAGTACTAAGACTCACCACGAATACATACAAGTAAGACACTCAGGCAGGTTTACTAACAAGTAACAAAGACAAGGTCCCCCTTTGAGATGGTCCTGCCAACGGACCTTTGCCTGGCCGCGCCCATACAAATCGATCACAGAATCAGCCCACATAGGACACCCCTCCAACCATCCGTGCTTTCACCATTAAGCAGCACATTGCCTCAGTCACGCCCCACCACTTTTTGGTCGATAGCCCTTATAGCTAAACGATCGGCAGCTATCCTTGAATATACCACCCCCGTGGACGCACCCGTGCTTTCACCGTCAGGCAGCACATTGCCTCAGTAACGCCCCCACCAAATCTAGTCGATAGCCCTTATAGCTAAACGATCGGCAGCGTACCCCCCAATCGTGGACGCACCCGTGCTTTCACCGTTAGGCAGCACATTGCCTCAGTAACGCCCCCACAAAATTTGGTCGATAGCCCTTATAGCTAAACGAATGGCAGCTATCCTTGAATATACCACCCCCGTGGACGCACCCGTGCTTTCACCGTTAGGCAGCACATTGCCTCAGTAACGCCCCCACCAAATTTAGTTGATAGCCCTTATAGCTAAACGATCGGCAGCATACCACCCAAATCGTGGACGCACCCGTGCTTTCACCGTTAGGCAGCACATTGCCTCAGTAACGCCCCCACCAAATTTGGTCGATAGCCCTTATAGCTAAACGAACGGTGGTCATCGTGAATATGTCACCCCGCACCCCACAAGGCACAGACCGTGCTTACACCATCCTAATGGCAGCACATTGCCTCATCTGTCCTACGTGCAGACGGCGCCAGGCCCGAACCGCGGAAACTGACCGTGCTTACACCTCAAGGGCAGCACTTTGACTCATCAAGCCCCCGTCCTGCCAACCACCCCGACCGTGGACGCACCCGTGCTTACACTGTGGGCAGCACCTTGCACAACAGTTGTCTTGATGAACCCCGAACCGTGGCCATTTCCGTGAGAATCGCATAGCTGACCGGCCAGTCGGCTCTGATACCACATGTAGCGCAGGCATCCCAAAGGGAGCCGGGAACCACGACTTAGCTTCCCAGCCTTCAACTCTTGCCATCCAAACCCACTTGACATACAAGCAGCCAACTCGCCAACAACGATCAGACTTAACCAACTTGAAGTTCCGAAAACCAACATTGAGATCCAACCTGGCGCCATGCCCGATCGGGGGTCCCGACGTGGGTGACTTCCCTCCAAGCAAGCCGCCCGACATACATCAAACTTAACCAACTCGAAGCTTCGTTACAAACGAGTAACATCCATTCCAAACAAGCGGTCTGACTTACATCAGACTTAACCAACTGAAAGCTTCGTCACGAGCGCTGGAAGCCAACCTGGCGCCACGCCAGACTGGACAGCCATAAACAGGTAACATCCACCAAAGCAAGCCATCCAACTCAGCCGACAGGTTAGAGCCCGTTCCCCAAGAGCTTAACCCATTCACGTTCATGCAAGGAACACTCAGAACCACAAGCCGCGACAGATATGGAAACAACCAGTTCTTGGACCAAATGGTCCCGACAGCATACCGCTGGCGCCACAGACCGAATGGTCCCGACGGCATACCGCTGGCGTCCCGGGATACGACCCTCAGCTATGTGCCAAATTAAAAATTTTGAAAGCGGCCTTACAACTGGCGCTTTTACCGAACACTGAAACCCAGAAGGTAATCAGAGTCAGTTTGAGGAAAATCCCACTTTATTGATAAATCTGAGAAGGTTACATTTCAAGTGTGTGACCGACCCTAGTCTCCGGGGCGCTAGCATGCCAAGGCGAGAGCCATGACAACATTCCAGCAAGGGAGGCTGAGACTTGGTTGGAGCTCGCCCTGAGTCGCAACCCGCACTCCCCTATAGTATTGGTGTGATTCGGCACCCCCCCTCATACCAAGCACTCTACCCAAGCTGGTAAAGCACGTTTTTCTCTCTCTAGGATTTTCTCTTTCTAGAAAGTCATTTTCTCTCTCTAGATTTTATTGATCCCCAGGCTTCCTTTAATCATGCCTAGATCGTGTGAGGTGATTGCACATCGATCTGAGCTCTCTGGACTTCGCTAGAACCGATCAAAGATTTTCAGCCATAGGAACTTGGCGCCGGCTGGATTCTGGTCACAGTGGCGCCGGGAGCGGCGCCGGCGCCGTTGGCGCCGGGAGCAGCAGGGGCGCTGCTGGCGCCGGGGACATAGCTGGCGCCAATGGCGCCGGAAGTAAAGCTTGTAAAGGTAGCTTTACAACACATGCTAGCGCCCCGGAGACTAGGGTCGGTCACACACTTGAAATGTAACCTTCTCAGATTTATCAATAAAGTGGGATTTTCCTCCAACTGACTCTGATTACCTTCTGGGTTTCAATGTTCGGTAAAAGCGCCAGTTGTAAGGCCGCTTTCAAAATTTTTAACTTGGCACATAGCTGAGGGTCGTATCCCGGGACGCCAGCGGTATGCCGTCGGGACCATTCGGTCCGTGGCGCCAGCGGTATGCTGTCGGGACCATTTGGTCCAAGAACTGGTTGTTTCCATATATGTCGCGGCTTGTGGTTCTGAGTGTTCCTTGCATGAACGTGAATGGGTTAAGCTCTCGGGGAACGGGCTCTAACCTGTCGGTTGAGTTGGATGGCTTGCTTGGGTGGATGTTACCTGTTTATGGCTGTCCAGTCTGGCGTGGCGCCAGGTTGGCTTCCAGCGCTCGTGACGAAGCTTTCAGTTGGTTAAGTCTGATGTAAGTCAGATCGCTTGCTTGGAATGGATGTTACTCGTTTGTAACGAAGCTTCGAGTTGGTTAAGTTTGATGTATGTCGGGCGGCTTGCTTGGAGGGAAGTCACCCACGTCGGGACCCCCGATCTGGCATGGCGCCAGGTTGGATCTCAATGTTGGTTTTCGGAACTTCAAGTTGGTTAAGTCTGATCGTTGTTGGCGAGTTGGCTGCTTGTATGTCAAGTGGGTTTGGATGGCAAGAGTTGAAGGCTGGGAAGCTAAGTCGTGGTTCCCGGCTCCCTTTGGGATGCCTGCGCTACACTGGATTCTTGGCGTTGGTTGAGCTGCCCAAGTTTCTGTCTGCCAGACTCCCCCTATAGTTCTGTTGTGATTCGGCGCACTCCCTTTGTTCTGAAACATAGTGCTTTCTGGTATAGCACGCTTTTTGGGACTTAGTTTTTATTTTGCTAATTAAGCCTGGCAGAATCAGTCTGGCTCCCGGACATGGGTCCCGGGAGCCGTCCCGATGGCAGAATTAACTTGCTTCCTGGCTAGGCCATGACTCGAGCTCCAGAGCTAGCTCATGACTTGTGACTACTTGACTGGCTCACCACGTGTTGGAGGCTCAGTCCTTGACATTCTAACTTGCTCTGGGACCTTAGGGAGCGTCACCCCTTAGAGTCTTACAGGGCACACTAGGTGCACCTGAGTCAGCTTTACAACATTCTTCCCTCGTTTGAAAAAGCTGATGTCCTCATCAGGGCCAAACTAGACCTAGGACATATGGCACGGGCTCAATTCATCGGCCTTAACAACTTTTGAATTAAAAAGATACATTGGCAGTAGCACAGGAAAAGTGTAGATAAAGTTCACTTACGTAAAACTTGTGTAAAGCTGCAAGTGATTTATTGACAAACTTAAGAAAGATACCTGGAAGTTCCTTGAACTTCAGAATTGGCCATCAGTGTTTATGCAGGAGGCATGCTGCCGAGTAGTGCTTTGTGTGCCGATCTGGGAAAACGGCTATTGCGTTGATTCTTCTGCAGATAATCTCCAAGTACTTCAGGGGCTCCCTCCTTAAGTTTGTCTTCGTACTCCCAAGAAGCCTCATGGTATTTGAAGACACATTTGAAAAATAACCTCGCCACTTCTTCAGCTGTCACTGAACTTTTAGTTGGTACAAGGTGAGTTTGTTTTGAAAAACGGTCATTTAATCATGCCTAGATCGTGTGAGGTGATTGCACATCGATCTGAGCTTTCTGGACTTCGCTAGAATCGATCAAAGATTTTCAGCCATAAGAACTTGGCGTCGGCTGGATTCTAGTCACAGTGGCGCCGAGAGCAGCAGGGGCGCTACTGGCGCCGGTGGCACCGGAAGTAAAGCTTGTTAAGGTAGCTTTACAACATCCACCCCACCTTTATAAAATCTGATGTCCTCGTCAGATGTCAGATTAAAGTAAAGGTGTCTCCCAATTAAAATAAATATACATTTACGCTACTTGGCACAGTACTCAATTTACTGGCCACTTTTTATTAACATTGAAGCTGGCACACCACAAGTCAGAGGCTCAGCTCTTTGTACTGAAAAATTACATAACTTGAAAATATCTCTTTGTCTAGGAAAAGCGTAGATTTTATATCGCTTTCGTAAAACCCAAGAACCTTATTAACTGGTGACAGAGGCCTTTCTTTGAAATGTTCACCCCTGTCGCTTCTGACTTTCGACTTTGGAACTCCTTTGAGCTCCTGATTTGTCCTTGATGCACTTTGTGTTGAGCTCCCTGAGCTCCAGATTTGATAAGTTTCGCACAAGTATCAAGGCTCCCTGAGCCAAAGGATTTATTGTTTTATTGCCCACTTTATGGTCCACTCCGTGCCTTGTTGCTTCTGCACCTTGATTTCTCTCCTTGTCCCAGCCTGATCTTGATACATTTCCTTCTTGGCTCTTTAAGGTAGGCAAAAATTGAGTGCTCCGCAATGCACCTCTCACTTAGCTTGAAGTAGCTCTTTGAATCAGCCCAAATGTAACCATTGACCTCGTGGAAAGCCAAGGGGTCGCACCAGTTTGATTCGCATACGAGCTATCTCTTCGCGTTTGTTTGAAGCACCATGTCCGTCACGCAAAACTTGACTTTCACAATTCCATCACTGGTCAGTTGCCTCACAGTCAAAACAAGAAGTGTACATTGAGCTTGGCTTCAAGTAGCTCTCTTTGAATCAGACACATGCACCCAGAGTTTGCACTAGTCCGATCTCAACACGAACTGTCCCTTAGCGTCCGTTCGAAATACCAAGTCTCTCATGCAAGACTCAACTTTCACAGTTCCTTCATTGATCAGCTGCCTTACACGTAACACAAGCCAGCATACTCATATGTTTCCTCATCATTGCTAGTCCAAAGAAAGCCTATAACAAGCTTTCCTTTCCACAACCAAAAACTTGTCAACTTATTAGGTCCAAAGTTTGCCAGTCTCCTCCTGTGAGTATGGCTAGGTCACCTTGAATTTGCCCCCATTTTGATCAACTTTCATTCAAAATTTGCCCCAAGAGAGAGGTGTGTGTGATAGTTCCCCTCCACTTATAAAATCAGTTGATCAGACTTACAGTAGAGTTCTTTGGACAAAAAGCCTTTCCAACACTTTGCTTCCCATCTGCTAGGATTATGGCTCGATCCAACTTGTTGCCAATCTCTGAAGAGGATCCTAGTCTTTCCCCTTTGAGGAAAAACCCAACTGATACTGGATATCACCCATGCTCAATGAGTTTCAGTTCCGAAGGTGGCCGTCCCAAAATGAAGAGCAACTACTCCATAGAAGATCTCCCCTGAAATTGCCCTTTCCAACTTTTGAGGAGCTTGCGTCTGGTGGGCGTTGTCGCAAATGAAACTAACCCAAGAATCATGCTAACCATCCATCCTTTGCAAACATTGAGTCGTTTCGTTGCTGTTCACGTGCGAGTACTTGAACTGCAAATCCGCCCCACAGATTCTGTAGTCCTCTTTGTTTGATGGTATCAGCCTTCAAAAGAAAAGGTTCCTTCTCGAGCCATCAGCTCCTTGTATCACAAGCAATCATGCAAACCAGGCAAAGCACGAGTACTAAGACTCACCACGAATACATACAAGTAAGACACTCAGGCAGGTTTACTAACAAGTAACAAAGACAATGTCCCCCTTTGAGATGGTCCTGCCAACAGACCTTTGCCTGGCCGCGCCCATACAAATCGATCACAGAATCAGCCCACATAGGACACCCCTCAACTATCTGTGCTTTCACCATTAAGCAGCACATTGCCTTAGTCACGCCCCACCACTTTTTGGTCAATAGCCCTTATAGCTAAACGATCGGCAGCTATCCCGCACCGACAGCTAACCACCCGTGCTTTACACCCGAATTCGAACAACATCTCTGGATCAATGGTTAACCCGTACAGTTCAAATATGTCACCTCGCACCCCACAAGGTACAGACCGTGCTTTCACGTACCTAGGCAGCACTTTGCCTCATCCGTCCTACGTGCAGACAGCGCCAGGCCTGAACCGCGAGAACTGACTGTGCTTACACCTCGAGGGCAACACTTTGACTCATCAAGTCCCCCGTTCTGCCGACCACCCCGACCGTGGACGCACCCATGCTTACACTGTGGCAGCACCTTGCACAACAGTTATCCTGATGAACCCCAAACAATGGCCATGTCCATGAGATCCGCATAGCTGACCGGCCAGTCGGCTTTGATACCACATGTAGCGCAGGCATTCCAAAGGGAGCCGGGAACCACGACTTAGCTTCCCAGCCTTCAACTCTTGCCATCCAAACCCACTTGACATACAAGCAGCCAACTCGCCAACAACGATCAGACTTAACCAATTTGAAGTTCCGAAAACCAACATTGAGATCCAACTTGGCGCCATGCTAGATCGGGGGTCCCGATGTGGGTGACTTCCCTCCAAGCAAGCTGCCCGACATACATCAAACTTAACCAACTCGAAGCTTCGTTACAAATGAGTAACATCCATTCCAAGCAAGCGGTCTGACTTACATCAGACTTAACCAACTGAAAGCTTCATCACGAGCGTTGGAAGCCAACCTGGCGCCACGCCATACTGGACAGCCATAAACAGGTAACTTCCACCCAGGCAAGCCATCCAACTGAGCCGACAAGTTAGAGCCCGTTCCCCAAGAGCTTAACCCATTCACGTTCATGCAAGGAACACTCAGAACCACAAGCCGTGACAGATATGGAGACAACCAGTTCCTGGACCAAATGGTCCCGACAACATACCGCTGGCACCACGGACCGAATGGTCCCGACGGCATACCACTGGCGTCCTGGGATACGACCCTCAGCTATGTGCCAACTTAAAAAAATTTTAGCGGCCTTACAATTGGCGCTTTTACCGAACACTGAAACCCAGAAGGTAATCAGAGTCAGTTTGAGGAAAATCCCACTTTATTGATAAACCTGAGAAGGTTATATTTTAAGTGTGTGACCGACCCTAGTCTCCGGGGAGCTGGCATGCCAAGGCGAGTGCCAGGACAACATTTCAGCAAGGTAGGCTGAGACTTGGTTGGAGCTCGTCCTGAAACGCAACCCGCACTCCCCTATAGTATTGGTGGGATTCGGCACCCCTCTCATAGCAAGCACTCTACCCAGGCTGGTAAAGCACATTTTTCTCTCTCTAGAAAGTCATTTTCTCTCTCTAGATTTTATTGATCTCCAGGCTTCCTTTAATCATGCCTAGATCGTGTGAGGTGATTGCACATCGATCTGAGCTCTCTGGACTTCGCTAGAACCGATCAAAGATTTTCAGCCATAGGAACTTGGCGCCGGCTGGATTCTGGTCACAGTGGCACCGGGAGCAGCAGGGGCGCTACTGGCGCCGGGGACAATGCTGGCGCCAGTGGCGCCGGAAGTAAAGCTTGTTAAGGTAGCTTTACAACAATATGTTTACAAAGGCATTAAGTGTTAATGCACACAACAAGTTTTGTGCATTGCTTAGTCTGAAGATCAAGGCATTCACGAATCTAGATTAAGGGGGGATGTTGGATTTATCTCCTTTACTCTCCTAAATCCTATGTTAATCTGCCTCCATTCATGCTGATGTATTTTACTTGTGTTGTCGCACAGTCTGCATATTTACATGTAAAATAAGACAGGCGAAAAACACGACTATCTACATTTTTAGTCGGGGATTTCCACAGGCGAAAAAGGCAAAAAAGATGACACTGTGTTTTTACATGTGATTTATGACAGGCGAAAATGCCAAAGGTGTCCTACAAATGCTAAAGGTGCCCTTACAGAAAAGCGACGGTACCCTGTAAATCAATTTTTAAGGCATTTGTCAGAGTGTCACGTTTTTCGCATTTTCATCAACATTAATTTTAGCGAAGGCCGACGTCGCGGCCTCCTCACGCTCATTACATGCACTGTGCAATCAGATTTGACAACGACAACAACCACTCACAAGAAAAGTGACAAAGTAGATGGCAGTGGTTCCGCTTGTTTCCCACATCTAAAGGAGGGTGGACTGGCAATCAGATGTTGAGCTAGAGGGCGGTTGGTATGATTACATTCAGAGGGTCTATCCAGATGTTGATACGCAATAGGCATTAGAAGATGAGATTTCCATATGTGTTAATTTTGGTCTCACTTTTGGGAGGGTGGTTGCTCACAACAGAGAGCTGGCATGTTGAAGCCAATCTCTTGGTGGGGTACGAGGGATGTACGCCCATGTTGTGTGAGTTTGCATTGCACGTCCTCTCAGAAGATTGCACTTCAACAGCTTGTGAGAGGAACTGGAATGTCTTTTCTCTTATCCACATGAAAAAGAGGATTAGGCTCTCCACTACACAATTACAACACCTTGTTTTTTTCCACTACAATCTGTGCCTACTGGGGACAAGATGAGAGGTGTACGAGAGGTCTTACAGGTAAACTACTGAATCGTAAATTGGTACGTAAGTTTCAAATTTAAAGATTCAATTTTCAAGTTTCAAGTTTGCACATTCAGTAGTTGATCATTGAAATAGGTGAAACTTGATGATATTGATGTGACGAAGGTCCCTGACCTTCTTGGGATGAGGAGGAAGAAGACATCTATGCCTTCCTATACCAAGAGGCCATGACAACGGTAGGCCAGTTCAATGGTCACTAGAACATTATATTGATGACAAATATGCTTACAAGTTGAAACTTAATAAGTTACTAACAATTCAAAACACATTGTATGCACTATGTAGGACCTCTTACCAGGGGAAGTGCAACTTCTTAACATTAGAGAGTTGGGATGAGAGAAGAGGAAGGCTTCATCAAGTATGTTGTTTGTAGGTTGAGTTCAGAAACGAGTCTAACATTTTTGTTTTTTTCATGTGGCAAATTTGTTTGTTGTCATTTTTAATATAATTTATCATGAAAAATATTGCTTTGGAGTTCAGAGGCTATCTAAGTCTGAAACGTGAGTTAGCTTGCAGTGTAGCAGGAGGAACGGGCAGGTACCAATTTAATCGTTAAAGAAATGATAAAATTTTTGGGAGCCTATATTATGTGATTAATACAGTATTATAGATATAAAAAAGGCCGAAAAATTCTGCCAATGACAATTAGTAACCTAGTTTCATAATATTCATCGGCTTCTAAGTTTTGTATGAGCACATCAGGTAACCGTTGGAAGCAAGCCATGCGTGAAAGAAGAGACTCAAAATAGAGAAGGACGTGGCGAGAGAGAGAGAGAGAGAGAGAGAGAGAGAGAGAGAGAGTAAAAAAGGCGCGAGCTCCTGGAGTGGAAGAGTGCTCCATCTTCCTTCCTGGCTGTACACAAAAAACTGCATTTGTGCTGTTGTGTGTGTGTGTGTGTGAGAGAGAGAGAGAGAGAGAGGGGTGTGGGAGCTCAGCAACACTCATCGATCGCTCTGTGGCAGTTTTGAGCAGCTTAGCAGGAGCTAGAATATAAAGTGGTGAGTATTCGTATCTTCTTCATCATGCTTATTATTCTTTTTTCACTTTGTTCCTCCTCTTTTGGCTCATTTGTGGAAGCTCAAGTTCTAGATATCTTTTCTGAAGTGCATTATCCCGGGATAGTAGTCATGATTGCTCGCAACCTTGGATAGCTTAGAAGGGGACTCTCGAGACGCAGAAACAGTAACGTGGGTAGTGCCGTTGGCGAATGCATTATTGCTATTTTGCTCCCATGGCTTTGTAGGAGGCGGTTTAGGCTGCAAAGTTTTCGTTTGGGCTAGAAGCATCTTAGAGCCTTGCTTCTCCTTCGCGAGCAGCCGGAAGAGGCGGCTATGAACAATTTCTAGCATCCTTATGGAAGTTTGCTTGCTTTAATCATGTTATTTTTAAGTTTTCCAAGCAGTTTATGATTTCTTGAAGCATGGTTTATAAATAGCGCATTAGTTGTTTCTTTGATGAAGAGCAGGCAGGCCCTTTGCGCGCACATTTGCGCGTGCTCATAGCTTGAGCCTCGTACCACAGTAGGAGATTGCGCTCATCGAAAGGCTGTAGCCAGCTTTTGCCTAACTTATTGTAAGCCTGAGTAGCGTGCGAGAAGCATCTAAGGCAATAAAAAATGCATGCCATGATTGATAGAGCACTAACGCAGTTGCACCTAGCAGAAAGAGGCCTGCCATATAACTCGTGGACATGGAAAAAATCCCTAGCTGCTCATGGTTAGCTATATTAGGAGGGCGACAACTTCTGTTATATCTCTTGCTACTGTTTGACTTCAGCCATTTCGTGCAAGTAATTTGTGGCTACTACCAGTGACTAATGGGAACTCGGAAAACCAAATGTTATGGGAGTTACACGAGGAGTTGAACGGAGTTACATACTGATTGACATGTCAGCCCCATGTAAAAATCACAGGTAGTAAAGTTCCCCGAGTGTAGAGATAGGACCTAACTTCCTTAAGATCAGGATGAGTCCTCAAATGGACAAAGTTGGCATTAATTGGAATTATGCCTCACACTTTGCCATGGTACATGCCAAATAAGTGGATCTCCCAACAACAATCACACAACGAAGGTACCATTGCTATGAAGTCTCTTCGTAACTCCACTGATAATGTCAATGTAATGTCATCAGGTGGGATCTCTTTCCATCTGTCAGAATGGATCTCTTTTGCTGCTTGGTGCAATTATGCTCTCAGCACTATAGATGTCTTTCTTCTTCTAGATGCCCTGTGTTTTGAATGGAGGTCCTAGCCAGTCAAGGGTAACTTCCTTGTCTGTAGCTCCTTGATTGGTTGCGTTTTCACTGCATAGAAGTCATTTGAGACTATTTTTTCTGCAAGACTGATGGGATTATTTTTGTTAGTCCATCCTAGTTGAGTGTGCAATTGTCGGCCAAATCTCATGCTTTACCATAGTCGTTTTATCCCCCAATCATTAAAACAGTTCTGAACTCATCATTTAATGAAGCTGCTTTGGCATCTATTTTATATATAATCAAACATGCTCATCTTGGAATTTCTGCTCTTGTTGTTCTTTTGGCATCTGGTGCATATGTGATTCCTTGACATAAAGAAGATTGGTGATGCAGCTAACATGGGAGCTGCAGCAACTCCTTCATATGAGGAGGTTCGAAAACAACGAGTTGAGGCAAACAATCGTCGAATGGAAGTGAGGATTCCCATTATTAGGAGCGTAGTGTTCTCTTTCCATCCTTTTTGCATTAACCTAACCCTAAAGAGAAGATTTTGGCGGTTCTTTTATTCTAGTGAACTTGGTGCTGCAATCACCCTAGACTATCAAATCAAATCTTTTGTAAACACTCCAATTCGCCAATGTGACTGTTTGCGACGATCCTTCTGGGTGTGAAGATTGATCATTACTTAACAAAAAATCTATATGATGACTGCTATATTGGATTGATAACATATATAATTTCTCACATTTTATGTGTAGGAGCTCGGTCTCAAGGACATGTCAAGGACTCTCTCTAAAACTTTTGTTGAATCAAATTTATCACCCATGGTATGAAGGCTATTCTATGGGTTTTGAGTGTCTTCAGAACATTGGTGGTTACCATAGCCTTCATTTTGTTATTACTTCATGGTGGACTGTAACTCACGCGGCTGTGGACCAAAATTTGAAATACTATAAACAATTTGCTTGTTTCATTGTCTAGGTGAGGAAAGTCAAGTATCACAACATCAAAGACAATGCAAGTATTGTATTGAGGCGTTCTTCCCGTGTAGCTGGGACTCCTCAACCGGACTACAGAGAGGTATATCATATTAGTAAAAGTCCTAAACTATCATTCTATACAGTTCTGCTTGATCCATACTTAAAGCTTTCAGAACTACTTCAAGCTCTAATGTTACTTGTAACCAAATCAAGTTATGCACTAATTTTGTGAGGTGATAGGATATATTTGCAAATTTAGGCCGAGTTTCCTAGTGGATTGTCAGGGTGCTAGAAGTAAGTAGAATCGGTTTTGTTATTCTCAAACTCAAATTTTCACTCTGGTGGTTCTGAATGCCAGACTGATTTCGAAATTCTGGCGCTTCGACGAGGGTAAGTGAATGCTACTAAAGTAGTAAGGATCCATGTTCAGATTCAGAACACTGCATGAAGGCAAGGATATACTTGAAAAAAATTCTTGCGCAGTTTCAACATCCTCCTGCTTGCTGAATGTGTAATCTGTACAAAGTTGCTGCATGCTTGGCGTTGAAGCTATTGTCTACTCGAAGTGATGGCCTGGGCTTTTGCAGCTCTTGCAGATCTAGGCTTCTACCTAGAAAATACTGCTCTGATAAAGCAAGGTTTGTAACTGCTGAAGCTGCAGAAGAACTCGAAAAAAGCCTCGATTCTGGTTGCCCTTCCTTTGTTAAGTTAATGCTTCAATCACATGTATCAGGTGGATTTTGGCTGGTAAGTGAATGGTGTCTTATCACAAATGGAAACGCTGATTCCATTTATAACACCTGGAAATGCTGATGCCATTTATTTATATCACGTGAGCATGGATTGTGCTGCAGGGTTTACCATCTGTATTTTGTCAAAGATATTTGCCAAACAAAGATACAGTTTTTATACTGGAGGATAGTAAGGGCTTGGAATGGGAAACTTTATATCTTGCATACAAGACTGGGCTTAGTGGTGGCTGGCGTGGATTTTCTATAGATCATGAACTTGAAGACGGTGATGCTCTTGTCTTTGAGCTTGTCAAAGCACACAGATTCAAGGTAAAGCTTGTAACTTCATTCTGAGAAACTGGCTATCTTCAGAGATTGAAGTTGTGTGGAGCCTCAATTCCATATCAAATGTTCAGATTCCGAATTTTGATAACTTTCAGTTTAGTAACATGGGTGTTTCTGACCTGAACATTTATATTATCCACCAGGTGCACATTGTAAGAGCTGATGATGATGTGGCAACAGCAGAAACAAAAGCTGCTCCAAAGAATACCACAAACGATTTGACAAGTTGTAAGAGTCCGTTGGAAACATCCCATGTTGGCCTGACAATTGTGAAGCATTTACAAAATAAATCAGGAGCTTCAAAAGGTTGTCCATCAAAGAAACAGAAGATGAACAATAAGGATGAAGTCATGGACAAATTGTCACAGAGAAAATTGACATCCCAAAACAAGCTCTTTGAGATGCAAAACCATGAAATAATTGATATTGAAATGGATACAAGCAAGGATATGCTGAAAGAAGAGAACAAAACAAAGCTTGGATGTGAAGCTCCTGCTAACAGGACCAGATCAGATACCACCAAGTCTAAACCGGAACCATCTAGTACCAAGTCTAAACTGGAACCAACTAGTAGTTTTAAATTGGAAACTGGTCGTCTTAGGACAAGAAAGATTGCGCCACAAACAGGGAAAATTATTGATATGCTTCCTGGAAAGAAACCGTATAGACATTCATTGACAGCTATGGTAAAAGCCTAGGTGACTTATAAAAGCAGCCACGAGTGTTTGGATATCTAAAGATGAGATATAACACCAGCCAAAGATAAATGACCAACTAGGATATCAATATATTATTGTGAGCTGAGGTTGTAGATACAAGACATACATTTCTTGTTTTTAATTAATGTCTTTTTGCTTCACAACTCTTGCATTGTTTGCAGCCAGCCTATTTTGAAAGACATTTTGTTTTACAGCCCACATGTCTAAAATCTGAGCTTCATTTGAAAAGACATTCTGTTTTGCAGCCTACATGTAATGTAGCCCACATGTCTAAAATCTGAGCTTCATTTGAAAAGACATTCTGTTTTGCAGCCTACATTACATGTCTAGAACTGATTTATAAAGAAAAAGCACAAGGATAAATTTGTTTCATGGTCAATGTTCTCATGAGTATAGCTTGGTGGTACCCAGCTAGTACCAAGTCCACATAACCAAGGCATTTTTCCCTCTGGTATCAATGCTAGAATAAAAAGACATTGCCTTTGTTAATGTTTTGACAATTTCTTCAAACTGTTCAGCAGCTACTTCTATCTATCTTCAATAATAAAGAACGAAATTCACATCGTAGTTATTACATTGTCCACATTGTCGAGTGACAATAAGAAACTAAGATTTCAAGCTATTGTTGCCGCAGGTTCCAATTGGAACACAGACTGGTTGATAATTTCTGAGTCCAATCCAAGGCCATGACTCTTTTGCTTTCTACATGATATCCCAGCAACAAATTTTTGATAGTATGAACCTCTGAACAGATTGTTTCCTGATACAAATCTCTTCAAACTATAGCATTGCTTTGCCAATGACAAATCAAAAGCTTTGCAACTTTTGTTACAGAGCTCTGCATTCTGCATTAGTGAGCTGAATGAAGCATCCCAGTTTGGACAACACCTGAAAAATGCTCAAAGATTGTTTAATTGGTTGTCTCCCCAGATCAGTTCGCCAAAAATCCCCCTACATAAGTAAGAGTGGCATTAATCAAACATATTGTACAATGTTAGAGAGAATCTAACATGAGAGTCAGCCAAGTATGCCAATAGAGTAGTAGCACATCGAGGTTGAGCTTGTATTACCCAGCTCTTCCCATTGTCTTTGACAGTATGTAAAACTTTGCATCAATGTTCTCAGAGTTGCAATGAGGCTGTCAAAAGGATGTAAACAAGTTTGGTAGGCAATGGTCACTGTTAAGGATCCCAAAAACTCAAAAATTAGTGTATTTTGGTGATTTTCCATGAATAACTCTTTATACGGTACCTGAAATCTTTGAACCTATATAGAATCTAAAAGATAGGTGGAATTACCTATTATTCAATCCTTAATAATGCACCCAATTTGGTGGTGGGAGCTTGCTTAATCAACAATTCACCAAGTTTCTCTTGTAGGAGCCCTCCTAAAATTCATTTTTCGATGGATAGAATTAAGGTTTTTAGCGAGCACAAAAAAGCGAGCACATAACCATTTTAGCGAGCATAAAAAAGTGAGCACTTATATGCAAGTCTTGACTAATTCTAAGCATTTTGCAAGAGACATGTACTGCATTTCCTAATCACTAGATGAACTATCAAAGCAACATATAAAAAATATCAAATTTAACCCTCGACTTATTTGCACAACCAAATGAACTTGTATGCAAGTCTTGACTAATTCTAAGCATTTTGCAAAACATATGTACTGCATTTCGTAACCAGTACATGAATGATAAAAGCAACATATAAAAAACATCAAATTTAACCCTTGATTATTTGCAAAACCAAATGCACTTGTGCATATATTGTAATGTTTATTATCTATTGCATGTAACCAACCATGTGCAAAATCAGGTTTGTGTTAACGTACAAAAATAAACACTTCAAATAATTTTGCACTTGAAAGAAAATCTTCCAAGTCAAGAAAAAAAAAATATTAAAAAAAAAATGTGATCGAATTCGATGATAATATTCTCAATTCGTTTATATCCACCAAATAGTAAACATTGAATTCAGCAAGCGCACATTGCAGTTTATGTAAGGACAACAACTCTATTGGTCACTTTAAACACAACTTTATGAGCTATTCATAATAGTCGTGAACAAGATAGTACTTTGAAAATCTCTATCGACAAAAGAGTAGATTGGTTTAAATACATGCAACGGTTCAAATCTAACCCAAACACACGCACGTATACAAAATACAGATGTTTGCATGCCAAAAAACTATTGCCGCTCGTAGAACGAAAACTAATAGCTAGCAAGTGCAAGATGGACTCTTGCTAATTGTGACCTTGTATGTTTGCCCTTCAAGCACAAAAGAGTAAGTAAATACATGCAATTGTCCAGATCTAACCCAAACACTTAATTCCCCAAAGACACTCACATATACAAAATACAGATGTTTGCATGACAAAAAACTACTGCTACTTGTGGAATGAAAACTAATAGGCTGACAAGTGCAAGATGGACTCTTGCTAATTGGAAGTGAGCACGAATTGACTCCTACAATTATATCAGATTGGGATCCCCTATGGCAAGAGATCAACTTTGAATTTGAGAATGAAATTGCCACATGCCATGAGTGGGCCCATTTGGGTAACAAGATTTTTCTTGTCTGGGATGGCAACAATCGATTAAAAGCTTTCATGACTGAGATTAATAAAGAAGGTGCATATTTCTTCACTTCTTTCATTAGAATTAATCATTTATTTTTTTCATTTCAAAGTTTATTTTCTATGATAGAAAATTCATTGATGCTTAGTAATTTGTTTTTGATATATGAATTTTCAAACTACCAACATATAAAATGGAGGCACATTCGTGTGGTTTCTTCTTTTGTCAACTTTGAGAAAAGAGACGAGGGAGAGCTTTTATATGCTCTTACTGGAATAAACATGCATGAATGCACTTACATATAAGTCATTTGTCGTGCTTTCGTTCTGTATTTTATTGCGATTCTAATTAGCATTTTGTGTTTTGTACTAAACACTATGCTTTTTCCATTTGTTGTTGAACATTATGCTGCCTAAATGAGGCCTATATCAGAGCAAAAAATAATGTTGTTGAATAAAGAATTACCTCCAAATACTATAAATTTTCCACCATTAATTATTTAACAAGTATCTCAAAAGCTTTGGATTGTTCAATTTAATGATAGAAAAATCATCAAAACCACAATAACCAACTGATCGGTGTTCCACCGATTTGAAAAGGAGAAAACCAAAAAAACAGATTTAACTCCATTTACTGGGAGTACCAATACTCCAGAGTTAAATGGTTTAAATAGCATTGTACCAAGGAATCTAATTCCTATACTGGGTATATGCCTGAGAACCATACTATTCTTCACTTTTCCGTGAAGATCGACTTAAAAAGATTCATTCCAAAAACCTGATTATTACAGCTTGACCAAAGATCCAATAGTACCAAAGTTCCATAAATATGAGCTTACGTGTATCTGTCGATGTAAGAAACAAAGTCCGTATAACTATCAAAAGTTACATCATTACAAGGTTTTCTTAAATTGACAACTGAGCACTGAGAAATCAAACTTCTGTAACCGTGTGCTAGTAACTTAAATTTACCGCATTGATTTCAAGGAATCAAAAGAATTCCCCTCTAAACCAACTTAAAGTTACTCCATGTCTAAAACCTTGAAATGCCTTGAACATCCGGCACGCAACAAGCATAGCCGTAAAAAATTCCAAGAATTGTTATTCTCAAAAAATCCCATGCAAATTGGCATACACCCATGTTCTCAGCTACACGTTTTTTCCAAAGCATGCATGAATTAAGACCAGTAAAACACTATCTTGCAAGGAATAGCATCCCAGAGAATTGGTTAACCTCTTCACTAAAAAGACAAATATTCTGCTTAACAAATAATTAATCAAACAAAATACAGCCCAAAAACAAGCAACCAGATCCATCACAATAGATCTTTCTACATCTCTTGAAAGATTCTTAGAAATCTAGAAATACTAATGAATTCATACTAATTCTTAGCATCTTTAACAAAATCATACCCATAGAAGAGCACACTATTAACAATTCCGAAAGGCTTACTTCAAAGTTGGAATTAGTGAATCCATAATCGCACTTCTCTTGAGAATTCAGCACTTCCATCCAGGATGCAAATCCAAGCGCTTCCCCTTCCAAGTCCAATGTAGAGCTTGCTTTCCATCCAATCCATGACCGCATCTTAGTCGGACTCTGATACCAATGTAAAGGCCTAAGATGAGGATAGGATAACACAATATCTTAGTGCAGTTATCGGCGAGGACATTTACATAGTGCAGCAACCTGAAGGTTACAAAATCGAAGGTAACATAGACATGTGTGTAAATTCCATAAAGCACTTTATGGCTTGAAGCAATATGCTCGAGCATGGTTTCAAATGATCAATACTTTTCTTATCAATCATGGCTACACACCAAGCTCTTTAGATTTGAATGTCTACTTCAAGTCAGTGTAGCATTCCTTTATCATTATCACTTTGTATGTGGACAACACATTGCTTTTCAACAACAGTATCGATTTGATAAAAGAAGCTAAGACAATGCTATCTTCGAATTCGACATGACCGATCTGGGCGAAGCTCATTACTGTCTAGGTATTCAACATTCGACAAACTTCGGTGACTTTAAAGACTTCGACAAACTTCAGTGACTTCGAAGGCTTCGGCTACTTCACAAACTTTGAAGACTTCGGACACTTCAGATGAATGACAGTTAATTGTTCCACTTGAAATGAAGCTACAAACTTGTCCTAATCGTTTAGCAAGTAAATTTCCAGGAAGTACTAACTAGATGGATGCTAGCTCACTATGGCCAACTGGCCATTAAGATCTACAACCTAATTAGCTGTCGTACTGGATGTGCCGCATCTTGGTTAGTATAAACACTGATCATACTTCCATTATTCACAATGCATTTTACAGAGTATTGTAGTGGCTCTCTCAAGCTTTCAAGCTTGAACACCCTTGAGCATTCTAGCTTAGTTCTTTAGATTTCATTTAGAGTTTTGCTATTAGCACTCACTGCTTATCAGCGGAAGTGCAATCAGATAGAGAGCATCAGTTACTCAAAGATAGCTTAGAGTACGCGGTTTCTATCCACAATTTTCTTGTGCTCATCCTCATTTGTTTTTATGCTAAATCAATCTATCCTTTATTGTGCTCGGTATTATGTCAAAATATATGTATCTTTGTGATTATTTTGTGTCTGATAAATCTCATATTGCTTTTGTCTGATAATTGAATACTTTATTGTTTGGCTACGTAATCACTATAGTACTGACGATTTCAAAGTTAATTACTATAAGATTGAACGTGAGTTCTGTCATTATATTTTGTTGAATATTGATAGGCGTAGTCATGCATTAGGAAAGCAAGCTCCATTCCACTGTGCTCAATAAGTCGCCACAGTCTTTGACTTGTCATTATTGCTATCACCTCTTTCCATTCCTCCAAAAATTCTTAGAAGTGTTCCTTGATGATTTATGCATACATTCAGCCCAAAGGTACCACCTAAATATGGCATTTTCCCACCTAGCCAAATGCCAAATATGGGTAACCCATGGCATTGTGTTAGGACATATTGTATCACAAAATGGGATTGCCACTGATCTGGACAAGATCAAGGTAATAATTGAGATGACTCTACCCAAAACAATACATGATGTCTACACCTTTATGGGACATGCCAATTATTACAGGTGTTTCATATTATTGTTTGCCTTATTGGCTTGTCCAATCTATCGTCTTACTGTTGAACCTAAATGGACACAAAAAGCCGCCTTCGAGAAAATTAAGCAAGCTCTTGTCACGACCCCTACGTTACGATCTCCAAATTGGGGCATAGAATTTCACGTGATTACAGAGGCATCCAAGTATGCAATAGAGATTGTGCTGATGCAACCAAGGGAAAAGAAAAAAAAGAATTTCCCATCCGCTTCATGAGCCGACAACTTATAGAAGCAGAGACTAACTATACCACCACCGAGCGAGAGGCTCTTGCCATGATTTTTAGCATCAAGAAATTTTGACATTACCTTTTGGCCAACCCTTTCGCCTTTTATGTTGATCATCAAACCTTGTTGTATTTGGTTAATCGACCTTGTATGATGGGCCATATAACATGATGGCTATTACAACTTCAAGAATTTGAATTTTGTGTAGTGCTCAATGTCGATGTTAAGGCAATACTCCTTGAATTCGGTAGAGATGTATGCTCCCCCGTTGTCGGGACTCAGTGCTTTAATTCTTCTACTAGTTTTCGTTTCTGCATGCTCTTTGAATTGTCAAAAGATTTTAAAAGCCTTCAATTTCTGCTTAATAAAATAAACAACTGTTCTTCTGGAATATTCGTCAATGAAGGTAATGAAATACTTTGCATCAAGCAACGATAGAGTTTGCATTGGACCACATATATATGAATGAACAACATCTAGAACATCTTTTGCTGTATGTCTATGACTTGATTTAAGAGAAATCCTAGTATGTTTTCCAAGGATGCAGCTTTAAAAGACAAGGAGGTCGACTTTATTGGTTGGATAGTCGAGATCAAGTGCTAAGGATTGTCTGGACATGTTTGACACAGATGTATGATTCAAGTGTCCTAATATATAATGCCAAAGCAATGCTTTACTGACAAGAACAGAGGTTTTCAAGGCTTGACTAGTGTCAGAATAGCAATGCACTAGTTTGTATAAGTATCCATGCCTCTTGCCGAGTGCAAGGATCTTATTTCTCCTATTGATAATTTGGCATTGATCAGACTCAAACTCTACTCTATGACCCTATTATACATATAAAACATTTGATATTGTAGTTTAAATTGATTAAGTTGGAACATTATTATATACAGTGCCTTCACCTTCGATAGTGTGTGTACTATCGTCGCCCAGAGGAATGAATTTCTTTGTTTTGTAAGGTGTGTAGGAGTGAAAATGCTCACGATGACTGGTCATATGTTGAGTAGCTCCAAAATCCAAAAACCAAGAATTATTGAATCACGTTTTTTGGTCTTTGACCGTAAATGCTCCTTCGTCCATGTCGAGTTTGGGAGATAAAGATGATACTATGACTACATTCGCCTATTGATATACTTACAGAACATCTTCTTCTTCGATTATGGATTTGATAATTGCTCTTGACTTTGTGTTAGCTTATGATTTGATGTAGACTGCTTAGAGCTTTTCTTCTTATGTCATTTTGAGCCTTTATTAACATATAGAGCATGAGATGATGAAGTTGAAGAGGTGTCTTGACTTCTTCGATTGTCTTCTTGCAACAACATAGTGATAACTCTAGTGAGAGTTACATCTGAGTGTGTCGATATGATCATCACCCAGTTTTCATATGTAGAAGGCAAGCTTGAAAGTAATGTCATGATTGCATCTTGACGTCGATGATCGATCTAAAAACTACCATCTGTTGCAAGAGATTATTAAGCTGGTTAACGTGATTATGAAGTGAATCACCATTCGACATCTTGAGTGTGAAAGATTTTCTTCTGAGATGCAACTTGGAAGTCACGTCCCTCACATCATATAGTGAGCTCAGGATGTCCCATACTTCTTTCGAAGTTTGAGCTTCAAATATGTGGCCAATCTGAGTGTTTGATATATTGAGAATACTAAGCACAAAAGCTTTACCTTTTTTCAATTTCCATTTTGAGTCGGTTGTGTCATCTTTAAGCTTCACTTTGATATCTGAGACAACATCCCACAACTTGTTGGCAATGAGCAAGGTCTTCATCATAAATTTTCACAAATAGTAATTGGATCCATTCAGCTTGTCTGCGATGAGATTGGCTTTAGTCTGAAAATCCATCTGGAAGTTTAGTCTGTCAATAAATCAATGACTTAAGAATGATACTGTGCGACGCTACAATTGGAAAGCAATTATCTGATATTGAAAATTTGATACCACAAATTGAAGATTAGTAAGTGTATTCTGATAAGAATTCGATACTATGAAAAGTATCTAATGATATCATTCTGATATCATGAAGGGTATCTAATAGTAGAGCTTTGATACCATATTGGAAGAAGGAATGACGATTCGATAAGTTGAAGTTCATGAACAAACTACTGAGCGTACCAGAATGAGGCCTCTTTCCTAATGCATGACTATGCCTATCAATAATTGAACAAATTTATAATGATGGAAATCACGTTCAATGTTTTAGCAACTAACCTTTAGTAACTTTGAAATCATGAATACTAAATTGATTTCATAGCCAAACAATTTCAGAGTGCGAAGTGATGTATAGAATATTACAACGTTGAAGTATTCAATAGATCAGATGAAACAATAAGAGATTTATCAATTACACATAGAAGCATACATTCTAACATGATATTGAACACAATGAAAAGATACATTAATTTAGTAAGTAGCATGTACAAATCAGATGATGAGAGAACAAAGCAATAGCAGATGAAAATCGCATACTCTAAACTATCTCTGAGTAATTAAAGAACTCTATTTGATGCACTTCTATTAGTACAGTAAGCAATAATAACAACACTCTATTAGAGCTCTAAAATTTCTAGAGACTATAGAAGTCTTTACCAATTAGCTATCTATACTAAAGTAGTTTAAGCTAATCCGGTAGAATAGCTAATTAGGTCGTAGATCACAATTGGCAGTTAGCCGTAATGCACCGTCATCCATCTAGTTAGGACTTCCCGAAAAAAGTTACGTGCAAAGCAGTTAGGGCAAGTCTTTAACTTTATATTAGGTGGAACAATAACTGTCATCCTTCGGCATATTTGACTCCTTAGACTTTCGTCAGAGTCATTTGATATGTTTGAGGTTGTCTGATATGTCGTAGCCATATATTGAGCGATTCCCGAGTATTTTTGTAGACTATGTACAAACACGAATAAAACTGCAAAACTGGATAATGAATGGATGTAGATTTAAAATTTGAGGCGGATGAATCACTCCTGATAATAGAATAATCCAACGACATGGAAACCACCAAGCGAGCATGGCGCACCAACGATGGAATAAATAGAAGCCATTGTGGATGAGATCCTCCAAGGGGCAACCACTTTCATGGTAAACGTTTTTGAAGTAGCAAGAACGAGAAATACTAGAATTTCTCTCATCTTCTTCATGTACCTAGTAGTTGCCATCACAGAGCCACAAGGGTATAATTACAGCTAAGCACACCTCATCCAGGATGAGATCTCCAAAGCCCTGCTATCCCCAAAGAAGCAGACTACCATGGAACCCTTACTCACCCAATTGTCAATGAACCAAGCAACGAGCCACACAAGAAGCCATACCTTCCAAGGAAAAGCCAAAAAAGACCAAGCAAGAGGATAAGGACTAGTAAGAAGCGGTCCAATGTCCATCCAATTAGTGGTACAAGCCACGCCCAGCTCGCCTCCTCATGATTTTGCGGCTTAGCTGGAGACCATGCTATTGGAAGAGACTGCCACACCATCAACACCATCTGGTATCATGGAAGAGCAACCGAATGACTTACTCAAGAGGAAGGATCACGGGGCGCAAGACACTCAGGGAGGCAAAAATATCATCACAGATCCAGGATGCAGGCCGCCACAACACACATATACGATGTACCCTGATGGAGCCCATCCCCCAGATGTCTATGACAAAAGGCCATCTCTCGATACAACATCCCAAGAGCAATCCACATGTCCAGATACTACTATTGTCCCTTCATCCTCGAGCATTGGCAAGGCCTCGGAGGAGGTTGATGTCCCAGCAGCCAGCGCCCTTTCACATGCCCACGGTCTCCTCAAGGATTTGAATTGGCTACTAAGGGATCGGCTTCATCACCATTGCTTGGCCACAATAGAGAGACAAGCTAGGGAAGGTAGCGGAGCTCCAAAACCAAAGGTTGCGACAATAAGCTGATCAAGACAAGCAACACATGGCGAACATGCAGCAAGAAATGTATGTCATGAGAGCCATCATCCAATCCTATTAGGCCATGGTCCCAGCTCTACAACAGTATCAGAAAGATCTCCAAGCCCAACTCCATATAGAGCAGCAAAGGACAGAGCATCAAGTCAACATAATGCTCATGAAGGAGATGTTCATCAAAGCTTGGCAGCAATTGTCCCAGCACTACCAAACACTTCTCCTGTCCCCATGAAAAAGTATAATGTAGTCATCGCCAAACTATAGACCTATAAAAAGATGCTGCAAGATTTCAAGGCAGTGCAAGCTAAATCTGTTTATAATAAAAAAATGACCAATAATTTAACTCAAAAGAGTGCTCATTATAGTCAACCTTATGAGTATAAAAAGAGCAAAAAAGAAGGCTTACCTGGAAATCTAAATAAAGAACTGAACATAACAAAGTGCACTTAAGCAAATGCTAGGAGCATTTGCAAGAACATAGTTGTGCACAATACCCCTTTGATAATGAGTAAGCATTACATAGATACATTTGTGAGATATCATTGACAGAAGAGCTACTCATATACCTCTTAGTCTTTTTCTTTGTCAACACAATATAACCGAGCCTTTGGTGTGGAAGAGAGTGTGTCAATGGTAACTGTCATGATCATGAATTTTAGTTCAAATAAAGTCTTTAAACTCGCATTTCAATTACTCGCAAAATGTGCAAACTCAAGCTTGAGACCTCGCTTAGTTATAGTTTTATTGATCATCTTGAATTAGATGGAAAAACTAAAAAAACTAATTAGACTATGATATGTTGAGAACATATGTGTCTCATAGGTTGTCTCAGTGGAAGGACTACATTCTTTTGATTGAGTTTGCTTAGAATAGTATATATCATTCTACTACAAGTTATAGTCCGTTTATGCTTATGTATAGTTTTCAACCTAGAACTAATCAGACTATGGAGGATATGTTGACAAAATATGTGTCTCATAGGTATTTTCAGTGGGAGGATGACATTCCTTTAATTGATTTTGCTTACAATAGTAGAAAACATTCTACTACAAGTTATAGTTTGGTTAATGTGTTAAGATACATAAAGTTATTGATTCTATGCATGATATGCAAGAAATATTGCAATTGGCAAGTGATATTGTTTGTAGTGCTTAGGATAGAGCTAAGCATTGTGCTGATCTTAAGAGATCTCCCAAAATTTTTAAAGTTGATGACTGGGTATATCTTAGAATTTTAAATGATTCCAGGACTATGCTATCAAAAAGCATTATAAGTTGTCTACTACACATTGTGGACCATTTTAGATTATAAAAAAAATTGATTCTTTAGCTTACAAACTTGATCTTTAGAACAAGTATACTGCTCGTCTAGAGTTTCATTTAAGCCAGCTGAAACTAAGTTTACATAAAGGTGATATAGTTGGATTTGATGAGGACCTTAAGAGTACTTAGAATCAGAGATTTCTCATGAGATAAACAATTGAGGAATCATTTTATCTCTGGGTGCTTGATCCGTTGGAAAAGACGCACTAAGGATGATGATTCGTGGAAGAGACTTGAAATGATAAAAAACAATAAATCCTAGGTTCCAGTTCTAAGCACAAAAGTAGTTCGAGAGGAGAAGAATGTTAAGTCCTTGTTTGGTTTAAAGGATTTGGAATAGTCATTGACGTTGATATCCGATATTCCAGTGTATGAGTTTATTAGTTATGCCTTGCCATTATGAACTAGGTCAAAAATGTAATTAATAACTTTATGAGGGCTCAGATATATCCATTAGGACATGTGAAGCTAATGCATGGCATGTAAAGGAGATAAAAAACAATTGGATGAGAATTGAAATCTTATTGAGAATATTCCTAGGCCCCAAGGGTTTATATATGTATTTGTAGAAACTCACATATTCTCAACCTATTTTCCAGTTTTTGATTGTCATAATCTTCTCTTCTCTTGTATTCAGTCATCGTGGCTCAGGGGAGAAGCTGATTGGGGTGGGTTTGACTCTCGGATTCTAGTTAATTGGGTGATTTGGCTCCATAGTAGTCCTTTTGGCACATGAAATAGGATCTAGAGGATTTTCATTGAGTAATCACTACAAAAAGATATTATTTATGATCAAGAATTTAGCAGGTTATTGCACAATGGTTCAACTCATAATTTTGTTAATTCTCATCTTGTGCATAGCTTTGACTTGTCAATTGAAGTTGAGAACCATATATATAAAGTATATCTAGTTTCAAAAGCTGAATTGGAGATTTGGAATGTTAGAATACTAGATCTCCTAGTAATGATTCAAGATTGTGAATAATTAACTAGCTTTCATGTTGTAGACTTAGCTCGTACATATATGATTTTACGATATGAATGGTTATTCTAGAAATCCAACTCTTTGGACATTGATTTCAAGAAGCACATGTCCTGTTTCAAATGGGGGAATAAAGTAGTTACAATTTTTATTGATAAGTATGTACATCTTTTGAGATGGTCTCTACCACTGAAGGAATGAAATTTTTTGTTTTTGCACAATATGAAGTGTATTCTTTGTTTGAATGTCTATTTTGGGATTTTGCCAAAATGTATCTAAATGGTTGTCAAGTTTTTAACGTCCTAAACTCTTTGGATTTAGATAAGGACAAAATAGAAAAAATGCAATTATAAGTAAGTTTCAAGATGTTTTTTTTTTTTTGAATTGTCTCATGGTTTACCACCTTCTAGATCAATACACCACATAGTTAAATTCCTAGGTAAATAGCTTGTCTCCATAGAACCTTATACTTTTAGTCACAGAGAGGATTTAGAGGTTACTATTCAAATACAAAATTATATAAAAATGCACATCCCGACCCAGTAAGTCGCCATGGGTGTACATGTTCTTTTGAAGGAAAATAAAGATGGAGAGTTTCATATGTATGTGAAGTATAACGAGCTAAATAAAGTGAATTCAAAAAAATAATACCTAAGATGGATGACTAGGGTAGATTGCTTAGAGGGTCCTAAATACTTTATTAAGATAAGTCTTAGAACTAAGTGCCATTAGATTAGAATTCATCCGAATGATGTTCCAAACACTGGTCTTTGGACATTACAAATTCTTATTGTTACCTTTTGGATTAATGAATGCACCTATAACATTCCAACAAATGATGAATGAATTATTTGTCCATATTTGAGATCATGCATGTGAGCAATCTAATGATAAAAAGTTGCGTTAAAGGATACTTCTAAAACACCATCTCTATATTATGCAGTGAAGTTAAGTCTTTGAAGCAAGCTCAAGTAGCCATGTAATTAATTAGCATGGCTTCATTTTCTTACGCAAAAATTTATTGGTCATAAAGTAGTGAATGTTTTTCTTGTATACATCTTCTTGTACACATTGGGCCTAGCATGAGTTTAGGCACAACCACATAACTTTGCTTTGCTTTGCAATAATGAACCAAGAATAAATCCATTACAAGGCATGTTTCTAAAGTTATAAAACTCCATTGAGGCACTTGAACATATAACCTTGCCTTGGCCATGGGATTGCTTTTGTTATGAGTGGAATTGTTTTACAACTTCAAGATTGTTGTCTTAAAATTACTTAAGATGTTTCATTACTTAGTGTTCCTTCTAGCATGATATTACTACCACTCTTGATTCTTTGTCCAACTTTCATTTATGCCCATGGATTAGTATCATCAATCAAGTACATCCAAGCTTTTTCACGTAAAATGAAAAGAAGTTGCTAATGCAAGAAACTCCCCAATTTGCCTAATGCTATGTGGCGACAAACAACTTAATCTATATACAATTTTTTTTTTATAAGATTCTATAAGCTGGGGTGCTTACAACGCATAAATAATGCCAAAATTTGCCAACTTTTTTCAATTACATTGGAAATTTGTTATGGGAGTGACAAATACGAGATGTAACTATTTGCACATGTCACTCCTACCATGGCATGACATGTATATGACTATATTGTATCAAGATCTTTGTATCCTTATCCGTAGCATTTGTGAGGAGTGATAACATACACATGGTATCATCGCGTTGATTAAGAACAGCCCTATTCAGAGCCATAACAAGGCTTCTAAAATGTTTTGAATCTCCAACGTAGATCTACAAATGCTACATATGGTAATTGTCATCCAACGGCTCGGGATGCTATAGTAGGTAGCCCACCTCTCTATGACAATACCTATTACATATCCGTCACCCATTTTCAATAAAGGAGAGATGATGGTGGTAGCGTGTGATGATGACAAATAACATACACACACACACATATGTATGTGTGTGTGTGTATGTGCGTATATATATATATACACTAGCGACGTGTGCACGTCGATGGCGGGCTGCCGATGAGGTGGGTGTGTGTGTGTGTGTGCGCGTGCGAGAGAGAGAGAGAGAGAGAGAGAGAGAGAGAGAGAGAGAGAGAGAGAGAGAGAGAGAGAGAGAGAGAGAGAGAGAGAGAGAGAGAGAGAGAGAGAGAGAGAGAGAGAGAGAGAGAGAGAGAGAGAGAGAGAGAGAGAGAGAGAGAGAGAGAGAGAGAGAGAGAGAGAGAGAGAGAGAGAGAGAGAGAGAGAGAGAGAGAGAGAGAGAGAGAGAGAGAGAGAGAGAGAGAGAGAGAGCCCTCCCTTGCGTGCACCCTCCCTCGCCTTCTCCTTGCACACACCCTCCTGTGCCCCCCCCCCCCTCTGCACGTGCCCTCCTTGCACCCTCTGTAGAACAATTGATCAGATAGATCTTGATTCTACCAACAAAGCGTGCAATTTACTTGACAAAGGATGAGAAAGAAACGGACGTGAATTTGAAACTTTTCTATTCGTGACCAATTCGAAAGATTCACGAAAGATTTGCGAAACAGTGTCTTGTGGAAGCTCGTGGCTTTCTTGTTGAAGCTAGAAAAATTTACGAACAGAATCTTGTCGCAAAATTTTCTGATTCTTGTTCAAATCTCAGATGTCACGAAACTATCTCAAATAGTTCGCAAAATATTCTAGCTTCTTTCTTCAAGCTCAAGAATTGTCATCTATAGCAAACAGTTCGCGAAACACGAAGCTGAGTCAAAGAGACAGACTGTCGCAAAATATTTGCGAACAAAATTTATTCAAGCTTGGAAACAGAGCGTCTATTTGAATATCAATCGTCATAAACGGTTAGATTTCTACTGTTAAGGCCAAAAGACCTGTCCTGTAGCAATATAAATACGTATGCACTACTCGTTCAAACTAACTCAATCAGAGACATAACAACGAGATAAGACAACAAGAGATGTATATTGATGAATCAGATTCAGAGTAAGCCAGAAGCTATTCTTGGCAAAGAATTTGGAGAATGGAGTTTAAAAAATGACAAAGCTATAGCAATTATTGTGTCTTTAGTGCATGACAACATAATGCGAGATCTAACATCAATTTCAAACGCAAAGGATTTATGGGAAGAATTGCAAACCAAGAATGAGACTCGATCTCATAATCAGATCATATTCTTAGAAGACCAATTAACTTATCTTCAGTGGGACAACAAAGACTAGAACATATTCGTTTGAAAGATTGAAGATCTATTTAGTTCCTTGTAGAATTCTAGTGCAGAAAATACAATTTCTAAGGAAAAACAACTTAGTTATTTTCTTCGGGCCCTAACCAGGTCATTCCACACAACTCGAACCTTATTGGCAAAAGATGCGACAATGACACTTCAAAAGGCAATAGACGGAGTGAAGGAAGAAGTAGAAGCTCGTGAACGCTGTGATGAAAATGGTGAATCAGAAAATGCTCTATTTACTCATAAGAATAAATCTTCTAGGAAGTTTAAGATTAAGAGGGAGTTGTCTAAAAGGAATGAGTCTAAGACTAATGAACAACAATCTGGAAAACAACAAAAGAATTCTGGTGATAAGAAGATCTGCAACAAATGCAGAAGATCAGGTCACACAGAAGAAAAGTGTTGGCTAAATCCAAAGATTGAATGTATTCATTGTCATAAACGGGGTCATGCAGCAATAGACTGTTATCAGAATCCCAGAAACACAAAGGAGCAGAATCGAAGTGAACATTCAGATTCAAACTATGTCAAAGACAAAGCAGAATGCTCCAAAGCAGCAGAAGATAGGGCAACATGGAATTCAGTAGCTTATGTTAGTACTGATCTATGCTGTTCATCTAATTCAATTCGAGAAGTAGTACTTGATTCAAGAGCCACCTCACATTTTGTTTCCTCGAAACAAATTTTGTCTGAGTACAAGAAGACGAACGATTCAAGATTCATTATACTCAGAGGCGGTTCTAAATACGTGGGTGATGGAACTGGTGTATTATGGCTAGACACGAATCAAGGAGACAAGAAACTGGAGGAAGTTCTCTATGTCCCTACTCTTGATAAAGATCTTATATCTGTAGCTAAGATAGTTGATACAGGCATGTCAGTAACCTTCACAAAGAACTCTTGTAAATTGTTCAAGGAAGATTCTGATAACCTGATTGCTAAAGGCAGCAGAGAAGGAAATTTGTATTACCTGAACATTTGAACAAACATCAAACAAGTAAATCAAACTTAGGAATCAATAGATGTACTGTGACACAAAAGGCTATGTCATATGAACATGGAAGCCTTGTACCAAGCCAATAAAAGTCAGAGAATTCAAGGAGTCAAAATCAAAAGTAGAGATATTCAAACTACCTGTGAATCTTGTCTTAAAGGCAAGATGACTAGAACACCTTTTAGTAAGGATGTTTAAAAAGCAACTAAGGTACTTGAAACTCTGCATTCAGATATTTGTGAACCATTTGGAGTATTGTCGTTGGGTGATGCAAAGTACTTCATTACGTTTATTGATGACTTCAGCAAGTTCGCTGTAGTATATTTTATTTGTACCAAATCTGAAGCTTTCGAGAAATTCGTTGAGTATACGAATTGGGTTGAGAAGTAGACAGACAATAGACTAAAGCAAATTCACACAAATTGTGGAGAAGAGTACATTTCCAACGAATTCAAACTTACTGTACTGATCGAGGTATTATGCACACAAAGACTGCATCTCACACACCTCAGCATAATGGAATAGTTGAACGAAGGAATTGTACACTAATGGAAGCTGCAAGGTGTATGATGGCTCATGCAAAGGCACCAAAACATTTGTGGGCAGAAGCAGTGGCTACATCAAATTATCTTTAGAATCGTATTCTGAAATCTCGAATACCGGATAAAACTCCTCATGAGATATGGTGGAAGTCGAAGCCAAATCTTGCACATGTTCGAACATTTGGATGCGCAGTGTATATGCACAGACAAGATCCTAGCACTTGGAAAGAGGCATGGATACTTGTAGAAGTTGAGTCATTGCTTTTCTGCCTCTAGTCAGGCTCTCAGTACTTCAATTCGTTCAAATAAAGGTTTACTTTGGCATTATAGACTTGGTCATTTAAATCATGCTGCTGTACAACAAATGTCTAGACAATCTATTGTTCTTGATCTCGACTATCCTCGCGAAAAGGTCGAGTTACCTATCTGTCAAGACTGTCTAGTTGGTAAACAGACTAGGAAACCATTTAAGTCAAGCCATCAGCATGTTGCTAGAGGATTGCTAGATGTTGTGAGTTATACAAGAAGATATTTACATGATCCAGCCCGAAGGATACGTTCTGGAAGGCATGAAGAATCGTGTTTGTAAACACCACAAAGCACTGTATGGCTTGAAACAGTCTGCCAGGGCTTGGTTTCAGAGAATCAATACATTCCTCATTGAACAAGGATTCAAACCAAGCACTGCTGATTGCAACGTTTATTTGAAGTCAGTGCAACAATCCTTCATCATCGTCACCTTGTACGTGGATGATACGTTGCTTTTCAACAACGATACCAATATGGTTAAGGATTCGAAACAGACGCTGTTCTCAAAATTCAACATGACTAATCTGGGCGAAGCTCACTTCTGTCTGGGAATTCAAATCCACGGAGATAGAGCAAATTGACTGATTTACATCACTCAACAAAGGTATCTTCATAATATTCTTAACAGATACAATTTGATGAATTCTAAATTATCTCACTCACCAATGGATCCAGGCCTGCATTTGTCAAAGGACCAATGTCCTCAGACCAAGCAGGAAGAGGAGCAAATGAGAGAGTATCCGTATTGATCGATACTAGGATCTCTCATGTACGCAATGTCTGTACAAGACCAGATATCTCTTTTGTTGTTAGCTCACTCAGCCAATACATGGATAATCCTGGCACTACCCATTGGAAGGCTCTTATTCGAGTCATGAGATATATTCAAGCTATTTTGATGCAAGCTGGGGAGGAGATGCAGACAATTGTAAGTCCACATCTGGATTTACATTCTTCTTCAACGACAATCCTATTTCGTGGAATAGTTGTAAGCAAACCTCCATCGCGCTTTCCTCTACTGAAGCAGAATACATTGCTGTTTTTCAATCTATTAAGGAAGTGTTTTGGTTGAGGAATTTGCTGTCAGACATCAATCTGTATCAGTACAGCCCTACATTTTTGTTTTGTGATAACCAAAGTGCTATTGCCTTATCGGCCAACCCTAGATTTCATTCTAGGAGTAAGCACATTGAGATCAGATATCACTACATCAGGGGCAAGGTTCTCGACAGAGAGGTGAGCTTAACGTATTGCAGAACGCAGAACATGGTTGTAGACATCTTCATGAAAGCACTCAGTGTTAATGCACACAACAAATTTTGTGCATTGCTCAATCTGAAGATCAAGGCATTCACAGATCCAGATTAAGGGGGGTGTTGGATTTATTCCCTCTACTCTCCTTAAATCCAATTTTAATCTGTCTCCATTCATGCTGCATATTTACTAACATTGTCGCACAGTCTGCATATTTACACGCAAATTTGCACAGACGAAGGAAAGGGGACACTATCTTACAGAATGCCAAAGGTGCCCTAAAAGCAAAGGCACCCTATAAATCTAATCCTAAGGCTACTCGTAAGAGTGACGCACCTTTTGCATTGTCATCACCAACGATCACTTCAGCACGGACTGACGTCACACCCTTTTCACGTTCACCCCATGCAGCTGCGCTAATAGACTGGACAACGACTGCAGCCACCCATAATCTCTTACAGACAGCACATCCACTATGTACTTTCTACATCTGCACACCTGTAATATAATGTATATATACTGGATACCATTTGTGTATTTAGGTTAACGAGATTAATGAGTTATGAGTGAATGAGATGAAGTAGATGCCTTGCGCATTGATTCTTGATTGTCAGCAATAAGGTTTTATTCCTTTACAGATTGTATAAGCTTCGTAGGGCATGCGGTTTCGTCCGCTATTGTCTTGTGCTCTATCACATTATTGACATGTATACATGATATACTTAATCTGATACAGTTCTTTGTTCTGCATTCAGATCGATGTTAATATTGTTATGCTTATCATTCATTCTATCTGATCTTTCTAGTTGTTCTTTCTGGTAATAGACGACTAACATTTGGTCTTGTCTTTCACAAATCATTTGTGACTAATTATCAGTGGAGCACCGCCTAGCTCTTCGCGAATCATTCGCGACGAATAGTTTGTCTTACTATTCGCGACAAACCATTCTTTTGGAGTTTCATTCATTTATTAAAGTTTGGCTATGTAATCAGGAACGACTATGATTCCCATCACTACTGTTTTGTTCGTTTTGATAGGCGTAGTCATGCTTACGGAGAGAGTCGTATAGCTCGTTCCGCTGCGCACGAACATTTTTTGTTCGAGTTCGTTTCTTGTTCGAGTTAGTGTCTCGATCGTGTTCGTCTTACCTCTTTGAGCTTATTTTTCGTTTCTAACATACGACACCTTATTCTCAACTCGTTCATCTCCCTCTCTCCCAACAAGAGCATCTATTTGAATATCAACCGTCATAAACGGTTAGATTTCTACTGTTACAGTAATAAAAGGCCAAAAGACCTGTCTTGTAGCAATATAAATACATATGCACTACTCGTTCAAACTGACTCAATCAGAGACATAACAGCGAGATAAGACAACAAGGGATGTATATTGATGAATCAGATTCAGAGTTATAAAAATTCGTTTTTGATCAACAGTTTCTTATTGTTGAAATAATCTTAAGTTGTCTCATACTTCCACATAAAGTCTAACATTTCCACATATAATTTCCACACACATATTCAATCAAAACAAATATTGTTCTATTAGTACATAGACTAGATAAAATTGTGATTGAAGGCATTGATATTAATTTGATTTATTCAAATTTGTATCGTGTTCTTTGTGGAAGATTAATTACTATTTTTCCTACACCCTCCCCACTCGCCCTTCCTGCGCCCCCTCCATGTGCATGCGGCCTCCCTACGTGCTCTCTCCTTGGCCTCCATGTGCGTGCGCCCTCCCTGTGCCCTCTCCCGTGTGCCCTCCTCGCACATCGTCCCTCTGCGCGCATGCCCTCCCTGCGCCCTCCCCACGACCCCTCCCGAGAGAGCTAAAGAGAGAGAGAGAGAGAGAGAGAGAGAGAGAGAGAGAGAGAGAGAGAGAGAGAGAGAGTGGGCATGACATAGGGGAAATATGTGCGACATACGGAGAAAAGTAGAGAGAAAGTGTGTAGGCGTGACAGTAGGCTATAGGTATGTCAAGTTTTGGGAGCCCCTACCAAATGGATGGATAATATGTCATGCATCATACTCCATGCTTAAAAGATTCTATTCCACATTTTCTAAGTAAAAAATGTTGATGTGGGAGGATGCACCCATGCAACCATGGGTGCATCCTCATACCCCATGCATAGGCACAAATGTGACACACAAATATATTTATATTTATAGACTAGTTGCTTGTGCTTGTCGATGACGGGCAACAGGCACTTACCCATAAAAAGCGTCTATATATATTTTTGGAGGTTGTGGCTTTTTTACCATTTTTAAAAAACCTATTTAGCTTTTCCTTTTGCAAATGGGTGACATTTCTTGTCGACAAAGCGTGACATTTTTGCCGACAAAAGCGTGACATTTTTGACAGCACCTCACACATTCTCTCTCTAAAATAGTTTTATACTATATAGAAGATATATGTACATAAAGACATGGCCAAAGTTGGAGCATAACAGAAAGCCTTTTTTTTTCTTTGTATACAAAGTTACACAACTAGTAGTTTATACACAACATATACGGCTTGGCAACCAACCCATCTTGGCAATCTCAAGTGAAGAGCAAGCTCCTATAGCAGCTCGAAGCCATCTTGACAATCTCAAGTGAAGAGCAAGCTCCTAAGATGTCACTACATAGCAGCTCGAATAGGAGACTCAATCTTGTGGATCAGAGTTAACAAGTGCACTGCCTTAGGCTTAGGCATAAAACCTTGGGCTTCATCATTTTCACTTTTATTCGAAGAAGCAATTTTCCGAAGTGCGGTGCCATGTCTGTTGCGTGTTTTCAGTTTATTAATAACCAGATTATGTATTAGATAACGGGCCCTTACGGGGCCCGTTAACTGACGTTATTATCACTTTTTTTTTAATACGTTACTTAATACGGTATGAATACATAGTTTTGTATTGTATGAATACATCGTGAGCCAGAGGTGTCTCTCTCTCTCTCTCGTTGGCGATGTTGAAAGACGACTAGTATTGGCCCAAGGTATGTCGCATCTAGCGCTGGCCCAACAGAGGCTACGCTCCCCATTGAATTAGCTCTGGACAATCCTGAATCACATCTGCTGAGAACTGTCGTTGCTTCAGGGGAAGCCGAGTCCACTGAGCTTTCCTCCATAACACAAAACTGATCTCTAACAAATGATCAAGGTTTGGTTCTGTGACTTAACAGATGATCAAGGTGCAAATGCGGGCAAGAATATGATGTGGGCGATGGGAGCTAATATCCCATGCATCTGTAGCAGGCAACAACATCCCTCGCATCTGCATTCCTTGCTTATAGTTCCCTTGCAAAAGCCACATCATCTGATGTCATAGCTTTTGCAGTGATAACATCGCCTCTTCTTTTGTTCTGTTTCTGTGCGTAAGTCCTTGATATGCTCTCCCTTGCCTTCTTGTCTAACCTTCAAGCTTCTCAGCTTCTGACTTACGGTTCTTCTACGATCTGCTGTAAGATACTTCAGGTGCTCCGTCCTCTGCCTTTGGATGCTCACCCAGAGTCTATTTGCATTCTTCATCTGGCCATGCCTCCAGTGATGGAAGCTCAGGTCCGCTACACCGCTCCGAGATCAGCGAGGAGAACTACACCGCTGCGAGATCAGTGAGCAGAAGACGAAGAGAAAAAAGAACGCGTATATTTTTAATGTTGTATAAATACAGAATCACCGTATAAATGTACGGTCCGGTCCGGTCCGGGACTAGCAAGATACGGCTGATTATGCGATTTAATTCGCCTGTTTCTGCTTCATTTAGAACTCAAAGTGATAGTAACGTATTAGATAATGGGCCCTAGAGGCCCGTTATGAGATTTTGGGGGGCGAACCCGGGAGCCCTCCCCAAAATCTCATCACCGGCCCTTCAGGGCTCGAACTCTGACGTTATGGTCAGATGGTGCCCTTCACGGATCTGAGATTTGAGAGAGATAAATTGAGAGGGGGCAGAGAGAGAGAGATCTGAGAGAGAGCGAGAGAGCGAGAGAGATACAGAGAATGCACACGGATCTGAGGCGGAATGGGCTGGGTAGAGGCAACCGTACCAGTCGATGCAGTCCTCCTGCATGCTTTTCCACAAAAGCTCATCCATCTCTAACTTACCCAAACGATCCTCACAGAAAACAATGCACACAGTGCCCATGTCTCCATTAGCAACAAAAGCCTTCAAAAGATGAGATCTTCAAAAGCCTTTCTATAACCTTCCTATCGATAACGCTATCATCAACAGCCAAAATGTGAAGCTCTGATGTAACTGGCGCAGGGATGGACGGTGTTGGGGCATCTATTTCCGGAGAATTGTTTGTTGTTCCCATCTTCATTGCAGATTACATACAAGTATACTTGTGAATCATCTTGCTTATGTAGCCAAATAATTTTATCAGTAGAGCTAAATGCTATCTCAGATATTTCAGCTACAACAGTCAGCAGGACTAAGTGACCTCCACCTTTCTTATAAACCTAAACCTGTGCCTGTGCCTGTGCCTGTGCGATCCTTGATCATGAAATGTGAGATACAAGATTGAGAAAGGAGACGATGGCGTTGCCCGCTAAAGCCTCTCTGTCTTGCGAAACGTGCACCTTCAACTTTTGAAAGGTAGAAACCAGTGCACCCTTCAAAGATTTGTTACTAAAAATAGTAATGCCATTATGGCATATTAACCATCCTGTTTTCTGTGAATAAAGGGCACCATCTGACCATAATGTATTATGGAAGGAGCCGGGCAGAGGCCATTCTACCCGGTAAGGATTTCCAGAATTTTTTTAGGCGAGGCCCGGAGGGGCCGAGCCTAAAATTTTTGGAAATCCGAACCGGGCAGAATGGCCTCTGCCTGGCCCCTTCCATTGCGTAATGGATTTTTGGACCCTTTTTAAACCAATCCTTAGCTGCCACATGGTAAGTGCAAGCAGAATCAACACTAAAACAATTTGAGACCAATCCAATGCTGCCACGTGGCAGATGGCAGGCATAATCTGCACTAATTTTTTTTAAAAAAAAAAAGTGACTATTCTGCTTTTTAATCTGTTCAGAAATGGGCAGAACAGTCACCAAAAATCAAAAATCCATTGCGTATTGCACACTGTCGTGGGAAGCACATAATAGAATCGATTGAGCAAGGCAGGGAGGAAGATAACTGTGGCGATGGCGCTGGATTTTGGAGGAGGGAAGAAGCGAGGAACGGTCTGGGGAGGGGAGAGAGGGAGGTGTACGGGGCTTTCGCAGAGGAGAGTATACTGTGGAGCCGTGCCTGCAGCAGAACAAGAGCTGCGGGCCCACCAGGGCTATTCCTATGGACAGGCCCCTGTCCTGTGTTTGCCATTTCACTTTTGTGGGCGAGAACATTGCAGGATGCTACAACTGGCTCGCTATCCTTGCTCTAGTACTCGCCTGATTCCTTTTGCTGCTTGATTTGCATCGTATCCGTGATCTTGGATCTGTGATCTGCATTTTATGATCTGTGCTTTGCTTCCGTGGGCGGGTGCCTTTCCGTCTCTTCTGTTTGTGGGGAATCGGGACGTGTGCTTTTGTCGGCAGTGGATTCAGTGGATGCTCTAGCTTGTCCTTTACTTTTGCTTCCCTCCAAAATGGGTCTCTCCTAGATGACTATCACTGCTCTTTTTCTTACTTTCTTTTTTTCTTACTTCCTTTTGGGTGTTTTCGGTATTTTCATGTTGGCAACGCAGAGCTGGTTCGAATGACGAATTTCCCAGCTCCAGCTTTTGGCTTTGTATTGTGGAAGAAGAAAACACCATTTCTTTTCTTTCAATCTTGTCAGCAACCCAATCTACGAGCAAAAATCTAGTATCGCATTAGTTTGAGTGGGGAATGAGAGCTTGAATGAGTTTAGAAGAAGGGAAAGATCAAACTTCTACCCTTTTTTCCGTGTATATATGTAGCTAATGTGATCTGCTCTGTTTCAGCCTGTGCGTTAATGGAAGACAGTGATAATGTGAATGAGCTAAGGCTCATTAAATTGGCGCTTCCGAGGTAGGTCAGTGACTTTTTTTCTCGATCCTTGTTCACCTATTGTAGTTTTGTGTATTTACTCATCCTTTCCTTGAACATATTAGAATCAGCGATGACAAGTGTAGTCAAGAGGCTCTTAGCTGTTTAATGTCTGGGAGCACCAAAACAGGCAACAAAAGGTGGTTTGTGGTCAAAATTTTGTTTAGAACTAACAAAGCAATTTATATGTTTCAGATTCTGAAGCAAGTTTGCATGTTGCTTTGACTATTTTAGTGAGTTGCAGATTAATAATGCGCTCCCAAAACGAAAACTTGTGCTCAAAGTTAACTATGCGGAGAATGGGGTCTAATTCCAATTGTGCTCACAATCTGGTGCCTGTATATTTGAACGTCTATGATCTTACTCCTATGAATGGATACATTTACTGGTTCGGAATCGGAGTTTTCCATTCAGGAATAGAAGGTATAATTTCCATTCTATTCTGTTTTCATATGGTTTTATGGACTGTTATCGTTTCACCCACCTGTTTTAAGCATGCTATTTGGTTTTATGTCTACTAAAAATTATGGCTTGTTGCTTTTCCCCTTGTTCTCATGCGGTATTTGCCTTGCTGATGTTTTCTTTGTTGTGAATTACTGAAAGCCTTCAGAGTAAGCTATTTTGTTTCAGTTTGCTTTCAAACGACCCAGATGATAATTGTCGTGACTGGCCCTGATTATACCATGACTTGATAACATGCTGTTGACTTTGTTTGGAAGTCTTGCTTCTGGATTGATCTCACCTGTGTGTTTACAATGTCCGCATGCATTAAGTTCCATGCCATCAAACAGAGGAGCTATTTATTATTCATAACTTTTGTCGAGTAAAGCTAAACCATACGCTGCATTAGGTTGATTTCTTTGTCGGGCTCCCTCTGTGGAGATTTTGAATTTTCTTAATCAGTAGAGAGACTGGACAGTTGTAAACAGAAATCTGTTTCAAGTGAGAGGTTGCCTCCGTTTATGCTTGTAGTGGGACTAGAGCTTCAACCACAAATGTATAAGTGAGCAATACTTTATGTACTAAAAGTTTTATTTGTTTCTGCCGCCATCTGCTATACTTAGAAAGCTATGTTATTACAAGATATTTGAATCATTTTCTTTGTGTGGTGCAGCTCATGGAGTGGAGTATGGATTTGGAGCACATGAGTATTCAACAACTGGTGTTTTTGAAGTAGAACCTCGTAAATGTCCTGGCTTCACTTTTAGACGAGCTGTATTGCTGGGCACAACGGGACTGAATGCCCAAGAATTTCGAGAATTCATAGAGGATTTGGCTGGGAATTACAGCGGTGACTCATATGACTTGATGCTTAAGAACTGTAATCACTTCACAAATGAAGTAAGCATGCGGCTTACACGACATGGAATTCCTCGGTGGGTTAACAGGCTTGCAAGATTAGGTTTGTGCTCTTTGGCAAGCTGCATTTTTTGCTATAGGCTGCGGGTGCAGTCAGTGATAAGATTTTGAAGACACCAGGGATTTGCTCGCCATTCCACTGCTAATGCTAGCACAGGATTGAACCCTGCAAAACAAAACAATCTTTATCTCAAAAAACTGAGGAAACTTCCTCCCAGGCAGCCTTTGCTCGCTGCGGTTTGGTGCCTCCCTTCTTTACGAATTATTTTGGTGCAAAATGTACAGGGAAATATTAAAATAGACCACCTTGACAATGTTGTTGTTTCTTGGGCATATCATGAATATTCAAGTCTCTAATGTCCTGCCAAGACTGGAAGTTTTTTAATGTTCATTTTTCTATGGCATTATTCACCTAAAGTTGTCAGATTTTTTTTTTTTAATTTTTTTGTTTGGGGGAGGGGGAGTCTCAGCCCGGGGGGCTCATTCCACCAAGGAAGGGTCTGTGACAAATGGTGGTAGCCTGAAGCAAAAGCCTTTCCAATGGCGAAATGGCCCAGGGGAAGCTTTCTTCCACAATAGAATAGTTTTTACATGTTTTTTGTATCATATATTTTGGCGGCAGCCTGACGCAAAAGCCTTCCAATGGCGCAATGGTTAAGGAGGCGAGGCTTTCTTCCACAGTAAATAGTTTTTACATGTTTTTTATCATATATTTTTCTTACATGCATCTTTCGGGTGACATGTTTTTTATCATATATTTTTCTTACATGCATCTTTCGGGTGGAAGGTGCATATATGAAAAGGTGAATTTATTTACATGCACCTAGAATTTATATGAAAAAGAAAGCTCCATTTTTTTTCTTAAAATAAAGAAAATTGGTTTTGAGGCATAGGTAGGGACTAAAAAAGGCCAAAAAAATATAAAAGTTTTTGGGAGGCCAAAAAAATTCTAACATGTCTTTATGCCAAGTATTTCCCACAAACCAGCATTTCACCCTTTCAGCCCCTATTGTTGTTGGGCATGGACTCTCTACTGTGAAATGCCCTTGTCTTTATGCATTGGGCAAGAGCCGAAAAGGCTTGACATTGTAGGGATGTATTCCTCCACTACATCAAATCCTTGTTTTCTATTTGTTCATTGGACCACTCAATTCTTGGTAGGGACTAAAAAAGGTGTGATGCCCAACATTGTCGGGCTTTAACCCTTACAAAAAAGTAAAGCCTCATATTTTTCTTTGTGGTGCAATATCAAGGCAACTTTATTGATCACCCGAGTCACATTCAAAATCTATCAGGTGGATTACTAATATTTTTGGTTGAATAATCCTTCAATTTGCTAGATGTTACACATTATAGAGTTCATGTAGAAAACTTGGGATACCCTTTTCATTGCAAGAAAGGGCTATAGCGTCACTCCTTTCGCCATGTGATGCCAATCACCTTGCGCTTGGCTACACATGGCATAAGCACCTTATTAGATCAAGCCCTCCTATGGCATGAGGACCAGGGGAGTGGGTGGCTCTTTAGGACGAATGGCCCTCATGGGACTTAACTCTATGGGCAAGGACCTAAAATGCTTGATATTGTGTGGTTTTATCCCTTGTGTTAGGCAAATACTTACTACATCTAATTATAGTGTGGATCCATAGTCCATAGAACTATCCTTGCCCATAATATAGTTTATAACTCTCTAAGGTGTCAAATTATAAAAAGATGGGACGTCCATTCTAGTGGGTTGATTTGAGTATGAGAAATTTTTTGTCTTTGATGCAAACTCAAACATTGGCCGTTGCACATTTGACATCTTGGAGCTATGTGCTCGACGTCTAGGCTCGACTTACTACTCATATATATTTGTACATAAAGAATGTTAGTAAAAGTAACAATAAAACAATAAAAAGAAGATGCACCAAAGATAAAGTTGTTGATATAACAAATATGAAGGTGTAATTGCTTTGAGAAGGAAAATGTTGAACTCAAAAAATGAAAATCATTATATTGCCAAAATAAAGATAATGAAGTTGCACAAATGAAGATGTTAATGTTGCATAATGGAAGATGCTAAATAAGGCATCACATGTGAAAGAATTTAAATGGATACTATGATGCCAATGGAATGGAGACATTCGTGTTGTGAAAGTAAGGTGCTCATGTAAAGACAGAAAGACACTAGAAAAGGAATCACATGCTAAAAGCCTAAAAAGGGACAACATGATGCAACCATAGTGGGGACATTGGTATTGTGAAGAGAAGTAACCCTCAAAAGGCATCTCATACTTAGGTCCTTAAAAGGAATATTATGATGCTAATATTGCAAAAAGGGCAAATTTTGATGGCACAAAACAAGATGTGAAAGCCGTAAGAACATTGTGACTATGTTAATCAAACATTGCCATTGAAATGCTATTATCAAAATTTTGAATAAACATGGAAGTCACAGATCATAGAAGCAAATTCAAGCAAGAGCTAACGTGTTATCAATCAACTGTTGATAATGAGGATCACATGCCTACCTAGACATTATTATAAGGATCAAAATACACACTTCTAGTAACAAATATTTAATCGATGTCAAGTCCCAAGTTTGCAAATCTAGAATTACAAGCCCCAAACCATTTCATAACATGCAATTCTTAGTCCATACAAGTATCCCTAACCAAAATATTTTAGCCTATAACACTCATTGAGAAAACTCACAATTTATGAAAAGAAGCCACTAAAGATAAAGTTAAATTTCACAAACAAGAAAATGTGAATTGCTCTTGTAAGGAATTTTTTTGAAGTAAAAGATGGAAGTAAATATGTTGCCAAAAAAGGATGATGAACCAAGGAAAACAGAATGATGAAGCCATGTAAACAAAGATGTTGATGTCAAATAAAGGACGATGTTGACAAGGGATAAAATGCTAAAGCTACCAAAGGGATGAGATGATGCCAACCAAATGGGGGTATTGATGTTGCAAAAGCAAAGGCGTTAATGTTCAGAAAAGGAATACCTAGAAAAGTCATATGATACTAAGGCCCTAAAAGGAGTATTATAATGCTATTAGATTATACATAATAATATCTAAAAATTGGCAAAATTTGATGGCACAAAGTAAGATGTGGAAATTGTAAATGCAAATAAAAAACACATGATATGTCAAAGGAGTTATATGTAGTCTATTGATTGAAAACTTCCCAATTTAGACTAGGGTTTTGAGCCTATCCTACAATTTCTTTGTAATAAAGCAACTACGCTACTCATTGTTAAAAAATAAAATTTGGAATTGATTTTTATCATATATTGAAAATTAGTTTGAAACTTCCAAAAAGACTTGGAATACTAAATCGGACAAATTAAGATATTAATTCTCGAGTTGTAATGTTGAATATTAGACAACATGATTTTTTTTTGTTAATGATTGGTCAATTCCAAGTTTGCATAATGCCAATGTATCCATAATAAACATTGTGGAGTATAGAATTGATTTTCTAACAACTCTCCTTCTATGTCTACACCACATAGGCCCATCCCTCCATAAATAGCTAGTCCACGTTATACCCAAGTGATAAGTGAGAACTATTTCATATGAGTAGCATCCAACTACAAAATGTCATTCACAAATTAAAGGTATATGCATTTTTGTTATTATATGAAATTTTTTGATATGACCTACTTTCCTCCTCTTTCCATTATAAGACAACAATCACTTTCTCACTACAAACTAACTATTGAAAATATATCAAAATCTTTGAAAGCACATAAAGTTTTTCATCTAGTCATGTTTGCAATTTTGTAGAATTGTGTCAAGGACAACCTTAGGCAGCTTGAACTTTCTCAATAAAGACCATGAAGTGTTTCTACAAGCTTTAGGACAAAAAAAATTTATGTGAGAACTTGGTATAGGAGTGTTGGAGTAGACATAAGTGGAGGGTGCGAAAATAATGATGTTGATAGTCTATGAGATAAACTAACTATGGAAGTACTAGACTTAGGTTTGATAATGAAATCATAGCTCTCAATGATGGAGACCACAACAAGACATACAGAGCGGAGGACATATAATTGCTCAATTTAAATCAAAAGCAACTCTATATGTAGGAGTACAAAAATATATCTTTACTTCATAAAATGTAAACACTTTTCCCAACAACAACATTGAGAAGAGAAAAAGACAAACTAGAAGAGTTAGAAAATATTCTACCCACAGTTTGAAATCCATAGCATTAAGAAGTTGCATGCCAATAATATGGTTGTTGTGAATGATAAATACAAAAGTACAACACTGTTATAATAGGCTAAGGAATCAATTGTAGTATTGACATGGAATAAGCATGATGGAAACAAGAGACATAAAATGCAATAAAAAGAGGATGCAAGTGGCAGTAGCAAAAGCCAAGCTCTCAAATCCCCTCCCATTGGAAGTGTTACATCCCTAGCTGAGTAGGGTCATGTTGGGGTTGATTAAGTGTAAATTGCATAGCTTTTTAGTAAGTGACCTACGGTCAAGGGTTACACTTAGTATCGGGTATCCAGGTTTAAAATTATGCTGAATCCCATATACTAGACATGGACGTAACAATACTATTGATTACAATATCTCTTTATTTTGGCCTTGGTTTTATGCTAGAAGTATACATATTAGTAATACATAGGAGTGGAATAAGGTGGTAGATGTTGTTAGGATTCCCTGCGATTTCATTCTTGGACCTATAAAGTCTACAAAAATGTTCAAGCTTTTACACCATTTGTAGAAATACTCAAGTTTTTACACAGTCTCAATTGAAATCTATTTTGACCCCGACAATCAAATTCTATTTTGACTATGAGGATTAAATTCTATTTTGACCTTGAGGATCAAATTCTATTTTGATCCTCAAGAATTTCGATTCAATTTGACCCTAGTTTTTTTTATTTGATTCGATCCAACCCTAAGGTCAAATTATATTCGCTCTGACCCTAGAATTTGATTTTCTATTGGAGGGTTTGTGGATCCCAAGGCAACCCTAACCCTAGTTAATAAGTGAGAGGGATTTGGCACCTTGCTTGTGTAAGTCCAATCCGATGATCAGATAGTTATTTGATAATTAGAAAGTCAATAGAAGGACTTGAGGCCTTTTTGCGGGACTTTTAATGTCGCAGGCCTAAATATCAAGTTAGTGAATAAAGTTGGGTCTCCCACCAAAATTGGTCTAAATTCAATTTCAAATTGGTTGCCTCCAATTTTGAATGGGTTCTCACTCTTTTTTAAATATGAATAGTTAGGGAGGTAGAAATGGGCCAATAGGATTTTGAGGCCAAGCCCTTCCTCTCCACTATAAATAGGGGCAAATTCAAGTTGCTCCTCTTGTTCAGACTTCATTTCAATATAAGCAAATTGGCTCTCTTATGGAATGGACTTGTGAATGTCCTTGCTCTCTATCTCTTTTCCACCTTCTCTCATGCTTTTGTTGTATTTGCTAATTGTTGGATCTGAATGTTATTGGAATTGTATGTTCTTGTGCTTTTTGTGAGAGAGAGAGAGAGAGAGAGAGAGAGAGAGAGAGAGAGAGAGAGAGAGAGAGAGAGAGAGAGAGAGAGAGAGAGAGAGAGAGAGAGAGAGAGAGAGAGAGAGAGAGAGAGAGAGAGAGAGAGAGAGAGAGAGAGAGAGAGAGAGAGAGAGAGAGAGAGAGAGAGAGTGTTGTCTCTTAATTCCACATATTATTTTCGCACACATATTCAATCAGAGCAAATACTGTTCTATTAGTACATAGATCATATATAGACCTGATTGAAGACACTGATATTAGTTTCATTTATTCAAACTTTCATCGTGTTCTCTGTGGAAGAATTATTACTATTTTTCCTACAATGGTATAAGAGCATACAGAATCAGAACTAATACAGTGGTATCAGAGCGAGATCAGTGCTGATACAGTGGTATCAAAACAAGTCAGAGTCGATACGGTGGTATCTTTGCACCCCTCTCAGCATTCTTCAATACATCCATCAGAAGCCACATTTGGAGTGGTTCAGAAAATTAGAAGATGTTGTTGACCAATAATATTCAGGCTAAGATCACTATGATCTTGGATCCAGAAGATTCAAACTACTTGATTTGGAAATTAAAAACTTCACTCATATTGAAGGGCGAAGGTCTATGGTAATGGGTAGAACCTATATAGGAGAAGCCGATAGGTACTCTTGGCAAAGAACTTCGAGAATGGAGTTTAAGAAATGACAAAGCTATAGCAGTTATTGCATCGTCAATGCATGACAATATAATGCTAGATCTTACATCAATTTTGAACGCAAAAGATTTATGAGAAGAATAGCAAACCAAGAATGAGACTCAATCTCGTAATCAGATCATGTTCTTGGAAGACCAATTAACTTATCTATAGTGGGACGACAAAAACCTGAACACATTCGTACGAAAGATAAAAGATTTGTTTATTTCCTTGCAGAATTCAAGCACAAAAAATATAATCTCAAAGGAAAAACAACTTAGTTATTTTCTTTGAGCCCTACCCAGGTCACTCCACACAACTCGAACCTTATTGGCGAAAGATGCAACAATGACACTTCAAAAGGCAATAGACGAAGTTAAAGATGAAGTAGAAGCTCCTGAATGCAATGACGACAATGGTGATTCCAGAAATACTCTATTTACTCAGAAGAATAAATCTTCTAAGAAGTTTAAGTTTAAGAGGGAAAAGAATATGTCTAAGACAAATGATCAACAATACGGAAAAATTCTAGTGATAAGAAGATCTGCAACAGACGCAAAAGATCAGGTCACGTAAAAGATAAGTGTTGGTTAGATCCAAAGATTGAATGCATTCATTGTCATAAATGGGGTCATGCAGTAGTAGACTATTATCAAAATCCCAGAAAAAAAAAAGAAACAGAATCGAAGAAAACCTTAAGATTCAAACTATGTCGAAGACAAAGCCAGATGCTCCAGAGCAGCAGAAGACAGGACGACAAGGAACTCAGCAGCTTATGTTAGTGTTGATCTATGCTATTCATCTAATTCAATTCGAGAAGTAGTACTTGATTCGGGAGCCACCTCACATTTTGTTTCTTCGCAACAAATTTGTCTGAGCACAAGAAGATGAACTATTCGAGATTCATTATACTTGGAAACGATTCTAAGCACATGGTTGATGGAACTAGTGTACTATGGTTGGACACAAATCAGAGTGACAAGAAACTGGAGAAGTTCTCTATGTCCCTACTCTTCACAAAGATCTTCTATCCATAGCTAAGATAGTCGATACAGGTATGTCAGTAACCTTCACAAAGAACACTTGTAAACTGTTCGAGGAAGATTCTAATAACCTAGTTGTTAAATGCAACAGAGAAGAAAATTTGTTTCACTTGAACATTTGAACTCGAATCAAACAAGCAAGTCAAAATCAAGAATTGATAGTTATTCTGTGGCACAAGAGGCTATGTCACATGAACATGGAAGCCTTGTACCAAGCCAACAAAAGTCAGAGAATCGAAGGAGTCGAAATCAAAAGTAGAGATATTCGAACTACCTGCAAATCCTGTCTTAAAGGCAAGATGACTAGAACACCTTTCAGTAAGGATGTTTATAAAGCAACTAAGGTACTTGAAATTGTGCATTCAGATATTTGTGGACCATTCGGAGTATTGTTGTTGGGTGATGCAAAGTACTTCATTATGCTTATTGATGACTTCAGCAAGTTCACTATGGTATACTTTATACGTCAAAAATCTGAAGCTTTCGAGAGATTTGTTGAGTATACGAATTGAGCTGAGAAGCAGACATGCAATAAGTTGAAGTAGATTTGCACAGATCGTGGAGGTGAGTACAATTCCAACGAATGGCAAGGCTTACTATACTGATCAAGGTATTATGCATACGAAGACTGCATCATACACACCTCAGCACAATGGAATAGCTGAACTAAGGAATCACACACTTATGGAAGCTGCCAGATGTATGATGGCTCATGCAAAAGCACTAAAACAGTTGTGGGCAGAAGCAGTGGCTACATCGAATTATCTTCAGAATGTATTCTAAAATCTCAAATACCAAATAGAACTCCTCATGAGATATGGTGGAAGTCGAAGCCAAATCTTGCACATGTTCGGACATTTGGATGCACAGTGTATATGCACATACCAGACAAGCTGAGAAAGAAACTCAATGAAAAGATAGAATAAGGTTTTCTGATTCTAGTTACATTTGTCATATTATCGTGTCTATGTGCCCGAAATTGGCAGAATAAAAGTTATTTGAGATGTTAAATTTGATGAGTCGAAATACATAGCAGACAGTGATCTAGTCGGCTATGAAATTCTCAAAAACTATTATGAGATACCAATGACAACAGAAGTAAAACAAACAAAAGATAAAAGAGAATTACCAGATTTAGAGAGAGGTCAAAATCAAGTTCTTGACAGACTCGAATCACCAGCTCAAATTCCAACAGAAAAGGTTGAATCAGAATCGAACTCAAAACCTGCAGAATCGAACTCGAAACCACCTGTGAGAAGATTTGACAGACAACAAAAACCACCAGAAAGGTATGGTCAAGATGTTTTTAATACAACCATCAAATTTTGTGGTTTCTCTAACGAACCTCAAACATTCGAGAAGCTATTGATGGACCAGATAAAGATCGCTGGATTCAGGCAATGGAGGATGAAATGTCATCCATGTATAAGAACAATGTATGGACACTTGCACCAATACTTGATGGTAGAAAACCAGTCAAATGCAAGTGGATCTACAAGATCAAAACAGGTCCTGATGTAGAAAACATCAGATACAAAACAAGGTTGGTTGCTAAAGGATTTTCACAGAAGTATGGAATCGACTACACTGATACTTTTTCACCGGTAGTCAAACATACATCAATTCGCTTGTTTTTTGCACATGCAGTGGCTCACGATCTGAAAATCTATATTGTGGATGAGAAGACTGCTTTCTTACACACAGAATTGGAAGAAGACTTATTCATGGACCAACCACTTGGTTTTGTAAGCCTAGAATATCCAGAATACGGATGTCACATGAATAAAAGCATTTATGGTCTGAAACAAGCAGCAAGACAATGGTATAAAAATAAGGATGAAGCACTATGTTCCTCAGGCTTCAAACCTCTATTTCCTAAATCAAATGTCTATATCAAGCATGTCCAAAATGAAAAAATCATTCTAGCTGTCTATGTTGATGACACACCTATCTTCTCAAGAAAAGATAAGTTAATTTCAGATGTCAAAAGAGACATTTCTGAAATATTTGAGATTGCTGATCTAGGAGAAGCTAAAATCTATCTAGGCTTGTAGATTCAGAGAGACTTTGAAGGTGGTAAGTTGTATCTTCACCAACAAAAGTACACTCTGAAGATCATTGAAGACTTCAACATGCTCGAATGCAAAGGTGTACATACTCCCATGATACCTGGAACAATACTGAACAAGGCAAATTGTCCGCAGACTCTCGAGGAAGAGGAACGAATGGCCAAAACACCCTATCGTAGGCTGATTGGATCATTGTTATATCTAGCAAACAACACCAAACCTGATATAGTATTTGCAGTATACAGGTTGAGCCAATATAATCAGAACCCAGGATTGTTGCACTGGAAGTTAGCAAAAAGAATACTACAATATCTCCAAGAAACGAAAGACTATGGACTGTGTTATTCAAAGGAAGCTGGATTTTGCGTCGAATCTTATAGTGATGCAATCTGGGCATCCACAAAGGATGATAACAAAAGTATTTCAGGAGGTTGTACTCTAGTATCTGGCGCGATCATACTCTGGACAAGCAAGAAGCAAACATCAGTAGCTCAATCTTCCGGTGAAGCGAAATATGTAGCAGCAACCAAGATGGCAAACGAGCTGATATGGATGAAGCAAATATTGGAAGGATTTGATGATTCTATTTCTGAACCTTATGTCTTGTTAATGGATAACACTTCAGCAATCTATGTTACAAAAGATCCTACATTTCATTCAAAAACAAAGCACATAGCTAACAAGTATCATGTAATTCGGGACTTAGTCAAGAAGAAGATACTGAAGATAGTCTTCAAACCCACAGAGGAGATGACAGTTGATATCTTTACAAAGCCACTTAGTAAAGCTTTGTTCGAGAAGCAACGAAGAAGATTGGGGTTAATCCAACTGCCCACTTTGAGAGGGAGCTGTAGAACACCTGATCAGACAGATCTCGATTCTACTAACAAAGTGCACAGTTTACTTGACAAAGGATAAGAAACAAATACGAACTCGAAACATTTCTATTCGTAATCAATCTCGAAGGATTTGCAAAATTTATCTTGCTTGAAACTCGAAAGATTCGTGAAACCGTTTCTTGTAGAAGCTCGTGGTTTCTTGTTGAAGCTCAAAAGATTCGCGAACAGAATTTTGTCGTGAAATATTTTGTTTCTTGTTCAAACCTCAGATGTCGCAAAATTCTCACAAAACAATTTGCGAAATCTTCTAAATTCTTCTTCAAGCTCAAAGACTGTCATCTGTCGCGAACAATTTGCGAAAGACAAAAATGTCGTGAAGAGACAAGTGTCGCGAATAATTCGCGAAACAGAAGCTGTAATGAAAAAACGGACTGTCGCAAAATATTAGCAAACAGAAATAATTCGCCCCTGAAAATAGAACGTCTATTTGAATATTAACCGTTGTAAATGGTTAGATCTACTGTTACAGAATTAAAAGGCCAAAAGACCTGTCCTGTAGCAATATAAATAAATGTGCACTACTCGTTGTAAAACACTCTCACACTGAAGAGACTCTCAGACTCATTCAATCAGAGACACAATAGCGAGATAAGGCAACAAAAGATGTATATTGATTCGGATTCAGAATTATAAAGCCGGTTTTTAATCAATAGTTTTTGTTTGTCGAAAATTGTCTTAAGTTGTCTCTTAATTCCACATATTATTTCTGAACGCATATTCAATCAGAGCAAATACTGTTCTATTAGTACATAGATTAGATACAGACCTGATTGAAGCCACTGATATTAGTTTGATTCATTCAAACTTTCATCGTGTTCTATGTGGAAGAATAATTACTATTTTTTCTACAAACGAACCTACGCATGACAAGTAACTTCATATCCTTGATGCTTGAGTCTTGGATCTTGGGTTGAGGATAGGCTAGGAAATAAACCCGCTATAATTTTGGCATCGTTGCCAAGGAGATACACCAATTTTTCAGATTGCAGCATGTTGGTAGATGGTTAGCTTGCATTTAGGCCAAGACCAAGACCAACATGCCAAGAAGGTTGGGCGGAAAATGAATCAAACCGGGCAGAAAAATAAAAAATCTGAAAGTTTCTGGTTTTTGACAAGTTTACAGAATTTTGTGGCCAACTTCAAAAATTTGTAACTTTTTCAATATTGAACGGAATTCAAAAAAAGTTAGATGGCTAAAAAGCCCTTTCAATGCTCTACAATCGTACTTATTTAGATTGAATTATAGAGAATGAGCAGAAAAATTAAAAAACAAAAAATACAACTCATTTTTTGAACAATTTTGGATATAACTCTCACAAATGCAAGCTAACCATCTACCAACATTTAGGCATCTTGGTCTTTGCATCTTGGTCTTGGCATGCTAGGATTCATTTTCCGCCCAACCTTCTGTTCTCTATAATTCCATCTGAATAGCTACAATTGTAGAGCATTGAAAGGGCTTTCTGGAGATATAATTTTTTTTTTCATTTCGTTAAGTATTGAGGAAAATCTTTCATTGTGTTCGCAAATACCAAACACAAACCATTTTGACCAAGTTTTGTTTCATACAAAGTAAGGATCTTTTGTATGATTGGATTGTTTAAAAAATTATGGTTGAGTAATGTTTTGATAATATTTGTTGTTTCTATAGTGCTTCTAGACTTTTGTAGGTTGACATCAAAACAAACTATAGGATTTTCAAATATTGATCGTTTTCCAATTGTTCCTTGTAAGTAGCTTGTTGCTCTATATGTTGTTTCAATTGATACATTGATTAAAGATAAAGTCTGTAATTCAATGGGATGAAGTTGCAAGATTGACCTTGTGTAACTAGGAGATAGGAATACTAAGTACTTTATTCAATAAACTTGCAGGTTTTCTTAGGTCATAAAATAATGTATGATGCATGATAGTCGTCTTGCCTACAATTACAACTTAAGAACTTAGAAAGTCAGAATTTAGTCCATTTGCCTCGTTAATTATCTATCCTCATCATTTCAATGTCATATTCAGAATTCAACTAATAAATATAATAAATAGTTGAACTTAAAAGGAATAGAACAAGTAGACGAGCCTTTGCACGTCGAACCCAAATAAAATGCAAAAAATGAATTTCAACCCTATTCAAACACATGGTTTGAAATAACTACATTGGAATATGAATGGATTGCCTTATGTAACAAAATAGTCACTAATATGAAATGTTGCTCATCATGTGGAGGTGATAAACCATCAACTTGAATTTTCTTGGTTGGTTGTGTATTCAAACAAAATAGTATTAGCAATGGAATATGGGGGTATTTCATTCGTTAGTTGGTTGAAATGTGGATGCTCCACATGATGAGCAACATTTCATATTAGTGACTATTTTGTTACATAAGGCAATCCATTCAGATTCCAATGTAGTTATTTCAAACCATGTGTTTGAATAGGGTTGAAATTCATTTTTTGCATTTTATTTGGGTTCGACGTGCAAAGGCTCGTCTACTTGTTCTATTCCTTTTAAGTTCAACTATTTATTATATTTATTAGTTGAATTCTGAATATGACATTGAAATGATGAGGATAGTATACATATTACAGCTAATTCCGTGGATAATTAACGAGGCAAATGGACTAAATTCTGACTTTCTAAGTTCTAAAGTTGTAATTGTAGGCAAGACGACTATCATGCATCATACATTATTTTATGACCTAAGAAAACCTGCAAGTTTTCGAGCATGCCGGTTTCTTGCAAAAGTTGCTGCTTCCATTCTTGGAATTTGTCTTGGATCCAGGAAGTCCTCAGGAGAGAGAATTATCCCTGGCCTTTAATGCTTGATTGCTCATGGTCGAAGCTGCTGTTGCACCGAATATTTCTCAGACGTGCCTGGAAAGTGCTAGTCTTATCAACCCTTCGATGTTAAACGACACGATCGCCAGTCGGGTGACAGGTATGCTTTTGTAAATGTCTCAAGAACCTCGTGATTTTGTGTATTTGCATGAAGCTAAGGAATATAACTAATCCTGTGAATTGTGCTAATGAACATAATTAATCCTGTGATCTGTGCTGGATCTGTTCCAATTTTGAATCAATTTATGATTTGGTGTATTCGCAAGAAGGCAATGAATATAACAATGCTCTGACTTATGCTTCAATGGGGCAGGCAGATTAGACCAAATATGGTGGAACTACAGAATCCTGCAGTCACTGAACAACGCTAGTAGAAGAGAGTATGATCAAAATTTCTTGCCTACATTCTCTGTGGACAATGATGATTGCTCAATTTATCAAGAATCACATGAGCTCATATCAAGATTACTGGAATGCTGCCAATAGCAGTGGAGTTCTTGCAGTTATACATGCGTCACAAACTGCTTTTAAGGATTTCATCGTGGATGGATCCCCTCAGATGTAGCATTCTTTACTTGAGGCGTTCATCTGTACGGATGATTGGATATGCAATCCAAAATAGCATAGTGTTCATCTTCATGTGCCCATAAAAGATGGGTGCTAGGTCCATAAACCAACCAAGTAACCTTCGCTAACAGAACAGAATCTGGGGCTCATGCGATGAACAATCCTTTCCGAAATAGGATTTCTTCAAAACATGGAGGTAGGAAGTAGGGACAGAGCCAGAACGCATTATGGAAGGAGTCGTGCAGAGGCCATTTTGCCTGGTAAGGATTTCCAAAAAAATTTGGGAGACAGAATGGCCTCTGCCCGGAGGCCTCGCCCTAATTTTTTTGGAAATCCTTACCGGGCAGAATGGCCTTTGCCCGGTTCCTTCCATTGCGTAATGGATATCTGAAATTTTTTCAGAAGCACATTACGAAGCATAATAAGCAGGTTTGACTTTGACTGACCAACACAAATGTGCCATGTGGCAGTCATACGGACGGACACAGACAGGCGGAAAAAAAAAGTGCAGAATCTGCCTTTGAAAATAACACACATATTTTCTGCTTTTTAATTTATCTAAAAATGGGCATAATATGCATGAGGTATCCATTAATGCTTCAAAACATTGAAGTAGGAAGTAGGGACAGAGCCAGAAACAGACTAGGATTCATACCATCTGCATTACGCTTTTGTAATAATATATCTATGAAGCGCCAGATATCTAAAACTTGGTATGGAGTAATTGCTGGAAGCATCGGCAGGAAAATCCTTCTCTGTTCTGATTACTTGTAAAACTTGGTGAAAGGGAAAGAAAATGCGTTGAACTCGTTGCGTGTATCCATAGACTAAATCTCTCACGATACATGCATACAAGCGATGCATACGCCTGATCCTCACCATCTATAGAGAACGAGAGAGAGAGAGAGAGAGAGAGAGAGAGAGAGAGAGAGAGAGAGAGAGAGAGAGAGAGAGAGAGAGAGAGAGAGAGAGAGAGAGAGTTGTACCCTATAGTATACATGTTCTTCCTTCCGGATGAAGCCTAAAACCTCTCGCATTTGCCCAATCCTCACCAGCTTACAACTGATGCATCTACTCAATCCTCACGAGCATACAAGCGAAGCATCTGTCCGATCCTCACCATCGACACAAAACGCTTGAGCGCGTGAGCGAAGAGAGAGAGAATAGAGAACGTGTGAGCGTGTGACAGAGATATCACGGAGGTGCGAAGAGAGATGTAGAAGTGTACAGACACACCCAATAGACACACATGAATAGACACACCGATGGAAAATGCCACATCATGATTAATAAAAAAAATGCCACATCATCATTAAAAACATTGATGACGTGGAATTTTTGTTTTTCTTTTTTTAAATGATGATGTGAAATTTTCTCCTTTCAAAGAACTTTAAAATGGGTATTAGCTGACTTTATAATAAGTCTTAATCAATAGTTGATTTCTAGCTACCACATTAAATAAGTAAATACTAGTGACTCTATAAAAATGCATGTACAAAGCGCAAGACAGAAGTGCAAGAGAATGGCAATAGTTTTGGACTCTTAGTGATATTTTACTAGTTTTTATATTGATTAGAAAAGCCCCCCCCAACACATGTATCAGTGTAATATTGCAGCTTCACTAATGAGTGATTTCTCTTTCATGTATAAATGTTTCTTGCTAAACCACACTATAGTGGTGTGAACATGATCAAGCAACAAATGAAATGTACCACAAACACAAACTCAAGGGATTTTACTTCCACTTGGCAATTCCATATGCTCGATTCATTGTTGAATGTACAATTAACTTCATTGAAACCCGATATATGAGTAATCAATTTGCTATCATTACTTGATGCGTATGTAATATACTATTTCTAGTTGTATCTAAGCTTTGAATTGCTCTTACTTCTTGTAGTTTTGAATGCTAAAAATGCTAGTTATTGAAGTGAAACATTGGAGATGTAATGTGAGACTAGATGTAGTTTTTGTTATTTCAAAGATCACATTTGAAGCTTGGTTGAGATTATTTGTTGAAACTTGTGTGGGTGTTCTTTCATCTTACAATAAGTTATATTAAACTTTTATGTTACAAGGTATTGAAGATTTTGCGTGCACACATATTTTAACACTTTTTAAATAAGTTTGGAAAAATTGAATTATAAGGTCTTATTCTTGAACTTAAGTTCAAGCATACAAAGTTGAACTTAAGCTCGAGCACATGCTTCTTTTCTTGAACTTAAATTCAAGCATACAAGCACGTACTAGAGAGAGTAGAGAGAAAATTAATTCCAATCAAAAAAATTGTTCCAATATTACTAAAATAATGTTTTTTATGAATACAAAATCTTAAAGAGCATTTACACATTCGGATATGCAAGTTGATATTTTGACATTTTGACATGACTTTATGTAATGTGTAAAAGCAAGAGCTTTTATGTCTAGCTAATCTAAGGTTGATTAGCAGATATCAAATTTTCACGCTTATAAATATGAAACTTAATAAGCAAGCTTTGTGAGTTTCAAGAAATCCTAGCTTGGAGAATCATCACTAGCATCTAGTCTCAGCTTCACAAACAAGAAAGAACTAAATAAAATCCTAATGTATATAAATGAAAACACCTGGTCCTTTTTTTGAGGTAACTCAAACTAATTCAAGTGGTCATTGCTATTCTTTATTATACATATATACATTGTTGAATTTTTATCATTTCATTATACTTTTTGTTATTCTTGTCTATCACTTCTACTACAAACAACACATACATACTTATTTAAAATCTTATTGATTTTTTCATGAAAACTTAAAAAAGACATCAATGGAAAGTCATTGCACTTTTTCGAATTGGACATTTGATTCAGTTTTTAACTTATTTTTTGCTCTTTCTATCTTTTTTTTTTTTTGGACTAATTTATGTTTTAGAACATTCATCCTCTGCAACTTCCAATGCAACTAATGCATTTACTGATGATTCATAAGCCACGAAATAGTTTTTGTAAGCATTTGTAGCTATAGAAGACAACTCTTCAGTATTTTTCTCAGCAACTTCAGCTATGTCTTTCAATTGCAAAAATGTGGCAGTGCCAACTGCAGCAGCAGCAGCAAGATATGCTTCAGCAGCTTTCTCAGCTGCAACTGCTGCCATCCTTTCTGCTTCAGCTGCTACCTCAGCTGCCACCAATGAACGTTCTGAAGCCATAGAGAATCTATTTAAGAGATCATCTATAGATATTTCTTCTAAAGAAAAAGTTGGATCTGTGACTAGGCTCATGACCTGGATTGAATGCAAATAAAAATTTTGGAATTATAATTGAAAATACATGGATACCACAAAATAAAAGTGTAGATCTTTGAGCAACAAATAACTAACTATTTTATTGTCCTCATAGAACAACAATCATGTTTGTTCATAACTATTCACGAAGTTCACAACTACATTATAAGGTTTATAAACAAAAAAATGGCCATTTGACTTATCCAAAATGCATTATCAAAAGATCGATGTTATTACAAAACTTTGAATAGTCTTTTATGTGATTAGAGCCAATTCCCAAAAATAGTCTATTGTAAAATATGTTTTTCAAAAAGACTAGTCAAGAGCATTTATCATCATAATTGTGAGTGTGTGTGTGTGTGTGCGTGTGTGTGTGTGTAAGAGGTGGTGAGTGAGAAGAAACATAATATACACAAGATTAAAAATGAATACATCCAATAAGACCATTCTAAAAGATAAAAATTACAAATTAGATCTATGATTAAAAAGCCTTTTTTAAAAAAAAAAATCTAGCTTCACAAAGTTGTATGCTCTTTCCATAATAGGAAGATTATTCCATTCAATGTGGTTTGTGTTTGACAGCTCGTGGAATGGATTCTTTTGGTCACCTATAACAAAGACAAAATTCTCCCATATGAATATTCTTATTCAATCTGGCTCGGACCGAGAGAGCATATTAAAACAATTTCTCTCCTCCTATTCCTCCATAATATGCCATTGTCTTTCATGTTTGATTTTATGTTGAGACGATCAAAGAACTCTACATCTTTGAGAAAATAGCATTTTTGTATGAAAACTTCTCTACAATGTGAAAAAATTGTTGTTAAATAACCTATCAATCTTCTTCTTGTGTGTTAGGATCCATAGTATAGGTCCTTATCCTCCCATATTTGAGGTTTATCTCTTGATTTCTGAATTATCTAGTCCACTCTGTCATTTTTATTCACATGTGCTCAAATGTAGTGCTTGATTGTGAGCCCCTAGTAGGCAAATTGCATTCTAGAGTAGAGCATGCAAGAAGGCTGACTCATGCGGTTGATTGCGATGCGACATGTTGTGGTTTCGATGAGTGTTCCCTTGGTCTTCCTTTGTAATCGTAAGGTTGACTCAACAGTGCTTTGGCGATATTTGCCTTAGCACGTAGAAATCGCTAACTGAAGCCCTTTGCGTTCTTTTGCAGTTTTTTTGAAGAAGCGGTAGTTGAAGCCTTTGTGGCTCTTAGCGGGTTGGTTGCCGACTACATTTTGGACTGCAATTGAACCGCAAAAGGATTCAAATGATGTTGAGGACCTTAAAGGTGGCCAGGCCTTCAATGTACTTCAGATTCTTGTCATTCGAATGTTGAAATAAATCAGGATTGGTGACCCTTTGATCCGGATTATGGACTGTGCGGAATCCCGTGTATTTTACTAGGTGAAAGTTTGCACGCAGAAATAGAGTAGTTTTGCAAGTCTGCGTTTGTGTCAAAAAACACAACCCAAAATGTAGGTAGCAAAACAGATATTTATAATTCCAAAGAAAAAATTGGGAGCTTAATTTCCAACAGTTTTCAAGTTATGAATAATGTTTTGTAGTTAATTTCGCATAGTGCTCTATGAAGTTATTCAATCTCATAATGATAAAACTAAATCAAATATGCAATAAAGCTTTTTTTTAGCTTTCCCATTTTTTAAAGTTATTTTTCAGATTTATCATACATTTTTCCAATATCTTAGTCTATAAATTATTTGATATCATCATAACACTACATAAAATAGTAAACCTTTATGCATTAGTATAATCCTAATGCTTTGTGCATTTCTATAAACCCGAGTAGAAACAATTGTAATGGGAAAAAGTGCCTTCTTAAAAACATTTTTAAAAAGTTCATGGTTGTTAGATATACCCATTCAATTTGTGGTGAACACAAAATGTTCAAACTTTACTATTATTATTATAGCAAGTTCAAGTAATGCTCAAATACACTCATTAAATGATGGAAATTATTGAAAGGGTTGGATTTTTTAAGATAATTTGATTATAAGTGATGGTTTTGTGGTTAATTCGAGTTATCATCTCACAATTCTTTCATTCATGTGAGCCATTTTGTATAGTTCAACTCATAACAATTTTGTTGGGGTGCGCTTTTTTGGTGAGTTTTCTACGGTGAGCTTTTTTTAGCAAGCTTTATCCAGGCGAGTTTTCTCATGAATGTATCCAAGAATTGTGGAAGGCCCAAGAATACATTCACGAATTTATCATTAGCTTTATATAGGTGAGCTTCTTCGTGAATATAAGGATTCATACTTGGAGTTTTTACTTTTGTCCACATTCTCTCTATCATATATGAACTTTGGAAAATAATAACAAATCTCATACGTAGGTTGTAAATCTCTCACGTCACCTATGTCAAATGCAAAACCAATTTGGGCAACCAAGTACCATAACTGCTTATTAACTTTGAGATTAGCAATAAAGTATTAACGTATATAAAGATTCTATTTTTTACCAACAATAGCAAAGTCGTATACATTTAATTGAGTCAAAGAGTCATTATATCATATAGTAAAGTTGACTCTTTATCACTTTGTTTCAAATGGGACCACACAACAAATGATGTGGTTCTGTAATGATAACTGCACACACGCATGGGATTCAGACAAAAGCATATTCCAAAAGCCAGTGAAGACTCCCAATGTATGGCCAGTAGCTGAAGGAACAAAACTCACACAACAAGAGGCTGATTTGCTCACAACTGCAGGTTTCCAACTTGAATCAATTCTTGCAAATGTGTGTCATTCGACTCAAACTGTAGAAAAATCTGCGGAAGCTACCCACCATGTCAAAGAGCCAAAGAACATGCCACCATATCCATCGACAAGCCAAGATGGCCGACATTTCATATACAGAACTGGCATATCAGCCGCAACGTTGCTTCGGATACAGAGATCACTAAGCGTTGATGGAAAAGTGATAAATGTGAAGGTCGTGAGAGCTCTAAAACATGAAATTTTTTCTTTGATGACTGGTTTCCTAGCCAACCCTCACACAATCTATGATGTTCATATCACTAATAACCCTATGTATACCTGTCCTAATTTTCAAAAAAGGCACTTGGAGGGAAAGCCCTATCTAGCATGCAAGCACATATACTATGTCTTTCTCAGAGTGCTTGGTCTTGATCAAAACAACATGTATGTGCACCAACCATTAATGAAGGATATCGAACTATTCCAAGCATTGACCAGGCAGAGGATCTATAATTAACCCAATACACCTAGCGCTTATGAAGGCTGATATTAAAGATGGCGAATTTTAAACATTCTCAATGTCAATAGATCGACTCCATTTCTTGTGATCTGATTTCAGTGACATGCCATGTTGTTGTGATTTCCGTTGTGCTAATGTATAACTTAATTTATGAGACACGATCAATTTTGAAAAGTCATGCCCAACTTGTTGAGGGTAGAATGACTTGAAGGGTCATGCCTAGCCTATTGACCATGATCCTGAGCGGGGCAAGGCCTTACCACATGCGATGGAGCCAATGTGCTCTGGTTCACTAGTGCCCAAGCTGATGTCAATGTAGTCACGTCGTCTGCATTCGACGATCCCACTCTGGCCCCTTGCACTCACGCATTGAAACCCACGGTCATGTTTGAGTGAGAATACACCGTGCTCCGATGCTGGCTTGCGCTTTGTGATGCTACACCCAAACTGTACCGGTGCACGTGCATGCATGCACGCCAACGAGAAGCGCCTCTCCTGCTATGTACACACTTGCCCACAAGAATTCACCACACTCCGACGATGTCTGCCTATGACGATGTCTGCACAATTGTGGCCGGTGTCATTTTCGACAGACCTTGTCAGAGTGTTGGGGTGACTATCGTGCCGACAGACCATAAATACGAATCAGCTACACTAGACGATGTGGTGTGCGCTAGTTTGCATGCCATTGCTGGACTGACTAGCTGCATGCTTGTTTGCTCAAGTTTTTCAAGATGTTGCAAAAAAGCTCGCCTAGGCATAAAAAAAGCTCGCTTGAGAAAGCTCGCCAAAAGTCATGCCCCTTTTGAAATGCTTCTAGAATTGTAGCGTGAGGTATAGTGTCTTGATCTAAGGAAAATCCAAAGATACTTTTATCATATTCACTAATCAAGTCAAACTATATGATAAATTGTCATGTGTTAAATAATTCTCAGACTTCAAGTAGAAAAAAGAATGGTAATGGTTCAACAATAAAGTAGTGTAACATACATTGCAAGCATTATCAACTAGGTAAAGCCCCACCAAACCCCAAAAAAAACAAGAAAAAGAGACATTGTTATATTAGAAAACAAACTCCTCAAGGTTGAGGTATTCAAAAAATACATATAGAAAATTCAAAATACCATGTATGGAAAACAAAATTTAAATAAGAAATTTCTAATATAAATGAGCACCATGCAAGCTCAAAATTGGTGGAAATTTTTGGGTTTTGTATTAATAAGGACAACTTAATTAATAGTACCATTGTTTCACATGGTATGGAGAAAATTCTCATGGGATTTTGAGTCAAAAGGCTTCTTGAACTCCTTGAAATCACTTCATATGAAGCAAATATATTGCAAAGTCATTTAGACATACACATGATATGATATTTTTATGTTTTGAATCCAACTAAGGCTAGTGCCACTAAAATTATTTACTAGTTTGTTGACTTTCTTATAGGTCATATGTCATGTGTAGTATTATTTTTTCATAGAATTGAACATACATAGCACATTGATTTGATGGGATTTTCTGAGCTCTGATTTCAATTGGCCCATGATCATGCACCATCATTTTCATGCCACTCTAATGACTTAGGTGGTGGCAAAATCTATGTGTAGGAATTATGTTCTTTATGTGGACATACATCTATACCATTGAGCACATCACATATGACTACATGATGGTCTAATTCCCAAGCTAAACGACCTATCAACTTGAATTAAAAGAGAAAATTCAAGTTGTCACATTAGCATTCACACATCCTTCTATACTACCCTTACACCACTAAGCACAATTCTATGCCACAACCAATTGCACTTCCAACTTTTATGTTGAAAAACCAATTAGCTTGAATGATGGCTTGAAAGAACAAATCCCATTGTCACTGCATTAGTGATTGGACGATAATATGTTAGAAGAAAAGTGCTTTTGCAAGAGTTTGAGCTCATGGCATGTTGGATTAACAAATATGTAGTCATTGATAGTACCAAAAACGAAAAGAATGAAGACTTATACGATATATTTTGTTTTAGAGATTTTAGCAACCAACCCATCATGAGTTTTGGAAATTACATATTTTCAACAAAATTCAGAACACATTTTCAATAAAATTGGCTCTAAGTCTCCCGTTTTTCATTATTTGTCACATTTCTAGCCATTGATATGTTCATAACATTGAAACATCTAGTGGGAAAAAAACTACCTTCTATACAGATTTCATCATAGAGGCTTGCATTTCATGCATGGACTTTAACTACGAATGACTAGATCAATATTAATGTGACCTTTTGTGAAAGAATATGAAAAACCTTCACTTTCTTGAAAATCTATGACCAAGTGTGATTGCAGAAACACTTACAAGACAATGTAGGGAAAGAACACTTTCAATATAGCATAAATGATCAAATAAGTAGCACAAATTGAAGAAAATATCAAACTTGAACATAACTATGGATCTTATCCAAAACGATCTTGAAGTAGACCGAGTTGACCCATTAACCTACAAATGCACATATGAACAATAAATTCACTATCCAGCCACACCACCCAACAAAAATGAGAGAGGAGATATGAATCTCAAGGGTGCCACCAATGAGCACAATAGCTCTCAATTACTCAATGAAAAAAAGTATAAACAACTCCTAGTTATAGTAGTGAACCAGCCCAATTGTGAAAATTCACATGTGTGGGAATGCCCTAATGTGTGAAATTGATCTCCTAAGCTTGGCTCATGCACTATAGATCTTCTAATGATTGAAATCCAAGATCAATGACAAAATCTAAGGCAAAGAGACCATTCTACATGCATTCATTCATTACCAAAGGTGTTTCACACGTGTGGAAACATGTACTACTGAAAACTAAGTCCCAACAAGATCCTCTCCTCAAATAGAGAGAGAAATCACCACTTTTGGTGAAGGGTAGAGAGAGAAATACACTCAAAATTGATGAATCTCCAAATTGACTCAAAAACTTACAATAGATTATGATAGAAAATCAATGTAGACATAGAACTTGTGGAGATTCAAGCTTCAATCCTATTGGTCCCCTTTTCTAAGACCTCTAACATCCTATTGGATGAGTGACTTCACATCCTTTAATTTTGATTTGGCCCTTCTACCAATTTTCTCACTTATGATTGGACCCTTTGACTTTTGCCACCACATAGGGTGCATCGCTCATCAAACCTAAACTTGACATGTGTAAGCAACCTAACTAGCTCGAGTTACATCACATCCTATCAAAGTTCTACACCAAGATGCTTGATACAAAATCTTTATGATACCCCTAAAGTCAACATGACTAAACTATTTTTACTTTCTCTACACGTGGGAACATACTCCACAACATGCGATATTTTCTCACAAACTAGATATACAAAAATATTTTGACAATTTTTCACACCAATGTCACTTGGCACAAATGAATCTTGGTCACACACTCACTTATGCAAATCAATCTTTGCCCTTGATTAAAATCAATGGTAATAAGACAATCTGGACTAGTTTCACGAGTCAATGTCTCTCCTAACATTGACTAGTAAGAGACAAGGAATTTAATCCTCCTGTTAAGCTCATTTTCACCAAGGAATTGATCTTGAAAAAAGAGACCTGAAAGGTGATGGTACCTCTACTAATTAGTTTTCTGACGTACAAGGATCGCTAGGCATCTTGATGATCAATTGGGGGGATGTCCCATCTAGCTAAATTGTTCTCTTCAATCAATATGGATTCTCCAAGCTCATAGGAGTACGACCACAAGGAGGGTAAGTTTCTTATGTGCCTTCCTCTGACTAAAGGATTCCATTTTAAGGATGTTGGAAGCGACTATGGAGCTTTTGACAAACAACAGTGAGGTATTCTTCATGAGGATTTGCCTAGTTTGGATGATTATATATGGACGATTGTATGGTGGTATCTATAGACACTATCTCAAGGATGGCCCATCCATTCAAGTGAATGACTAGACAAAATCATCTTGGGTTGCATATAAATGCCATTCCCTCTACTATACATCAAGGGTCATCGTGATGTGAGTAACCCCTATATCACGTGTCATATGATTGGAGCAGATATTCTGGAGAGGGAAAAAGGGGGGGGGGGGATTTATCCAAGTAGTTGAAAATTAGTGTTTCCTCCAATTCGTATGGAGAGTGGCTTAAAGATAGCTACATTTAGAAGAACCTTACTATTGATGGTCCAAAAGAGACTCCATCCACCCACTACAAGTAGTACCCTTACAAGATACGACATCTGATAATAAGGATATGGCTCTCAAGACCATTCCCAAAATCTTCTTACATTTTTTCCTTAAAGATTAAGGTTTTACTTGTAAGGCATACAACAGGGTATCTTTAAAGTGATAAGGGCATCACCTTTTGGGTTGTCAAATATATAATCTCTACAAGTCTGGATGTTTGGTTTTTGCATCCCCCAACCCACGATTCTCAAACTTTCTGGGCATATATTTGGGACATTTCTTTAATCATAGCCTTTAAATTATAAGGGTTGTGCCTTTATGGCCTTGAGACATCTAGCCACATGGATAGCAACAGTGTTTTTAAAAATTGAAGGAATGGCCTTTGACTTTTTAAGCGTACTTCTCCTAGTCTTAAGGGAAATTGCTTCTAAGGGATAAGGTTCACCCTTTTATGTGTTTAAGACACGCCCTTTAGGGGACTACAACATTTAACAATAAAGAGTGCACCTTAATTGTTTGCATGAGGTGCTCACCAGAAAAACTATACCTCCATTTAGTAACTCTTTCTTGTGATCATAACTTCTGATTTCCCAAGTGCCCATCAAACACCCACTTACAACACCTATTACCCCTTTTTCTGAAAATGTGTACCATGTCTAGGTGGGGGGCTTGGGTTCCAAGGTGCCCGTGGATTGGACGAGGTCCATATCATCCAAGGGGAATTCCATATGATGTGAACTATATGTATTGCAATGGGGTTAAATTCTTAGTCTAATAGGAATCTTTAACTTGTCTCAAATATTGTCTCGCCCTATCTTCCAAAGGGTCAACACAAGTTCGGCATTAGTGACAAAGATTATCAACCATGAAAATTATACCACTCACGCACACGCAACCCCCAAATGAAAATTGTCCACAAAATTTAATATCTAATGAACAATGCCTAATTCATCATTTCAACAATTGCAAAGAAAATAACAGCTAGCGTTCATGCATAAAGTTTAACCACAATACATTTAATTTGTTCCCAGGTATAGAGAAAACACAATAACATCTACTTAATTCCTTGCAAGAAAATCAACACTATAACATGCATAAAAGACAAGGGATTAGCAATATACCTCAATGTGTCGACGGAAAAACTGGTCTGCCACAAAAAATACACCAAGTAATGAGTCCATAGGTCCTCATTGTCTTGTCCATTGGTTCTGACTACCATACGACAGGCAAATGTAGTGACATGGTAGAGCTCCTTTGGAAATAATGTACTAATTCACTCAGCTAGACCCCAACAATCACCAACTCAGCCAAAATGAAGGCTCAGGCCATGGGTTTTCACATATTCCATTACTACACAAGCTGGTGGTAGCACATGAAATCCGTTAAGTCTTCTATCTTCAACAACCCACTATCTTGATGATAATGTTTTGGTATGGTATGCTAGTGACTGAGCCTGCGACAATCCTTCAAAACATGAAGTTGACACTCTTTAATAGACTGCTCCAAAAATATGTCTATCTTGAACAACCATTGTGAAAAAATCAGATCACAAAGATCTAATTTTGCCCTTTGATCTTTTTCTATTTAGAAAGCACATCTAGTTTCATTACAAATGTAGAAATCATGCATCTACTACACATAGAAGACAAAAACTCAATAAGAAATTGTCATAAACCTTAGATATGATAATTAACTAATCTGTACAATAATAGTACTCACACGTGTAGATCCATACACATAAGAAAAATAACATTCTACACAAAAAATCTCAGTATATCAACACCAAGATGCAAAAATGGATGTAGAAATCCAAAGAGATATCTTCCATAAGAATGAATGAGAGAACAAGGAGAGAGATGAGTTTCTCCCATGCTTGTAGCCTATTTATAACAACCTCTTGCCCTATTTGGATGCTCGGGGCACAAGCTTATCAACTTATGGAAGTGTGTAGATCTAACATGACTAGATTCAATGCATGTATTTGAGCCAATATCAAGAGGTCTATATGCGACCTTATCAACTTCCCTAATTTTCACAAATAGTAAATCCACTATTCTTAGGCCTTATTAGCTTTATAAAGTCTATCTGTAAGATTAAAAATTATAGGGAAAATCGATACCGGGTTTGAATTTTTAGAATTAATTTGTTAAATGGAACCATTAAATGATACACGGCTGGTTGGCTTTATTAACACATTTTTACAATTTTTGATGAACTTTCTCTAGATATGTCTATAAAAAGCTTACAATGTTTCATATTTCAATTCGACTCTCTAGAATATCCGACACAACCTAACATTTTAATTACCATTTTGAAACTAAGGTTAGTTTCTCCTTTTTGTCACAACAAACCCACACATAAGCTCAAATTTAGGGTTTCGGATGGATTCTTAATGCCTAAAGTAACCCATAAGAAACGTAGAACGAGTCACCCACTTGAAGGGAAATCACCTTCAAAGGTCTCTATCACCCATGAGCCTCCGCCACCTAGGAGGACAGCCGTTGAGGATATTATTGAGAAATATATCAATTTTCATTCATATGAGGCATATTTATGGTGTGTTATGTTAAAAGGGGACAAACTTTGCATAATTATGTCAAGGATAAAGGGATCAGATGTTTTTGGAGAATTAAAAAATGCTGGGATAGATCAGGGATATTTATTATGATGAGGACGATGCTTCAAAAATCCTATTCAACATCGAGAACAAAAGAGACCCAACAAAATTAGGGTTTTGACATTTTGATAATCTTCTTGCATTTCGATCCACAAAACTCATTTTCACAACACACTTTTTCAATTCTGCATCTCTTTTGGTTGGTTGGTTGTCGTGCATTTCTCATACTAGTAATGAGTGCCCATTACACGGTCCTTATGAACCACAACACTGTATATTGTGTGATATGACTACCCATACCACACCTAGCTGTAGGTACAACCCACACAACATGCAATACTCTCGACCTCAGCAATATGCCCCATGCGCACACCCACAAGCACCATATAACCAACATTATATGACACCAGTCCAAGTCCAAAAATTACCTAGACAACAGAAGTGCCCACAGTCTCCGCTGATAGGCAGAAATAGAAAGATACAAATAAAAACTTGTTAACAGATTCTAACCCAACAAAACCAACTTCCAATTAAGGTCCATGCAGTGCAGAATACCCCCTCTGACACACCGGCCTATGACAATACTTACAATGATGGTCTGTAGCGCAGGCATCCCAAAGGGAGCCGGGAACCACGACTTAGCTTCCCAGCCTTCAACTCTTGCCATCCCAAACCCACTTGACATACAAGCAGCCAACTCGCCAACAACGATCAGACTTAACCAACTTGAAGTTCCGAAAACCAACATTGAGATCCAACCTGGCGCCATGCCAGATCGGGGGTCCCGATGTGGGTGACTTCCCTCCAAGCAAGCCGCCCGACATACATCAAACTTGACCAACTCGAAGCTTCGTTACAAATGAGTAACATCCATTCCAAGCAAGCGGTCTGACTTACATCAGACTTAACCAACTGAAAGCTTCGTCACGAGTGATGGAAGCCAACCTGGCGCCACGCCAGACTGGACAGCCATAAACAGGTAACTTCCACCCAAGCAAGCCATCCAACTCAGCCGACAGATTAGAGCCCGTTCCCCAAGAGCTTAACCCATTCACGTTCATTCAAGGAACACTCAGAACCACAAGCCGCGACAGATATGGAGACAACCAGTTACTGGACCAAATGATCCCGACAGCATACCGCTGGCGCCACGGACCGAATGGTCCCGACGACATACTGTTGGCATCCTAGGATACGACCCTCAGCTATGTGCCAAGTTAAAAATTTTGAAAGCGGCCTTACAACTGGCGCTTTTACCGAACACTGAAACCCAGAAGGTAATCATAGTCAGTTTGAGAAAAATCCCACTTTATTGATAAATTTGAGAAGGTTACATTTCAAGTGTGTGACCGACCCTAGTCTCCGGGGCGCTAGCATGCCAAGGCGAGAGCCAAGACAACATTCCAGCAAGGGAGGCTGAGACTTGGTTGGAGCTCGCCTTGAGTCGCAACCCGCACTCCCCTATAGTATTGGTGTGATTCGGCACTCCCCCTCATACCAAGCACTCTACCCAAGCTGATAAAACACGTTTTTCTCTCTCTAGGATTTTCTCTTTCTAGAAAGTCATTTTCTCTCGCTAGATTTTATTGATCCCCAGGCTTCATTTAATCATGCCTAGATCGTGTGAGGTGATTGCACATCGATCTGAGCTCTCTGGACTCCGCCACCCCACCTTTATAAAATATGATGTCCTCATCAGATGTCAAATTAAAGTAAATGTGTCTCCCAATTAAAATAACTATACATTTAAGCTACTTGGCACAGTACTCAATTTACTGGCCACTTTTTATTAACATGGAAGCTGGCACACCACAAGTCAAAGGCTCAGCTCTTTGTACTGAAAGATTACATAATTTGAAAATATATCTTTGTCTGGGAAAAGCGTAGATTTGATATCACTTTCGTAAAACCCAAAAACCTTATTAACTGGTGACAGAGGCCTTTCTTTGAAATGTTCGCCCCTGTCGCTTCTGACTTTCGACTTTGGAACTCCTTTGAGCTCCTGATTTGTCCTTGATGCACTTTGTGTTGAGCTTCCTAAGCTCCATATTTGTTCAGTTCCGCACAGGTATCAGGGCTCCCTGAGCCAAAGGATTTATCGTTTGATTGCCCACTTTATGGTCCACTCCGTGCCTTGTTGCATCTGCACCTTGATTTCTCTCCTTGTCCCAGCCTGATCATGATACTTTTCCATCTTGGCTCTTTAAGGTAGGCAAAGATTGAGTACTCCGCAATGCACCTCTCACTTAGCTTGAACTAGCTCTTTGAATCAGCCCAAATGTAACCATTGACCTCGTGGAAAGCCAAAGGGTCGCACCAGTTTGATCCGCATCCGAACTATCTCTTCGCGTTTGTTTGAAGCACCATGTCCGTCGCGCAAAACTTGACTTTCACAATTCCATCACTGGTTAGTTGCCTCACAGTCAAAACAAGAAGTGTACATCGAGCTTGGCTTCAAGTAGCTCTCTTTGAATCAGACACATGCACCCAGAGTTTGCACTAGTCCGATCTCAACGTGAACTGTCCCTTAGCGTCCGTTCGAAATACCAAGTCTCTCATGCAAGACTCAACTTTCACAGTTCCTTCATTGATCAGCTGCCTTACACGTAACACAAGCCAGCGTACTCATATGTTTCCTCATCATTGCTAGTCCAGAGAAAGCCTATAACAAACTTTTCTTTCCACAACAAAAACTTGTCAACTTATTAGGTCCAAAGTTCGCCAGTCTCCTCGTGTGAGTATGGCTAGGTCACCTTGAATTTGCCCCCATTTTGATCAACTTTCATTCAAAATTTGCCCCAAGAGAGAGGTGTGTGTGATAGTTCCCCTCCACTTATAAAATCAGCTGATCGGACTTAGAGTAGAGTTCTTCGGACAAAAAGACTTTCCAACACTTTGCTTCCCATCTGCTAGGATTATGGCTCGATCCAACTTGTTGCCAATCTCTGAAGAGGATCCTAGTCTTTCTCCTTTGAGGAAAAACCCAACTGATACTGGATATCACCCATGCTCAGTGAGTTTCGATTCCGAAGGTGGCCGTCCCAAAATGAAGACCAACTGCTCCATAGAAGATCTCCCCTGAAATTGCCCTTTCCAACTTTTTGACTTTATGCTTGCGTCTGGTGGGCGTTGCCGCAAATGAAACTAACCCAAGAAACAGGCTAGCCATCCATCCTTTGCAAACATTGAGTCATTTCGTTGCCGTTCACATGCGAGTACTTGAACTGCGAATCCGCCCCACAGATTTTGAAGTCCTCTTTGTTTGATGGTATCAGCCTTCAAAAGAAAAGGTTCCTTCTCGAGCCATCAGCTCCTTGTCTCACAAGCAATCATGCAAACCAGACAAAGCACGAGTACTAAGACTCACCACGAATACATACAAGTAAGACACTCAGACAGGTTTACTAACAAGTAACCAAGACAAGGTCCCCCTTTGAGATGGTCTTGCTAACGGACCTTTGTCTGGCCGCGCCCATACAAATCGATCACAGAATCAGCCCACATAGGACACCCCTCCAACCATCCGTGCTTTCACCATTAAGCAGCACATTGCCTTAGTCACGCCCCACCACTTTTTGGTCGATAGCCCTTATAGCTAAACGATCGGCAGCTATCCCGCACCGACAGCTAACCACCCGTGCTTTACACCCGAATTCGAGCAGCATCTCTGTATCAATGGTTAACCCGTACAGTTCGAATATGTCGCCCAGCACCCCACAAGGTATAGACCGTGCTTTCACCTACCTAGGCAGCACTTTGCTTCATCGGTCCTACGTGCAGACAACGCCAGGCCCGAACCGCGAGAACTAACCGTGCTTACACCTCGAGGGCAGCACTTTGACTCATCAAGTCCCCCGTTCTGTCGACCACCCCGACCGTGGACACACCCGTGCTTACACTGTGGGCAGCACCTTGCACAACAGTTGTCTTGATGAACCCCAAACCGTGGCCATTTCCGTGAGATCCGCATAGCTGACCGGCCAGTCGGCTCTGATACCACATGTAGCGCAGGCATCCCAAAGGGAGCTGGGAACCATGACTTAGCTTCCTAACCTTCAACTCTTGCCATCTCAAACCCACTTGACATACAAGCAGCCAACTCGCCAACAACGATCAGACTTAACCAACTTGAAGTTCCGAAAACCAACATTGAGATCCAACCTGGTGCCATGCCAGATCGGGGGTCCCGATGTGGGTGACTTCCCTCCAAGCAAGCCGCCCGACATACATCAAACTTGACCAACTCGAAGCTTCGTTACAAACGAGTAACATCCATTCCAAGCAAGCGGTCTGACTTACATCAGACTTAACCAATTGAAAGCTTCGTCATGAGCGATGGAAGCCAACCTGGCGCCACGCCAGACTGGACAACCATAAACAGGTAACTTCCACCCAAGCAAGCCATCCAACTGAGTTGACAGGTTAGAGCTCGTTCCCCAAGAGCTTAACCCATTCACGTTCATGCAAGGAACACTCAGAACCACAAGCCGCGACAGATATGGAGAGAACCAGTTCCTGGACCAAATGGTCCCGACAGCATACCGCTGGTGCCACGGACCGAATGGTCTCGACGACATACCGCTGGCGTCCTGGGATACGACCCTCGGCTATGTGCCAAGTTAAAAATTTTGAAAGCGGCCTTACAACTGGCGCTTTTATCGAACACTGAAACCCAGAAAGTAATCAGAGTCAGTTTGAGAAAAATCCCACTTTATTGATAAATCTGAGAAGGTTACATTTCAAGTGTGTGACCGACCCTAGTCTCCGGGGCGCTAGCATGCCAAGGCGAGAGCCATGACAACATTCCAGCAAGGGAGGCTGAGACTTGGTTGGAGCTCGCCCTGAGTCGCAACCCGCACTCCCCTATAGTGTTGGTGTGATTTGGCACCCCCCCTCATACCAAGCACTCTACCCAAGCTGGTAAAGCACGTTTTTCTCTCTCCAGGATTTTCTCTTTCTAGAAAGTCATTTTCTCTCTCTAGATTTTATTGATCTCCAGGCTTCCTTTAATCATGCCTAGATCGTGTGAGGTGATTGCACATCAATCTGAGCTCTCTGGACTCCGCTAGAACCGATCAAAGATTTTCAGCCATAGGGACTTGGCGCCGGCTGGATTCTGGTCACAGTGGCGCCGGGAGCGGCGCCGGGGACATATTTGGAGCCAATGGCACCGGAAGTAAAGCTTGTAAAGGTAGCTTTACAACATGGTCATTCTGTCACATACATAGATGAGACATCTACGTCCTCTCCTAATGAGCAATATTATCCAGAGGAATCACCTACTGAAGTTTGTTAAAATTGAAAAAACAATCCATACTGATTTCTTGGCTTGCTACAAATGTTGTACCATGCAAGTATGTAGCTCATAAATGCAAAATGCCAAGTTTGGCCTACATAGAACTCGAGCTACATGGTTATGTAATGTCTAGATTGAAGAATACAACTTGCATATAGTTTGTAGACATAGAATTAGCAAAGTCATGCTTGTAGAAACTCGTGGCAATTCACATGCATTAATTGTAAGTGATCCATTGTGACATGCAAGGCATGCACAAAGTGTAATGGACACATGCATGATGATTTGTACTTTGTTAGTTAGAACTAGCACACTTGTAAAAAGTTGGTAGAATTTCATGCATGGCAAGTGACAAATGTCACATAGACTCTAGATGTCATTTTGTAATGAATGGATATGGTTCTACCTCGAGCTACCTCAAACTCCATAAATATGTGTAGCTCTCCTCACAATCAATGATGAAAAATCAAAGTTTTGTAGCTACCTCATGCCATTTTGGATCTAAACTATTTTGCTTGTTATCTCTCTATCTTTCTCTCTCTAACTCGTGTTGAAGCTAATGCTTATTCACTGATATCTTGTACTTTTGCTCATTATTGACTCATTGCTATCATATTCAGTTGCTTAGCATGCTAGATTGTGGTTAAGCCATTTCTTCTGAACTAGATCTTGCTATTCAATCTAGAATCAGGTTACTGTGCTAATCACAAAGCTTAATTAGATCCATCATACTTGTGGACATTCCCCACACGTGTGAATTCTGGAAATTTTGTTATGGTATCGGAGCCAAATTAAGCTTTGCATGCTAACATCTATGATTGTACAAGAAATTGAGAGCTAAATCAAGCAAAAAAGCAGTTTTGCACTTCTTCTCACCTTTCTCTGAAGTGTATTTGGATCAAATCAGATTGAAAATGAATTTTCAGACTAGATCCAAAGATAGTAGTGTTATAGCTTGATGAAAAGCTTATGATCTTTACTTTCCATAGAAATTGAAAGCAAATCAATCTGATATGTCTAGCAAGAGTTATAAGCTCTTAAAGAGGATAGGGATAGGTCCAAAATCTGAGTGACAACATTTTGATTTGATTCAATCTTGCTTTGTTTTGAATCCATTGTTTTGAGTATCCTACACAAGAAACTAAAGATCAAGACTGAGTTTGAAGTAATGAACATCTTTTGAGCCTTATGAGAGTCAATTGTGTTTTCTTTTGAAGCATTTCACATGTGCCAAAAGTAGGATTCAAACTAGCCAAAGTGTCTCAATCCACTTTGTGTGTCTGATCTAGATAATTTGTTTTGTGGAATATTTGAGAGTCATCTCAAATACAGTTGTAAGTGTTTCACATAGGAAGGTAGTACATCCTTGAAAATACCTATAGTGAAAGAGAGAAGCAACTTTAAGTCTAATTGGAACAAGCTCAAACATATCTCAGTCCAATAACTAAGAAGTCTTCATTAAAATGACATCTCAGGGAGGATATCTTTTAGAAGCCAGTGAAAGACTAAACACTTGTAATTACTCAATTTGGAAGTTTAGAGTGGAGTCTATTTTGATACTCCAAGATGTTATGAATATTATGCTTGGTGTTGAGGAGGAGCCTCAAGCACAGACTGAAATTCTTAAGTATAAGAAAAGAGCTAGAATGGCTCTACATTTCATTAAGATGAATGTATCTAATGAAATTCTGAGAGAGATAGGATCTTGCACTACAGCCAAAGAAGCTTGAGATGCACTAAAGTCCATCTATGAAGCAAAGAATACTTCTAGAACACTCACTCTTAGAAATCAGATTTTTCAAAGTTTCCAAAGAAGTGAAGAGAGTGCATCTAACTATGTTCTGAGACTTAAAGATTTACATAGAGAGCTTTCCTGTGTTGGTGTTACTATTAACCAGGATGAACTAGTTCAAGTCATATTGAATGGCTTGAGAAATGACTATGATAATCTTGTTCAGTCTTTTGCTATTGAGGAGGAGTTGCCTAATCTAGAAACTTTCCAAGGAATTCTTATTTCTGAAGAATCTAGACAAAGCTATAAACTCTCCAGGATGAACAAACTCGAGCATGGTAGAAGTGACAAAGCCCTCTTTGTCAAAGACAAGCATAAAGGAAGAAGTAAAAACCAGTTCTCTCAAGCATCCAACAAAGACAAAGCCAAAGATCGAGACAAAGATGGTGAAGAGGATGATACATCTCATCCTTCTAACTCAAAGACCAAGAAGAAAAAAGTGAAGTGTTTCTTTTGTGGCAAGAAGGGGCACTATGCCTCTAATTGCTTTAAGAAGAAAAACCAACTCAAGCAAGCTAATCTCTCCAAAGAGATTGAAGAAGATTCTGTTGCAAGTGATGGAGAAGGATCACTCATGGTGTCCAGTTTTTCTTCATCACCTTTCAAGAAAGATGGAGCTTGGTACATAGATAGTGGAGCTTCTTCACATATGAGCTATTCAAAGGAGTCATTTGACTCAATCTTACCTTACAAAGGACTCAAGAGATCTATTTATACTGCTAATGATCATGAGTGCCCAATAAAAGGAATTGGCAACATTCCATTGAAACTTGCTTCTTCAAAAGTTGTTGCACGAGTCTAATGTTCTTTTCATTTCAAAACTCACAAAGAACTTGTGGGAAAGTTGCTTGATAATAGTGTGATGTAAAGTTCAACTCCAATACTTGTTTTATCAAGAAAAATGAAAAGATCCTTGTTGATGGATCTAGATGTAGTGGAATTTTTAAGTTGAATTCTTATGAGAATGCAAACCTTTGTAAATTTGCTTTGTTATCTAAGGAGGAGCTGTGGCATAGAAGGTTGGGTCATCCTAACTTTAAATCTATGTCTTCTATGGTTAAGAAGGTGAAGGTTATCGGTCTTCCAAAATCTCTTTCTAAAGATTTCAAGCCTTTTGAGGCTTGTGCCATTGCAAAGTCACACAGAAAGCCATATCAAAAGTCTTTTATAAAGACTACTCACCCTTTGGAGCTTACACACTCAAATGTACATTTTTCCTCTTCTAAAAGTATTGGTGGTGCAACATGTTTTGTCACCTTTATTGATGACTTTACTAGATATATTTGGATGTATCTACTTTATTCAAAGGCTATGGTTTTTTATCACTTCCTAATCTTCAAAGCTTATGTTGAAAAATAGTTTTCTTTCAAAGTTAAAGCTTTAAGATGTGATGGAGGAGGTGAATATATCTCCAACAAGTTTCATGAATACTATGAAGGTGAAGGAATAAAGAGAGAGTTTTCTTGTGCTTATTCTCCATCTCAAAATGGATTAGCTGAGAGGAAAAACAGATCTTTATGTGAATGTGCTAAAGCAATTAGAGTAGCAGCTTCTTTGCCTATTGAATATTGGGGTGAAGCTATAAATTATGCAAACTATTTGTGCAATAGATTACCTCACAATGCACTTGCTGGAAAATCACTTTTTGAAGTCTTCTTTAAGAAGAAACCTAAGGTAGATCACCTTAGAGTTTTTGGTTGTACTTGTTTTGTTCATGTGCCTTTGGAAACGAGGAAAAGAGATGATCCTAAATTTTATTAAAGGGATCATGGTTGGATATGCATCCAACAAGAAAGCTTACATGATCTATGTTCCCTCTACCTCAACTATAATTGAGAGTAGAGATGTTATATTCCATGAAGATCAAAAATACATTCTTGAGGAGGCCGAGTTCAAAAATTCTCACAAAGGTACTCCAGTCATCACCCTTGAAGATTATCATGGAGAGATGGGGCCGAGAATTGAGGAGGAGTCACCTCGAATCTTTTCACCAAGGAGATCTCAAAGAAAAAGATCCGAGCCTAGAAGGCTTACCTATGAAGATAGAGGCAAGCAAGTGGAAATCAACTCCACTATATGCTTAGACTTTTTGTCATGTGTGTGAGACTAGTAGATAAGTACTTAACAAACATAGGAGTCGGTATGGTATGGATGTACCTTGGCATTGACACGTATACCTATGACTTACCATTTATGTAATATAATGTGATAGAAATATACTAGTACATGAATTTGCATGGTTCTAATTGGATAATTTCGTTTTGATGTTTTTACACCTGAACGCATGGATCTGCTCAAGCTACAGAACATAGTGTTTGAGTTACCATGGTCATTCATGGTGCCCGAGGGACCTAGATGGCTTGGATATACCCTGATATCCATGGCTATGACCAAGCCATACATGTTCTGTTATGATGTGCTTTTGTTGTATGGATATGATATGGTTTCTTGCCCAAATATTGATCAACATGGCTTTTGTGCTGATACAATCTTTCCAAGATAGAAACTATTGTTAGAAGAATGATTTGTAAAGAAGACTGGACGATATATGTTGAATTCAATATATGTTGTTTAAATAGTGTGAAAGTACTATAATTTAGGACCATAAATGGATCTACAAAAGATCCACAAGAGTGATTGGATGCTCTGCTTAACAATCTATCAAAAAACTAGACACAAAAAAGTTGATCTAAATTGGCAATTTGACAAACAACAAGCATTAACAATCAAAAGCATTGATAAACATTGAAATTTGAGCCCACACATGTGTACTACAGGCTGTAGTACGGCCTTCAACCTGAGAAACAAGTGTTAAAAATTCACAATTCTAGCTTGACTAGTTTTGGTCATATGACTTGTAAATAGTTAGATGGTCATGATGTGGCTTGTCACACGTGCCAAATAGCATAGGATTCCATTCATAAGGATGTTCTCAAGTAGACCTAAGTGTTAGAACCTTTGGAATGAGTCCAAATTATGCTTAGATACAAGGGAGAAAAAATAGGAGCTATTTTTGGTAATTTTTGCATTGTTGAGGGATCTCCAAGATTCCAACCCTAACTTGGTAGGGATGAAAGATCCACCAAAATTAGCATTAGGGATAGGTTTAGGGCTACTCATACCTGCCCAAAACCGTGATGGATCATGTATATATAGGTGATGATATCTCACCAAAATCAATCAAGCAATTTCATGTTTTTTCTCTCATAATGGTGCAATTGCTCTCTATGTTCATAATTGTTTGAGTACTTGTGATTACTAATGATTATAGGATTGAATGTAGGTCTGGTGTACAGTACTCAGACTGTGGGAGGCCGTACTTTCACACGTGTGAAGCCTTATTCAAGGATTTGGGCCATTTAGTGAGGTTCAAGCATAGATTTTTGATGGATTTTGATGGTTCAACTTGTGCTAATCTTATGAAATCATAATCTATTGTTTCCCTCATCATTTCAAGTGTTTTAGGATCCTTATTTGCTGTAATTTTTACAACAAGTAGAAATTGATTTGGTTTCATTTGGATCACAAAAACTCAATGTACATAGTGAACTAGCTTGAGATTGCCAATGAGCTCCAAAAATTTCTATCTTCTCACTATGGGAGCTTGGAATACATAGCAGATTCGACTTCCTTCTTGAAGTTAGGTGGATTTCCAACATGTAATAAGGAAGTTAACTCACCCTTCTTGCCCTAAAATGAAACTCTAGCCTAGATCCTAGAGTTATGCTTGGTAGGTAGCTAGCCTTAATAGGACTTGAACTCAGCCTTGATTAATTAGATTCCATGAAACAAATTCAAATCTAATCAATGGCAAATGATCTTGGTAGATTAGCCTAGGATCTCCACCAAAAATTACACCAACAGCTCACAAATTGAATTTTTTTGGATCAAATGAATACCATGCATTAAATGCAGGTTCAGAGGTGCCCACACATGTGGACAGTACGGATTTGGACCCCTACCAAGTTTGGGATCAAATCTCTTCACCAAAATCAAAATTCTAGCTTGCCCTCTCAATACTAGTTTTTAGCACCAAAACTTGCTAAAAATGGATTTGCATTAGATCAATGGCTTATGCTCTTGTACTTGGCTCTGATACCATGTGAAAGTACTGTACGTTAGGACCATAAATGGATCTACAAAAGATCAACAAGAGTGATTGGATGCTTGCTTAACAATCTATCAAAAAACTAGACACAAAAAAGTTGATTTAGATTGGCAATTTGACAAACAACAAGCATTAACAATCAAAAGCATTGATAAACATTGAAATCCGAGCCCACACGTGTGTACTACAGGCTGTAGTACGGCTTTCAACCTGAGAAACAAGTAGAAATTGATTTGGTTTCATTTGGATCACAAAAACTCAATGTACATAGTGAACTAGCTTGAGATTGCCAATGAGCTCCAAAAATTTTCTATCTTCTCACTATGGGAGCTTGGAATACATAGCAAACTCGACTTCCTTCTTGAAGTTAGGTGGATTTCCAGCATGTAATAAGGAAGTTAACTCACCCTTCTTGCCCTGAAATGAAACCCTAGCCTAGATCCTAGAGTTATGCTTGGTAGGTAGCTAGTTGGTCAAATTTTCACCTTAAACATAGGTGTAGGTTCTATAAAGTAGGGATGACCACCAAATAGACATGACCAACTCTCTTGACTTGACCTAACCTACATTAGGATGGGTTTCCCATGTGGCATCATGGCCTCACATGTGTGGGACCCACTTGTGTACACAATTTACACTATTCTACATGGTTTTTGATCAAGCTAGATTTTTCAATTTTTGGCAATTCTTCACAAATAGTGAACCTTGTTTCAAACATGTAGAACGATTGGTGCTCATCTATGACACATGTTTTCTTCACTATACTAACTCATGCGATTTTGTGTGGTGGAATGATGGTAGATAACAGCTAGGTTCCTAGAAGCAATTTTTTTTCTAGCAGAATATCATTTCTCCAATGATGTCCTCCAATAAAGCATTCTCTCCAAATCACAACCAGAAAGAAATATGATTAAGATCAGCTTTACAATGCTTATAAGAAAGGAAACAATGTGAATCGACCCTTTGATTGAGCTCACTTCATGTTGCTTCTCATTAACTAAAAAACTTTTTATTTTCTGTTCATTTTATATGAGCACCTCTCATTTTGCTTTAGGGATTTCCATCACTCATACTATATTACATTGTCTTAGCAGTCAGCTATATAAACACATTGGTAATGCATAACCCACATGACACATCAATTAATAGCCACCCCAACAAACACCACTAGTCACCCAGCTCTTACGGTTTTCTGAAAGAAGCGTAAACAAATGACGTGGTTGGTGCTTTTTAGAGTTTCAAGAACCCACCCAACGCTCGCTCTCTCTCTCTCTCTCTCTCTCTCTCTCTCTCTCTCTCTCTCTCTCTCTCTCAAGTTTTTCACCCCATCATACAAATTGTTAAAAATACTCTTTTTAAAGGGTAATATCATAATTTGAGATATAAAAAATTCGAAATATCAAATTTTTTTTATTAAAAATAGTACTACTATTGATATCGTGACAAAAATCCACAAAATCTCCCAAACTTGGGTATCAATATGAATAGTAAGATAGCTAATACTGAGGATCTGGTTCTAAACCCTGGTATTACAAAATCATATACCACTTGGGTAGGTTTTGCAATACCATGTTGATACCCATTATTGGTACCAGCCTGGACCCTACCTACCCTCCCAACATTGGCAAAAGCCACAAAATGTAAATGTGAACATGATCAATGACGCACATGTTGGCAAGAAAATTCTGGAACATGACAACTCTTATTAGAAGGATAGTGAACACGACAGGCTTGGAAGTTATGAGGGTCCACTTAGGTGATTAGATGCGATTAGCAATGGATGACAATGGTCACACCTGCCCCAACATACGGCCAAAACTGTCCTTGCAAACCATGAAAGGCCAGTAGCTGCAACACGCTGCCTTTGTTCGAAGTTGCAGAGTTGTTGTTGAAGCTCCCAATCAAAAACGTTGGTAGAAAGATCACGTAGGGGCCAGGGCGCAGCGTGTAGCAAACAATGCGCTTGAGCAAGTAGGCGGGATCAGCTTCACAGTTGGAAGTAAGTGCAAGCCGCTCTCATCGCAACCACCATGCCCATTATGCCCTCGTGACACCACCGTTAGCAAAGCTTATATGGCAACCAACATGCAGTGAAGAGCCTTCAGATCTTCTGCCATTCTCAAGATCAGATGAATGCGTATTTGCTTGGATTCCAAAACTACATACGTCTCTATCATTCCGCCTTGCAACACTCGAAAAGATGTGGCATTAGTTCGTCAGTAAACTCCGGATCAAACCTTTTAAAAGCTTATGAGAAGGCAAACACTACAATCAACAACAAGATCTGATTTTACGCTCTTGAATCTAAAATTCTGGTACTTGTTCAGAATTAGCTATGAAGCCGAAACAAGAAGGGGTAATGCAAAGCAAACAGCAACCGTCTTTGAAACATGAATTGGTAGAACGTGAAGCGAGCGAGCGAGCGAGAGAGAAACCGTTTCGTTATGCGTAATGTTCTAATTATATATGATCATTGTTTATATCCAGTTGAATCTGGGCAAAGCATATCTTTTAAATTATCTTGGCCACGTGACGTGTTTTGTTTTGGTGGCAACTAGCATAAGACTTGAAGTTGCAGGTAAGTGTAGGCCCCAAATTTACAGGTTCCACTGTGCACAATGGAGTAGGCTATGCTCATCCATTGGCAAGGACAAGAAGGACAAAAATTTAGACTTGTAGTTAGCTTTATTCAGCTAGCATTCTACATTCTTTTCTCACTTTTTCTTGGCAATATTAATGGATAAGAAGTTGGTCCATGAGTATAGCTAGTCCATAAGCATGTGAGTTGGTGTATCAGGCTTGAATTTGGAAATTGGAATTGCCCACCCTAGATTCTATTCTCTATATTCTCACAAGTTGATAGTACCAAAAAGCATAAGATAAGGAGGTGCAAAAGATTTGCAACATTTCTTAAGGCCTCATTTACCAACATCTCAGTGATGGTGAGATCAATTGGGTTGGTCCAAAGGTTGGTCGATAACATCTACCAACTACCAAGTGCTCCTCAAAGACCAACTGCAAGAGCTACCGACACCTCAATGGTGGGGAGTTCAAAGGTTGTTCGGCATTACCTACCGACTACAACCAACTAGCGTTCCCCAAAAATCAATACCCATGTGACCATTTTCCTCTCATATGGTGCCACATGAGTATTGCATATTTTTAATATGTTTGAAGATGCACTCCCACAATAGCAAGCTCCCAACCATTTTGGCAACACAAACTTTTAGCATCATGCTCTTCCAAGAATCCTTCGTTTTCCATTTGTTACTAAATAGTAGACTCATGCTCCCATGAAATGGCATAGATATTCTTCCTATCCTATATTTGTCTATACCCCATGAAGACGGCTACATTTCTCCCAATGAGTAACCTACTCCAAATATTTGCACTAATATACTCAAACCACGCTCAATTCAAGCTAAATGAAAAGAGGCCTTCTATACAACTATCTCTAAAAGAAATCAACAACTATTCTACAAGATTAATCTAAAGAAATGACAAGGGCACATTAAGAAACAAATTTTTGCATTTTGCTTGCAACGTGACTTTGGTTTGGGGCATGTGATCCAAAATTTTAATGACAAACTTAGCACCAATAAAAGGTAGAAGCAAGTGAAGGATTGCATCTTGGATTGTCTTAGGCTTGATATTCTTCTCCACCGTTGACCAACTTGAGTGATGCCAATGCTTGTAGTTGAATAAGGCTGCTACAATTGGTCAATCTCCAAAAGTGATACCTCTCGATAACTTTGCTTGAACATATAAGAACTCATGTGAGTTGTACACTTCAAATTTGTGTTTGCTTGCCAATCTTCTATTCAACTATAGGTTGTCTTATTGTGGTGTCTAACATAGTATAAAATGATATAAATTATAGTGATTAAACTTAGCATGTCTTCCTTCACTTTGTAATAGACCAAACTTTTGGACAAACACCTATAATTTTCAAAAGACTCAAACTTTGGACATACACCTATAAAACATTACTATGGCTATAATTTTGGAAAGCTAAATTAACTTTTGTTGGACATTTAGTGGGTCCCACCACTTAAGTATTGTATGGCTAAGCTTACAAAGTGGGCCTGTTGGACCCTTTCCATGCCTCCGTAATCGGTGCGATCAAGAGGGCAAGGACGGGTCTTGGACCTCGAACCGAGTGAGTATCGATGTAGTAACGGGCTTCGATTCAATGGGGAGGGGGTTAAGCTACAAATCTAAATGGGATCTAAGCCTACCAAGGGTGTCAATCTTGGTGTTGGATCTATAGGTGGAAGGCTTAGATGAGAGGGTGAGGCTTCTTCCTTTTCCTATCTCTTTTTGGAGTTCTTGGGTTGGATTGATCTTCTTCTTGGATCTTGGTCTCTTGGACTACCTAGGCTCATTTGGCTCTAGATCTTCTCCTCTTGAGGCTTATCTTCTCAAGGGAGGGGAGCAATGGAAGTAAATCCTACCTAATGGATCTTAATAATCACTCAAATGAATTTCTAACACCTAATTTGCAGATGTGTGACATAAGTACCGCTTCTTCCATTCTGGGTGAGGATGCAGAAGTGAGAGGATATCGGTCGGTTTCTTCTTTAGGAGCTCCTCGAGCTTTCTAGGTAACTTGTAGCCACCTCTTGTCTTGATATCCTGATATTGTTTGATGAAGATGTCCGGCTACTCCGAGTTTGGTACTGAAAACACTATCTGGCACCAATGCTTGTGTACCGCCACAAGATCAGGAAGGTTGTCATCGGTGCGAGGAGGAACGGTGGAGGTGGATGGAAGATCAAATTTGTAGGGTGAAGAAACGATGGGGGCAGGGAGGAAGAGCGGGAGGCGATATGGCATGACGTGATGATGTGCCGCGAGGCGGAGTTGCAAACTCAAGAGGGGGCATGTTAGGATCGATCTGAAGAGGGGTGGTGGCTTCGGCCTGAGTGACGTACTATAGATCATGTTTGAAGTTGCGGTCTCCGCCAGTTTGGAGGTCAAAATGAGAGAAGGTTAGCTGGAGGTGTTGGTAATCGATGGTGGAAGTGGATTCGATGAAGGGGAAGTCAGAGATGGAGCATGGATGGATCTTGGATGATGGCATTTTGTTATAGGTGAGATGGAGGGCTTAAGAAAGGGAGGTGACGGTGGTATGGCAATGCTTTATGTGCTCTACCAAGGCGTCTGACAACTTTTCTGCTCTTGACCTCACAAGGTTCCACCTCTAAATCCTATTGGACCTCTTGGAAGTCATTAAACAAAAGCTTTACACTTGTCTACACTCTAATTGGCACGTGTTGAGCCTCTTACTCTATTTTGGCTCAATAGTGGCATTACAAGTGGAAATGCATAATTTGCCATCTATGCCAAATTTATTCCTATCAACATCCTACACCTAGATGCTTGATGTAAAAAACATAAGACCCCTATATCTAACATAGATAATCTTTTTCAATTCTTCACACTCCTCCTAAAAAATTATCTATGAAGATTTGAGCATTGATCTTGATATAACTCCAAGATTAGATCTATGCTTGATGAAAGCACTTTTGCTCAAAGGCTTGGTGAGTAGATCGGCAATACAAGAGGATGAGTTGACATGCTCCAAATAGATTTCACCTCCAATAAGCTTTTCTCTCACAAAATGGTGTGCCACTTCTATGTGCTTGCTTCTTGCATGAAATATGGGACTATTGGCAAGAGCTTGGGCCGAGATGTTATCACACTTGATCATTGGTAGATCATCCTCCTTGATGCACTTTAGCTCCATTAATAACCTCTTGATCCAAAGCACTTCTTCAGTAGTTGTAGTGAGTGCTTTGTACTCGGCCTCCATGAAGAGAGAGATATAGTATCTTGCTTTTTGGAAAGCCAAGATATAAGATGGCCTCCAAGAAAGATAGTGTATGCACTAATAGACTTTCGATCCATCTTGTCACTTGCAAAGTCTGAATCCGAGTAGCCAATAATGGATAGATCTTCACTTTTATAGAGTAGACCATAATCACAAGATGAAGATACATATCTTAAAGTCCTCTTGGCCATCTTCCGATGATGGATCTTAGGATCTTGCATAAATTGACTCAATTTGTGCACACAAAAACTTAGATCGGGCCTAGTAATTGTAAGCCAAATCAAGGAGCCTACAAGACTCCTAAAAAGTGTGATGTCCTCAAAGTATCTTTCATCACCTTTATTAGGATCTTTTACAATTTGCTCCATTGGAGTATCTATGCTCTTAGAATTTTCCATATGGAATTTTTTCAACATAGAGTGAGCATATCTAGATTGGCATATAAAGACATGATTTTCATAAAAATCAATTTCTAGGCCTAAGATGTAATGCATCTCTCCTAGATCTTGCATTTTAAACTCACATCCAAGTGCTAGCTTGGTTTCATCAACTAGCTTGATACAACTTCCACAAAGAATAATGTCATCAACATAAATTAGAAGAATGACAATATTGCTATCAACAAACTTTAGATACATGGAAGGATCATAGTCACTAAGAGTAAATCCTAGTGAGATAAGAAAAGAGTTAAGTCTTGAATACCATGATCTTGGTGCTTGCTTGAGTCCATAAAGACTTTTGAAGAGCAAGCACACTTTGGACTCATCCTTGATGAATCCTTGAGGTTGTTCCATATAGATCTCCTCCCCAAGATAACCATTTAGAAAAGCATTGGATACATCTAATTGGAACACCTTCCACTTGAAAAAACAAGCAAGAGAAATAAGAATTCTTATTGTCACCATCTTTGCAACGGGTGCAAAGGTCTCCTCATAATCAAGACCATGGATTTGAGAAAATCCTTTGGCACATAATCTTGCTTTATGCTTGTTGATGGTGCCATCATGATTGAACTTGATCTGAAATACCCACTTGCAACCAATCACATGCTTGTTGGATGGAGGATCCACAAGCTCCCAAGTATTGTTGGTGATCAATGCATCATACTCTTGCTTCATGGCATCATACCACTCCTTGGTATTGAGTGCCTCTTGTACATTCTTTGGCTCTTCATGAGAGACATAAAAAACATAATTAGTGGAATCAAGATCCACTTGTTTGCCTCTGTCATCATATGAGAGCCTCTTAGGCTCGGATCTATCTCTCATTGATCTTCTTGGTGAAAAAATCCGAGGAGAGTCTTCTTCAAATCTCGACTCCATCACATCATGATTGTCTTCAAGATCAATAATTGATGATGCATCCATAGATTTCTTGATCTCGGCCTCTTCAAAAGATGAGTGTTGATCTTCATGAAAGACAACATCTCTACTTTCAATAACTTGAGAATTAGAGAGTATGAAGACTCTATAGGCCTTTTTGGTGGATGAGTATCCAACCATGATCCCTTTGCATGCACTAGGATCTTCCTTCTTCCTTGTTTCCAAGGGAATATGGACAAAGCATAACCATCCAAAAACTCTAAGGTGATCAACCTTAGGCTTCTTCAAAAATAAGATTTCATATGGTGACTTTCCTCCAAGAGCTATATGTGGGAGCCTATTGCAAAGATAATTTGCACAATTAATGGCTTCTCCCCAAAAATCTTTGGGCAAAGATGTCTCAATTCTCATAGATTTTACACATTCACATAGAGATCTATTCTTTCTCTCGGCCACTCCATTTTGAGATGGAGAGTAGGCACAAGAAAACTCTCTTTTAATGCCTTCAAGCTCACAAAAATCTTGAAATTTATTGGAGATATATTCACCACCTCCATCACTTCTAAGAGCTTTAATCTTGAATGAGAATTGCTTCTCTACATAGGCTTTGAAAATAAGGAAATGATCAAACACCATAGATTTAGAAGCAAGAAGATATATCCAAGTGAATCTTGTGTAATCATCAATGAAAGTAACAAAACGAGTGGCTCCTCCCTTGCTTGTAGTTGATGAGAAATGCACATCCGAGTGGATTAACTCCAAAGGATGCTTGCTTTTGATAGAAGATCTTGTAAATGGCGTTTTGTGAGATCTAGCAATAGCACAAGCCTCACAAGGCTTGATCTTCTTGGAGAGTGACTTTTGCAAGCCAATAGCTTTGGCTTCTTTGATCATAGAGAGCATGGATTTGTAGTTGGGATGTCCCAACCTCCTATGCCATAATTCCTCCATAGAGAGCTTGTTCACAAGAGCAACATTACAAGCATTCACATACTCATTTGGATCTAGTTTATAAATGCCACCAAAATCTAGATCCTAATGCAAGTATCTCATCATTCTTCTTGATAGTGCAAGTATCAACATTGAATTTTACATCAAGGCCATTATCAAGCAATTGGCCAACACTAATAAGATTCTTGGTAAGCTTAGGTACATAAGGAACTTTAGAGAGAGAAAGAACTTTAGAGGATGCAAGCTTCAAGGGAATGTTCCCTATGCCTTCAATAGGACACTCAAAATCATTTGCAGTGTATATTGATTTCTTGACTCCATCATAAGGTGCAATAGAAGAGAAAGAGTCCTTGGAGCTTAACATATGTGAAGAGGCTCCACTATCAATATACCATAGGCCGTCCTTCTTGAAAGGAGTAGACCATAAGAGATTCCTCTCCATCACTTGCAATAGTGTCTTCCTTCTCATTGGTAATGTTGGCTTGCTTGAGTTGATTTTTCTTCTTGAAGCAATTGGTGGCATAATGACCTTTCTTGCCACAATAAAAGCACTTGATCTTCTTCTTCTTGAGCTTGGATGATGAAGCATTAGAGGAATCATCTTCCTCCTCATCTTTGTCTTTGGATTTGAATTTGTCCTTGCTTGAGGATTGTTGATGTTGGTTCTTGCTCCTCCCTTTGTGCTTATCCTTGGCAAAGAGAGCTTTGCCATCATCATGAGTGAGAGAAAGCTTGTCCGTCCTCAAGAGCTTGTACTCTTGTCTTGATTCTTCCGAAATTAGCACACTTTGGAGAGCCTCCAGACTTGGTAGCTCCTCCTTAATGGCATAGGATTGGACAAGGTTACCAAATTCACTTCTCAAGCCATTGAGAATGACTTGAACTAGCTCATTTTGATTGATGGAATCACCAATACAAACAAGTTCTCTATGAATATCTTTTACTCTCAAAACATAACTAGATGCACTCTCATCACTCTTTTGGCTACTTTGAAAGATTTGATTCCTAAGAGTGAGAAGCCTAGAGGTATTCTTAGCCTCATAGATAGCCTTGAGACAATCCCAAGCTTCTTTGGCTGTTGTACAAGTACCTATCTCCCTCAATATCTCATTAGAGACATTCATCTTAATGTAGTGGAGAGCCATCCTAGCTCTCTTTTTGTATTTTTGAACCTCTTGAAGAACTTGTGGTTCTTCTTCAAGGCCAAGAACTATGTCCATCACGTCTTGAAGGATCAAGATGGACTCCATCCTCATTTTCCAAATTGAATAGTTTGAAGTGGTCAATCTTTCACTTGGTTCCAACAAGGATGAACCCATTGAAGACATTTGAAGTGAAGAAAACTCAAATGATGAACAATAAATGTTGCTACACACTCTCGATAGGATCCAATAATAGAGTACTATCTCCTCCTCTGAAAGATCTTGCAACTATTTGTGAATTGATTCTTACTAGCTACACAAACATCTCTAACACAAGATCTATTTCACATCAAATGATGGAGTATAGGCTAAGAAACCAAATTTGACTCAAATACAATGATATTGCATGAAACAAAATGGCTAAGATCTCAAAACAGTGCCTAAATCACATATAGATGAGATTGGCAAGCATACAACTATGATTTTGGATCAACCAAGCAATCTCTTGACCAAACCACATGGTCCACCCAGGTCTAGGTGCCCTACCTAACCCTCTTCAAAAGCTTATAACTTTTGATTAGCTCAACCAAATGGAATGAAACTGTTGCATCAGAAACTAGACAAAAAAAGCTTCAAAACAAGCTATCAAGCAAGATAAATGGATCAAACATGAGAGAGAGCTTCCAAACTAAAATTGGATGTTCCTCACACGTGTCTGAGCACCTGATTCCGTACAGTACCAGGTCAGACCCAATCAATGTTCTTTTGATCTCTTTTGATCCAAGATTGAACAAGATAGCTAGGAAAATGGGCCTTGACAACTTCTAGCTCAAGATTGATGAAATTTTTTTCACTTAGATGGATCAAAATGCATGGTAACCTTAGGTGGGCTCTGATACCATGTTGAATTTCACACGTGTGGACTATCCACTACATGTACTTGTGATCTCCTAAGGTGTGTAGATGCACCAAGATCAAGACTAGATTGAGATTCAAAATCTATCTTTGAATCTATGGCAAAAACACACTATTACATGCATTCAATCACTTCCAACTCTCACTCACACGAGTGGGAAGTATTAAAAAAATAATCTAAGTAAAAACAAGCTGCTCTCCTCGAGTAGAGAGAGAAAAAAATCATGAGCTCTCGGGTAGAGAGAGAAAGCTAGAAATCCAATAACTCACAAAATCCATGAAATCACCAAATCAATTAGATCCAAAATGAGGAGTGCAATGATACTAGTAGATCCACGAGCTACCACTATGCTTAACTATGATTGGACCATATTTTGTCACCTCTTGATCCTATTGGATCATTGATCCATTCACCTCTTAATTCTATTGGACTATATTCAAGCACACCTCAATTTCCTATTGGACCTCACAAGGTTCCACCTCTAAATCCTATTGGACCTCTTGGAATTCATTAAACAAAAGCTTTACACTTGTCTACACTCTAATTGGCACGTGTTTAGCCTCTTACTCTATTTTGGCTCAATAGTGGCATTACAAGTGAAAATGCATAATTTGCCATCTATGCCAAATTTATTCCTATCAACATCCTACACCTAGATGCTTGATGTAAAAAACATAAGACCCCTATATCTAACATAGATAATCTTTTTCAATTCTTCACAGCTCAAACAGTTCCTCGGTGTACTAGGTCACCAGAGAACCTCTAATCTTGCAGATGGATAACACTTCTACAATACACCTGACAAAGGATCATGTGTTTCATTAACACATTGCAATCAAAATCTGATCTACTTGCTTCCACAGTTTTTGTCCAAATTCCACAAAAATCTTATTGAAGATTCAACTTGGCCATTGCCTCTTGGGTAATCCGACGTGCTGAAGTGATAAATCACGAAGAACTCTTCTAATAAGATATTGATGGTCTCATTGACAAAGTGTCCCTTGATCACTAGGAAGTCCATAGTGTGAGAGATTTCAACTAGTTTAGTCATATTTTGGTAAATTGTCAATAAGAGGCCAAAACTCATTTTAGACTTAGAGATAAACTTTTTGAAGTTATATTAGTTTAAAATACATTCAATAAACACTTTTTCAAAGTGTGGGAAAGTTGGTAGTTGAGTTTGAGAGAGATTCAAATTTGAACTTTGGGTACATTGAATCTAGACCCAAAAATAGTAGGGTTTACATTTTGGAGGGAAAGCCAAGTGGCCAAATAGGGTTTGGACACTCTATAAAAGCATGTAACTCGTGGAGAAACACATCTTCTCTCTTCTCTCTCTCATTTCATCATTATACATGGTTCTCTTTGGGTTCTACTACTCATTGGTGCACTATCTTGGTGTTATCTTGCAATCTTGTGTGTAAAATGATCATTTATTGCTATTTTTGGTTCCACACGTGTGAAATACAGTAGGATACTATAATTGCACAGAAAAAAACATATTTTATGTTTTGATTCATGTTTGATTAGTATCTCTTAGAGTTTGCATCCCATTTTGTATGAAGATGCTATTATTTCTACATTGGCAGGATTGTTGGTTTGTTCCTTATTGTAACCAAAGATCAGGGACATGGATTGGCTCTTGAATGATCTGAAATCCTTCACATGGTGTCAGAGCTCTTGTGTTTTAGGTTATGAAAGGATCAGACATCTTTAGCAAGAATTTGGAGGAGTTACCGATGCTAGAGCATGCTAGATTAATTCTACTCGAAAATCAACATTTTTGCATGTGTAGAATTGACCTTTTGTCGGTCAACACTCAATATAGGGTTATATACTTGATCAATTCCAATTTCACACTTGGCTTACTGGATTTAGATGATTTTTGGTGCAGTAGGAAGGTCTCATTGGAGTCTACAAGAAGATATATCAAGTTTCTAGAAATTGCATGCAGAATTTGAGATATTCATTTTTTGTGATTTTGTCAAAACCCAATTTTGATTGGATCTCTAGTTTGTGAGGTTACTGAACTTCATTTGAGTGTGTTTCAATCTTAATAAGTGGCAAGAATCATTAGATTGAGGATAGATCATAGGTTGATCAAGATTTCACTATTCTATGTGTTGATTTTCTAGTTAGAGCGCTAGAAGAGATTTGAGAGGTTCCATATCTTTGTGATTTCTTCTTGAGTTCATTTGTTGACATTCAAAAGAATTCTTTGTGCATTGAAACAGGTTGAAAGAGAAGATTAGGTCATTGCAACATGGCTACAAGTGGTGGATTCATGTTGGAAGGCAATGATAGGCTTACCTCAATCAACTATTCTACTTGGAAGGTGAGGATGGAGTCCTTATTAGAGATGAATGAGTTGATGGAATTGTTGCAGGTGTGGAGGAGAGGCCTCAAGCACCTCAAGATCAAGTTAGGTATGACAAGAGAGCAAAGAAAGCTCTATATATGATTAAGATGAATGTTACCAATGAACTTCTCAAGGAAGTTGATAAGTGCACATCATCTTTGGAGGCTTGGGAAGATTTGAAGAATCTTTATGAATCCAAGTCTACATCAAGAGTGCTTACTCTTAGGAAGCAAATCTTTCAAAGTTTGCAAAAGAAGGAAGAGAGTACTCATGCTTTTGTTTTGAGGGTTAAAGCATTCAATGATGAGTAAGAATGTATTGATGAAAGCATTAAGGAGGTAGAACTTGTTCAAGTTATACTTAATGGCTTGTTGGATGATCATGTTAATCTTGTTCAAAGTTTTGCTATTCAAAAGAATTTGCCAAGTATTGTGGATTTGCAAGAGATCTTGGTGAATGAGTATTATAGGCTTCAATCAAGAGGAGGTGGATCTACATCAACATCTCATTATGAAGAGGATGCTATGTTCATCAAAGGAAAGTTCAAGGGCAAAGGCAAAGACAAGTGGTCTAAAGGGCAAGATAAAGGTGAGACTTCTTCTTTTGGCAAAAAAGAAAGATAAGTCTAAGTTGAAATGCTTTTATTGTGGAATCAAAGGGCATTTTGCAAATGAATGTTTGGAGAAGCAAAGAGATGAAGGTAGCAAGCAAATCAACTTTACTACTAATGATGAGGGTCTAGGCGGTGGTGATTCTCTTTTGATGTGTTCTTCAAGTCCAATATCAAGTGAAGGTGACAAAGATTCATGATGTATTGATAGTGGAGCTAGTTCACACATGACTAGTCACAAGGAGTTCTTTACTTCTTTGGTCACTTATGATGGAGCCAAGAAAGCAATTCACATGGCCAATGGCGGTGAGTGTGTGATTGAAGGTATTGGTTCTACTTTTATTTGTCTCTCTACTAATAGGAAAGCAAGGTTGATGGTGTTCTTTACATTCACTTTCAAAGAATTTGCTAAGTGTTGGCCAAATGATAGAGAAAGGATACATGGTAAAGTTTGGTGGTGATGCTTGTTTTATTACAAAGGAAGAAATCTTGGTTGCTAGGGGCAATAGACAAGGTAGACTTTTCAAGCTTGATGCTTTTGTTATGGCTAACAAAAAGGATGGAATGGAAAAGGAGATTGGTCTCAACTTTCTAAAGTTACCTTTTAGCATCAATAAGATTGGTGGATCTTATGCAAAGTCTAAAAAGCTTCCTTATGCTAGATCTAGGTCAAGATCTAATATGCTTCTTGGAGATGTTCATCTTTGTGCTAACTTGGCTAGTCGTGAGGATAATGATGGTGTTTCAATGGATGTGAAATCAGCTTTTCTAAATGGTGAGTTAGAAGAAAAAGTGTTCATGGATCAACCTGAAGGCTTTGTAACGAAAGGATAGGAAAATAAAGTATGTCGCTTGAAGAAAGCGCTTTATGGCCTTAAACAAGCACCACGTGCATGGTATAGCAGGATTGATGCCTACTTTTGCTCAAAGGGGATGGTGAGAACACATTCTGATCCAAATCTATATGTCTTATGCTTTGATGGTATGGTTGCTTTGATTGCTCTTTATGTTGATGACTTGATTATTATGGGAAATAATCAAGAGATGATAGGCATGATCAAGAAAGACCTCATGGAACAATTTGAGATGACGGATCTCAGCCTGATGCATTACTGCCTTGGAGTAGAAGTGTGGCAAAAAGGACATGAAGTGGGTTTAACACAGGTAAAGTATGTCAAAGAGTTCTCTCTCTCTCTCTCTCTCTCTCTCTCTCTCTCTCTCTCTCTCTCTCTCTCTCATTAAGGAAACTGATCCGATCCAAAGCTAAGACTGACAACCTTAGCAAGCCTAGATCTTCACTCTTATTTTGTCATTTAGCCCTCTCTCTATTGGATCGAAGCCTGATACTACATGACAGAACCCCTTCTTTGCCCTGTAGATCCGACCAATTAGGGAGGCACAAAAAAGGTCCAACATTTTTCTGGTGGCGTTGCCGGGGAGACGGTGCTAAACAGTCCTAGGAGTAGTTTTTTAGTTTGCATTTTTCTACTATTTTCTCTCTTTTTTTGATAGGTTTATTACTCACCTACAGGCTTTTTTCACTTTTTTGTTCTCCTCTTTACTCACCACTTTTCCAGAGAGCTAGGCAGGGTCCAGACTCTGTTTTGTAAGCTCGACGAGTTATAAATTATAACTCGCCATCAGAGACATTACTCGTCCAATCACCTTTTACTCGTCGAACCCATTTTTGACACTTTTTTTTAGGCAACTTTACTCACCATCAAAGCAGAGTGATTAGCAACCTCAGAGGCATCATTCTGGTGATCGATGAGTTATTAGCCTATTACTTGCCATTTTGAATTTCCTGCCCATTTTCCAATTTCTCGTCTTTTTCTATTACTCGCCATTAGAGTTTTATCATTTTTTGTTCACTATCTTTACTTGCCATTAGAGCTAAGGCCTGCACACATACTGATCTATTTTTTGAGAGCTCGGTGAGTTATAATTTAATACTCGTCATCAGAGCTATTACTCGCGCCCAATATAAATTGCCTCTTTACTCACGTCATTTACTCACCTCATTACTCACTTTCTCGTTTAAAAAAAAAATGAACGCCACCATTGTATTGGCATTGAAGCAATTCAACACGCAACTATTTCTACTACACTCCATAGTCTAGCTATGGCAACTCCACTTGCACGGTTTTCTGAAGTATAGATGTTCTCTGATAAAACTATTCAACAATACACTTATAGAATTTACAACATCGTGAAGAGTTGTGATTCACCTCTACCTGCGAAAATCATAATGATGGACTACTATGCCAGACTGCTCAATGAGATCAGATCTGGCATAGGAGACTTGGCATCCTACACTTCATTTGTACAAATTTGTCAAGATGCCCCTCTTATGGAAGCAAAGATCTCAATGGAGGAGTGGATCATCCCTATTCTATTGTTGCATCATCGAATGGGACATCAGAGGAACCAAAATTCACAACGTTAGCCACTCATGCAAGAGAGAAAGACACGGCCTCACAGTAGAGTCAAGAGGCAGAACCAAGTGCCACATGTCACAAAGTTGACCGAGATCAGCAAAAAGATGACCAACATGAGCCTAAGGCTTGCAGAATGAAAATTCTTCAATCGGACCAGTGTGGATATTGTTTTGGAGATCATGCATGCACTGAATGTCCAGTACAAAACCCTTGGTTGAAAAATCAAGGACATAATGCAGACCATAAGGTTGGAGGTCAGAGTCAAGAAAGGTCAAACTTAATGATGAGCCAACAAGAGAATCATTCAACGGATGTCAGGAGTTTTGTCCCGAGCACATCAGGACAGTCCTCAACCGAAAAAGATGGAGTGGAAGTCTTGGGAATATCGTCAGGATTGTCCCCGAATTCAGCTGAAGACCATAACAGCTTACCACTCTACTATGTGGAGGGTGAGAAGGGACATTTGCTACCTGTGTATGCTTAACACCTTCAAGGGGATGGTATTTTGTGCATGGTACGATGTTTTGGAAGTGGTGGAAGGCATCATCGATCAGAATGCCCACATTGAGGTGATCCAAGAGTATTTTTAGCTTAGTGTTCACAATGTGGCGTCAACCATCCATGTCTAGATTGTCCATTGAGGCAATTACAAAATGCTAAAATGGAATTATCTTACAAGGACCAGCATGTATCATGTTATCAGACAAATCCACTCAAGATGCACTACATACGAAAATTTTTAGTGCCACCTGGTTTTGAGGCCAGTGGATTACATGACAATCCTCCCAAATCCAAAAAGTGCACAACGTCACCTCAAACTCAAATGACTACAACAACACAAGAGACGGAACTGGTAGAATCCATCAAGCAAATTGTAACAACAAAAATTACGAGAATTCTACCCAGCCTTCTACAACGGACGGTGGATGCTACATTACAACTGTAAGGGAAGCTCCCTAAGATCCTGCTCACAAGATGAACCACAATGGAAAACACACTATGGAGCAACTACCCAACCAAGTAGAAGCAACCAATGAACTCTAGAAGCTTCACCTCCAAGCCAAAGAATAAGAAGCATGAAGGTAGAGTGAAACCCTGGCAATGAATCAATAATCACAATGAGGCGTAGGGCGAGTTTGGCCTCAATATATAGAGCCAAAAGCAACCTGGGCACATAGCCATGCATAGCCCTAAGTTCCCTATATATAGATTCACCTAGAATAGAGTCCTAAGCATGAACCAACTATTCATAGAATTGTTATTGATAACTCTATACATGCATACACTGTCTCATACCTTGTCTAAACTCCATTTAGTGTGTTCTGGGCCTCACAAGGATATTAGTTACTTTCGGGTCACATCCAGTATGACGTGGCATAACTAACAGCTTGATTTACTGGAGTACCGTGTATCCAAGACTAGGAGTATACTGAAACCTACGTACTAGTCATGGACATAACATTCTTCCCTCCTTAAACTGCTTCTATCCTTAGAAGCTCTCTAAACAGGAAAGAATAACAAGAACAATTCTTTTACCTTTAAATATCAACCTAGAAAATCATTATCCTTAGTCTAACTTTCACATCAAACAAGTACTCAGAGATAATCCTATTTTCCAAGTGATAATCTTTGTACTGGAGTACAACTTAGGTTTGAAAAAGCACACTAAGCGACAAATTTTCCATCTAGGTTATATTCACCATAAGTTAGTAACATCACCTTCATGTAAAGCATTTACATAAAACACTAGATGAAATAACCTAACTTAAGAGATTAAAGTTAAAGAAATAATAAAATAAATATAATTATAGTATGAAATTATCCACAACTCTGACAGATAATTCATAAGCTTATAAGTACAAATATCCTTAGAATCCAAATTCTAAGATATGAAAATTCATTCAATCAGAATCTCTAGGAGAATCATTAAGATATAGAATGATTAAAACTCAACTCTGAGTATTCCAGATACTGAGTTAAATGCTATTGTTTCTAGCACCAAATACCAGAAAATAGCATTCATTCATCTTAATAGATTTGTCTGTCTCCTATGATAACTGGAGATCCAATCAGATGAAGAACTGTACTCAAGCATCTGTAGACCATAAACTATAGCAGAATAGCATCCACTAGACTAATCAATTCTCAACAAATAAGATAACTTATCTTGTGAGAAAAATTGTGAGATCCATAGGCTCTCAATAAGATACTGGAGTAAAGAGATTCAAAACACTATTAATAGATCAAGAATTAATCATCACCATTCCTTATAATCCTCTAACAATAATTTAAGTATCTATTTATGATCCGTCGATCATAAATATTTAGATTCGTATGATTCATCGATCATAATTTCTTGGAATCAAAATCATACTCAATCATTTACAGGATACTGGAGTATATGTTCCACATAACTCAAGAAAAGTAAGAATCATTCCAAAATCTTTCCCAACAGAAAAATACTGAATTTTAGGAATACTCTCAAATCAGGATTCTTTAACTAAAATGTAGGATATTCAAGTTCTATAAACGATTGGTAATTAAAGACAAAAAGCATACCAAATGACAATCATCTTCAACTACAAAAACTTTAGATTACAATCTAGAATCAAATCTAGATATCCAAAGCCCTGCTGAAAATCAATTCAGTTCTTGGATTCATTATGATTCGTTATCCAATTGAGCTCTCTGGGATACAATCACTAATGAGTTGAGTCCCTTCCTTAGCTAAGGAATACTCTATCCCAAGAATACTGTATATCCAATGTACACAATCTTAACTGATGAACCCAAATGATTCACTAATCATGCGTCTTACAAGCAATATAATTCAAAACCATCAGTTCTCGATGAATCCACATCACAATGAATATTGAAATTTCACAATTCTAGCTTGACTATTTTTGGTCACATGCATTGTACTTGGCAAGATGGCCATGTAAATAGATGACACACGTGCCAAATCACATAGGATGCTTTCCAATAAGTTCATTCCTCATATTACATTGTGATAGCATCTTTGAAATGAGGCAATAATGTGTTTGGATAGGCTAGAGAAATTCTAGGATCTAAAAATAGCATGTTTTTCATTGTTTTGGGATCTCGAGATCTTGACTCCAAGTTAGGGTGGATCCGAAGACCTATTAGGTTAGTTGTTAGGGTTAGGGTATGATAAGTTCAGAGGTGCCCTAATATGCTCAGATGTGATCTTGAAAAGTATAAATGTATGATGGGATTTCCATCCAAAAATCAAGAAAAATCGAGTTTTTCCACTTCTATCATCATTGTCTTTTGGTGGCGAGTTCTAGCTATTGGATGTGAGTGTTTTTATGCATTAATTGCTTGGATTGGATGGTGCTGAACTTGGTTACAGGTCTGAGAAGCTTGCTGTACTTTACTTTGGTTCATTTGATCAAATCTATGTGCCTAATGTGGAGTTAAATGCCAAATTTGCTAGTTTTGGTAACTAGTCTTGATTCTAGCTCATAATTTGGATCTAGATCTTTTATTTGTGCATCCTCCATCACTTTTAGGATTGATTGGGATTTAATTTTCTGTAAAATTCTATCATGGTATTAGAGCCTAATCAAAAGTGAGCTTTAGATTTAATTTTCTCAAGCTTTGATCCTAGATTTGAGTAGTATTAGCTTTGCTCTTGCTACTAGTTGCTAATCTAGTGATTGTACCTTCAAATTTGGTTTCATTTGAGTGATAATAGATCAAAGGGAACTTGTTTTGCTGAGTTATAGCTGCAGGAACCGAGATTGACCCATTTCCATTCAACCAAACCAAATTAGAAAGTTCTTATGAGTTGAATCTTGGAGAACATGTCTCCTAGTAGAGATTTTCATAAGGATTTGAATGCCACCACTCTTTAGAAGTTTGGATCAGCCATTTGAGAGCTTAATTAGGTCGTTCTTAGGCTTCTTAAGGTCCTAAAATACACCTTTTAGGTTTAGATCAAGTGTTTTGATGAGTTTTTCATCTAGAAATGCAAAACTAGTGAAATTTGTGTTTATATTCTACTCGATTTTGGATAGGTTTGTGATTGAATATGTCAATGCAATTCAACCTGAATTAAAGAGAATTTATTTGTAAGACATTTGTGTGTTATAAAGAGCTTTTGGTTCAGTATAGGTGGATTCACCCTTCTTGTGAAGGCGAGATCAAGGAGGAGACTAGTTTGATCAAATCTATAGTAAGTTTGGATCTAGTTTGGATCTTGAAGATAGATCAAGCTCAAGATCACCTTAGATCTTGTTGAGAAACTAGAGAGTGATTCATCTCAGGTCCCAAAGAGAGTGGGATAGCTAGTAGTGATCATATCTTGTACAATCTATCTTGTTTCTTTGAATCTATCTCCTTATCATTGAAGAAGGCATCCATAAGTGCCTATCTTTTGGATTCTAGTGATAGTTTGAACTCTTCAAACTATTCAATTTGGAAGTTAAGAATGGAATCCATCCTTATTATGCAAGATTTGATGGATATTGTGAATGGAGAGGAAGATGAGCCAATCCATCTACAAGAAGCAACTAAATACAAGAGAAGTGCAAGCTTGCACTCCATTGTATTAAGATGAATGTTGCAAATGATATGCTCAAAGAAGTAGGAGCATGTACCTCAGCCCAAGAGGCTTGGGAGACTCTTCAAAAGATCTATGAGTCCAAGAATACCTCAAGGTTACTTTCCCTCAAGAACCAAGTTCTTCAATGCTTCCAAGGGAGGAGTGAGAGTGGACATCAATTTGTTTTGAGAGTAAAAGATTTGAACAAAGAGCTTACTTATGTTGGTGAACCTATTAAAAAGAGTGAGCTTGTGCAAATAGTTTTGAGTGGCTTATGTAGTGATTTTACTAACCTTGTCCAAAGCTATGCCATCATGGGAAACTTGCCTACAATTGAAGACCTTCAAAGTGTGTTGATGGCCGAGGAGAGTAGGAAGGCTCATATCAAATCAAGGATGGAGAGTCTCTCCATCAATGAATGTAAATTTGAAGGTGTGGGATCCATTCCCTTGTGCTTTGGATCCTTCAAGAAGACTAAGATAGATGGTGTTCTCTTCATTCCTAGCATCACTAAGAATTTGCTTAGTGTTGGCCAACTTTGAGATCATGGTTTCATTTTGGATTTCTCTACTAATGTATGCAACATCAAGAAAAGTGGGATGATCAAAGCAAGGGGAACAAGGTTTGGGAGGTTATTTAAGCTTGATGCTTTTGTAAATCCTAACCAAGTTGTGATGGTAGCCGCATTGACCAAGATGACCACATTTGACTTGTGGCACAAGAGGCTTGGTCACATCAACACCAAGTCCATGGAAGCTATGTGCAAGGAGGAGCTTGCTCTCGGCCTTCCAAGATCTTTGGCAAAGCAGGAAAGGGTATGTGAAGCTTGTGCCTTGGCTAAGTCACACAAGTTACCTTTTTCAAGTTCAATCACAAAGACAAGTCATCCTCTCGAGTTGATCCACTCGGATGTGCATTTTGCTAGCACAAAGAGCAATGGTGGAGCTACAATGTTTGTCACCTTTATAGATGACTACTCAAGATATGGATGGGTATATCTACTTTCCTCTAAAGCACATGTTTTTGAGAGTTTTGTAAAGTTCAACACTTTTGTTGAAAAGCATCATAATCACAAGATCAAGCTCTTTAGAAGTGATAATGGAGGAGAATATATCTCCAATGAATTCAAAGACTTTTGTGATCAAGAAGGGATCAAGAAGGAGTTATCTTGCCCCTACACTCCTCAACAAAATGGGGTGGCCGAGAGGAGAAATATGACACTATGTGAGTAATCTAAAGCTCTAAGGTTAGATGCATGTCTACCTAAGTCTTTTTGGGGAGAAGCTCTCACATGTGCTAACTTCTTATTAATAGAGTTCGATGTATTTGCTATGTACATGTCCCTTTGGACAAAAGAACCAAGGAGGGTCCATCATCCATGAAGGGGATTATGGTAGGTTATGGCAATGCAAGCAAAGGTTACAAAATCTACATTCCCTCTTCTCAAAAGGTTGTCATTTCTAGAGATATCAATTTTTATGAGACTATAATGCATAAGCTTGAAGATGATTCATCTAACCACTCTATTGGAAGAGAGGTACCCGAGATCAAGGAGGAGCTTGATCATGAGGAGGAGCTAGAACCAAGAACACCAAGCACACCAAGAAGATCCACAAGGTCAAGGATGGAGACATTAAGGCTCACATACAAGGACAAGGGAAAGCAAGCCGAGGAAAGTACTTCTTCTTATGCCTTCATCACATCTTTTGAAGAGCCTTCAAATGCTAGTGAAGCTTTAGAATCAAAGGAGTGGTTTCAAGCTATGTGTGATGAGTACAATGCATTGATGGAGAATGATACTTGGATGCTTGTTGATTTATCTTTGAATAGGAATGTAATTGGATGTAAGTGGGTTTTTAAGCTCAAGTTGAGTCAAGATGGGAGTGTTTCTAAGCACAAGGCAAGGCTTGTAGCCAAGGGACATGCTCAATCAAAGGGCATAGATTATGATGAGACCTTTGTACTCATGGCAAAGATGGTCACCATAAGACTAATCATTGCTCTTGCTTCTCACTTTGATTGGTTATTGTTTGAAATGGATGTGTCAAATGCTTTCTTAAATGGTCATTTTGAAGAGGATATATTCATGGAGCAGCCTGAGGGCTTCATCAAGCAAGGTATGGAAGACAAGGTGTGTCATCTCAAGAGGATCTTGTATGGTTTGAAACAAGCTTCTAGAACTTGGAACACAAGGCTCAATACTTTTCTTATCTCTATTGGATTTACTCCTAGTGAGTATGATCCCACCTTGTACATAAGATTTATTGCAAAAGGCACTATAATTTTGTTACTTTATGTTGATGATATCATACTTAGTGGAGATGATTTAGAAGGTGGTGAGAAAACTAAGCTAGATCTATCCAAAGAGTTCAAGATGGTAGATCTCGGGCTTTTGCACTTCATTTGGGTATGGAAGTACTTAGATCTTTAGATTATGTCTTCATTTGTCAATCTAAGTATGCCATTTCATTACTCAATAGATTTAACATGCATGGATGCAAGCATGTAGAGAATCCTATGGAGCATGATGTAAAAGTGACCAATAAAGAAGATGAAAGATCCTTCAAGGACATCACTCTTTATAGGCAAATTATTGGCTCCTTAATGGGGATAACCATAACAAGACCTGATCTTTGCTATAGTGTTTGCAAGCTTAGTCAAAATATGCAAGATCCATTAGTTATCCATTGGAAATGTGCCAAAAGAATATTGAGATACATCTCGGGCTCACTAGATTTTGGGATCCTTTATAGAGGTGAATCCATTAACTTGCATGCTTTTAGTGATTCAGATTTTGTAGGGGACAATAAGGATAGAAAGTCAACAAGTGCCTTTGCCACTTACATTGGAGAAGGTGTGGTTTCTTGGCTATCAAAGAAGCAAGAAACGATATCTCTTTCATCAACTGAGGCTGAGTACAAGGCTCTAACAACCACAACCAAGGAAGTACTATGGATCAAGAGGTTGCTTGAGGAGCTCAAAGTGATCAGATCAGGTGTCATTACACTCATCTACAATGACAACATCTTAGCCCAACACCTAGCATCCAATCCAATCTACCATGCAAGGAGCAAACACATAAAGATTGCTCACCACTTTGTAAGAGAAAAGGTCCATGCTAAGGAGGTCTCATTGGAGCATGTTTCAAGTGAAGAATGCATAGTTGATATATTGAAAAAGCCTCTTCAAAAGAATGCTTTTTTGAAGCTTGGCTTAATTAGTAAAGCTATGTTATCATCTAGCTAGATTGTGAGGAGGAGTATTGAAATCTCACAATTCTAGCTTGACCATTTTTGGTCACATGCATTGTACTTGGCAAGATGGCCATGTAAATAGATGCCACACGTGCCAAATCACATAGGATGCTTTCCAATAAGTTCATTCCTCATATTACATTGTGATAGCATCTTTGAAATGAGGCAAAAATGTGTTTGGATAGGCTAGAGAAATTCTAGGATCTAAAATAGCATGTTTTTCATTGTTTTGGGATCTCGAGATCTTGACCCCAAGTTAGGGTGGATACAATGACCTATTAGGTTAGATGTTAGGGTTAGGGTATGATAAGTTCAGAGGTGCCCTAATATCTGAGCTTGAAAAGTATAAATGTATGATGGGATTTCCATCCAAAAATCAAGAAAAATCAAGTTTTTCCACTTCTATCATCATCGTCTTTTGGTGGCGAGTTCTAGATATTGGATGTGAGTGTTTTTATGCATTAATTGCTTGGATTGGAAGGTTTTGAGCTTTTTTATAGGTCTGAGAACCTTGCTATACTTTACTTTGGTTCATTTGATCAGATCTATGTGCCTAATGTGGAGTTAAATGTCAAATTTGCTAGTTTTGGTAACTAGTCTTGATTCTAGCTCATAATTTGGATCTAGATCTTTTATTTGTGCATCCTCCATCACTTTTAGGATTGATTGGGATTTAATTTTCTGTAAAATTTTGTCACTGATCGTTTTACCAATTAACTTCATCCTAGAGTAATCAACTACTCAAGTTAATTGCCAATGATTCAGAAATCTCAAATGTCTAGGTGCAGATCTCAATTATACTAGTATGAATCCACATTTAGATCCTCATCCAAACCATTTATAAGTTAATCCATAAATCTCCAATCCAAAGATTTGTTAACTCTGCAAGTATCTGTCAAAACAATACTTGATCACATGTTTATGTTTACCGACTAGGTTAAGTGCACCAAATAACCCTAGTAACCAGGAATACATAGTAGATTCATACAAGATTAATCTTGCACATATGTGAATAATCTCACTATGACCCAATACATAAACACAAATTTATCTGGCAGATTCCTCTAGAACCCACATATGTTACTCACATATCTCACTGAGATCTTGTAACTCAGCTACAAAATAATTTCTATTTCTCACGAGTAAATAACATATATGAAAAATCCCCGAGACGAATAACATTCACTCTCAACAGTTTTCCAATCCCACTTACCTCTAAATACATAATTCCTCCACTAAATCAGCCCCTCTCTAATCCTAGTACTAAAACTAAGATTAGGTTGATCAAATACAGAACTCTCAGACTTATATCATGATCAAACTTACTTCTATTCCAATCAAAATGGAATAAGTAACCTTTGACCTTTCACTGTACTACTTATAGATAATGATTCAAATATCAAACATGTTCTAGTTCCAGATTGTCCACACAATTCCTAGAGAATTCCTCTTATTCGAAAAGTTCCAATTAGGTATCTTACTTTGAATCTATCCGAAATTACTTTTAGAACAATCTCATTTCTATACCACAATTGGTTTTCTTCCAAAACTATGCAATCCACAGATTCCCAAAATAGAATTTCATCCCACCACTGCACCCCTCCTCTTAAAAAATTATCAATTTCAATAAAAGTTAACTGGAAAGATGATATATGAAAATATCCAAATCCAAGAAAGTCGATAATAAGTGCATTCCAATAAAGGATTCACTCTATTACAACCAAGACTTCCGCTTCAAATATTTTCAACCCTAGTGACAGAACTATCATTTTTTAGAAATCCATTTATGCAATAAGAGATATTCTAGGTTTAATAAATTGAAACACTTAAACCTTAGAATTTATCTGAATTCCAAGTCTATTCACACAAGTAGTAATTTATATGACATAACAGTCTTTCAGAAGAATAACTTCATGCTGGAAAGAATCATATAAACCAGTCTGATGTCTTATATTCGAGAAATTACTAAGAAGTAAAGGATTAATCAAGAAAGCGAGAAATAGATTTGAGGGTTTCTGATTTTGTAAATAATGAGATACCACATTGGGATCTAGATTAAACCTCAAAATTTCTCAAAATACCCCACACTCAAATAGTTTTATTTTTCCCATATCGCGACTAGGTACTAAAACACACCATTGATCATCAGATCTTTACAGTCCAAGAATTTCCTTTTCAAAATTACTGATGTCCCATACCATCAGCTTTTTCTTCTAGAAAACCCTTAACCTCCTTATCTGATATTCTAGAGATCCACTGATCATCTAGCTGTCCTATAATCCACATAGGATATTATCTCTTGTTCTCATACTCTAGAGAATTCCTTTATTTGGATAACTGGCATGCCTATCAGATGGATACCACAAATCCACATCTGACCTTGTGATCTAAGCAGAAGAATTAACATGGTTCACTATTACACTCTGAACCATTTTGGTTATTGACAAGCTTCGAAACCCTACTGATGCATCAAACCTAGGGACAAGCTTCTGTCAACTAACAGATCCAATGTAATCCACGTATCAAATTCCACTTCTAACATCACAATTGACATCCAAAACTGCGGATAACTCAATGGTTACAAAGATAACATTTATTAATTCAATTAAATGAATTTAATCCAAGAAATTATCCAGTATTAAGCAATTATTTACAGGGATTACCGAAATCTTAACAGCGAAATACATTTCCTGATCACACTTACTACCTCTGATGTCCACTCTTCTTCCCTCTTTAGAATTTTAAGTTCCCTGAAAATCTATTTCAGCTAAGGTACCAAGAAGACGTAACGACATTAGTAAATGTTTAAAAATTAATTACTGTAGGAAAAAGTCTAAACAATTTCATTTTTGTCCTATACCTGGGCTGAATATCTGATATATCAAAAATCATCTACTAGTATGTAAAACAGTTTTAGTCTGATCTTTTGAATAAAATTCACCATAGGACTTTACTGGAAATGAAATCAGTTATGTAATTTCTAATATTACAAATTTTCCAATAAAATCGGACTGTTTTTTCTTTTTATTGACTGGCTTGGTATTACTCCGTTAATATTGACAAAACCTATCCAAACATAGAATATGAAATTACAGGAATGGAAATCCCACCAATAGGATTTTAGTAATTCTTGAACCGTATCCTATTAGATTTACTGTCTAGATAAAGAATACTATTGCCACTCATTCAATCTGGTCATTTCATATTGTTTGATGATTTTAATCAAATTTAACGAGTATCTTGCACAAACGTTCACTTGACTGATTTCTAGCGATCAACATCGATTAGAAAACTATCAGACAAGTAACTGATTCCAAGTTTCTACCAAATTGAAATTCAATAAAAAAGAAAAAAAAAATTCAAATTTTAACTTTCAATCTGGGAGTTTCCAACTCCAAAAGTTAAAAGAATGACAGTACCGTAAAGTCTATCGACAATTTCATTGCGGTTCCTTCTGTCAATTTTAACTTATCTATCACTGGGGAATTTAGACTTAGTGAAAACACTATGATCAATTCTGACTGATAAACTCAGTTTAATCAATTCACTAATCTAAAATGATTCCATAGATAACGAAAAAATGACCAAAATTTTGATTTTTTTGGAAAACTCAGTTTCTGCTTTCTTTTACATAATTCAAAAATTCTGACGAAAATACTATTAGTACAAAAGGCAATCGAAATCAAAAAAATCGAAAACTGTCCAATTCCTAATGCTACTAATCCAATGTCAAACTGGCATGCAAAGCACACTACAGCAGTCACAAAACATCATTCCGGAATTTTCTTACGTAAACTTCAGTTTTACAGAAATTTGTCAACCATTAGCATTGATTTGTGACCCAATTGTCAGAGCACATGCGTATGACCACTCAAATCGATTGCAAATCGCTCATGCATGTCAGAATCACTATGAGAATCAACATGCAACCAATCCATGCAAGCACAATACTACAAATTAGGGAAATGACTAGCATGCAATCAGAACAATTTCAAATTTTGCCAATTTTACACACAAAACTACAAAACTTCAAATGATCATAACTTTGGCTATAGGACACCAAATTGGGTGTTGTAAAGCTCAATACAATCTGATTCTGGGAATGACATGGAATATTCTAGAATATGGCAAGAGGCTTCTGCAATAAGCCCAAACAATACATAAATAAAGTAGAGAGTTGGAAGTATTAGAAACAGGCGACCAGTTGGCATCCTGCGTGTGTGAGTCCAACGTTGGGCCTTAGGCTAATAAGTGCCATGGAGCACAATTATTCAATAAAGTATTTTAAACTTAGCTTTTGTAAGTTCTTATGCTGAGAAACATAACTTGATCTCAAGAAACACAAAGTGATCTTGACGGTCAAGATAATGATCTTGATGGAATAGTCAATCAAAGTGAAGGGGGCTCACCTCTCAAATCTATAAGAGCGAGCCGTTTTCCTTGTATTTGATCATCTTCTACTCTTCCTAATAAAACTCTATCGGTTTCTCTTTCGACTCTCTCTCTCTCTCTCTCTCTCTCTCTCTCTCTCTCTCTCTCTCTCTCTCTCTCTCTCTCTCTCTCTCTCTCTCTCTCTCTCTCTCTCTCTCTCTCTCTCTCTCGCTCCCTCCCTCCCTCCCTCCCTCCCTCCCTCCCTCCCTCCCTCCCTCCCTCCCTCCCTCCCTCCCTCCCTCCCTCCCTCCCTCCCTCCCTCCCTCCCTCCCTCCCTCCCTCCTCTCTCTCTCTCTCTCTCTCTCTCTCTCTCTCTCTCTCTCTCTCTCTCTCTCTCTCTCTCTCTCTCTCTCTCTCTCTCTCTCTCTCTCTCTCTTTCACTCTTTCATTAAGAAAACCATGGAGTGATCAGAGATGAACGCCGCATGAATCTAGTCTATTCCACGATCTGATCTGAAGCTAAGACTGACAACCTTAGCAAGCCTAGATCCCCACTCCTATTTCATCGCTTAGCCCTCTCCCTATTGGATCGAATCCGGATACTACATGACAAAACCCCTTCTTTGCCCGCTAGATCCGACCGATTAGGGAGGCACGGAAAGAGTCCAACAATGTAATTGGTTGCAAATGAGACTTCAAATCCAAGCTTAATCATGATGCTAGTATGAACAAGCATAAGCCTAGGCAAAAGTAGTTGCCAAGGGATATGCTCAATCCAAGGGGATTGATTATGATAAAACCTTTGCACTCATGAAAAGATGGTCACCATAAGGATGGATAAGGCCTTGGATCTCCATCATGTTCACCCAAGCAATTGAATACCATGAAAAATGAAAAACTTTACATTTAAATTTCATCTCAAACCCCTCCTTGACTCTTGACCTCAATGAAATGATGCACCAAAGTGATGTGATTGCAATAAAGTTGGGATGGCATGACTGAGTTGTTCATCAATAGACCAAATCGTGGATCAAATCCAATTGTCTTCCTTTATGATCACAAACATATTAATACAAATGATCACCTCCATATGAGTCTTCATCTTTGACACGTAGGTCATGTCTCCCACCTCTTCTCATCATCATCGTCATCCCTATTTAGATCACTTATCATGGATCACTTTACGCATTTCAAATCTTTCCCAAATTACCTCTATAGGCAGAAGTCAAGGTATTTGATGGATGAACATCCCATAAATGTCTATACAATGTACTAAAGATGTGATTTTCATTTATTTTGATTTAGTGCCATGCTTACCCCAAGAATTTTACTTATCCATTTGTTGAAAATGCTCCCCAAAGTCAATATGTCGAAATGAATCTGTATGCATCTATGCATGTAGTTATTCTACATTTTTATATACCTATGATGATCTAATTGTCTATCTATCACTCTATATATGAATTACATATGACACATGAAGTCTTCAAATTATCAATGGGCCCAACCTCAACATGTTGTCAATCCTTTGCAACCATATCAATTTGAATGATGTAGTCTAATACTTGTTGTTGTCTCTTTCATTGACTACAATCAACCAAGTTGTAACTTGTGGAGGTATTCAACAATTTTGAATAGAAATTTGTATGATTTTTTTGTTGTGGGCATATTGCTAGTATTGCAACCTTGTATTTGTTGCTCTCTCTTGCTTCCAAGTTAATTAAGGTGCAACTTAGATTTCTTTTAATAGATTGCTCTATTATTCATAGCCATTTTAAAATGTTTAATCATTAAACATTGTCCTATTTTGTAAGTTAAGTGGAAAATGATATTCCCACTTTCTTTATATATATTCATTGCAACCACCGTAGCTTAATGACTTGTCGATGAAATTCTAGTTTTCACGTTTATTTTCATACACGGATGATAACATCAACATCTCTTTGTTCACAGACATTTTTTCTTTTTACCTTTTTTCAATCTTATGGCTTTTTGTATAAAAGAAAAATAACTTTTTGTGAAGGAAATGGATGAACCTCCCTATGCGGAATTTGTACGTTGTGTTTTCTTTTCTTTTCTTTTTTTAAATTGTTACATGCACCTTTCGAGTGCCAGAAAGTGCATGTAGAAAAAAACAAAAAACAAAAATTAAAAGTAACTCAGTCATTCTGCGATCAAAAGCTACATCCCTTGGTTGAAGGGCCTTCCCGTGCAGAAGGACCTCCAAGATTAAGATTCTCTATTAAGAAAATTGGTTTTGACATGGAAGTAAAGAATTTGATGGGAGATTAAGATTAATTGTGGAAAGGTTTATAACTAATGGATTATGTAACAATAAAAGTCCTAGGCAAATTTTAAGGCAAATCCCCAAAGTCACACATGTATCAACTTTATTTCCCAACATAATGAACTTGAGAATCCATCTTAGCTTTTCTCTTGGCAATGTATAGAGTCTAGACATAAAGTAAAAACCCAAGAGCTCATTCAGACATCCCATAAGCTTGAAGTGTTCACAGAGAACTAGCAAAGTCCTACAACCAACCGGTTGGTTTTAAAACTTAATGATTGAGCCAAAAATCTAAAAATCGGCTAAAGGCCCGAGTAGCAAGAAACTTACCTCCTTGATGCAATAAGTAGCATTAGTGTTTTAATTTCTTTGGCAACCTCAGCTTATTAGAGTACTTCAAATGTATGAAATGTGTGTCCATTATTAAGGGTTCTACAATGTAAACTATGCTAATTTTCTACCAAGTTTCAAATTGCAAAGAATTGATTTCTTAAGCGAATTACAATAAACACTTTGTTTTCAATTTGAATGAAAAACCGGCCAACTTTGAAATTAGTCATAGGTCATAAAAGAAAAAAATAGATTGAACTAAGAAATTGCCAAAAAAAGAGAGAGTGATCAATGAAGCTTGAACAGCCTTGAAGTACTAAAAAAATCAAAAAACAAAAATTCAGGGTGCACATGCAAAGGTTTGTCAAAGGCCATTTCTTAATAATAAAAAGTGTTGGTCTTGGAGTCTTGGCGACTACTTTTGCAGTTGTTTTGAAGTTTTAACTACTCAGATGACCCTTAATATATACCAGCATTTAACGACCATTGACTATTCCCTGGGAGTGTGGGACCATTTCCGCGTAGTACCTGTATACATATTACAGATTGACGAGGACACAGAGTTCAAAGAGCCGACAGAGATCTTAGCGAGAATATTCAATATTGATTCGTACTTACGATACATTACGCTTTTTCGATCCAGAGAGCTGTTTTACACCAGTTTCGCAGGATCCAGTTTCTGAGATCTGACACATGCAGCATAAGAAAAAAGAAAGAAGTAAAGCATCTGAAGTTGTAAAGTCAAGGATGTCCAAGAATTTCCTGCCACACGTCTTTAAACGTCCTCACAATCAAATCGTGATACGATGGAGGGTTGAGCGACAAATAGCAGCGCAGTAATTCGTCAAGATCCTGTGTCTCATGGAGCTCTTTCTTGACTATCATCTCAACCATTGATACTCTTAGCTCTTCGTATGGATCGAAGGAGCATTTTACCACGGGAACACTGTTTCTCACTTTGCTCACTGTCGGAGATTCGTTATTGGCATAACGCATTTCATCCATGAATCTTTTTCCGCCATTCGGAGCCGTGATCTCTCTGTTTCTTCTTGTTTTCTTTCGCTTCACAAGTGCTTCTGTAAATTCCGTTTCTTTCCAACGTCGATCTCTCTGAGCGCAGCCACAAACAGATGCCAACCTAGGACGGAAAACTGCAGCCAGTTTCTCCTCAGGTTTCCAGTCACTTCGACGTAGGCGTGAATCCTTAGTGGTGCATGAAGAACGAAGCCTTTGATGCGAAATCCTCTCGAAAGGTTTCAAATTACATGAAAATCCATCGATCCATCCCTTAGACGTAGATTCCAGAATGCTGGAACACCAACTATTATCAAGCATAGGGTTGCAAAATTTTTGATGAGATTCAGTTTTGAGATTTTTTCCAGATCCCGTTGCCGGCAGCGCTCTCCGTCGGGCACCTCTTGATCTTTTCGTCTGTGCTTTCGAACGATTGATTGAAGCTGTCCGATCATCATGATCTACGGAAGCATTATTCTGCCAGCTAGTTAGGCAAACCAGGTCCGTAGATTTTCCAGTCTGGCTAACACTATCAGAAGTCTGTGCATCGGAAATCAGCTCGGTTGATCTTTCCTTTGTCTGGGTCAAGACAGATGAGTCGTGCTTCAAAACAGATGATTCGTCTTCAAGCGAACGAGTGAAACTGCTGGCGCTAGCAAAAGATGCAAGATCTTTATCCCAGTCGTAGTCATTTGTTTCGGCGCTAAGCTCTACAGACGAAACACTCAGCCTATAATTACAAAGATCAGAAGCTGCACCTTCAAGCTTGTAATTTTTGTTATCCGATCCAAAATGTCCAGGCGTGCAGCATGCAGCTTTTGACACAGGATTTGAAGACGACCGTAATGACTTGATTCTTCCGTCGCCTCTTTTTCTTAGAACAATGTTCTTTGACCCAATCTCGTTCTTTATTGTTGCTACCACATTCCACTTATGACGTTCAGGAAGATGGACTTCTTTGATTGTTCCGATCTCACATTTGGGCAATTCAAGCTTTTCCTCGTCATTGCCATCTCGGGAATTTCCCGAAAAAGCAGTATTCTTTTGTATTGTTTTTCTGGAAAAAGAATCAAGAGATTTCTGATTCATGGAGCTTTTGGGAACGCACAAATCTTTTTTTCCAGCCTTCAACCTGCGAATCAGCAGCTGCAGACGTCTGATGTAGGATACTTTCTCTGAAGCTTTGATAGATCGTTGCCGCTTGCGGTAGATGTTCCTATGCAGTTCTTTCAGCTTGGTAAACCAAACAAATGGTATTATACGAGACAATATAATCCGTATCTTTCCCATCTCTCTCACGCGGTCCCTGTATCTTTCTTTTTCACCCTGAACAGAGATCCATCCCTCAGACTACTATGTAAGGAACTCTAATGGATCTGAGAGGTGATATTATCTGAACGATTTCCCCCCAGCCTTTTTCCTTATTCATGTGGTAGATGAATCGCATTGCCATACGAAGCTTCAAGGATCAAATCCTCTGTTTATCCATACGAAAATCTCTCGGGTCTCTCCTATAAGCTTCACATGCAAAGAGATCGACATTGCTCTGTGACCAAGAACCATCAGTCGCAAAGCTCCTGAACTGTTTAGTGCTCTTTTCTTGATGCCTGGTAATCAATAATTAGATCTTTCCGAAATTTCATCTTTTCGAGCTAAGACGCATCAAAAAAGATATTAAAAACCGCTAAAAGGTCAAGGTAATCCTTGCTAAAATGTCGATCCAACGCAATGGGCATCAAGATGCGTCCTCTTGCGCATTATATACTTCAACACTACAATCGATCCGCGATTAGATCTTATCCCAAAAACACAAATGATGTCACGATCCATGTGCACATGCTGCCATTCCTCATGAAACTCCAAATTTCAAATTTCAAACCATTTCCCCCCACGATTAAGCAAAGCTGCTGCCTGCTTCTCGACCCTCAATCATTCTACAAATCCTCACGCCTCCGCGATCATTGCTTTCAACGACAAATGATGAAGCGCAGGACCTCGCCATCGCTGAGGAGAACTAGGACCGAGGAGGAACGTGAAGCCATGAGTCGAGTCTCGAATACGACCTGACTGTTTCCTCTGCTTCTGCAAAGAGTGCGTCCTGGAACCCAGACCTTTCTACGTAAAGTAATTCTGCACCGCTAATTCTTAACGACACGAAATCTCTTACCCAACCCAATTGGATGCTTGCCACGCACCATAGCCACCACATGTAAGGTTTCGACAGGCTCATTCTCTACACATGGCGAAATGTACATGTTGTTAGGAGTATTTAACGGTGGCGAACTTAAATGGAAACGTGCGAGTAGGATAAGGGAAATGTGGCACCACCACCACGCATGCCACCGACAGACGAGACAAGATACCAATCATATTACTACGGTTCCTCTGGTTTTCACACTAGTAGGTACAGTTATAGTCTATAAATGTCAACTCGATGAGAGTTGCACATTATTAGGTGTAGTTAGGGCCTGGTAGGGCAGTGTACTGTGTTAGGCTCTATATTTGTCGACTCGATGAGCGTGCAGGAAGGATGCAGTTGTTCTTCTGTGCGGGCCGCGGCGTGAGGCTGGAAGACGAGAGCGAAGAAGAGGACTGGAGTCAGAGTGAGGACACTGTCAGGAGGACGAGCGAGGGAGGGCTCAGGGAGGGAGCGAGGCTCAGGCTTCAAAGTTCAGGTACCCGCATGTGCAGGGCCATGCGGGCTGCCCGCTGCTGGCATATGGTCTACCGTCCGTATGTAATGGGGACAAAAAACAGTCACAGGCGGACATGTGACCTGTTTAAAGGTAAGTCTCGGGACTTCACCTACTACTCCATGATGGCCACATCAATCCCAGCGGTGTTGCGCAGGCGGCGAGGTCACACCTTCTACTCGCACTTGTACTTTGGTCAAGTCCTCCGCATGTGACCGATCTCTATTATATAGTTCTGCAGTACGAACGGGGGCCAGCTGCAGGGCCTACTTTTTAGAATGCCAACAACAAATTAAAGTTCCACAACAGACAAAACGTTTTTCTATTCAATCTTCTACAAGGGGCAAGTCTGATGTCTAGAGTTTAGAAACTACAATATCTTACATAAACAATAAATTATAGACATCTTTAGAGTTTTTTATGAAATTGATTTTTGAACATTGGATGAAAATAATCAAAGTAGCTCATCCCACAAAACAAGTTGGGTTCATCCCTATAAACAACTACATGAACAAACAAGGCAAAGCAACTAGTATCATTTCAACAAACTACACGAAGTGAGCAAGATGCATTGGTTGGGGCTGCCTACAATCTTGCATGTTGTTGGCAACATGGTTTGATGTGGACATACATTATATATGCATTGTAAAGTAATTAACAAAATTAAGAAAGCATCCTTACAACCAAACAAAGAGAGAACAAATAAACCAAGAACAATCAAAGGCTCATCAACTACAATATCATTTTAAAGAGAACAAACCTATTACATAATAAGGCCTCCCACCCTTTCACATTAACATGCACTTGCCACTATGTGGCAAATGACATGGCAGGGACCCACTACCACGTAAGGGCAACTCAACCCTTTTTTGGGCCATTTTGATTCTTTTACTAGTTTCATTCTCAGCTCGCTCCTTCAATATTCTGAAGAGATTGAATGCCTCTGATTTACGCTTCATAAAATATATTGTTCTTCTTGAATATTCATCAATGAAGGTAATGAAAAATCTGGCACCTACTAATAATAAGGTTTGCATTGGGCCACATATGTCTACCAAATTTTTAGCTACATGCTGATGACTTGATCTAAATGGAATCCTAGTTTGCCTTTTGATAATGCGTTATGGCAATCATAGAGGTCGATTTTCTTGTTTGGATAATATTAGAGATTGTCGAAACATGTCTGAAACATATGCATGATTTAGGTGACCAATTCTATACTGCCAAAGTAATCCTTTATTGACAAGAATAGAAAATTCAGGCCTTGATTTGTAGGAGAATAACAACGACTCAGTCTTTATAAGTATCCATGCCTCTTTCCGAGTGCAAGGATCATATTTGTCACATCGACAATTCTACATTGATCAGATTCGAATTCTCCTCTATGTCCTAAATCAGTAATTTTGTTGATAGATAACAGATTCGTAGAAAGATTAGGTAAATAAAAAAAAATTTAGAGAGTTGGAACTGAGCAATCTACCAGCTTAATCTTATAGTGCCTTCACCTTCGATAGTAGTGTTATTATCATCGAGGTATACGAACTTCTTGGTGCTGTAAGGCGTATAGGGCTGAAAACATTTGAGATAACTAATCATGTGCCAAGTGGCTTTGAAACCAAGAAACCAAGCCTTGTCATTTGATGTTCTTTGATAGTTAATCATGAATGCTTCTTCATCCACGTCTTGATTGGGGGCATGAGATGTCTCAACAACTGCATTCGCTTGTGATTCGAATACTTCTTGTGGTTATTCTTAGCTTTCAATATCCTGGAATCTTGAATGTTGTGATCGGTGCACTTGCAATACTTATAGAATGTCTTCTTCTTTGTTTGTGGATTCAATGAATGGATGTTCTTGATTTTGAGTCGGCTTCTTATTCGATTTGAACTATTTTGGACTTTTATTTTTTTGCATTCTCGAGCCTTTGTTTACATATAGAGCGTGCAAATCTATATTTGAAAAATTGGAAGCACCATTTCTTTGGTTGTTTTCTTGCATCAACATAACGATTACTCTAGAAAGAGTCAGATCTATGTGTGTCATCTAGCTTTCATATGTAGGTGGAAAGCTTGATAGCAATGTCATGATTGCATCTTGATAGTGTCAAAAATCGGTGGTATTGGCAGCAAAAGACTGAGCGAGCATGCTGCATGGATCGGAAGCACAACAAACAACAACAAAATAATTCAAACGAAGGATTCAGCAAATGCACAAATGAGCAATGATAGTACTAAGAGTGAAAATGTACTCTGATTAATATCAAACAAGGAGTACAATCGCATGAAGTGAAAACTTCAGCTTGTTGAGCGTGATGACGCTGTCTATAGAGTGAGAACTCTGATCGTTGTATGTGATAACACTTGCAATGAAACTATCTGAGTGAATTGATAGATACAATTATCAGAAGATTATCAGAATTCTTGAAGAAGTTTTCTGATGAAGATATTTATCTTGATCTACTCAAAATATCTACAACTACTTCTTCTACAATTATTACAACCGCCTCATAACTATAACTGTATGTACAATGTAGGTGGCCTATCAATGCAAAGTCGTTGGGTCACAGATTTTAGACCGACAGTATCGAACTTTACAAAGTATCAAAAAATATACAAAGGATCGATTTTACACTGGGTCGAAAATATAGAAAGACTCAGATTTTCCAAGGTCGGATAAATCTAATCCGATTCGACCCAATCCATGGTCGAAGATGCCCAGATAATTTAGACCCGATCCAGGGTCAGAAAATCTCTGTTTGTTAGGCTTGACATTGGGTCGGAAAAACCCGATACTTGATTTTTTGATCTTCTAAACTCGAGCCTTCCGTTTTCTGGGTTTTGTAAAGTTTTCAAGATGCTCATAAATAAATGGATTTGAGGCTGAGCATCAAATTCCAACACTCCCCCATAATGTGGATCCTAAAAAGCTTTGATCTTCAGATTTAACATATCGTTGAATATGAGCTGGTGCTCTTTTTCCAGAGCCGTTGTGAAGTAATCTGCTGCCATCAGGTTTGTCCTGCTAGGTCGAATTTTGTACTCTGTGACAACAGTTGGCTGGAACTTTATTAGGCCTTTTGAACTCCAGTGCTAAGTTGCATTTTAGATCTTTCATCAGATTCAGATTGATACTAAATAGTAGAGTATCATCTACATAGAGTGTGTAGTTGATGAAGAGACCGATACAGACTTAAAAATAAAAATTTGAGTCTGCCAAGTTTGGATAGAAATCATTCTCGTTAAGAAATGCAGATTTGTTCTCCTTTCTTGCTTTGCACTGGTTAGCATCAATGGTTGACTTGGCCTCAATCGTTGTCTACACGAAGTAGCAGGCTTAATCATTCAAAAAATGGGATGGAGACTATCTGGATCGAGTTGATCTTTGAAATTCGATCCTCTGATGTAATTCAGTCCGTTGAGATTCTAACTCATTTTTTAAGTCAGTATCGATTTTTGACTATTCAACCCTTAAATCGGAATTTTGCTATTCGATACTTGTGTCAAAATTTTCTGCAACTTTCTCTTTGTGGTCAAAAAATTGATCTTCCAGAAAACTGACATATCTGCTCATGAATGCTTTCTGAGTGTCCAAGTTGCAGAGCTTGGATGCCTTCTAATCTGGAGGGTAGCCAATAAAGATTGATCTGTTGCTATTTGACCCTTGAGTCAGATTTTGACTGGTCGACCCTAGGGTGGGATTTTTCTGTTGATCAATAGAGATCTGATTGAAAGCTTTGCATCCAAACCCTCTAATATTTGTGAGTGATGGCTTCGATCTTGTCCACACCTCATAAGTGTCGTGCCATTCCAATGTAGAAAAATCAGCATCTACACACAAAATGAGATGAAAACTCTAATAGATCTTGATCAAACATGAACCAAAACACAAAGTACTATTGTTGTTTGTACATTTACAATAAGCTACTGTATTTCACACGTGTGGATCTAAAAATAACAATTATTGATCATTCTACACATAGAATTGCAAGATATCAAAAGTATAGTGCACCAATGGATAGTAGCACCCAAGAGAGCCATGTATAAGCATGAATGAGATAAGAGAGAGAGAAGGATCTCTCTTTCCATGAGTTACATCCTTTTATAACAGGTCCAAAACCTAAATTGCCACTTGGTTTCCCTCCAATATGAGAAACCCTACTATTTTTAGGACATTCAAATTTGAATCTATTCAAACTCGACTTCTAAACTTTCCCACACTTTCCAAAAGTGTTTATTCAAATGCTTTTAGACTAATATAACTTTGAAAAGTCAAACTCTAAGTCTAATATGAAATTGGCCTCAAATGTCAAATATGACTAAACTAGTTGAAATCTCTCACACTCCCTCTTCAACTAGTTTTAGCATGGACTTTGATAACCCTCCAAGTGATGTCCTATGCTTCATGAACAAGTCATTTCCCAATGCTTTGGTTCAACACATTCCCTTGAAGACACATGTTGAAGCTCCATCTCCTTTGCAATGACTTGCTCCCTCACATAATGATATGCCACCTTAATATGCTTGCTCCTAGCATGAAAGATAGGATTGGTTGCCAACCTTTGGGCCGATAGATTGTCACAAAACATGATTAGGCTCTCTGAAAAATCTAGCAAGTGAAGATCCTTGATCATCCTCTTGATCCATACCATCTCCTTTGTGAAATGTGTAAGAGCTTTGTACTCGGCCTCACTAGATGACAATGAGATAGTGGCTTGTTTCTTCCACATCCATGATATAGCTCCATCACCTATGAAAATACAATGAGCACTAATGGATTTCCTATCCATTATATCTCCAGCATAGTCCGAATCTGAAATTCCAAAAAGGTCAGGTGATGATCCCGCATACAATATGCCAAAATCTCGAGTTCCAATGATGTACCTCAAAACTCATTTTCCTAGCTTCCAATGCTCCTCACTAGGATCTTGCATGAATTGACTCAATCTTCCAACACAATAGCTTAGATCTGGTCTAGTAATGGTTAGATAAATGAGTGAACCAACTAGCTTCCTATAGAGAGTAATGTCCTTGAAGGATCTTTCACTACCTCTTATAGTTAGCTTTACATGAGACTCCATAGGTGTATCACAAACCTTTGCATCTACTGTATGAAATCTTTCTAGAATAGAATTAGCATGCTTCTCTTGACAAATGAAGTAGATTGAGAAGATCTAATGACTTCTATTCCCAAAATGTAATGCAAGTTACCAAGATCATGCACCTCAAACTTAAGAGCAATCTTGATATCCTCCACATCTTGATTGTTTCCACCACCCAAGATGATATCATCCACATAGATTAGCAATATGGTAACATCATTTTCACTCATAACAAAGCCTTGAGAGAGTAAAAAAGTGTTGAGAACTCATAAGGAAAAGTAGTCAGGTGAGTGTTTCTGAAAAAGGCAAAAACAGATGAACTTGTTTGCTATAGGATTACATGAGTCTTCATTACTAGTGATAAATAGTCTAGCACCATATGTGCATTATTTCGAATCCCATTATTCAAACCACCATATCGATCCATTTTTTCTCATCATTGATTTTAAAATCATAGTCTCACTAGCGAGGTACTCTACACTCTAGAGAGATTACTAATAGATAATTTTGTTTGTTCCCTAGAAATGAAAATAATGAACATGGTATAGATGCATAGTGTGCATGTTCTTTCTTGTTGTAAATTTTACAGATTTCATGTATATCTTATCTTGTTATGATGTGTAGGCTAGGTTAATCACATTTTAAGGCTTCTTAACTTCAATATTCCAAATAAATGGGCTTACATGGCATTCATGTAAGGATGAACCACAAACAAGAGGGGTCCACATACTCAAGTGGAATAGTCCACTAGCTAAATAGTCCAACACATTAATGTTGTAGATTCTCAAAGCACTGAAGTTCTTGTCACCCAAAATAAGTAGCATGGTACTTTACATTCAAGAATAGTTCATATCTTCTAAATGTCTTTGCCTCATGTAACTATATTAATTGGCATTGATTAGTTATGTATTGTGCATGTCCTTTCTTGTTATAAGTTCTAAGAATGACATGTAGATTTTCTTTTGTTAAGATGTCTTAGCTAGGTTGAAAATTCTATGGAACTTGTTGCTTTGAATTTTGTACAACATTGAGGTTATGTGACATTTATGTTTGGATGAAAACAAAAGGGAGGGATGACACAAATCAAGTGAAATAGTCCACCACAAATTAGTGAAAATGTTGTGGAGAGACATGGTATGATTTAGTTTGGTTCTAGGAAGCAGTGCAAGCCTATATTAGCATTTCTCAAAGTGATATTTATTATATGACTAATCATAGTTCATATGACTTGAAGATTGACTTTACATATTCACAACTAGCATCATGCACAACGATTGAAAACCTAAAAGTCTTGTTGAAGAAATAAAAATATGTGGAGCATATCTAAATAAAGATTTCATTATAGAAAAAAGAGTCTTAATTTTATATTAAAGATGTTTTAAGGTAACTATAATCATTTTATGCATACCATAAGTACTATTTATCAATAAGAATTGTCATCGCACATAGAATATTATCATACATCCTTCCAAAAATATGAGATGATAACATCTTAAATAAATCTACAAATCTACTAAGTAAAATACACACACACACACACACACACACACGCACGCACGCACGCACGCACGCACGCACGCACACACACACATGTTCACTTCTAAAAGGACTTCATAGAATCGTGCATAAATTAATATGATACCTAAGTGGAAGTAGAATTGCAGGGGAACACCCTTTTGATTCAAGTGAAATTTATTCATATTATAGATGGTCCATCAAACTATCATGATAACACCCTTAACGAAAAATGGGATAGACAAGAAAGTGACATACTATGGTGACAACGTTTCAAACTTAAACATATATGAATCAAAAAACTCAAAATTTTCAATGGAAACAATTCCAATCTACCCTACTAGTCAACAAGTCTTTCACACTTTTAAATTATGTAAGTGCTACAGAAGACTTGGAAAAATCTTATCCCATGTTGTAGTGGCCCTTGAGTGCCTATAATGCAAGGATTTTGTTCCCAAGGGAGTAGTAGTTTCCTTTACAAGGATAGCTAATCTTCACGGTTTTCCTACTCTCCACACGTAGTTAACCCACTCCTAACTAACCACAAGCAAATAACCAGAGAGGCCTCTTTAGCCTTCCCCTCTCTCACCTCACTTATTATTACAAGAAATGGTGAAAGCAATCAACTAGAAAGCATTAACAAAATGGAGAGAGTAGTAACACAGATTTCACATAGTCCCTCTTAAACAAGTCAAGACCAAATTCTTTGAATCCTTTCGTCTTATAGCATAAAAGGTTAAAATTATGCCGAAAAGCACTTACAGTACAAAGCACCATAAAGTGAAGCAAGTTTTAGGATACTAATGATCAAAGAGGAGCTAGATAAGTACCTTGAAGTAGACATCATTTATCCAGTCTTGAGCAGTGAATGGGTTTCATTTATGAAAGATTAATGAAGCAACTAAAAAGAGTTATCATCCTTTACCTTTTTTAGACTCTATTTTGGGAAAAAGTTGATAGTTATAAAAGATATAGTTTTCTTGATGGTTTCTCTAGGTATAATCAAGTTAATATCAAAAAGGAAGACCAAGACAAAACTACTTTTACAACTAAATGATTTCTTTAGATTAGATAGATTTTCCATTTTAAGCCCTCCCTATGATTCTTGATTTGTTTGGATGTAAACAATTCAAAATCACATCTAAGAATGAAGTCCAATGAGGTTTGACTGGAAATGGTTGGCTTTAAACAATCCCTCCAACAATTCAAATGACAACAACAACAAAAACCAAAAATATTGGACAAGAAAAGGAAAAAAAAAACTAGACAAAAAATTTCAGTGGTTTTGTAGTATTTACATACCTGAGAAGAGTGAAATACTTGTTGAGGCGATATTGTACCAGTGCAATAGAACCAATTATATTGAAAATTTTAAGTATTTCTGTTTAGGTATGTTTTGTTTTGAATATTTATCACCATAGCATGTCACCTTCTTGTCTATCCCATTTTTAGTTGAGGGTATTATCAAAGCAGTATGATGGATCATGTAACATATGTAATATGATTAAATTCCACTTGAATTAAAAGGATGTTGCCAAGTAATAACAAAATCTTGCAATTCTAGTTCCACTTAGGTATGATATTATGTACATCAATAGTTGTATGCATGACGCTTTTAAAAAGGGGAATTAGCTAGAAATCCTTCCAAGTAGATAGCCCTACCTTTTTATAGTCCTTGATCATGTAGGTTCCTTAGTAGCCCAATGAACATTGCTACATATGAAAACATTGGAACGCCATATGATTTTAAGTATATTTTCACTTAGGCTATCATAGCTTCCTTCCTTCTATAGCTACTTCATACATTATTTGTTTTTGACAAGTGCCAATAATATGTTATGAGCAGATTATTTGTTTTTGACAAGTGCCAATAATATGTTGTGAGCAAATTGATATTTATTCTGATAATCATGTTACATGAGCTTCTACCCTCATGTTCATGATTTTTTAAATAAAAGCCTCCACACTCATTCTCGACTAGGCAAACAAACTATGCATGGCACCACTAAACAACAAAATTGAGTACAACTTTAGTGGTAGGTGGCCCTGTAGTTTATAGCATGGGTTGATGCGAAGTCCTTTTAGAAGTTAATTGATTTGTTTTTCTTGCCATTGGATACATGTGAGAACTAAATCTGTATATGACTAAACTTAAGTAATTCTTGATTCTCCCAACATATGCAATCTATTTTACCATGAATAATACGCCTTCTTTTTTAATATATTTGTAAATCTATTTAAGAGGATGTTATGATATCAAATTTTTGGGAGGATGTATGATAATGTTTTTTGTGAGCTATCAATTCTTATTGATAAATGGTACTTATGAAATGCATAATATGATATTCTCCTATGTTGATATATAGAGACCATGAAATATGACCATGACCATGTTGATAGTGACCATGAAATATATTCAATTTAAATTTAAGACCTTTTTATACAATATCTTGATCTAGATATGCTCACATGTAAAACATAGTTTTATTTCTTCAACAAAACTTGTAGACTTTCAATCATTGTGCATGATGCTAGTTATAAATATGTAAAGTCAATGTTCAAGTCATATGATTAGTCATATATTAAATATTACTTTGAACGATGCTAATCTAGGCTTGCACTACTTCCTAGAACCAAATTAAATCTTACCATGTCTCTCTAAAACATTTTGACTAGATTGTGATAGACTATTTCACTTGATTTGTGGCGGCTATCTTTTTCATCCAAACATTTATGCCACATGACCTCAATGTTGTACATAATTCAAAAGAAGAGACCTAGAAAACATTTCAACCTAGCTAAGGAGTCTTCAAAAAAGAAAAGTCACTTGTCACTCTTAGAACTTATAGCAAGAAAGGACATGCGCTAACCAATGCCAATTAATATACATAACATTAGGCAAAAACATATAGAAGATATGAATGGTTTTACCATGCAAATGTAACTTATTCATGGTGATAAGAAATTCAATACTTTGAGAAACTACAACATTAATGTGTTGGTTCATTTAGCTAGTGGATTATTTCACTTGGGTATTTAGACTCCTCTTGTTTGTCATTCACCCTTACATGAATGTCATGTAAGCCCAATTATTTGGAATAATCAACTTAAGAAGCCTTAAAGCATGTTTAACCTGGCCTAGACTTCATAACAAGATGAGGTATATGTGAAATTCATTGAATTGACAACAAGAAAAAATATTCACAACAAGCATTTATTCCATGTTCACTATTCTATTTATAGGAGACAAACAAATCTATATATTATGAATTGCTCTTTGATATAGAGTACCTCACTAATGAGAATGTGATTTTAAGAATTGAGGATGAGAGAAAAAAAGTGGATCTATATGGTAGGTCATTTGTTGTGCATTGTTGGGCCATTATCTCTATGTTTGGGATCAATTGGCTCTCAAGTTCACATCAATAGAGTCTCATTTTTTTTGTTCCAACCAATCTTGATATAGGGTCCATAGCTCAAATGACCATACCTCTCGTGCCAAAGCTTGCCTCGATTAGTGTCCCCTGCTGACAAGGCCTCTTGGCTAGGAATGGTTGTGTAAAGCTTGTAATTGCATTCCCTTGGCTACCACCTTGAAGCCTTGATCTTTGTCTTTTACCAAACATGTAGATTCGTGAAACTCTACCAACATGTTCTGTTTGGTAATGGCACCAACAGATAACAAGTTAATTACTAATGGTCATAGTCACAACATGGTTGACTTGACAGATCCTGATGAAGATCCAACCCTAAACACGTTCTCATTAGACGAGAGAAGTAATCGAAGTGATGTGGGTGTATCATCTCAGCATCCATCTCCAAGTTTGATTCCCAACAACAAACTTTACAAGAGAGTTTTCATGCACCTCTTTTGGATGATGCACAACTCGCTTTAGCTGAAGTTTTCACTAGTTCGTCATTGTACATGGTTAGTCCTGACAAATGGAAAGTGTGTGTGGCACAAAATCGCAGAATATGGTCCTAGATTTTGCCCTCCCTTGTATCATCAAATGAGAAATCACCTTCTCGACAAATGTTATGCAAATGTCAAACAAGGAGTTCAGACATTGATTTTAAACCACACTGGATCATCAAGATGTACCATCGTAAGTGATGGAGGGTCAAATGTGCAACGACATCCATTGATAAAGATCATGATGGTTTGTCCTCATGGTGAATGTTTCATAAAAGCTGTGGATAGTTTCGGTGAAATCAAAATTGGCACTTACATAGCAAACTTGTTGAGTGATGTCATAGATGAGATTGGATCAACTAACGTTGTCCAGGTGGTGATGGACAATGCTAAGAATTGTCGAGCTGCTGGTAGAATATTGGAGGCTTGTTATCCACACATATATAGCTCGGGATGCAACACACATAGCTTGAATCTTGTGTTTTATGATTGGTACAAGAACGAGGATACTCAATGGTTCAAAACCATTATAGACGATTGTCAAAAAATTGTCAAGTTTGTAATAAAATGTCAAAAAGTTCTTGACATTTTTTGACAACGCATGGTATGCATGCTGAACTACCCACCGAAATGAGATTTTGCACAAATTTTTTCACACTTGAATCACTATTCCGAACTAAAAATGAAATCATGGAGACTTTTGTTTGTACATTATTCTCTGATTGGGAGGAGGTTCAAGCAATGAGAGAGAAATTGAAAGTCAAAATCTTGTGTACAAAGCTTGTAGACTCTCATTTTTGAGACGGAGTGTGTGATGCTTGCCATGTCATGATGCCGATAGTGTATAGTGTGCGTCAATTGGACTCAAATCTACCAAACTTCAAAAAAGTGTGGATGGCTTGGTGGAATATACAAGAGAGCCTAAATGATCCACATGAATTACCACAGTCTGTGGTCAAGCATTGGAGACCACGGCAAAGCGGGATATATTGAGCAAGTACCTTCACACGCAATGGACGATGGCACATACACCTCTCCACAATACAGCTTTTTTGTTGGACCCTGAATATTGGAATCAATCTTTAAGGGATATTGACGAGGAAGTCATAAGTGACTTCTATGACGTGCTGAATTCTTTTTATAGCAACGAGGACACTAGAACGGAAGTAGTGAGGGAACTTACACAGTACAAAGAGAAGGAAGGTATTTTTAGTTCTTCTTTTGTGTAGAATCTGTCAAAGACTATGCCAGCTTGGAAATGGTGGATGTTGAATGGGAAACATACTCCTGCGCTCAGGTCGATCACTATGAAGATACTAGCGTAATGTGCAACGAACTCTAGTTCAGAAAGAAACTGGAGTACCTACAAGTATGCACACAACACATTGCGAAATTGACTGTTGAGTGATAGGGCTGAAAAACTTGTGTACATGTATTTTAATCACAAAATAATAAAGAGAATAGGAAATGTTGATTATATAGAGGAGATGCCTTTATGGGGATGGATGTTTTGGGAGAAGAAGAGATGGAAGATCTTGCAGTCGTCAAGATTGTGTGGCCATAGACTATGAGGTTGATGAAAATTTAGAAATCGAAGAAGGCATTACGCGAGCCGACAAGAGAAAAAGAATGGAAAACCTTCTTTGAAATTGAAATACATGTATACAAAGTTTTTGAAGTATAGTGAAATGCAAAGTTATATTGATTTACCAAAGATAAGTATATTAGAGAGTTATCGATTTGGATATCAAATTGTGTGTGATTTACCATGATAAATTAGATGTTTAGTTTTATTTTTAAGTGTTTGGGTTTATGAATCTATGATATTGGTTTAGGGTTTAAGGTTCATGCAGATTTGGTTACACTTATACAAAAAATACCCATTTGCACAAATAATCAAAATAAATCCAAGGATCCAAATAAGTAAGGACAGTAAATTTCTGCAATACTTGATTTGTGATTCGTGACATGAAAAAGTTCAGTACAAAAAGTGAACATTGAAGTGGCCATTCTAATGCTCTATTACAAGCTACCGAGTTCTGAAGGCACACATCTCTTGGATTCTACGATAATCATCGTGCATGTCTAGTGTGATGTATAAATTTTCTATAATTTTATAATCACATAACTTGCACTTATTATCCAACATCATATGTTGGACAAGACAAGCAATGTGATAAAAATGCGTGCACGGTTATTGGTAATGTCCACTCCATGAATGACAATTGTGGTGGCAAAGTGGACAACAATCTTGGAGTGGGTTGTCTATTATACGCTCTAGAACATTAGGGTGCATGATCCTGTGAGATATATGGCTGCCACCACCTGGCCCTTCAAGATTTTCCAACCGACGATGCAGCATTTTCATTTTAGCCTTCAACTGTCGCATATCGTCATCGTCGTCATCGTGTGCTTGAAAAACAAAAGATCATGTCAGCTTGAAGCATGTTTAAGTGCATGATTTATATTCTACTAACATTTTTGGTTTATATACCTGCTCTTTTCCACGGTTGAATGTGCTCTCTTGACTATGGAGCTAAGACTGTAGCTCCTCTATTTGGTCATGCACCTGACATGATGCACCAACGAGAGCATCCCGTAACTCTGTTTGAGTAACAGAAACACTCTCGCTCCAAAGGTCAGACATCGACTACTTAGCGAGTTTTGAACTAAAATCAACAAGTGTATCAAGAACATAATGCATGTACAACATTTTAGCAAAGCTCAGGCTGCAATCTTGATGGTGTAAGTGTTGTGTCATGCAAGCCAGATATATCTTTTCGGCGTTGTTTCTGATACCTTTGTTCTCACAGTTTCCAAGTTTGAAACATCCTTTTTTGACGTCTGATTTGGGAGTTGGCCAAATTTCAAGGACCATCTCCATAGAGACAGTGTCATTTATATGTTTCCATTGCACACCATCGAGATCGGCCCACTCAGATGTACGAGCACCAATTCTAGCCATCTCATTGATATCAGTTCCTTCAACTATGGCTCTCAACCGCTCGTATGCCTTTTTTTGTCTCTCTTTATCCGCGAAGTTTCTACTTCCAAAGGAGGCCATATCACCTACAAGGCTACAAACTTTAAAACTCTCATATGTTGCAACTTGCAAGTAATGCACAAATTTATGATATAACTTTTAGTTTAAAAATATCACATAATTCCACATCGATTTAATATCACATAATTTCATAACTCCTTTCAAATTTCAAACATATCACAAAATAAGCTTAGATAAGTTTGCAATCACGTTGTTTGAAAATATCGCAACATGTTATATAACTTATCTTCATTTTTTGGTCTTTGTACATAGTATCTCCAGATTCAAAATATATAAAATGCAGGCATCATTTCGGCCATTGGCCGAAGATCTTGCTCTAGGGATGCAAGTTAAATCTCTTAAGATTATTATCTAAATCTTCTAAATTTTTTCTTGCATGCTCATCAGTAATATAATATTCTTTTGCGACGATATATTTGATATGCTCTGCATTAGCTCCTGCAAGGCTCTACTTTCAGCCAGGATAGTGCAATGCACAAAAATCCTCACAAAATGTGATAAGTTCAGTGATCAGCTATGCCACTGACCATGTGTTTGTACCTCTGGTGTACAAATGGTTGCGATCTAGCAACTCGGGAGCTAACCACGGCCTAAGCGCATGGGTTGTCGGATTGGCCACCTAGGATTTTTTTGATTCGTATTGAACCCTTACTGCCATTCCTCAATCGATGACACTGGTTATAGATTCATCAATAACACCTAGCCAAGTGAATAGTTGTGCACCAAAGATGAATCAATAATTATCAGGTACACAAATGGTTATTGAAGATTCATCAATACCACCTAGCCAAGTGAATAGCCGCGCACAAAAAATGAATTTAGAATAACCACAAACTGGAGACTAATCATGGAACAAACAACCATGATAGTTATAAATTCATCAGTAGCACCTAGCCAAGTAAATAGTCATGCACCAAAGATGAATCAGTAATTATCAGGCACACAAATGATTATTAAAAATTCATCAATAGCACCTACCCAAGGGAATAGCCGTGCACCAAAAATGAACCTAAAATAACCAAAAACATGAAAAAATGATATCAAAAATTAAAAGTACGAAATTCAAAATTTAACTATCTTGGATTATTGTTGTGCGCAAATAAAATCACAATCAATAAGATTAGGAAGAAAGAGTATTAGAAAGATGAAATGTGAGAATGAGGGCGGGCTACGACCTTACTTTTATAATGAAAATGCCCGCGGGCTATGTAAGAGGGGGCCCGACGAACAACTTATAGGGGCCCGGTGGGCTTCTTTGGTGAGCCCGGCGGGCTGTTGCACCGAACCCCCCAGTCCACATCCCACCAACAGGTCATTTTATGATAACGTTATTATGAATTTTCACGTAATCATGTCAACATTATAGTTATTTTCATAAAAAAAAAAAAAGAGTAACTACGTCAATATGAAAACCCTGCATGAGACTCCATTAGTGTATCACAAGCTTTTGCATCTAACATATGAAATCTTTCTAGAATAGAATTAGCATACTTCTCTTGACAAATGAAAGTAGATTGAGAAGATTTAATAATTTCTATTCCCAAAATGTAATGCAAGTGACCAAGATCATGCACCTCAAATTCCTTCTTAAGAGCACTCTTGATATCCTCCACATCTTGATTGTCTCCACCACTCAAGATGATATCATCCACATAGATTAGCAAAATGGTAACATCATTTCCAGAAAACCTATAATATAGTGAATGATCATACTCCCTCATAACAAAGCCTGGAGATAGTAGAAAAGTATTAAGCTTAGCATACCAACTCCTTGGTGCTTGCTTAAGGCCATACAAACTCTTTTGTAGAAGACACACATGATTTGGCTTTGTAGTTGAAATGTAGCTCTCAAGTTGCTCCATGTACACTTCCTCCTCAAGATCACCATTCAAAAATGCATTTGTAATGTCCAATTGCCATAGATCCCATCCAAGAGAAACGATGACCCGAATACTCACCATCTTTGTCATAGGTGCAAAGGTTTCATCATAGTCAATACCATGTTCTTGAGTATATCCTTTTGCCACCAACCTTGCCTTGTACTTGTTGATAGATCCATCTTGGTTTGTCTTCACCTCAAAGATCCATTTGCATCCAATAGCTTTCTTGTCCTTAGGTATTTCTACCAATCTCCATGTTCCATTTTTTCATAAGAGCTTGAAACTCAAGCTCCATTGCTTGGATCCACTCCCCTTTGTTCCTTGCTTCATCTACACATGTAGGTTCATCAAAAGAGGTTACGAAAGCAAAATAATTTTCAGAAACTACTTGCTTACCCTTTTCATCATATGTGAGCCTTGAAGGCATTTGTCTTTCCCTTGATGTTCTCCTTGGCTTTTGACTTGATGATGGTCCTTCATCATCACCATCCAAAGTAGGATCCTTTACATCAACATCAAGAATGTTAGATCCATCCACATCACCATCAATAATGCTTGAAGATACTTTTGGAATGCTCCCCTCATCAAAAATGACATCTCTACCAACAATCACCTTGTTAGTAGAAGGAATGTAAATCTTATAGGCTTTAACATACCTTTCCTTGAAGATGGGTCCTCCTTGGTCCTATCATCAAGATTTATGTTGACATAGCATGTGCATCCAAAATTTTTAAGAAAGTTGACACTCGGCCTCCTCTTGAATAGCATCTCAAAAGGTGTCCTTCCATCTGAAATAGCACTCGGCCACCTATTGCACAAGAAATTAGCACATGACAAAGCTTGATCACAAACTTGAACAGGCTCCATTCTGTATCTCATCTTTCGTAAAAAAAAAATTAAAAAGAAAAAAACATGAAAAAAGAATAAACAAAGAACAAGAAATCCACAAAAAGCATCAAGGGACTCAATTTTTTTTTCTTGTTTTTTACCGTTAGTTTCATTTGCTCTTTCTTCTTCTTTTTTTGATCTAATTTTATATCCGCTTTTTCTTTTTCCCCCCTCTAAAGTTAAATTTTGTTTCAAAAAAATTTTCTTCATAACTTTTTGTCGATTCTCATCCCCCTCTTCTCTATACCCCTCATTTCACCTTCTCTAGCAATGGTCTCACATCGCCACGCACACCAACACTAACGACATACGCAGGTGCCACGAGACTGTCACCAAATTTGCAGTGGGTACATGTGAGAATATTCTGGTGATGACTCTTCTAACAGATTATAGATGTTATCACCTGAATAATAGTGGGAACATGTGAGAAGATTCTAGTGATGATTACGGAGTCAAGCCGCCAAACTACGTTAAAGAGCATTGACAAATCACTAATAAGGTGTTTTAGAATCAATATGTAGCAGGAACTACAATGCCAGAGAATTCGACAAGTAGCGGACCGCAAGTCGTGGACCGGCCAATGAGCAAAAACAAAGCCCAGCATCTCACCAACATATTTTACGGCGACGAAAATAAAAACATGGCTGAGTCAACCATAAGGACTTATATCTATTTGTAATATAATGTCAGACACCCATAGAAGGTGCACTATACTTGTAAGCCTAGGGCAAGAGAAGTAGAAATAGGTCTATGCTCTAATGGCCTAAACTTAAAAAGGTAGATTCCTATCAAATTCTTGATAAAAGCATGAGAGTTCTTGCACTCGGAAAGAGACAAGGATATCATATAGGCTTAGTCATTGTAACTCTGTAACTGATTGTGCATTAAGCAGTTCAACATCTGTCAATAAAGAATTGATTTAGCATTATAGACATGGTCATCTTAATCATGTACAGATTTGTAACGTGTCTAGACGTTCTTTAGCTCTTGATTTAGACTATCGAATTAACGACCCTCCTGTCTGCCAAAGCTATATAATAAGAAAGGAAGCAAGAAGGCCATTTAAGTCAAATCAGGAACATATATCTAAAGATTTGCTAGACATTGTACATACTGATATATGTGGCCCAATGCAAACACCATCACTTCTTGGTGCTAAATTCTTTATTACTTTTATAGATGACGATTCCAAAAGAACTATTGTACTGAAGCCTTCCGATTCTTCAAGAAATACAAAGAATGTTGAGTTCTTGACATGCAAGAAGATCAAAGCCCTTAGGAGTGACAACGGTGGTGAATACATCTCGGATGAATTCAAAGACTACTGCTCAGCCAACGACATCGAACAACACTTCGCTGCTTTCTATTCTCCACAGTCGAATGGACTGGCCGAAAGGAAGAATAGGACCTTAGTTGAATCTGCCAAATGCATGATAACTCATGCTTCGTTGCCCAAATCTTTCTGGCAATATGTTGTTTCGATAGCAACTCACGTGCAAAATCAATGTATAACTACAGGCCTCCTTGACAGCAAAATACCTCATGAAGTCTGGATAGTATCCAAGCCTTCATTGAAGCATTTAAGAGTATTCGGATGCACTACTGATGCTCATGTCCTAAAGGACAACAAAAAAAAATTAGATGAGCATTCATTCGAAACTATTTTTGTTGGCTACTGTACTTTTGATGGAATGTATAGACTTTACAATATAGAGACATGTAAAGTTTTCACTAACAGGGATGTGATTTTCATTGAAGATCAATTTATTGATTTGAAGGGCGAGGACCAGATGCAGTTTAGAATTTTTGCCCTGACAACTGATGCATATTGAAAGACTGTTTCAATCTCTTCCAACAGTCACTTTATGCAATCAGACCTAGAAGAAGAAGAAGAAGCTGACACAGCCGACAAAAAGTCAAATCTCACATCCAGAGACTTCAACTAGAAGATCAACAAGAACTAGAACTCAGCTTGTCTGATATATTGATGAGTTTGCTCACTATTCTATTCAGGTTCCAACCATAGTTGAGGAAGCTATGTCACAGGCCGATTCAGATCTCCAGAAAGAAGCAATGGACAAGGAGTACAACTCATTGCTGGGGAACAACACATGGACTGTCACCAAGCTGCCAGCAGACAGAAAGGTAATCAACTACAAATGGATCTTTAAGATCAAATACAAAGTAGATGAAAGTATCGATAGAAGGGAAGCTCGACTCGTGGCAAGGAGATTTTCACAGATTCCCAATATCGACTACTTCGAAACCTTTGGTCCGGTTGTTAAGCACACTTCCACTCGACTACTACTATCATATGTTGCTGCAACAGATCTTGAGGTACACTAGATGGATGTAGAAATGACATTCCTCAATGGAGTTTTCGAGGAGAACATCTACATGATCCAGCCAAATGGCTATATCCTCAATGGTTGAGAATATCAAGTATGCAAACTCCATAAAGCTTTGTACAATCTGAAGCAATCATCCAGAGCATGGTTTCATCAAATCAACACATTCTTGATCGATCATGGATTTGAACATAGCTCTACAGACTATAATGTATATTTCAAAGCTATCAATCAATTCTTTGTCATCATCACACTCTACGTGGATGATATGTTGTTTTTTAGAAACAATACCAGACTGACAAAGGACACCAAGAGGATGCTATACCAAGAATTCGAGATGAAAGATCTTGGAGAGGCGCATTATTGTCTCAGGATTGAAATCCACAGAGACAAAAGTAGAATACTTCTCTATATCACCCAACAAAGGTACTTCTATAATTTGCTTTGCATGGATCCAGGTTTAAAATTATCCAAGAACAATGTCCTCAAACCAATGAGGAAAAGGCCAAAATAAAGGGATATCCATACCAATCATTATCAGATCCCTGATGTATGCAATGAACAGTACCAAGCTAGTACCAGGTTCGATCTTGCATATGCCATCAATTTCTTGAGCCAATATATGGCCAACCTTGGTATGATTCACTAGAAAGCTCAGAGTAATCAGACATGTACAAGCTAATATTGACCTCTGTATCTGCTATGTTGATGACGATTCATCCAATATCCATACACTTCATGGATATATAGATGCAAATTGGGCAGGTGATATCGACACTAGAAGATCGACTTCTGGACTTGTCTTCTTGTTCGATAATAGTCCAATATCTTCAAACAGTCAAAAACAAACCTCCACTACAATGTCATCTATAGAATCTAAGTACATTGCATCCTCTCAAGCTACTAGAGAGGAATTTGGTTGAGGAATATATTGCCTGATATTGGTCTCAAGATATTCTGCTCCAACAATTATTCAATGCGACAATCAGATTGCTATTTCATTATCGATCAATCCTAGATTTCACTCTAGGAGCAAGCACATGAGATTAAGTACCCCTACATCAGGAGCAAAATAATCAACAAGGAAGTAAGTCTAAAATTTTGCAAAACCCAATACATGACACATGATATATTTACAAAAGGGTTAAATAAAAAAGCACACACGAATTGTTGTGCTATCTGAATTTGAAAATCAAGGCGTTCAAGGATCCAGATTGGGGGGGAGGGGGTGCTAGATTTCTATCCTCTCCATCCCTATCTCTATGCTAATCTAGATCCATTCATTAGCTGTTATAAGTACTTGTACAGTTGCATACCATGCAAATAGAGAACCATAAATGTCTGCAACCCGATTGGAACCGGATGCTCCTCTTCCACTAGAAGAGGATCTTGGTCTCCTCCTAAAACCATGTCCACTAGAAGACATTGTTCTTAAAAAAAAAGATGAAAATATGTGTGCGTGCGTGCGTGCGTGTGTGTGTGTGTGTGTGTGAGAGAGAGAGAGAGAGAGAGAGAGAGAGAGAGAGAGAGAGAGAGAGAGAGAGAGAGAGAGAGAGAGAGAGAGAGAGATTAACAAAACAAAGCTCCTCTTGACAAGTCAAGACCAAAGCCTTTTAAAACCCTTAATTCATAGACCAACAAGGTAAAACATAGCTGAAAAGTATACAATACTAACAAAAGCACCGTGAAGCAAAACATATTTCAAGACATCCAGCTGGTACTTGCCACCATCTCACCACACAAAACTGCACAAGTTAGCATAGTGAGGAAGACAGGTGTCAACGCTGAATGTCAGTTGTTATCCATGTACAAAATACGTTAAGCTCAACTTATTAGCTTGCAATGTAAATAAAGTTTTTTATAGTCCAATCTTCCCTTACCAAGAGTTATTCAAAGTGATCGGCCCACCCATATTAGTACCGTATTAGGGCGAATGCCATACTGATTAGTTTGCTAGTTTTTGGTCTGTATCTTTAACTAATAAACGTACGACATTATGCATTTGAAAATAAGCCATATAAAATGTATAGCAAAGTGTGAGCGTATAAGTAGTTTGGACCGGTACATGAGTTTTGGGGCAAATCCATGCCATCCCATCACTTGTATCTGTAAACAGATAATGTACGGTGCTCGTGACTTCTTGAGCCAATCCATGCTATGCAAGAGTCCGCAAACCTTATTGTTCTTAAGATTTTAAACCATAATCATGATTTAGACACTATCAAAAAGCTGCTATCTGTAAGTGCAAACTACAGATAATCCGTTTTGGATCTATCCCTTGAAGTATCTTGAGATTGATGGAAGTGATAACACAGTTGACTCAGCAAACTTTTTGAATATCACAATTTCTTTCGACCCAACTATGAGTTGTTCACTGCTTTCCAAATATGATAAAAGGAGAGAGCTTCCTTTTCATTTTTTGCAATATATACACCTTGCCTCAAATAGACCTATATTCAATTCATACAAGGTTATTATATCGCGAAGAATAGCTGCCATGTACTATTGTAACAAACAAGAAACTTTTCCTAAGAAAGTACGAACTCTTGTAGATACCTTTCACTAAGATTTATTTGTATTGAGAAGGCCAGAAGAATAATAGCACTTGGCAAATTTTTGTATCACTAGTTTGTTTTTTGTTGATCATTTGTGTACTTGGCTTCCTTGTTGCCAAGATTTTGCATATATGATAGATTTGATCCTTTTTTGGTGGACTAAAGCTTGTACTTATTTGTAAGACCTTTATTGGAGCTTGTCCCATGATATCCTTAACTCCTTAATACATCTGAAATTACATTTTAAAATATAATATGATTGCAATTTTTTGTCGATGAAAGAACACAATTACTCCCCAACCACCCCAAGTCAATGTGAATTGCCCAAAATTATGTATCCAACTTTTTGGTGGAGGTCTAATGGCATATCCACATTACCAAGGATTGGGCATAATAGCTTGATTTTAAGGTGTATGGGCCCTTCAAAAGGGTGGGCCACATTGACCAAGATCCTCTTTCAAAATGGTTTTATAAAAAGATATAATGCTTATATAAAAAATCATCAGACATTTTATGATGTCTGTTATTGAAAAAACTTGCCGGTTCCATTCCGATAGTTTGCCGGTTTCCCCGAGCACTCGTAGGGCCATGATGTGTGAGCCTGGTTAAGAATAAAGCATTATATTGAAATAAAGATGGGAAAATCCCATCAAGAGGTACATGATTAAAAATAAAAAAATTGAACGTCCAAAGGCAAACGTAAATATATAAATGATCTAGATTTGCTTGAAAACTGAGGAAATTCAATTTAAACGACATCAACAGCATGGAAAACATCACTTTGTAGCTCATTTGTGAATATCAACATAATTAGCCATAGCCTAGGTTGAGACTGTGGGGCTTTAAGTTGGAGTGGTCATTGGGGACAGTTCTTTTTGCGACATGTGTTGATCTAAATCTATAGTGAGTAGAGGGCCCTCCCTAATGAGATATACCAAGAATTCACCGCTTGCAAATGAACCGGAGTTAACAAATATTCAAGTAAAATGTACGTTTATGTAGTCACCGGAAAATCAGAAATGCTCAACGAACAGCCTACAAACCTACCAAATCACGCGTCACGTACGCAATGTCTGTCCCTACCCCATGTTAACAAATTTAAAAAAAAAATTGTTGATCTCATAATTCATATCGACAAAAGAGCAGCGAGCTGGACTCCCATCGAGTAGATTTTCAAAATTTGCTAGTTAAAGGTAATAAGTAAAATAAAAGAGGTTCCCGCCACCACCATCGAAATTCCCTGCTGTCAATCTGATTTTTTAATTTGTGTGAGTGAAGTGATAGTTGTCGTTGGGATTCGAGAACAAAAATTATTTGGGCAGAATGCAATGCATCCATCCACTCATTAACTTTGATAGTTAATTTTTTCCATCGCAGAGTGGCCCAGCAACGGTAGCAGCAACTACTTCGAGAGTTGTTGAATCTGCCAGTCGCAAAGTAGATTGCTTTGAGCGGTTTCCTCTTAACGAACATCAAAATGCGTTTGAATTTCCCCGCGCTTTGCATTTGCTGGCTCACCAAGAATAAGCAAAGTATTACAATCATGGGCCTGAGTTAAAAGTCTTAAGTTTAACGGTTTGGTCTTAGAACTAGACTAAATTAAATTTGAAAACTTCTAGAAATGTGAGTGGAGGAAAGTTGTTAGAAAACAAATGCTTTTGCATAAAGTGTTGGCTTTCAAATTGACTACTACATGACCTTTGAAAGAAGAGAAACCTGTGTTTATTTTTTCAAACAACATAGTGAGAGCTCACCTAGAGCAATTTCACAGCTAACATGAGCAATTTAACCAATTAACTTGAGTTGTAGCTTTACCTAAATTTTGGTTACAAAGATCTCATTTACCAAACGGGTTGTGCGAAAGCCTATTAATGTGTGAAGTGTCACAATTTTTACATGTAACTAAAGTTAGTGGCTCTCATTTCACATCAAGGAAGTGCTTGTCTGCGGCCCTTCCATCAGCGAAAGGGCGTGATGGAAGGGCCGCAGACAAGGACCTTCCCATTCACAAATTTCTTCATGCATCTAAAAGTCTCAGCCTTGATTTCACATCAAGGAAATGCTTGTATAGGGCCCTTCCATCGTCAAAGGCCTTAAAAGGGACTTATTCCTCACTAATCATGAGAAATATTCTTTACTATAGGGTTTAGGCCCCCGCTTGGGCCCAAAAATATTTTATATTATAGGGTTTAGCCCTTGCCTGGCGCCGAACTCAATCTAAAGCTCTTGATTTCTTTTTCCCCAAGCAAGCTAATAGGGCTTTATGATATACATGCCACATTAAACCTTACATAGCAAGTTAAAAAAAAAGATATATATGGTGCTTATTAAAAGTTTTGCTTTATGCAAGGGTTTTAGCAAACTCTATTGATTATTTTTTAAAAATGGGTTTTAGCAAATTTCACCTAATTATTGAAAATGCATATTGCCAACCATATTGATTTTATTTTCAATTGCTAAGGATTGTTTTCCTTACATGAATCTCACTAGACAAATTGAGAGAGGCACTTTTTTGAACTTAGACGGAAGCCTGCCAAACTTTGAAACTTAATGGAACTTGAACACTGCAAAGCATATAGAGGATTTTTTTTATGTCCTCATTTTGTATAGCGGATTAGAGTTGAGCTCGTGCCTCATGGATCTGAGTAAAGGGATTCCTAACCAACAAAATACAGAAATTCAGAACCGGTCTCTAAAAAATACAAAACAGCGTGAACGCTGCTGCTTGCATCCACACGCCGTGATGAATCGATGATCCATGAATTTTACGTCCGAAGATGATAGATAGATGTGGAATTATAGAGGAAGCGTCGTGAAGATGATGATTCTGGAATATCATTTTTTGGAAATCATGGATTAAAGACTTCACACATTATGCTGATAATCAACAATTGACGAGCCTCTGTCACCTCTGATAAGAACTACTAAACTCCACTCTCGTATTGTCGGCGTTTGGGTGCTGCTGGATTCATTTTGCGCAAGATTTTATCAAGATTTTGCTCTGTTCCACTTATTGAATGGCTGATGGTTGTCTATGGAGTTCATCTTATGCTCGTTTACGGCATGCTTCACAATTTTGGATAGAGCAGGATGACACCGCGTATAAGTGTGATTGTATTGGAGAGTGATGTCTAGGTTTGTGAAAGGGGTATGTTTCTATACATTTTTCAACCGTTGGATTCTTTGACTTGTTTCATTTAAGTGCAATTGAATATTTGTTATGTAAACTCCGGTTGCACTAGTTACTATCCCTTTAACTATGGATGATTACTCAATGAATCATGTTTTCCTCAGTGTCTGAAAAGTCTTGTAGCAGGGTCCTGAAGTGTTACTTCAGACGCCAGGAATGCTTTGTGCCATACCATCAACTGTGCTTCTTGTCAAAATCCTTATACATACTTTGTTGAAAGTGATGTTCCTATTAAGTTACTGATGTCATTCCTGGTTTATGTTTCTTCTAGGCTCTTCTGAAAAGCAGATTCTCCTTTTAGCTGGATAAGAAAGTTCCTTGCAGGATTTAATAATGCTTTCATAACCAAGACTGAGCGTCAAGATCCTGAACAGCGACACAGCCAGCTACGGTGCAAGGCATTTATCGTTCTTGGTTTTTCGTTTTCTTTTTCGTGGTACTTGTTAGAAAATTCCATCACACTTCGTTCTCATGCTTGTTCCATCTCTATGTCGTATAGGGCAGCTTATTTTGTCTCATAGAGATTGCTGCTATCGACAAGAAACTTTTATACAGCAAATCCCTTGTCTATAGATGGCTTTTGTGTGCAGCATCTGTGTTTGAAACCGATTAAGGTGTCTTTGAGAATGCGAGAAGTTTGAATACTCTGTAATAACCCTTCTTAGTTTCAAGGCAATGTGAACAAAAAGAACGCAAGAGTGACTAAATTTACATGAAACTAAATTTACACGTGAGCATTGTTATACTTTTTCACTTTTAAATTTCTTCGTGCACAATGCTGGGTATTTAGACAGCTGGAGCTTTGAATCAGCCTATATAAGTGCTCTGCTTTTGGACACGATCTGTGACTTGTGGGGTGCGGGATGACATATTCGAATTGTACGGGGGTTGACCATTGGTATAGAGATGTTGCTCAAATTTGGGTGTAAAGCACAGGTGTTTAGTTGCCAGTGCGAGATAGCTGTCGATTGTTCAGCTATAAGCGTTGTCGACCAAATTTGGAACGGTGTGACTGAGGCAATGTTCTGCTTGATGGTGAAAGCACGGATAGTTGGATGGGTGTTTTCTGTGGGCTGATTTTGTGATAAATTTGTGTGGGCGTGGCTAGGCAAAGGTCCTTGGCATGGCTATTTCAAGGGAGGACCTTGTCTTTGTTACTTGTTAGTAAACTTGCCTAAGTGTCTTGCTTGTATGTATTAGTGGGGAGTCTTAGTACTCGTGTGCTCTGCTTGGTTTGCATGATTGCTTGTGATACAAGGAGCTATTAAGCTTTCTAGAACTTCAAGTTGGTTAAGTTTGATCTTTGTTGGCGAGTTGGCTGCTTCTATGTCAAGTGAGTTCAGACAACAAGTGTTGACAACTGGGAAACTAAGTTGTGGTTCCCGGCTCCCTTTGGGATGCATGGCGATACATGACTGGAGGATCCCAAAAGAGAATGGTATTGATCGCATAATATATAGGACATTGGAAAATGAAGGGCTCCTCCGTCTTTGTTTCATCATACAATTATGGCAAATCTTGCTCTCACGTGCAATACGATGGAATCGTTTGGTCTGAATGTATAACTGGCGAGAAGAAACCCAAAGTGAAACGAAGGGAGTGTAAGAATGCACTATCAAGTTACCTAGGAAGGATCTGGAAACTTGTTGTATCCCTCTCCAAGAAGTATGTATAGTAATAATTTGGTTTGACCCCAAGAGGGCCAAATTAGGTGTGTTGCATGTATGTTCGGTATATGACACAACGGATATAATGGTGAGTGCTTCCTAGTAACTTCAAAATAGAAATGCCAAGAGTGTCCTACAAGCGAGAGGCCTAAGAATACCATGATAACCGATGAACTTGTTGGGAGGAAATCAGAGCCAAGCGAGAATAGTGTGGTATGTCATATGTGAGTCTAAATAACCTCAGTATGATAAGTTTGAAAATGGCATTAATCTAAAGTGTTGGAGTGGCAAACTCTACGAGAATGATCTGGTGATGTATTGAGGGCTTGGCCCTGTTCATCCATCCAAGAATAGTAATTTGTTATCCAAATGCCCTTGTAACCCCTCACCTGTATGAGAGATCAACGCCACACCATCTACATATAGTAAAACGGAGATCAATATATCACATAATCGACAAGCCTAGCCTCCATCTTGTGTGTGAACTCTCTCCAGCTCATCAATATGCAGTCCAAAAAGAGTAGGCGAGAGGGAACAACCTTACTTCACCCTATAGAACTATGAATCAACTGGAATAGGCCCTCATTTGTCATGAAACATCCAAATACGTGCTCACATAATGCCATCATTGTGAGGATGGTATCCATAGAGAATCCAAGATCTCTCAGGTGATGGATAAGTAAAATGGTGACTGTCAAAGGCCTTCTTGAAGTCCACAGAACAACAATAGACCCTCTCATGCTTGGATATAGTCTCCTCAATCACAATGACAAGTAGAGGAGAGATGATGTTTGCAGCATGGACTAGTCCTGAGGGTCCCCCATGCTTGATGGTATGTAAGCACTTAACGATGAATTTCCAGATCTTCTCATGGGAGTCAAAGTTTCCATATTTTGCTTTAATATATGTGAGAGAGAGAGAGAGAGAGAGAGAGAGAGAGAGAGAGAGAGAGAGAGAGAGAGAGAGAGAGAGAGAGAGAGAGAGATCCTCATATTTGGTGTGTTATCGTTACTTTTGTGTGCAGAAATGAGGCTTTACAGAATTTTGTTTTAAATACTGAATGCACATGTTGTCCTTGAAGATCTTTACCTCATGGAGGAAAAGAAAGCAAAACAAAGATTCCGAAGACACAATATGTGAGTTTTTACGGAAAACATATCAAATTTCTGGTCTGTTGGGTGGTTTCAAGAGTTCATCCAAAGTTTTCATTTGCAAATCTTGTTCTGCATAAAGCTTTTCCTTTGTCTTTAGAGATACTTCAGCATTTCAATTTCATGATTAATTTGTTGATATTGAAACATCATATTGTTTCTTTAATGCTGTAATGGCATGTTTTATTGTATCCCTTTGATCAGTAGTCATACCAATGTTTTGTATAATACATGTAAGACGGGCAATTATTACAATAGTGCTAAGTGGGCTAAGATTGTAACATTTCTTATTTGATTGAATTCTTGTTAGTGAAAGGTTTTTCACGTATCATCTTTTGTGTGATGAATGCTTTTGTAAATAGGGACTATATAGAGGGGTAAATAAGATGAGAAGTATTGGGTAATATGAGCATTGCATTGCCTTGCCCCTTATGATACACATTGTGCAGTTTCAATTCATCAATGCATGCAATTTGCCTCCTCCAACAAAAGCATTAAATGCTAAGTAATGCTTTTGATTGCATGGTCATATATGTAACGTTTACCATCATATGCTTTTGTGTGTCATGGCAATATTTCACGTATCTTGAGAAACAAATGTATTGTTGGACGTTGTAGTTGAGAGAGAGAGGATTGAGCACTTGTTGGTTTGATGGATTCATAAGATTTAGATCCCTTTTATGCTCCATTTGTTTTAATCCTAGATTTTCACCAATGCTACATTTTCAACAGTCATTTCTGGATTGAGGCTTGAGCAAATGATTTTTTGGGCTTAGTTGCATAGAATATAATTTTTCTATATGAAAGGATGCCGAAAATTATGAAGATCTAGTCTGAAAAGTAGGGAAACTGGAATTTCAAAACTAAATTTCTACGTATAATCAAGACTTGTAAAGTGCATCAAAAGCATGTTGCAATAGGAGGTCAACGATATAAAAGTCCTAAAAGAACGATGAAAAAGTTACAACGTGGACTTCAACAATCCATAAACTGGAAATATGATTAGTGTAGAAGTAGAAGCAAAAAAACAAAACATAGGATTTTTCGCTTTAAAACAAACGATATGAAAGAAAACGGCAGCTTGTTGGTGTGCTAGGAACTTGCTCAGATATCAAGTTATGAACACTCATCACAGATAGGCATTGCATACAAAAATATACTGCTGATGAAATAGAATTATTCTACAAAGAGCACTTGCCACAATTTAACCAATATGGCACTGGTGTGCATGTGCTTCTAGCTAAGTTGCATGTTCCATTCCGGAATGCGCGATCTGGAAAATCCCATGAGGGTTTCCCGGATTGCAATTATTTTTTTTTTTCAGAAGCTGCCACTATGGGTATCATGTGGAAGGGTTATAAAAGAGCAGTTCTGTATTCATCTGCTTCAGTATTTCTGCTATTCATCCAGATCGCACGATCCAGGTCGTTTTTTGCAGCGGATCGCGATCCGCTGCAACTCAGAGCCTAGAAAGGATTACTCTCCACAAAGACACTCATAGACATCAACATCATAAGCTGAAGAATGCTTAGTAGAGGTCCTATTTATACTAGTTTGGTGACCTTAACACAACCTTCTAGGAAGCTGCTTTTGAGGTTAGAGCTAAGATCCTCCAACCTTATCAAGGCTTGGGGCCAAACGTTAGTTAATGGGGACATTAACAATTTATTGACTAAGGGATAAATAATAGGCCCAATAATGTAAGATGCTGTCTAAATGTCCTCACTAAGAAAATTTTCCACCTTTCCTACTTATGATTACTTGTTTCCTTGTATACTCGAAATGATTATCCAAGTATAGTTATGTGGGCATCACTGTAGATCTTTGGTTGAATTCTTTTGTCTCATTAACAAGGCCGACCTGCTGATGAGAGAGTCCTTGGGTGACAAAGAAACTTTCCAATAGATTTCCTATGTTTGTGGATAATAGATATGATTTGTTTTGGAGGACCAACTCCTCTTGTAGCCATTACAAACTCTTAATGACAGGTTTTTATTGTTCATGGAGTTTGGGCACTGTTCTCTTGATCTTCCTTACTATATTGAGGTTGAGGACAATGCTTTTTGAGGATAGTGGACAGTTACATGCATTCTACATATGGTTTACTGGTTCTCAGTTCCTATGTTACTATTTCATTTTGTTAGTTTTTACTATTTAGGCCTATGCTTTTACTATTAATAAGCTGACTTTAGAACCTGGCAACCCATTGTTTATCAATCAACTCGTAAACACCCGTTCTGTAATTGTGAAACATAGAAAACTGAAAAAAAAATTCAATTTAGAATATTATTTCTTATTGCCCAAAAAAAAAGGGTTTTGGAGATGTTTTTGAATTTTTGTTTTTTACCAGGTATTTGTTCCATATGCTTCAAAGCTATGTATTAGCATGCCTTTTATTTTGATTATTAGGCTATTTCCCAACTCCTATACCTAACTTCTCTAGAAAGTTTCAATAGGCCAGTGAGCCCTCATTTGAGTTGGTGGTTTATTTTTAGGTCTGATCGAATTCCAGCTTCTTTTTTTTTCTTAAAAGCTCTGCTATAAGCATTGTCCTACAGTTAGAAATTTGATCAACATGTATATCTACCAGTAAAGTACAGTTCCTTTTAGTACATATCATATTATAGGGTCATAGTTGGCCCTGTTCTTAAGTCACGGTTTTCCAGAGGGAATAAGTAGTTTTGATTTAGGTGGACGCTGTTGGGAGTCTACAGGCATTATCTTTACCCACGTCCATCCTCGTTCTTCAAGTAATCATTAATCTAAGTAAATTTATGTAGCAAGTCAGTTAAACCCATTATAGCTGAGTTGGACTAATGTTTACTCACATCAATTGCATAATCTTGTTGTCCTTTTGTAGGGCTCCGAAAGCCATTGGAATACTATCAGATTACTCCACTTTCGCCAATCATCAGGTCAGCAGCAACTGTGGCAATCATATTCACGCTGAAAGAAATGAGGCAAGCGACACGCAACTTCAGTTATGATATGCTTTTAGGAGAAGGAGGTTTTGGTCGTGTGTATCGAGGAGTTCTTAGTAGCGGACAGGTGATTCTACAGAGCTGCTCTCCTGACCGATGCTTCTATTGCTCATATTAGCTCTTTATTCTGCTACAGCATGTCAGAATACTTCTCTGTCAGTGTTTCCTGATGACTGCAATTTTGTATTTGGCAGTCCTGGGTGCAGCAGACATGTAAATAGGAGAGTTTTAGACAGTGTATTAGTCTGCACTGTTTTGGTAGCAAATGGGTATCTACTTTTGTTTGCTGTATGTTTTTTATGTGTGGATGTGCTATTCAATCGGTCATCATCTAGGTTTCACATTAATAGCTGTCATTTAGCTGATTGCTTCAAATATTTCATCCAGGTTGTTGCCATAAAGCAGATGGATCCAGCGCTAAGCAGGAGTGCCCAAGCAGAGAGAGAATTCAGAGTTGAGGTAGATATTCTCAGCAGGTTAAATCATCCAAATCTTGTGAAATTGATCGGTTATTGTGCAGATAAAGGATATCGCATATTGGTCTATGAGTTCATGCGTCAAGGCAATCTTCAAGAACATTTGCATGGTAAGCTCATGGCTGAAGGTCATTTGATCTCCTACAGCACAGTGCACTCTCTTCACATGAAGCATTCCTTTCTTTTTTGGTATATTTGGGGTACTGTTGAGTGGCTACGGGACATTTTCTCTTATCAGCACTTCTATAAGATTGTGGGCATAAAACTTTATTCACCAGTATCCCACTAAAGTTTACAAAATCTATTGATTTTCTTCTTATTTGATTGCCTTTCATGAGGATGGTCACCAGTATTCATCTTTACCAATTATGGAGCAGGTATTGTGAGAGTCAGGATGGACTGGTGTACTCGTGTTGGTGTTGCACTTGGAGTGGCTAAGGCCCTGGAATATTTACACGCTGGCCCAGCAACAGGGAATCCAGTAATCCACCGGGACTTGAAGTCTAGCAATATCTTACTGGATGAAAGATTTCAACCCAAGGTATATATTTGTATATGTATATAGACATCAGGGTCCGGGCCGGACGCGGGCATTTCGCGACCGCATCCGGCGTCCGGACCCGGACCTGTCCGACCCCGGATGCGGGGTCGAACGCGTCCATATTTTTTTTTATTTTTTTTTGGCTAAATAACTCTAAAAAAATCAAAAAAATTAAAAAAAAAAGAAAAAGCGGACGTGTCCGGGACCCAGACACACCCCTGGCGCGTCCGCGTTCGGACGCGGATGCGGACGCGCGTTCGGACGCAGGATCCGCTTCCTTAGGTATATATATATACATATATGTACATCATAGTGTCTGTGGTTGGATCGTATATGAAATCAGGTTAAACCGGCTTAACTTCAATGAGTATGGAGGACTTCGAGTTGATTCTTTCCTAGTTTTACTCATAGTTGCAAGGAACAGGAATGGGAAAACGTCTAGACCCCGGGGGAGGCAACATCTTCTGGGGAGGGGGAATGGGGTAAAAAAGGGAATGCCACATCATGACGTATACACATTCCCGTGTTGGGGAGCAGGTGGGAACGACGTTCCCACATTTCTAAGGGATGGGAACATTCTCCCTAGGAACCATGGCTTTATTTCCAGACTTCTGTTCCCTTTCCCTTAATGAACATTTCTCTTTGCTTGCTTTTCATTAGGTGTTGTATAAATAATAACGAGGAAATTGTTCGCTCCTAGTCACAGAAGTTGCGCCTTCTATTCTGTTTGTTTTGGTAATATCATATGCATGACTCATTTCGTAAATATTCTTTCAAATCACAGTAAAGATTGATTGTGGCTGTTTCACATCAACTTCCAGCATTCTTTTTGATATGATTCTGTCAGTAATCTTTATTTGGTGCTTGGTCTATCACTGTTTTTACTTAGAACATATGTTAGAAATTTGAAAGCATAACCAGTCACAACATAGAGCGGAGTCATGTAAGGTGGCAGGTCAAAGATGAGAGTAGTAGTTGTGTTTTACTGCATCAGAGGCCGTGAGGTTCAATTTAATGTTGAATCTTTTCTAGACCGATGCTTTAGCTAATTTCAGGTGCTTCAAGAAAGATACAGATCATTAAATAGTATCTGGTACCTACAGATGCTGTTGCTTTCATAGCTTATAACTCTGCTTAGATGGATCCTGAAGTTTGATCTTTTACTTATTTGGTGCTGAAGTAGAATTCGAAAACTTTAAAAACTGTCTGAGGAGCAGCGTATTTTCAACCGCTATTGCATGTCAGTAGCAGTTGTGCCTTCATCTGAGGGTGGGGAGAGTTTGGTGGGTGGAAGCAACATCCATTCCATCCTTGGATTAGGTTGGGCCCGTCAGTCTTTACAGTGGTGATTGGAAATACGTTACTCCACTGTTTGACAACCCAGCATTTTCAGATAAGTGGTTGCAAAGTTGGCTTTTTCATGGCATAGTGTCTGATGCTTAAGCAGATAGCTAATCTTTTGGTTCATTACTCCAAGTGGGCTCCCTTTTTTCTGGAAAAACCTGCATTACTGTAGCCGACCTACATTTCTACCATCCTATGTAGTTAACACTTCCTTTGGAATCATGGGTGGTTTCAGTTGACTGTAGATACTTACCTTTTATTTGGAATATTAAGTTCCAACACCAGCAATGTTTAGATTGTGTGCTGAATCTAGAAAACAGTTGACACAGTTTTCTTTAACAAGTTGCTGCTTTTCCTTCTAATACCTTGTGAAGCTGTTATAGGTTTCAGATTTCGGCCTTGCAAAGCTGGTTCCCTTTGGAAGTAAGACTTATGTGAGCACGAGGGTGCTTGGAACATTTGGCTATTTTGACCCTCAATACACAGCAGTAAGTCCTGAAATCTGAAACTTAAGTGGAGAGATGCTTTGACTGAAGAGATGTCATTTGTTCCTGCCATTGACTTCAGGAAGAAACTGTGAACATTATGAAGCTTTTGTTGTCTCTTGCACAGACTGGGCAACTCACAGTAAAGTGTGATGTATATGCTTTTGGAGTTGTGCTTTTGGAACTCTTAACTGGGAGAAGACCTGTGGATGCAAGTCAAAGCGTGAGAAAACAGAACCTAGTGGCTTTGGTAAGTTTCTTATAAACCATTAGACTACACTAGCACTTCCTCTCTTAAGCATAATGTTAACTGGAAAATTTTCTGATAACTTGAGTTCAATATTGAGAAGCTTGTGTCATTAGTGGAGTTTGTTTACTATATTTTCATGTGCCGTGTTGGGCATTCAAAGTCCTCACAATATACATGAATGCGATTGCAGCTTCAGCCACTTATCTGAGGATGGCCTTTTTCAACTTGGAGAATCTGTCAGTTAAATTTTTTGTCTTGTATGTCCTCGTGTGTGTGGTGGATTGGAGTCGGAACCCCTGACCTCAGGGAGAGAAAAGGAGGTTCTAACCCAAATCACTACGTATTGGAGGAACATAAGTTTTGAATCACTCTCTTTCTATTTTCACAGGCTAGGGAATGCTTGAAGGACAAGAGAAAACTCAAAACGATTCTTGATCCGGAGATAAGCTTGGAGTCATGTTCATGGGGATCTGTTAAAAAGTTTGCAAATCTTGCCTCGAATTGTGTTCGTGAGGATGATAATCGTAGACCCACTATGAGAGAATGTGTCAGGGATCTTGATCAACTCTACATGTTTCTGGCAGTTCATAGCAGAAGTATTCGATGATGAAGATTCAAACAAATATTTACTGACTGTTATAGAGTATAGAAGCATTCAATCCAATGTGCTCCTCATGAAGGTGCTAGATCCTGAAGGCCAGCTTTTCTATAGGGACAAGAAAAGCTGTCTTTATTCTACATAATGCAGGGAAAGTTGTACACGTCAATCTTTTCACTATATATAGTTGAAGCAACCTGAATCTAGATGCAGTTAATAAATATTGTAAGGAGAAGATTGCTACGTAATTGTAGCTCCTTTGTAATTCACATGTGTCCATCTAGCAAGGGCTTCATAACGTGGAGTTATCAACGTTCTTGTAGATCTGGAACACGAAGTGTAAGGAATACAAGGTATAGGGAGTTTCCATGATTTTCTTTTCTTAACAAAGATGTACCTCTTAAAGGTTTTTGTAAAGTTTTTGGATTGAGGACAGTATGCCTTTTATTGTTTTAGCAATAAAAGTATGCTGGAGATTGCATGTTCAAAAAAGTGTTTGGTGTTCATGTGCTATAAAGGTTTGTTCATGGTTACTAGTAACATCGTTGTAACTGTGGAAGTAAATATAGCTGATGATGAGTACCAGTGAGCATAGTCTGAAGGGAATAGCACTGCTTGGAAATGTCTGTAAATTTTGTCACTTTCAACTTATGCTTATGTACTGCATGTCGTTATGTTTTGAGGAGTGAAATTTGTAGCAAAGTTTGCACCAGGTTAATGGTCATGTAATTATTGCAAGGCTATTGGGTCAGATATAATTGAACAGCCATTGAACCTGGTGCAAAGTGACAAAAAAGATCCTTTTCCAAACATAAAGGAATGGCAAAGCATTATACTGTGTGGTTTGAATTTGTTATATTTGGCCCATAGTTTCTAACATTTTATATGGAGTGAATGTCCAATTTCTTTGCAGAGTTCTTATTAGCCATACTATGCTTTTGAAAATTTTCATTGAGTTAAAGAATCATAATCTGCTGGCATGGTGTTTTGAAAAATGAAAATCTGGTAATTGTTTAAAAAGATCTACGGAGTTCATCAAAAGTGGTAGTTGAGTGGATGCAGGTGTAAATTTGATAGGAATGACTGTGATTTGATGTACTTTGGGCAACTGGGCAACTGAGAAGTGAAATGCGGTGACAATCTTGAATTATATCTAAGGGTTCCACACGCCTTTGGAATGGATTCCTCTGAAGGGCTTTGCTGTCTTGACAGGATATCAGAGCTGCACCAATCATTCTGTGGGTGTTGAGATGTGTGCCTTGCATAAGCATTGAAAGAGCATACATCAACACTACAAACATTGACAAATGCTGCCACCTATTGCCACCCATGGGTACAGAGTTGTCACTCATCTGTATTCGTGCCTGTTGAATTGAACTTAGAGCCATTTCAAAGAATGACTCAGAAGTAGGCATGGGAAATTGGTCCAATTTGTCACTTGCTCCTCCATCCTTTCACATTGTATCAATTTGCTCTCATGTGACATCTAATGTGGCAAGTTATAGGGTCAAGTTAGCTTGTTATGAACTATTATTAAAATTTCAAAGTTCCATAGGGTCAAGTTAGTTTGTTGACAATTTGTGATCCATCGTCTTTGATATCTTATCATGATTCATGAAATGTATATGCAAAATTTTTGGAGCAAATGGCTTCTTAATAAGCAGTATTTTTGTGTTCCTCTCGTCGTACAATTGTGTACATTGTAAAAATCTCGTCATTTATTTTTTATCGATAGATTTGTTTTTTTAAAAATAGAGCTTACGTTTAAAACTAGAAGTTTTGGAGTTTTCTGCTAGTTTATAGAATAGTTTGGAACATTTTAGATCCAAATAGTTGGTTCTAGGTATTGTAGGTCTGTTGGTGAGTAGTAGTTGCCACCCATGTATTGAGGCTCATGGATGTGGGTTAACAACAAATCAACAAGTACGATAGCCATTTGCTTAGCTCTCATGTTATTTAAAAAAACATTAGTCTTAAAAAAGGAATACTGTTTTAAATGCTAAAAGGTTGCCATATTTTCATTGATGAGTAATTATCAATAAGTATGAAATGGCAAGTGCCACATGTGACATAATATGTATGTCAACAATCATAGCAATTTGCAAAGTTGAAGATTGCAATCCAAAGTTCAGACCTCGGACCCTAGAACCGAAATGGCAAAACTAGACAGTTTGAAAGTTAAAAGTTAAAACCTAACTGAAAAGCAAACTTGAAAGACAAAATTGAAAAAGGGCAAATTGCAATGTTGAATTTGCAAATATTTTATGATTGTAGTGCATGAACTCATTGTATCATTGCATGTCTTTGAAAGATCTCTCATTTTGTTGATGCTCTTTGACTTCACAAGATTTATATATAGCAACTGTTAAAATTTTAACAAACTCAATCATCTTATGATCCTCTAAGATTAAGAAAATCATACCATTATAATGACAATCAAGGCATACTGAGAGAAATTGAACATAAAGAAAAGTTAATAACACAAGAATCTAAAAATGTACTTGGATTAACTCAATCTCTTATGATTTGCTAAGAGGAAGAAAATCATACAATTATTATGACAATGAGAGGCATATTTGATAAAATTTTAGTTTTAGGACATTAATGATGTTCTTAACAATCATAGAGAGTAATTGGTTGCTTAATCAATGGATCTATCAAGTTCTACACTTTAGATCTTGATCTAGATTCACTACACTTAGATTTAAGCAAGAGCAATGGATCAAATCTTCATAAACAAGTGAGAGCGGCCTCCCAAGTGTGGAGTACTGTCCACTGTACGACCTGCACCTGAAACTAAAAGTACATAGGTTCTTGATAGCAATCATTCAATAAAATCACAATTCTATTGACTAGAAATCTCACAAAAGTGTAGAATGCAAAAGTCTCATCAATCTCATTAGCAAAATGATGATCCTTTTATGGATCAAGTACATCCAGGAGTCTGGTACAGTTTAGCAGGTCTTCACACGTGTGAAGAGTGCCACATCACTCAGATCTATCCATTTGATCCATCCTTGATCCTTATCCAAAGTTGACCTTCTAAAATCCAAAGAGCTAGTCTCCTAGAATATAGGAATATTCCCTACAAAATAGGATCTAAGGAAAATGGTCAATTCTTATCTTCTAGAACTCTATACACACGTGTGAACATCCACTTGCCATGTGGGAGCATTTACTCATGCACATGCAAGGATAAGCTAACTTCTAGGTGTCTAGTCAATTGGACTAAAAACTAGTCATATCATGTTCACACTTGACTTGATTGATACAAAATCAAAGTATATATTTACAAATATGAAAAGTATTTTCTTTCACACGTGGGAACAAGCTCCACACGTGTGAAATCAGATCATGAACATTGTACTCATGATTGATCTTTATTTACAATAAAAAATGACAAGTGAGAAGTGACAATTTTCAACATATTGAGGGAAGCCAAACATAACAAGCAATTAATAATGCAAGAATAAAATAGAAAAATAAAAAAAATCTTTTCCCCAGATCTTTGAATCTACTAAAATATTAATGAGGGTTTTACGCTAGTACATTATGAAGGATGGACATGATGGAAAGATAAGTGATGATTTCTCTCTCAAGAGAATAACTCAAATGTCTAAATTTCAATTAAGTTCCACTTCATTAGGTGTATGTTATGTTTCGTGATTTAATGGTTCTCAAGTTGATATCTTTCAAACTAGTATATTACATAACCATCGTAGCTTTTGATTAAACCTTGTGTTGATCTACTTTCATTCACTATTACCTATGTTTTGGCATTTAACTATAAACATGCACTCACATAAGTGAGCACTTAACATATGTCAGGTTCCTTTCCCAATGTTTGGCTAATATTTTAAAACACGTATCTTGAAACTACTATTTTTCATGGCCACAAACGTAGCAAAAGTAAGAGAGGACTCACAATATGTTTTCTTCTAATTATAGACGGTCTAGAGTTCAACATGAAAATGATCATGTTGATCACTTGCCATGCATTGTTTTTTAAGGAAATCCTAGCCATGGGATCCATATGCCAAGACATATATTTGAGTAGAATAGTTTCTCTCTATGCTCACCTTCCCTTTTCATGACATTGTGTAATTCTAAACCGATTCAATAATCTTTGAGATTAATGAATGGGTTTTATGTGGTATCAAAAATTTGAAGGAGAGATTAGTCATAACATTGTTGACAAGAGATTGAGTCTGCCATCACTCATTAGAATAAGATAAGAGGAAGTGGACGTTTTCATGTAGCCAATCCCCAAGACTAACTAGGAGGGAACTAAAATTACCCAAGGAATCTTTAGTCACATAACATCTATTTAAAAAACTCTTGATTAGCTATGTGTGGCTTGTGGTTGTCAGGAGAGTGAACTCGATACTTGACAATGAATTATGTAGCCTTCACAACCTATCAAATTTAAATGCTATGTTCATGATGAGATTCAATTGATGTCTAGTCATTTCATAGACTTAATTGTAAAATACAAACCTATAACCTTAGTTAGCCTTTGTCATGAATGTGTTCCCCTATTTTCCAAGGGGGGAAGCATGTTTCATGCTACGTGTGTCTCACATAACTATCTCAATGACCCCAACACAAACCAAAGTCGACACCAAATATCCACTTTATTGATTTCTTCTGAAAGTACATATCAAGATCCTAGCATAAACACATAAGAGTACTATTGCTAAGTCTCCTCCCAGCTACCTGCTGCAAAGTAGAAAGATGGGGAAGGCTCCCCCTCTTAGGCTCCCATGCCCTCCTACTTCAAGCACCCACTTGACATGACTTGTTCTATCGTCGACACATAGCATACTCCATGCACAACTGACACTCACCACTTGGCAATATGCTGACACATAGGCAAGTGAATAGGAGGACCGTCCAACTTGTGTCACTCATACCTGGACCAAGTGTTCCAGTGAGCATATGACACGTGTTTCGTTGATCGCTCAACTCTTTTTTCTTTTAGGAGGTTAGTTTAGCAGCTTCTAAATTAAGACCCAATACCCTATATAAAATACAAGGAGGTCAACAAGTTAACGAAAACCTTCTATTTAGATTTTCTTACAAAACACCACAGGCTAGTGTGAGCCATTTCAATATTTACAATTTATAGTTTACAAGTCCAACATATTCACGTTAAGATAGGAATATAAGTACATGGCATTCCTTTCCTCCTCAAGGAACATCTCCACGATGGTAAATTAAGGGTACAATACATGCAAATCATGTAGGTCTATCATGCCATGCAACCAACTACTCATGGATCAAACAATTTCTAAGTTGTCTCTCTCTCCAATCCAATACCTTGTCAGTTTCGTGCATCACCTCCCCATGCATGTTATACAATACAAGTCCATCAGTCAACAAGTTATCACCCTCATGTAAACCCTCTTTAAGCGTGAAACATGAAAAACATGATGAATTCTACAATCTTGAGGCAACGCTAGTTTATAAGCAACATCATTGAGTTTACCTAGTTTTCAAGGTCCACAATAATGCGGAGATAACTTATAGCACTTCTTTGTCTTAAGAGAAGGTGAGTCCTTTGGAATAAGGAGAAAAACCATGTCTCCTTCCGCAAACTCTCTTGGTGTGTGATCCCAAATAGAAAATGTCTTTGTGCGATTTCACATTTTTGTTGGCTAACTCAGGTGCATTCGTATAGTAATTGGACTAGTTGGTCTAAAAGCATAGTTCAACTCAAAAGGACTCATCTTAGTAGAAGCATTATTTTTATCATTATAAGCAAACTCCAACAATGGCAAATACTTTATCCATTGTGTTTGCTTAACTCTTATGTACACCCTAAGCATGTCCTCTATGGTTTGGTTAACTCTCTCAGTTTGACCATACGTTTAAGTGTGATTAGTACTATTATTCTCAATAGCATCTCAAACTTATCCATTACGGCAGTCCAAAATTGACGTATAAAGCATCTCTATTAGACACTATGGATGATGGTAACCCATGAAATATGAATACATTTATGAATAGATCAACTACCCCAAGTGCATTAATCTTTTTGTGTGTTGATATGCAATGAGCCATTTTTGTGAGTCTGTCAACCAAAACCATTATGACATCATGTTGGAGTTGCATACAAGACAAGTGTGTAATGTAATAAAGTGCATTGAAACACTTTCTTATCTTCCTTTTGGAATAGGCAAAGGGTGTAACGATCTAGGAAGTTTAATCCTTTCGACTTTGTTAACTTGATATCATTTAAAACGACATGTCACACAACTATAAACATTTTTGTTAATCTTAGGCCACCAAAAATTATGTCAGATCAACTCACAACTTTTTTCCACACTAGAATGACCTGCACTAGGATATAATGATAGGAATGCAAGATTTTCTTATGCAACTCCTCACAAGTTGAAATGAGAAATTTTTCATTCCTCTTAACAAAATCATTCTCTATGGTATACTTAAAAAAAGTGTGAGCAAAGGGAATAGAGCTCTCCTCTTGAGATTTTGCATGGCCATGATGCACCTCAAGCTCCACTTTCTTACACTGAGGATCCTCTAGTTGAGCCTCGTTTATCTCAACTAATATTTTCAATAACCACAAATGACATTTGATACACTATCCGAGACAATTTCACCTCTTGTATGCTGATTAAAGTCTATACAAGTGTAACAAGGGCTCAAGCTATGTTATTATAGCCTTGTGTTGTTGATGATGCTCTCATCAATAGCAACTTAAATCAGCTATTATATGACACCAAAATACTATTGTCTAGAGAATTTGAAATGACTGATTCAAGAAAACTACACTATTTATTAGACATTAAAATCAACAAAAATAAAGCTACCTAGAAATTTTTTCTTAGCCAATAAAGATAACTTATCAATGCATCTTATATATATGACATGGAGGACTGCAAGCCCATAGAGTTTCTATGGGATCCTGACTTCAAATCATCAAAACACATGTGCCCAAAGTCAAATGCAGATCAACAAGAGATGAGCAAGTACCCATATAATTTAATCATAGGCTCACTCATGTATGCCATGTTATACACATGACTAGATCTAGCATACGCATTGAGCACATTGTCTCAATACATGTCAATTTTTGGCCTGTCTCATTGGAAGGCTCTTCATAAAGCCTTAAGATACATTCAATATACAAAACACTATGCAGTATGCTATGAAGGAAATCAAGAGGATGCACTCATTCATAAAGCCTACTCAAACTCAGACTAGGCTAGAGACTGAGACACAAGAAAGTCCACATTTGGCCATATTTGTTTTCTTGCAAGGCGACCCATTTCATGGAATAGCAAAAAATAGACTTGTGTTTTCTTGTCCTCTACTAAATCTAAATTCATAGCACCCACCCATGTAGTGAAAGAAGTAATTTGGCTTAAAAGACTATTGCAGGACTTGAACTTTCAACAAGTCAAACCAACAATTCTGCATTGTGTACCCCAGGAGCCATTGCAAGGAGGCTGCAATGAGAAAGAAATAGAGGTTATTCAGGCGGTCACCCTAGAAGAAGGTTGAGAATACAAGGACGAAGATTTCCTCCAATATGTAAATCCTAACTGTTTCAAGCCCACGCCAAGATCTCGAAGTACTAGCTAGATCCACAAAAGTCTCTAGCGAACGAAGATCTCATCGAAACAGCAGAACCTCACAGGGCAATGCTGTAGTAGGCCGAATGGATACGGTAACCGACGGATCCACGACTAGTGTTCCAATAACGGTTAATGATCTCTTGCGAGAATGCATAGATTGGGACCTAGCTAAGGATGAAGCTCTTTATAAGCTAGAAGTCTCATTATGGGACAATAGCATAAAGATGGTGAAAGATCCGACACTTGATCCACGATCATAGTCACCAACGAATGCCAAGGGAAAAGAGCTGATTACTTCGGATTCCCCACCTGGATGCTCTCCGAAAGAGAAAGATCCTATCACTTTTGTTGATCTGGGAATGAAACCGTCAAAAAGTGTCAAGAAACTTGATCGTGCTTTGAAAAGGATGGGAATTGACAATCAGCCAACGAGAACGTAAACCCTTGTATAAGGCCAAAACTGCTGAGTGGAAGGCCAAGAGCAATAAAAGAGGAATCAAGACTGAGTTGATGACCGACCAAGAGCACACGAAAATCCGCTAGGATGTTGTAGAAAAATCTAAGCCTGCGCATGACGTGCCATAGTATTAGAATAAGTAAGCCCGAGGTTCTCTTACAGTTCATGACTTCCCACTTTTAGCAGTGTTTTCGAGTTTTTTACTACTTATGTACTAGTGTGCATGAGTGTCAGCTTAATGGCACACATAGTGTAAAGTTGGGACACGGGTCCTGTAACGGGGACCGAATTGTCATGCAGTGGTACCCCCAAAAAATAGACTGTGTATAAGTACCCTTAATTCTCTTTTGTTAATATAGCTCAAAAAGGTGTTCTCTTGGGTTGGTGTGTAATCTCTCTTTCCTGCTTATATGATTGATGATAGATTGCTTGCATATTTTCTAACTATACTTCAGTAAGATCCTTGACATGGTATCAGAGCCTGGGAGTGGCGCAGTTCGATGTTAGTTGGAAGCCGAATTTTGGCAAAATTTGAAGAACTGTTTATGGTTAGTTAAGCAAGCAAATCTTTTGCATGTGCAGAAGAATTGAGGCTTTAGTATAGTGTGTTGGCTTGGTCCGGGAGCAAAACTGGAAATTGTCAAATTTTCAAGTTGATTGGAGCAAGCAGAGGGTTGCTGAGAAGAATAGGTTGTTTGCATTCAATTGTGCATCAATCGTGAAGCCGCAAATTCGAAGAGAGAATTGTAGCTCGACGACCTCGGTAAGCTGAAAAACTGCAAGAAAAACCTCTAAGTGAGGTGGAGCAAAACCCATGAAGGCTACAAAGTGTTGAAGCTAGGGTTTGTAGGGTGGTGGACCTTTCTCTACAACCAACATTTTCAGAGCTGTAAAATCATACTTGTGGGTGCCCTATCATCCCGAACAGAGTGGCAGTCAACCGTGGAGTGCCGTGGATTAGCTAGGGAGTTGAAGCGTGTTGATTAGGACGACCAGAAACCTTTCTGCCATAGCCAAGAGAGCTTGATAGCTTGAGGAAGGAGGAGGAGGAGTGAGAGGACCTCGCGCGCGCTAGCGCAATTAAGTGCATAGCATGTTGAGGGGTACAACATCTCTAGAAGTGGAGTTCTTTGAGCCCTACCCAAGTCATTCCACACAAGTCGAACCTTATTGGCGAAAGATGCGACAATGACACTTCAAAAGGCAATAGACGGAGTTAAGGAGGAAGTAGAAGCTCGCGCTATGACGACAATGGTGATTCAGAAAAAGCTCTATTATGCACATACCATATAAGCTGAGAAAGAAACTCAATAAAAAGATAGATATTATTGTGTTTATGTACCCGAAACTGGCAAGATAAAAGTTGTTCGAGATGTTAAATTTGATGAGACAAAATACATAGCAGACACTGATCTAGTCGGCTATAAAATTCTCAAAAATTATTATGAGCTACCAACAACAACAGAAGAAAGACAAGCAGAAGATGAAAGAGAGTTACCAGATTTAGATGGAGGTCAAGATCAAGTGCCTGACAGACTCGAATGGCCAGTTCAAATTTCAGCAGATGTAGGAAAATATTAAATATTCTTCCACAGAGAACACGATGCGAGTTCAAATAAATCAAACTAATATCAGTGTCTTCAATCGCGATTTTATCTCACCTATGTACTAATAGAACAATATTTATTCTAATTGAATATGCGTGCGAAAATTATATGTGGAAGTAAGATACTATATGTGGAAGTATGAGACAACTCAAGACTATTTAGGAAATAAGAAACTATTGATCAAAAATGAATTTTTATAACTATAAATCTGGTTCATCAATATACATCTCTTCCTGTCTTATCTCGCTGTTGTGTCTTTGATTGAGTTAGTTTCAACGAGTAGTGCATGTGTATTTATATTGTTACAGGACAGGTCTTTTGGCCTTTTAATACTGTAACAGTAGAAATCTAACCGTTTATGATAGTTGATATTCAAATAGATGCTTTGTTTCCAGGGTCGAATAAATTGTGTTCGCGAATATTTTGCGATAGTTTGTCTCTTCATTTCAGCTTCATGTTTTGCGAATTGTTCGCGACACTTGTCTCTTCGCGACATTTTCGTCATTCGCAAATTGTTCGCGATAGATGACATTTCTTTGAGCTTGAAAAAGGAAGCTAGAATATTTTGCAAACTGTTTGAGATAGTTTCATGATAGGTGAGCTTGAAGAACAGTCCAGAAGATTTCGTGAATTGTTCGCGACAATTTCGTGACATTTAAGGCTTGAACAAGAAACAGAAAAATTTCGCGACAAGATTCTGTTTGCGAATCTTTTGAGCTTCAACAAGAAAGCCACGAGCCTCCACAAGACACTATTTTGCGAATCTTTTGAGTTGATTGCGAGACAAATTTCACGAATCCTTTTCGAGTTGGTCACGAATAGAAAAGTTTCAAGTTCGCGTTCGTTCCTTTCTCATCCTTTGTCAAGTAAACTACGTGCTTTGTTGGTAGAATCAAGATCTGTTTGATCAGTTGTTCTACAGCTCCCTCTCAAAGTGGCAGTTGGATTAACCCCAATCTTCTTCACTGCTTCTCAAACAAAGCTTTACTTAATGGATTTGTAAAGATATCAGCTGTCATTTCCTCTGTGGGTATGAAGACTTCTTTAGTATCTTCTTCTCGACTAAGTCCCGATTCACATGATACTTGATAGCTATGTGCTTCATTTTTGAGTCAAATACATTATCTTTCATAAGATAGATTGCTGAAGTGTTATCCATTAACAAGACATAAGGTTCAGAACTAGATTCATCAAATCCTTCCAATATTTGTTTAATCCAGATCAGCTCGTTTGCCATCTTGGCTACTGCTACATATTCCGCTTCACAGGAAGATTGAGCTACTACTGTTTGCTTCTTGCTAATCCAGAGTATGGTTGCGCCAGATGCTAGAGAACAACCTCCCGAAATACTTTTGCTATCATCCTTCATGGGTGCCCAGCTTGCGTCACTGTAAGATTCGATGTGAAATCCAACTTCCTTAGAATAACACAGTCCATAGTCTTTCATTTCTTGGAGATATTGTAGTACTCTCTTTGCCAACTTCCAATGTAACGATCCTGGGTTCTGATTATATTGGATCAGCCTATATACTGCAAACACTATATTAGGTCTGTGTTGTCTGCTAGATATAACAATGATCCAATCAGCCTACGATAGGGTGTTTTGGCCATTCGTTCCTCTTCCTCGAGAGTCTACGGACAATCTGCCTTGCTCAGTATTGTTCCAGGTATCATGGGAATAAACACCCTTGCATTCGAGCATGTTGAAGTCTTCAATGATATTTTGAGTGTATTTTTGTTGGTGAAGATACAACTTACCACCTTCAAAGTCTCTCACGATTTGCAAGCCTAGATAGATTTTAGCTTCTCCTAGGTCAGCGATCTCAAATATTTCAGAAATGTCTCTTTTGACATTTGAAATTAACTTATCTCTTTTTGAGAAGATAAGCGTGTCATCAACATAAACAGCTAGACTAATTATTTCATTTTGGACATGTTTGATATAGACATTTTATTCAGCAAATAGAGGTTTGCAGCCTATGGATTGTAGTGCTTCGTCCTTCTTTCTATACCATTGTCTCGCTGCTTGTTTCAGACCATAAATGTTTTTATTCATGTGACATCCGTATTCTGGATATTCTTGGCTTACAAAACCAAGTGGTTGGTCCATGAATAAGTCTTCTTCCAATTTTGCGTGGAGGAAAGTAGTTTTCTCATCCACAATATGGATTTTCAAATCATGAGCCACTACATATGCGAATAACAAGCGAATTGATGTATGTTTGACTACCGGTGAGAAAGTATCAGTTTAGTCGATCCCATACTTATGTGAAAATCCTTTAGCAACCAACCTTGCCTTGTATATGATGTTTTCTCCATCAGGACCTGTTTTAATCTTGTAGATTCACTTGCACTTGACTGGTTTTCTGCCATCAACAGGTATAGGTGCGAGTGTCCATACATTGTTCTTGTACATGGATGACATTTCATCCTCCATTGCCTGAATCCAACGATCTTTATTTGGTCCATCTACAACTTCCTCGAATGTCTGAGATTTGTCAGAGAATCCAAAAAAATTTGATGGCTGCATTAAAAACATCCTGACATACCTTTCTGGTGGTTTTCGTTGTTTGTCTGATCTTCTCACAGGTGGTTTCGAGTTCGATTCTGTAGGTTTTATGTTCGATTCTGATTCAAGAGTTTTTGCTGGAATTTGAGCTGGCGATTCGAGTCTGTCAAGTATTCGATCTTGACCTCCCTCTGGATCTAGTAACGCTCTTTCATCTTCTGCTTGTTTTTCTTCTGTTGTTGTTGGTAGCTCATAATAATTTTTGAGAATTTCATAGCTGACTAGATCACTGTCTGCTATGTATTTAATCTCAATGTCAAATTTAACATCTCGAACAACTTTTATCTTGCCAGTTTTGGGTACATAAACACGATAGTATGATGAATGTAACTCGAATCATACCAGAAAACCTTGTTTTGTCTTTTCATTGAGCCATTCCTCTGTTCCTATAAATACAGGATGAACGACAGATGAAGGTTGCGTAGTGTTGATGAAGGAAGAGTCCGCTAGCAAGCGAGACCACCTGTTGATGAAAGCGTTCACTAGTAGGCGAGACCATTTGTAAAGCCTAATAAGGCCAGAGATAGAGAGATAGACATGCAAGCTAGTAAGCTACATTCTTAAGAGACATAAACTCTCTTGCGGTAACGCGCTTCATTGTTGTAATACAAATGCTCTGTATCTTCTTGCATAAGTGTACAATAAAAAGTATGAATGTTATATGCTTGCTCATTGTTCATAAGTTCAGTTGTTAATGTCTATTCTGCACGAAGGCTTGCTCTTATTTGAATGCTTATCAGTATCAGAGTTAGATTGACAATGTCCATCTAAAGCTTGGAAGAGGATAGATCTTAGTATGCAATAGTAGTTGTGCTAAGAGTTTGACTCTATCTAGGCAGAATAGGAATCAGAATCATGATTCAAAGATTCCAACAAATCATTTAGCATGTATCATTCACTGTGACGGACCACTTTTGAAGAAAAACATAAGTATGGAATTAGCTTTCTCTCGGGTAGAGAGAGAATGTACATAAAACACTCGTGTAGAGAATCTCTTCAAAAAACTAAATTCAAATGAGCTCTCTCACTTTTTAATAGTACTTTGAGATCCAAGAGGAATAGTAAGCAAGTGAAATGATTGGATCTCTTACATAGCACCTCAAAATTTGATTGGTCTAGTGAGTTATCCCCTCGTACATGTGATTGAACCAATTCTATCCATATCTCTATTTTGCTTAATCACATGACAACATTACAACACACAATTGGATGTCACTAGCTCCCTCTGTCATCCTACCAAATGTCAAAGGCCTACACTACCTCGAGCTAAGTCAAAGCTACTTTTGGCCTAATCACCTACTAACGTGCGTACAAGGGGTAGGCCCAAAGCCTATTGAGTATTCAAACTCAACATAAATGAACAAAAATGATCTTATGTTGTAGAGCCTCTGACTACGGTTGAGCCAGAACCTTTGGTGGATATTTTGAAGAGTCCAAACATGCCTCAAGGAGGTAGTGGTCTGAGGAAAGGTGGCATGCATGCAAAAGCACAACCTAGAGCTACATTTTATCCAAAGTTTGAGAATGAGAAATCTGTCCATGAGGTGACGTTTTAAGTGCATTTTCTTTTTGGTTGTTCGCTGCTCTATTTTATAGTTCACATCATTGTTCCTTTTGCCAATTTTCTTTAGAGATTACAAAAACATTTGATTGAAAGCTATGTTGTTTTGAGGAAATTTGCTCCATTGCTTATCTTGAGGAAGGAAAGCTCTAAGATGCTAAGATCTTGTTACTAGGCAGAACATTGCATTCAACAATTGTTTTTTTATAGCGATTAATAATTTGTACATAAGTTTTTACACGTGGCAAAAAAATGTGAGAGGTCAGAATGTAAGGCCACCTAAAGAAAGGTGCAAATGCAAGTTGCTTTAAAAAATGATAAGAGTTCTTACCTGATAAGCATTGGGAAAGAGCTTCAACCTCCCTTACAACTTCTTGAGTCACATTGGCACCATCAGACAACACCTCCTTGCACGTCAATTACATGTTTTGCAAGAGAGAGAGAGAGAGAGAGAGAGAGAGAGAGAGAGAGAGAGAGTAGCTGTTACATGTGAGAGAGAGGGGGGTGTGTGACATAGTAGGTGTTAGGTGTGACGGTAGGCTATAGGCATGTATACACACTCTCTCTAAAATAGTTGTAATTGTATAGATTAATTTTTGTAACATGTACATCTATTTTTCACCTTTCAATATTTTAATATCCCATTCAAGTCATAGGCTTTCAAAAAAAATTTACCTTTCAATATTGACTCGCAATTTTTTATTTTGTCCTTCACAGGACTTGTAATCAATATATAACCTTTCATATTTGACGGGCATATTTTTAATTTACACTTAAGGTGACAAGCTATAGAATATTTCACCATTCTTTGACATGCGCTTGACTTGCATTGCAACTTGCAATTGCCAAGGTTGGTGGGGCTATCTATGCATGCTCAGTCTAGGTTAGGATGACATTGTAGTCTTACTCATCTTTGGATGAAGGTGGGGCTATAAATGCATGCTTGATCTACGAGAACATATACTTCCCACGTTGAACTCCTAGATTACGCATGATGTTGGTGGTGTATCTATGTTTGGGTTATGATGATGTTATATGCTTTGGTCCACATGCCGGCCGGCTCTCATAAAAGAGTTTGAAGCCAACTTTTAAGAGCATAGACGATTGAAATTTGTCTATTGCCATCTTGTTAAGACTCAAGAGCATCTGGGTTTGAAAAGTTAAAAAACCCACTAATTTGGAATCTACACATCAAATATAAATATTAAGAGTTATCCTCTTTGTATATGTATGTTCTTAAGAGCATAGGCTCTCTATCTACCCGAGTTTTAAGGAAAAGAGAGCATATACGATGAAAATTTGTCTATTTCCATCTCACAATGCCGTCCTATCTGGAGCCCACAACAACAAATGCTCTCCATCCCAATATTAATGACAATAAAACGTAAAGTAAACTATAGTGGTCATCAACCGGCTCCCATTTGTCATGTCGTTAAGCCTGCCATTTCATCCTTCGTGTAATCAAACCACTTCTATTTCTACAATTTGCTATCATAAGTCTAGTGTTATGGGTTCTGTCGCTTAAAAAATCGTTCTTTAACATATCCTGAATGGATCTGGAAGCGGGTTCTCCATCCAATGGTGTCAAGGTACGTTTGAATTTTCTGTATTTGTTGGCCTTAAGCCTGAGAGGATGGATTATTTCACGTTGGTTGGAAAGTTTACTTCTGTTTCTTAGCGGTTTTGAGTAAATTACTAAACGGTATTCGGCTAACAATCGTTCAATTGTTCAGTGGAGAATGTGTATTGGCTATCAGAATGATCCTTACGCTTGCCTACCTTTTTTTGGATTGATTGAATCAGCTGATAAAACACAGTTGAAAACTTTTCTAGTACTTAATGAAAAACTTGGTAAAGAGCTCATGTCGTTTCCTTGAGGTTTGGAATTCGACTGCAATCAGCTGCACAAACGAGGGCATACAAGGAATAGTTTATGAAAGAAAAAACTCTAAAGAAATAATGCGACAAATACCTCAAATTATTATAAGAACGGAGACTTCCAACGCCGACGATTTTAACTGAAAAGGCCTGTTTTAGTCACCGTCAAACTCTTTGCTCGCAATACTGTTGAAACTAAACGAAGTTTCTTTCTTTCGATGACCAAAATGTGAGCTTAGTTTGAAGGACTCAAGAAGGACATAGATGTGTTAGGGGATTGTAGATTTGACTGTTTGGGTAGCTATTCTCAGCAGGTGAATTCTGTAGGCTTGGAACACTTCACCCATCGATCAAGCTTCCATATTCAGCAATTTGCCTTGTCGAGTAACAATATTACGGCCTGAAAGTGCTAATTGCTCTAGTGTAGCTTATTCATCAATGTATATTGTCACTTCAATGGCAAGAGTATCTTCCTAAGATTGCACTTTTATTAGAGTTAAGAAAAAGTTTATATCATTATATTGCCAGAAATGGCTGGAGTGTCAGGTCCTTTCAAAGGCTTGGGCACATCGTATTGTGTTGCAATCAATTTGCACTTTTATTCAACTTCTTCTATGTTAAAATACAGAGAAAAACCTCTTTTGGCTCTTGAGAACGTACAGCCAGAATCTTAACTTTCTATGCGTTGCTGAATTAGTGACGTATGTCTCAGCATTACAGACATCATAAGTGCTTTAAGCTGACTTTATTCTCATGTTGGTGGGTTTCCCTTGTTATAAGCTGTCTACGTTGATAAATGGACATCAGGTTGCCACAAATTTTAACCACACAACACTGGCATGCAGGCGGGTCTTTATCATTCCTCTTTCGTGGCAACGTTGTCGCTAGCTTATCAAAGTCTTGGTGTCGTTTATGGAGACCTTAGTACCTCACCATTGTATGTTTACCAGAGTGCTTTTTCCGGAAATTTGATTCTCCGTGAGGACAATGTTGAGATTCTCGGAGTACTTTCTTTGGTTCTCTACACTATAACCCTGGTGCCGGTTGTCAAATACATATTAATAGTCTTAAATGCTGATGACAATGGTGAAGGTGCGTACTCATTTATGGGTTACTTTGAGTTCCATCTAAGGTCACCATTTGAAAGATAAACGTTTGAAAATCTGAGTTGAGAAATTGCTGTTCATGAAAAAGGTTGATTAAGGGTGTTCAGTCACAGTATTCAGGTTGCGATTACCGAAATCTGCAATTCTGACTATAGGGTTGTATGAAGCTATTCAGGAGGCCCATTTGCATTATATTCACTATTGTGTAGGCATGCACATCTTAGCCTGCTCCCAAATCAGCAAGAAGTGGATGAAGAGCTCTCAAATTATGGGTTGAAGCTTTCTGAATCCAGGAAGGATAATTTTCTAAAACAGTTCCTTGGGAAGCATAATCGATTAAAGAGTGCGCTGCTTGTAATTGTTCTACTGGGCACATGTATGGTCATTGGTGATGGGATTCTCACACCAGCTATTTCAGGTTGTACTTCTCCTTGTCACTTGCATAGAGACGACCTTCTTATTTTATATTGTAATTTGGATATCTCATTTGATTTAGTAAGCTCGAAGAACTAATTCTCAACATTGAAGAGACCTATCATGATCCCTAATGGTTTTGTTAATTTGAAGATGCACTAATCTACTTGATGTTATCTTGTGTATTTTGCAGTTACTTCAGCTGTATCAGGCATTCAAGTTGCAATCAAAGGTTTTCATTCAAGTAAGTGGTGCAGGTGCCTTCACCTGGGGTGTAAATAATGGTTGTAATGTGTGATTCCTTTATTCTGATCATTAGCACCTTTTGTTCGTTCACTATCCATTTACTGCATTTATATATGAACTTTAGCTTTCATAGTGCCAGTTCTTTTTTTAGCAATACGTACGTTTGAGCCACTTTTGGAGAATGTGAAGTAATATTCCCTTCACTGCTTCTGTTAATTGTGAAAATTTGCCTACATTGGCAAATCTAGCCATGTAGAATATTGTATATTTTGTCAATATTGTTTGTTGGTTACTTGAATGGCCAAAGTGCCACTTGTACATACACACCTAAAGTAGGTTACCACGAGTCAAGAAGAGTGGTTGTGTCTATTTGGTAGTGATTCCTACTTTGTAGGATCTAGACCATGATTTATGATAAGATTTGTACCTACCATGCACCTACCAAGCATGACTCTTGGATCTAGGCTAGGGTTTTCACATTAGGGCAAGAAAGTGGAGTCTACTTCCTTATTACATGCTGGATTTTCACCTAACTTTGCAAAGGAAGTGTGTTTTACTATGTATTCCCATTCTCCATAGTGAGAAGAAAAAAACTTTTTGGAGCCTTAAGGAGAAACTCGAGTTTTTTCTCATTGTATGGTGATTACTCTTGATTTCCAATGAAACCCAGCTTTGGCACTTTGTAAACACTGTCTACAGGCCGTACTACAGCCTTATTTCCACACGTGTGGAGTTGGATTATACTATTTGATCAATGCTTTGATTGTCTCTACTTGTTTCCTATCAAGCTGCTAAACTAGATCTTGTTTTTTGATGACTAGTTTCTGATAGATTGTTTAACAAGCATACAATCACCTCGTGGATCATTCAAAGATCCATTTATGGTCCTTAGTACTGTATTTTTCACATGGTATCAGAGCCAAGTACAAGGCCATTGATCTGTGTCTGAATCTAATCCAGTTTTAGCAAGTTTTGGTGCAAAAAGCTAGTATTGGAAGGGCGAGCTGGTATCCAGGTTTTGGTGAGGGAATTTGATCCCAAACTTTTTCAGGATCAAAATCCGTACTGTTCACACGTGTGGGCATCTCTGAACCAGCATTTCATAACCCATATTCATTGGATCATAGAAAATTCATCTGGTGTTAGTTTGATGTAATTTTTGGTGCAAATCCTAAGATAAGCTACCAAGATCACTTGCCATTGATTAGTTTTGAATTTGTTTTATGAAAACTAATTAATCTAGGCTGATTTCAGACCTTCTTAAAGTGGAAACCAGGTCTTGAAAGTACATCAAAGTGAATGAGAGAGAGAGAGAGTCAGTTTTTTGTCCAAGAATAGCCAAGATTGGCAAAATTTGCTTGAGTGTAGTTTTCATCTCATCTTATCTTCATTCCAGCTTGTGAGGGAGTGATAGAACTGTGATTACAAATCCATCTGTTGGATTAGAAGTCAACATTTGAGTGAAACACTGCAAGTTAGAAACCTTTGTGAGTTTCAGGTCCAAACAAATCTATATCTTGTGTGTAGAATCTTGCTAGTAAGATGGGATCAGTGGGAGCCTACCTTCTAGAAACTAGTGAGAGGTTAAATTCTACCAATTATGCTAATTGGAAAGTGAGGATGGAGTTACTAATGGTGCTCCAAGATCTTTATGAGTTTCTAATAGATGATGAAGATGAACCTCTAGGTGCACATGAATTAGTGAGATACAAGAAGAGGTCTAGGCTTGCACTTCACTGTATTAAGATGAATGTAAGCAATGATCTTTTAAGGGAAGTATCATCATGTAAGAGTGCTAAAGAAACTTGGGAATCTTTAAAATCTATCTATGAGTCTAGTAACACTTCGAGGGTTCTCATGCTTAGGAATTAAATTCTACAAAGCATGAAGAGGAGTGATGAGAGTGCACAAGATTATGTGCTTAGAATCAAGTCTCTCAATAGGGAGTTATCTTCCATTGGAGAGAAGATTCAAGATAGTGAGCTTGTTCAGATTGTCCTCAATGGTCTAGGGAGTGGCTTTACAAATTTGGTCCAAAGCTTTGCAATCCAAGACACTTTGCCTACTATAGAAAAGCTACACAATGTATTAGTAGTTGAAGAGTGTAGGATGTTGCATACCAATGCAAGAATGAATGCTATTTCTCTGCAGGATGGTGATGAGAAAGCTAATTTCTCATTCAAAAGCAAGAAGAAGACCAATGGCAAGAAGAAGCACTTCAAGGAGACCAAGGAGGAGGATGAGGCTTCAAGCTCAAAGGGCAAGATCAAAGACAAGTCCAAGTACAAATGTTTTTTCTGGAAAGAAATGACATTTTGCATCAGAATGTCTCAAGAAGAAGAAGGCACAAGAGAGCAAACAAAGCAACATTGCACATCGGGAGGAGGAGGATGATGAAAAGTCATCCTTGATGGTTTCCAACAAACCACCATCATCCAAGAGCAACACCAATGATTCTTGGTGGATTGATAGTGGGGCAAGTTCCCATATGACATATCAAAAGGACATATTCTCCACCTTACTTTCTTACAATGACTTACATAGATCAATCTATACTGCAAGTAGTCAAGAATGTAAGATAAGTGGAATAGGAACAATTCCCTTGTATGTGGGATCATCCAAAAGGATGAATCTTGATAATGTTCTTTATGTTCCCAAGTTAACCAAGAATTTGCTTAGTGTTGGCCAGTTAATGGATAATGGCCTAGATGTACAATTTAAGCATGGAGTTTGTTCCATCCTTAGAAATGATGAATGTATAGCCAAAGGCTTTAAGCAAGGTAGATTGTTTAAGCTTGATGCTAATATTGCAGTGGAGAGTGTTAACTTGGCAAAGGTGGAGCTATCAAAGGTGGAACTGTGGCACAAAAGGTTGGGCCACCCCAACTACAAAGCCATGGAATCCTCCCCAAGAATTTGTCAAAGTGTGGGAAGAGATGTGAAGCATGCAGTCTCTCAAAGGCTCACAAACTACCCTTCTCAAGATCTACATCAAGATCAAACTCTCCTCTTGAACTCATCCATTCGGATGTTCATAGTTTTTCACATGAGTCTAATGGTGGTGCCAAGTACTATGTAATCTTCATTGATGACTATTCTAGATTTTGTTGGATGTACCTCTTGTCTAGCAAATCAATGGTATTTGATTCTTTTGTAAAGTTCAAGACTTTGGTAGAAAATCAAAGTACCAAGATTAAGGTGTTAAGGAGTGATAATGGAGGTGAATATATCTCCAATAAGTTGATTGACTTTTGTAGTTCTAATGGCATAAGGCTCATCATCTTTCACATCTCACACTTTTCTTACTTCAATGTTAGATGAGCCAACATGCTATGAAGATGCTTGTAAGTCTAAAAGTTGGATGGATGCTATGCAAGTAGAGTATGATGCTCTTATTGAGAATCATACTTGGGATCTTGTGGATCTTCCTCAAGGGAAGAAACCTCTTGATTGCAAGTGGGTGTTTAGATTGAAGTATAATAAAGATGGATCAATAAGCAAGCATAAAGCTAGGCTTGTTGCCAAAGGTTTTTTACAAACCAAAGGCATTGATTATGATGAGACTTTTGCTCCTGTGGCTGAGCTTGTTACTATCAGGTTGATCATTAGTCTTGCTACAACCTTCAATTGGGAGCTATTCCAACTTGACTTTACAAATGCATTCCTCAATGGTTATTTGGAGGAAGAGATCTACATGAGGCAACCCGAGGGCTTCATCAAGGCAAAACATGAAGGAAAGGTGTGTTTTTTGAAGAAGAGCCTTTATGGGCTCAAGCAAGCACCTGGAGCATGGTACTCTAGGCTAAACTCTTTTCTCATTTCCATCAATTTTGTAATGAGTGCCTATGATCCATCATTGTATATAAGTTTTCATGATGGCATGATCATTATTCTTGTTTTGTATGTAGATGACATTATCTTGAGTGGTAATGATCTAGATGGAATTAGAGATGTAAAAATTGCTTTAGCATAAAAGTTTAAGATGGTAGATCTCGGCCTATTGAGCTTCATTCTTGGAATAGAGGTTATTAGAGGATGTGATTTTAGCTTCATTTGTCAATCTAAATATGCTACATCCATCCTAGATAGATTTGGAATGAAGAATTGTAAAGACATTGAGACACCAATGGAGCAACATGTAAAAGCATCTATTGGTTGTGATGAAGCATCCTTTGAGGACATCACATTATATAGAAGGCTTATTGGCTCCTTGATTTATTTGACTATAACTAGACCTGATCTTAGTTATAGTGTTGGAAAGTTAAGCCAATTCATGCAAAGTCCTCTAGTTTCACATTAGAAGATGGCCAAAAGAGTTCTTAGATACATTTCATCCACTAAAAATTTTGGTATTTTGTATAGAGGAACTAATCTTGGCTTAAGAGCCTATAGTGACTCGGATTTTGCAGGTGACAAAGTGGATAGAAGATCAACAAGTGCCTTTGCCACCTTTCTATGTGATGGAGTAGTATCATGGCTTTCCAAAAAGCAAGATACCATCTCCCTATCTTCCACAGAATCCGAATACAAGGCCTTGACATCAACATGCAAGGAGGTCTTGTGGCTCAAAAGGCTATTGGTGGAGCTTCATGTCATGGAGGAGGAGATCCCTATCATCTATTGTGACAACCAATCAGCCCAATCACTTGCGACTAATCCTACATTCCATGCAAGGAGCAAACACATCGAAATTGCTCATCATTTCATGAGGGAAAAAGTGCAAGCTAAAGAGATCAAGCTCCAACAGGTGCCATCATCAAGTTGCTTGGCTGATTTGTTTACTAAACCTTTACCTAAAGATTCATTTGTCAAGCTGATTATCCGTAACTCTGCTTTCGCCCTTTCATTGGTTATGGGCCCACATCACGCAAGCGGATGCGTCTAGATAATTCACAATCATAGAATAACTGAGGTCATTCAGTACGTTAGCTTTTTTTGACACGAGTGAGTACGTGTGAATAGTCAATCATAGAGACTAGAAGATTCTTGCATTCAGAACATGTTCGAGCGATGGCTGCAGAGATGTCGATCGAAAATAAGATGATGGACCGCTTGGAAGGAGAAAACTATGGATCTTGGAGCTGGAAGATGAAGATCATGCTCAAAGACAGAGGTCTGTCGGGGGTGGTTTCGGGGGCTGAGCATGAGCCTTGGAGATTCTGCGGTGTCTCTGGTGAGAGATCAAGAGACCGCGAAAGGAGTATGGGATACACTTCATAAGAGTTTCCAGGCCAGAGGATTTTCTAGCATCTTGATGTTGCAAAGACAGCTTTCAACGATCAAGATGGGGGAAGCAGAGTCCATGCGCGACCACATTGAAAAGATAAAGGATATTGGGCGACAGCTAGAGGCCGTAGGAGCTGTCATTAAACAACAACTAATCTACAGTAAAACAATCTAACAAGATGTAAACCATAATCCTTGATTTGCACATTTGAGATGAAACGTTTTTGTGTGATGTTGACATCGATGATGATGTGAGATATTTCATCCAAATAGAATAAACTACATGAGAGGAGCTTTCACATTTCACAACATGTCATATCATATTTTAGTTTACTGCAAGGTGAAACATGGTTCAGAACAACAAAAGACAAGACGGAGGGACAAAAGAATAGCTGATTGCATTCAAAAAAAGCTCACATAGTACAATCAAAATATTAGCACAAAGGATAGTCTTAAGTTGGGTTAACATCTCTTCAAATGCCTAAAACGTTTGCTGAATATGTCTCTTGTGCAATGTTTTTGTAAGCTAGGCTACATGATACCCATAAGCGCTATTGTGCATAATATGCGTCTTTTGTGTAGGGCCTTCCAAGCTTTGGTTTTTTATCGGTTGAGTCACATTGGATTTCTTTTCACACATATGATATCTACTTAGAAGCTTGAAGGATCATTACTTGCTGAACTACCATTGATATTGTCATAAACTTCTTGAGTGGCAGTCAGTGCATGAGAAATCGTTAAAGGGAAACTGTCCTAATTGTTTTGAGCTATATCATGGAATGGTTGCTGTCACTGACCTACAAGGCTCTACTAAGTTTCACTAGCAGTCCACAAAAATGAAGAGGATTAGAGGAATGTGAAGTTTGACTTTTTCCTATATTTGTTTGTTGACTCTGCAGGTGTGATCCATTTATTGATTGCCATAATATTGATTGGCATATTCGCTTTGCAACATTTTGGCACACATAAATTAGCGTTTATGTTTGCCCCCATAGTGCTTTCTTGGCTCTTCTGCATTGCTTCGATTGGCTTATATAATACCCTTCATTGGAACCCTGGAGTTTTTCGAGCTGTATCACCTTTTTACATATACAATTTCATGAAAAGAACCGGGAGAGAAGGTTGGGCTTCGCTGGGTGGTATTCTCCTCTGCATTACAGGTCTATAAGCACTATTCTCACATGTCCTTTGATGGTAGTGTTCTCCTGTATGTCTCTTGGTGTGGCTGATTGGAGTCGAAACTCCTGTCAAGGATAAGAAAAGAGGTTTTCACCAATGTTCCACTTATTGGGGACTCCCTGGAAGTTATGTTACCCTACACTCTTGTTTTTATTTCTCTTGTTTTGTGACATTAAGAACCAAATGTAACAGGAACAGAAGCCATGTTTGCAGATCTTGGACATTTCTCACAACCATCCATTAAGGCAAGTAATTAAGTTTTAGTTTTTGCTAGATACTGATTTGAACTTCAGCTTGAATTGCTACTTCAAAATGTGACAAATTTTAGCATCCTTAGAGACCTATACTTACAAAGGCTTCCCTTCATGCAGCTTGCATTCACCTGTGCTGTATATCCCAGCCTGTTCCTTGCTTATTTGGGGCAGGCTGCGTACCTTACAAAGAACCATACTGACATTCGTAGTAGCTTTTACAAGTCTCTTCCAAGTAAGCATTAACAATGTCATGTTTGCACAGTGGTATATCAATTACATAGGATATCATGTTGTTGATGAAATATGATTCAGTGAAGAAAATAGATGGGAAAGTAGATAATTGTCACAAAAATGTTGACATTTTTTGCAGGACCTTTATATTGGCCAACTTTTGTTATTGCTACTCTTGCATCTATTGTCAGTAGCCAAGCAGTAATCTCAGCAGCATTTTCAATAATCAAGCAGTGTTCTGCACTGGGTTGCTTTCCTAGAGTGAAGGTGATCCACACCTCAAAAAATGTCAGTGGACAGATTTATATTCCTGAAGTCAACTGGATTTTACTAGTTCTTTGCTTGGCTGTTACAATCGGCTTCGGAGATGCTGTCCAAATTGGAAACGCTTATGGTTTGTGAGGATTCTTCTGAAGTGTTCAGTGAACTTTCTGCAGCTCTTCTAATAATCAGGAAGATTTTAGTTCTTGTGTGTTTACTAGTTATTTACTTGAGAATCACTGGCAGCAATCAGGATGAATCAATGAACCATGTAATTCACATCTGTCTATGTGGCAGGGATCGCTGTACTTTCTGTCATGTTTGTGACGACATTCTTGATGACATTAGTCATGCATATTGTGTGGAAATGGAATATTGTTTTGGCACTAGGTTTCTGTGTCTTCTTTGGATTCATTGAGGGACTTTACCTATCAGCAGCTCTCACAAAGTTCCCTCGAGGTGGTTGGGTTCCTGTGGCTCTATCTGTGGCTTTCATGGCAATCATGTACTCCTGGCACTATGGGACGATAGCAAAATACAAATTCAACATGGAGAATAAGGTGTCTATGAAATGGTTGCTAAGTCTGGGCCCAAGTCTTCAGATTGTGCGTGTACCTGGAATAGGGCTGATGTATACAGACCTGGCGACTGGAGTGCCTGCTATTTTCTCTCACTTTGTCGCAAATCTTCCTGCATTTCATCAAATAGTGGTTCTTGTATGCGTGAAATCAGTTCCAGTTCCTCATGTTCCTGTGCATGAGCGCTACCTAGTTGGCCGGGTTGGCCCAAAAGAGTACAGGATGTACAGATGTATCGTACGTTTCGGCTACAAGGATAATTCGAAGGATGACAATGACTTTGAAACAAGGATAATGCTCAACATTGGGGAATTCATTCAGACAGAAAGTACTGGTGTGGCTTCTCATGATGTTGATAGTGATCCAGAAGGAAAGATGATCGTTGTGGGGGATTCCAATTCAGCAGGCATTCAGGCTTTGCCTCTAGCAGCTGACGGACAATTGTTCATTCCTAAGAGTAGCTCTTCCTCACACATTGAGTCTCCTCTTAAATTGAGAAAGAAGGTAAAGTTTGACCTCCCGCAAAACCCTAAACTGGACGCCAGTGTGAGGGAAGAACTTGCAGAGCTTCTACAGGCTCAGGAGGCTGGAGTTGCTTACCTCATGGGTCACTCACACGTGAGGGCGAGGAGGAATTCTTCTGTATTGAAAAAGTTCATTATTAACGTGGTTTACAACTTTTTAAGGAGGAACTCCAGAGGTCCCCACGCTGTTTTGAGTGTTCCTCACACTTCCCTTATTGAGGTTGGCATGCTCTGCCTTGTATAGCTCAGCCAGCCGGGTTTAAACAGGTCTGTCTGGGATTTGCTGAGTGAGCTCTCTTTTTCCAAAGTCGTGGTGGAGAGAGCAGCTGTTGGTTTTCTAATTTTCTCTCATTGCTGGTGGATTGCTTCTATATCACATTCATGAAGGATGTGCTGCACTCTTATTATGGTCTTCAAATGCTACTAAGAAGTGTTATCTCCAAGGCTTATATGGCTTCCACTGGAGAGTCACTTGAGAATGCATTGTAGTTTTTCAAAAAACAATGTAATAAAGTCAAATATGATTTCTCAATTTTTAAAACCATATTTGTTTTCAATACAGTTTTGCAATTTTTAAAACCATATCATGAATGGTCTAGGAATAGTGGCATACTGGTTAGCATTTTCTTTTCTTATTCTGATTTGAAAGTGTCACCATGACAACAATAAAACAACTATCTATGAAATAATTTTGTGAATGCATTTAGATATTCTTAATTTGATGATAGTTGTTGGAGATAATGTTGGTGCATCATATGGAGGTTGAGATATTGGACATGGCATGCAAAAAAAAGAGAGGGACATGAATTATTTGCTATTTATGTATTGGGGAATGGTTGTTTTAATGACCGTTGCATTTGGTAAAACAACCATAAAATTATGGCGAGGCCATTAGGCTGAGCCATAATTGACTGGCCCGTGAACTGGGTGGATTTTTTCCAAGAGTAAATGATTGTCTTGGCATTTTACAATCCTATTTTTATGGCCCATAGATTTTGTCTTTTTTACGAGGTATAATATGTTGTCCAAAAATTTTTGTGGACATTTTATGAGCTGTAAACTACTTTTGAAAAGTTTATGAAGTTCAAGATTGTGTAATGTGTCTCAGTTTGCTTTCACAAATGATAATCTACTCTAAATTTGGATTTACAGTCTGTTTTCATAAAATAACTCGAGCACAAAGCTGAAACCAGAATTTCGAGAGGAATGAAGCTCTTTGACCATGATCTAATCCACTTCAAACATATGAAGCAAAACGTTAACATGATTATTTACAAGTTGCATATAGAGGTACAAGTGAACATATATGCGAGAAAAGGAGAGGGACTCTCTCTCTCTCTCTCTCTCTCTCTCTCTCTCTCTCACACACACACACACACACACACACACACACACACACACACACACCTCACATCAATGTAAAAGCTATTGACACTATGTAGATTAGCAAGCAAGAACCATAAAAAAACAAATGTTAAATGACCAAAATAGCTTCACACTCATGAAGTACAAGCTATTGTATTGATAGAGAGAAAAGAAAAAAGTACAAATGATAATCAAAGCATTGGACACAAAGAAATACATGCAAATGGAAGATCTACACAAGCTTGTACGAGAAACCTCCAAAATTCTTCACCTCTCCAATTTCCACTGTGTTAAATGAGCTCCAAAAGGAGCATCTACATATAGATTTGAGGCTCATATTGGTTTGAGCTATTCTCTTATGTGTGAGGGTGCCATGTTGTCTTTACCTACTCCAAAGGCCAAATTAATCTATTGTGGTCCAATCAAGTTGTACCTCTCTAGAAAACTTAGATTTGAGGAGATAGATTTCTATCTTAATGAAACTTAAGAAATGACCTCTCCTACTCTTAAGACTAGGTACTAGACTAGCTAGGCCTATACTTCACTCATGGAAACATGCTCCACATGTGTGAAATCACCCTTTGTACGTGATTACATTTGCATTTGTCACACTCTTAAAAAAATCAGTGTTTGCTAGATTTATTTACATCTCCAAGTTTGATCTTAGTTTGATAAATGATCCTCTTTCAATGATTTAGTGAGAAGATCATCCAAGCAATATGATGTTAATGAATGATCACCATAATAAAGATAAAGCTTCCTTGATGTAGATCCATTCCTAAGTACCTTGAAGAGCTTCACACCATCCTAGCATCATTCACAATGATTATTTGTATGCTTCAAGAAGATCCTTGATCCCGAGGCTCGCTCTTCTTTGATGTAGCCTTTTCTTCTTGGAAAATATTTGAGGCCTCCTTGCCTCATCATGATCACAAGATCGTTAATACCAAGTCATTTCTTATCAACAAAATCATGCATACAAACATGCTTAGTCCACAAACTAATAGCATTTTGCGTTACTTTTCTAAAAAGTTTAAATCCAATAAAGCCAAAAGCTATTTCATGGAGATGAGTGTCCTTTGAGGATGATTCAATTACTCATCAAGTCAAAAGTCAAGGAGGACATCAAGGCAAAGGAAAACACCTTCAAGACTTACATATGATGAAAAGGTAAGCAAGTTGTTGGAGGTACAAACTGTGCTTTTGTAACTTCTTTTGATGAACCTACATGTGTAGATGAGGCAATACAAAAGGAGGAGTGGATCCATGCAATGGATCTTGAGTATCAAGCTCTTATGAAGAACAATACATGGAGGTTGGGGGAGCTTTCTAAGGACAAGAAGGCTATTGGATGCATTAGAGGAGTTACAAACATCAAAAGGGCCGTCTAAGAAATGCCACGTAGGACAAAAAAAGACGCCGAATTTTGGAAATCCGACGGACTTTCAGGTCTAGTTTAGCTTAACCTTACTAGTAATGTGTAGTTAACATGACACGATTATGACACATGCAACTGCAACTTCAAGAACCTATGATGCTCATTAACTAACTTTTTCAAAATTGAAAATGAGATTGTGTCCCTCATTTTAACTAGCGAGAGAATAAACATAGAATCTCAGGTACGCCATGGATGAAGAAGAGTGTCTATTTTCTTTTTGGTCTGTCAGTTGATGTTTGCAGAGATGTCTCAGTTTCATCTACACATTGTTCTCCCTACCGAGAATGCTCCGATAGCTAAAAGAGGAGTAGTGAAATAATCGACACTTTCTCTACTTGATATGATCGCTCACAGAATCAACCAAAGAAAGAACTACGATTTGTGGATTGATAGAAGTTTGTATCCATTGGATCCGAACTCGATGCAAGCTCCACAATTCCAATCCATCACACAATTAATAAAGTTTTTGTGTGACGGAGAAAACGGTTTACTGGGTTATTGTAAAAGATTGACGACTTATGGTGTTGCAAACTCAAGGGATCTGAACTTTAGTGTGCAATCAGAAAACAACATATGGTGGCTAGCATGTTTTCAAGTGAAAAATGGCTGTTATTCATATGCAATTTCTTTTGGTAATTGTTTTGAATATATAAAAACTTGTGATTCCATATGTTGGAATGGTTATCAAGGAGGATCGCGATGTTCTTTCCTTTATTTTTAGAAGAACAAGTTATCCAGATATCATAAAGGATCATATGAATGGCAAAGTACTTAATGTTCCTGAAAGAAGTGAATTTTTTGCAGAATGGCATTTAGCTGGAGACTTGAAGTCATTGAAATGTATGTTCAATGTATCTCATGGAGCAAATTCGAAACATCCATGTCTATATTGTATGAAATCATCAAATGACATTTCAAGGAGCACAAGAGTTTTAAGAGAAATTGAAGATCCCAACTGGAAACCAGCATATTTGCACACTTCATGGAGAGGTGAGGATCATAGAGAAATAAATATACCTTCATATTTTGTTTGCATGGAATAGTAAGCCAGAGTCAGCATCAAAACAAGCAATCGCTCGATTAGAGGAAGTGTTGTCGAAGCGGGCCTTCATTAAGGACATGTTAAAATACAAAAAGATGAAAAGCTTTTGGGAAAAACAAGAAACGTACCCAGTAAACCTAGCATAGGAGGAGCCAAAGCTTGTCGATTTTTATCATTCTAAAGAGTTGTCTAAGATGCAATACTCGATTTGGAAAGATGTTATTTCTGCAACACAAGACTTTGAAGATAAAGGAACAACAAGGGCAAAGAAGGTTGAAGTTTGGAAAAAGCTCGATAATATGGTTGAAGTGCTTAGAAAAGACACAATTTCATATGCAGATGCACTCCTATTGGATAAAACAACAATAGAGTTTGTAGATGCAGTTCGGGTGGCTTGGGGCTCAGATCACATCACCCACTACATGGTAAGATACATTTGAACCAGTGTCTTACAATTTTATAATTTTAGTATAACTTCTTGATAGATTCTAACCAATGGATATTTTTCTAACCAATGCATAAATCTTTGATATTGCAGCACATACTAAGGCATCATGCATCATTTTTTGCAAAAAAGTATGGCAGTTTGAGTATGTAGTTGTTATGTCCATGACCAGTATATAGGATACAGTAGTATACCCCTAGTCTTGGATACACGGTACTCCAGTGAAACAAGCTGTTAGTTATGCCACGTCATACTGGACGTGACCCGAAAGTAACTAATATCCTTGTGAGACCCAGAACACACTAAATGGAGTTAGACAAGGTATGAGACAATGTATGCATGTGTAGAGTTATTCATAGCAATTCTATGAATAGTTGGTCCATGCATATGACTCTATTCTAGGTGAATCTATGTATAGGAAACATAGGGCTATGCATGGCTATGTGCCCAGGATGCTCTTGGCTCTATATAAGAGATCCAAACTTGCCCTACTCCTCATCATGGTTCTTGATTCATTGCCAGGCTCTCACTCTACTTTCATGCTTCTTGTTCACTCTACTTTCATGCTTCTTGTTCCTTGGCTTGGAGGTGAGGCTTCTAGAGATTGATTGGATGCTTCTACTTGGTTGGTAGGCACGAACAGAACGTCTTTGAGCCGTCTGTCTCTGCCATTGGTGTTGAGCCACAGTGAACCAATATTGTTCACTTGATATTCGGATCCATCTCCAAGAACTATGAATCTTGAAGGATCTGCACTTCTGAAATCAAACATTATTTGTCCTGAGTCTAGGATCACTTCATGTGTGTCAGACGTTGATGCTGCACACAGGTCTTCACAGATGTAGGCGGTCGAACAGTTTCTGTTCGTTCTTTCTTCGCCCATCTTCGAGCTCTCGGGCTCCTCAACATAGGATGAACTATTGTTGTTCTCCTGTCTGTCCTATGCCAATTTGTTTCTTGGGTTCTGGTGACAATCCACGGCTGCGTGACCTTCTTGTGGCAGTGGATACACTCAATCTTGGGATTGAGCCAACATGTATCAACCGTATGTCTATCTCTTCTGCATCTCACACAAGTCTTCTTGTCTGCACCTTGCTGCTTGGACCTCCCTTTGCTCTTCTAGTTGCCTTTGCTGGTCCCTTCTGCTTGCTGATCACGATCCTGCCTCTAATTTGACTCCCTCTTAGGCTTAAATTGTTTCTTGGATTTTTCTTTGTTGCCGTAGAGGGCCTGGTTAGAACCATCTTTGTGATCAAGATGTTCTCTGGCCTCGACTTCCTCTCGAATCTCGACAATCACCTTTTTGAGGTTCATGGTAGGATCTTTCGAGCAAGGTCCTCATTGTATGGAATGATCTGGATAAGGCTCTCAATAGGTAGGTGAGCTGCTTCTCATCTGACACAACATTCTCTGCTCCAAGTTATGTAATGACAGAAATAGATCCTTCATCTTTCTTACGAAAGAAGTGAGGTCTTTTCCATCCCACTGTAAATTCATCAGTTGATCTTCCAGCATCATGATTTGACTTCTTGATTTTATCTGAAATCTCGTGAGCAATGCATCCCACATCTCCTTAGCTTTGGAGAGTGTAGCCAGGTCAAGCGCGAGACTATCTTTGATGGAAGATGATAGCAAGGCTATTGCCTTGTCATTTTTCTCCCTCCATTCGTGTAGTTCCTTGCCTGATGTTGTAGGCATCTCTTCTGTGCCATCCACCCAAGGGAATAATCCTTTGCCCTTGAGTATGAGTGATGTCTTAACTTTCCAGGCTAGAAAATTAAATTATGAAGAATCAAGAATTGTGCAAATCTTGCTCTGCATGCTGCTGATTGAAGCCATTGCTTCTTGGAGTCCGTTCCCTTGTTGATGATAATAGGAGCATTGTCCTTAATCAATTTTTCAATGAAAGGCCATGTAATCACTCATATAATTGATGCCACGACGGCTAGGGGAGCATGGGAAGTTCTTAGAATGCAATTTCAAACTTGCAATCTGGCTCGGGCCATGTTCTTGAAGTCGAGATTGAACACAGTAAGGATGGAAGAAAGTGAATCAGTGGGACCTTTCTTCACCAGGATAAAGGAGATGAGAGATCAACTTGTGGCAATTGGAGAACCAATTAGGGACATTGAATTGGTACATACCACAATGAGTGGTGTCTCGGAAGGGCTACAGATGTTTGTGAGCGGCATTGCTTTGAGGGAGAGATTGCTACTTTTGAAGACTTCCACGGAATCATGTTGCAAGAAGAGCAACGTCGCGAAGTGGTGAAGTCAAGGCAAACCCCACAGGACTCAAGCCTTGCTTGCTAAAGGCAAGCAGAAAGGATGGAAAAGGATTCCTTAGAAATCCAAGGATGATGATGACGAGGGAGAGTCGTCATCAAAAGGGAAAAAGAACAAGAAAGACAAATGTTACTATTGCCACAAACCGGGTCATTGGGCACGCGAGTGTTACAAGAAGAAAGCGGACATAAAGGCGGGAAAAGTGACTCAACAAGGCAACATTGCCAAAGATGATGGAGAAGATGACAAGGCAAGTGTCTTCTCATCGGCATTGGCATCCCAAGTTGATGATGGTGCCAGATGGTTCATAGATTCAGGCGCCACAAGGCATATGACCGGGAAACGTGATTGGTTTGAGAAATTCTCACCAATCCATGATGGGGATAAGGTCACTCAAGCTAATGGAGAGGAATGCCAAATACAGGGTGTGGGCAATGTACCTGTGCAGTTTCCTGATGGTGAAATCAAGAACATCCCTAATGTGCTTTATGTTCCTGGGCTCAAAAAGATTTTGCTTTCTGTTGGTGTAATGGCAAATCAACATCTTAAGGTTGAATTTGTGGATGGATGCCTTATGAGGGATATGAACCACAACCATAAAGTGGTGGCTAAGGGTTATAGAGATAGTAACTGTGGCCTTTATAAATTGGATGCCGCAAAACTAGGAGAATATGGTTTGGCTATCTCAACAACATCTCAATCTGAGTTGTGCAATATGTGAAGGATGCGTCATGGGAAAGCATCACAGGGAGACATTCAAGAAAGGGGCATGTTCCAGTCCTCTTCCCCATTCCTAGGGTGGAGTTGCAAGAGCTAAGAAACCACTAGAACTCATTCACAGTGACTTGTGCGGCCCAATGAAGACCATGTCGTTGGGGAAAGCATATTATTTTATGACTTTCATAGATGATTACTCTAGGAGGACATCAATTTATTTCTTGAAGAAGAAATCTGACGCTTTTGCTCATTTCAAGGAGTTCAAGACTTTGGTAGAGAACCAATTGTGAAAAATACAGATCCTAAGTGGATCTAAACTCCAAGATCATTGGCTTGAATGCTTGCACTCCAAACTACATAAGCTAGGAATTGGCAACACATTCTATGCTACCTAGAATGCAAAGAACTTGATCAAAAAGCATTTGTCACAAATGGAAACTTCCATAAACATCAAGTGCGGCCCAAAATAGCATTATACAGTCCATAATACATCAGCCTACCACTTTTGGAAAGCACCTAAGATCATACACAATAGCTTGAAGACAATACACACAACAATGCTCTCAATGGAGGAAGAAACAATGACAATGATCTATTGATCTCAATGAAGCATACAAAAGGTTTCTCCAACCTGTTCTCCACGACTTCCCTATTTATGGATGAGGAAGATGACTCTCTCTCCTCTCTCTAGAAGGTACTTGACCCTAGATATTCCCTATATAGGAAAAATAGCTAAAAATGGCTTATATGACCAAAATACATCAAAATGGTCTCATTTTGAAGGGTATGAAGTTTGACACTTCATCATACTGAAAAAATACAGTAAATAAAAACATTGTGGCCTGGTTCACACGTGCAAAACTCCAGAACCAAAACTATTTACAATTTTAGCCAATTTAGGCCTCAAACTAGCTAGGAAATGTTGACAATTTTCACACTCCCTCTTCAACATTGGATGCTAGTTTCAACATAGTCTTTGAGCACATTCCAAGATTAGATCTATGCATTAAATATAGGTCCTTTCCCAATGGTTTGGTGAAGATATCAGCCACACACTCCTTTGAAGAGACATGTTGAAGCTCCACCTCTTTGGCAATGACTTGATCTCTCACAAAATGGTGAGCAATCTCAATGTGCTTGCTCCTTGCATGAAAAACAGGATTGCTTGCCAAGCTTTGGGCTGAAAGGTTATCACAAAGTATGATTGGAGTCTTCTCTGGTTCCAGCAAGTGAAGATCCAATAACATCCTCTTGATCCAAAGAATCTCCTTGGTGCATGTTGTTAATGCCTTGTACTCGGCTTCGGTGGAAGATAGAGAGATAGTTGGTTGCTTCTTTGATAGCCATGAGACCACTCCATCTCCAAGATAGATTGCAAAGGCACTTGTTGACTTCCTATCCATTTGATCACCTGCAAAATCTGAATCTGAAAATCCACAAAGGTTAGGTGTAGTACCTCCATACAAGATGCCAAAATCTCTAGATCCCGAGATGTATCTAAGTACTCTCTTTCCTAGCTTCCAATGAGCCTCACTAGGATCTTGCATAAATTGACTTAGTTTACCAACCACAAAGCTTAGATCAGATCTTGTGATGGTTAACCATATAAGAGATCCTATTAGCTTTCTATAGAGAGTAATGTCCTTGAAGGATCTTTCATTACTTCTTGTAGTTAGCTTTACATTTGATTCCATAGGAGTAGAAACAACTTTACAATCTTCCATATGAAACCTTTTTAGAATAGAGTTAACATACTTTTCTTGACATATGAATGTAGATTTAGAAGTTCTAATAATCTCTATTCCTAAGATATAATGAAGTTTACCAAGATCTTGAATTTCAAACTCTCTTTTGAGTGCCATCTTGATTTCATCTATATCTAGATTGTTACCACCACTTAAGATAATGTCATCAACATAGATCAAAAGTAAAGTGATATCATTTTCATTCAATCTAAAGTAGAGAGAATGATCATACTCACTCATAACAAAGTTTTGAGAAAGTAAGAAGGAATTGAGCTTAGCATACCAACTCCTTGGTGCTTGCTTTAGCCCATACAAACTCTTTTCGAGATAGCACACATGATTAGGCTCATCATGTGAAACATAGCCCTCGGGTTGCTCCATGTAAATATCTTCTTCAAGATCACCATTCAAGAAGGCATTAGTAACATCCATTTGCCACATATCCCAATCATAAAGAGTTGCAAGAGAGATTAGGATTCGAATAGTTACCATCTTTGCCACGGGTGCAAAGGTCTCATCATAGTCAATACCATATTCTTGAGCATACCCCTTTGCCACCAACCTTGCCTTGTACTTGTTGATTGATCCATCTTGATTTGTCTTGATCTTGAAGATCCACTTACAACCAATTGCCTTCTTGTCCTTTGGAAGCTTTACCAACCTCCATGTGTTGCTTTTGATGAGTGCTTGATGCTCATGATCCATGGCTTGGATCCATTCCTTCTTTTGAATTGCTTCACCTACACAAGTTGGTTCATCAAAAGAGGTAAGAAAAGCAAAGTTAGAGTTGTCCACCACTTGCTTTCCTTTTTCATCATAGGTTAGCCTTGATGGCTTAGCCCTTTGCCTTTGAGTCTTCCTTGAAGTTTGCTTTGGAGTGGCATCTCCATCTTCATCCAAGACATCTTGCACATCATGATGATTACTAGGCACATCAACATCAACATCAACAACATTGGAAACATTCTCTTCATGAAAGATGACATCCCTACTTATGACAACTTTCTTTGTAGAAGGAATGTACACTTTGTAAGCCTTGCTTACTTCACTATAGCCAACAAACACACCCTTCTTTGATGAAGGATCTTCTTTAGTTCTATCATCAAGTGTGATATTGACAAAACATGTACATCCAAAGATCCTACAATGCTTGACACTCGGCCTTCTACCATAAAGAACCTCATGAGGAGTTTTACCATCCAAGGAAGCACTTGTCCATCTATTACATAGATAGTTAGCACATGCTAAAGCTTCCCCCCAAAAAGACTTAGCAAGATTAGCATGTAGTCTCATTGCCTTGGCACATTCACAAAGGGTTCTATTCTTCCTCTCGGCCACTCCATTCTGTTGTGGAGTCCTAGGACTAGACATCTCCCTCTTAATCCCATGTGCTATACAAAAGTCTTTGAACCTATTTGAGGTGTATTCCCCTCCATTATCAGATCTTAAGCATTTGATCTTTGTATTGAATTGGTTTTCCATTTCATTCTTGAACTTGACAAATGCAGCAAACACTTCATCCTTACTTTTAAGAAGATAGATCCAAGTATACCTACTAAAGTCATCAATGAAAGTTGCATACATCTTTGCCCCACCATTGCTAGTTGTACTAGAAGAATGAATATCAGAATGCACAAGTTGAAAAGCTTCTTTAGATCTAGAAGTAGATCTAGAATAAGCAAGTCTATGAGATTTGGACAAGGCACAATGTTCACAAACACTATTGTTTGCAACAAGACTTTTAGGGAGACCAAGAACAAGCTCTTTCTTTGCCATTACCTCCAAAGATTTGAAGTTGGGATGGCCCAACCTCTTGTGCCAAACTTCTTGGTTTGTCAATTGCTCCCTAGCCATACATCCTTCATGATTAGAGATCACACATGCATCAAGCTTGAAAAGTTTACCATGCCTCCTACCTTGAGCAATCAAGGATCCACATTTACTTATCAAACATGCATCTCCAATGAACTCCACATCAAGTCCTTTGTCAATCATTTGACTTACACTAAGCAAATTCTTAGTGATTGAAGGAATGTACAAAACATTTTCAAGATTTGCTTTCCTATTTGTTGAAAGGGAAATAGGAATAGTGCCTATGCCTTTGATGTCACATTGACCATCATTTGCAGTGTAGATGATGTTACCTTCTCCCTCATAAGACAATAAGGATGTAAAGTATTCCTTATGTCTTGTCATGTGAGATGAGGCTCCACTATCAATCCACCAAGGATCATTATCATCTATGTTGGCTAACAAACTTGAAGTCATAACAAGTGATTCACATGTGTTATGTTCTTCCTCATCTATTGTAAGATTTCCTTGCCTCTCTCCTTGCTCTCTTTTCTTCTTATAACATTCATTTGCAAAATGACCTTTTATCCCACAATAAAAGCACTTGAACTTTGACTTATTGTTCTTAGTAGAAGAGGAAGAGGAAGAGTGATCATCATGATCAAAGTTACCACCTTTGGACCATTTCCCTTTGCCTTTACCTTTGCCCTTGAATTTGCCTTTTGTGAAGAAAGCCTCTTCACCTCCACCTTGCAAGGATGCACCATCAAGCTTTGATTGCAACCTATGTTCTTCAGCCAATAAGATTTCTTGCAAGTCAACCACACTTGGCAAGACTCTTTGAATGGCAAAACTTTGCACAAGGTTAGCATGTTCATTTAGCAAACCATTCAACATAACTTGGACTATTTCACCATCTTTTATGTTCTCATCAATGCATGCTAAATCATCACTTAGGAACTTAACTCTCAAGATAAATGCATGAGCACTTTCACCCTCTCTTTGCCTACTAGAAAATATTTGTCTCCTTAGGGTCAATACCCTAGATGTGGACTTTGATTCAAAGAGCTTCTTTAAGGCATTCCATGCCTCACTTGCACTTTGACACTTTCCAACTTCCTTGAGAAGTTCATTTGTAACATTCATTTTAATGATATGAAGAGCCCTTTTGGCCTTCTTATCAAACCTTTGTTGCTCTTGAAGTGTGAGAGGTCTCTCTTCAATTTCTGCAACTATGTCCATGAGTTCATTCAACTCAAGTAAGGACTCCATCCTCACTTTCCAAGTAGAGTAGTTTGATGAACTCAACCTTTCACTAGACTCTAGCATGATCCCACCATTGGAAGCCATGATTCTAATGTTTCTTCAACTTTTAGGTTCTGTCCTAAAGCACTTAGCACTCACTTTTCTCTCAACAAATGATAGATAAAGAGATCTATGAAGATTTAGGACCCTAAAACACTTCTATCTTGAACCTAGATGGTTTCCAAGCATAGAAAGGAAGATTGAAACACATGCAACACTTTGCACACACTAAGAATGGATTACAAAATCAAACCAACCTGAACACACTCTTGCTTAAGCTCTCAAACTTTCCAGCAAGTGACCAAATCAAGTTATGGTGTGAAGAGTTACTTGCATTCTTAGAAAATACCCAAAACTAGGATGCCAAGATTACCTAGTAATGAACAAACTTGATCAACATATGATCAACACACTAAGATATTGATTCAACCTGTAAAACCACATGTAAACCACACTTCTAAAAGTTTATAAACTCCAGCAAGTGATAAATACAAGATTTAGAGGTGAATGAATGAGCACACTTAGTGAATCACAAGACTAGCTTCACTATCTTGTCAAATCTTGGTGTTTAGATGTAGATCTAAGATCACTTCACATGAGAATGTTCCTCAACCTGTTAAGAACCTGAAAACACACTTGCATAATGGTTAACACCTTCCAGCAAATGCTCCAATCAAATTACATAAGGAGAGTTACTTACATGCTCAACAAAGTACACCAAAATTTATGCCAAAATTGATGACAATCTTTACAATATGCTCTTCACAATGGAGCTTACAATATGTTCACCCAAAAAAGGGGATCTTTCATCCAAATGGGAGCTTTGCTCAGCCTTTAGGAGAATTACAACTCACTCAAAAGAGCATTTGTCATCCACTTAAGGAGAAGTTTCATCCACTTAAGGAGAGTGTTCATCCAAGAATGGAGATTGTCAACAATAGGATTGAAAAGAACATTGTTAGTATTGAATATGCACAAGCCTCACAATCACAAATGATTAGGTGTTATGATCTGATCCAAAATAGTTTCTTTTCAGCCTTTGATCTTCAATAGACCTGAAATATGCTTTTGATCCACAAGTTCAACTCACAAAACAAAGGTTAGTAAGATTTGATCAACAAAGCAATGCAAAATCATGCTAGAACTTGATCAAACATCCAAATATCACCAAAAATGGAATACTTACTGTAAATAGAAGCCAACCAGCTCTGATACCATGTGAAAAATACAGATCCTAAGTGGATCTAAACTCCAAGATCATTGGCTTGAATGCTTGCACTCCAAACTACATAAGCTAGGAATTGGCAACACATTCTATGCTACCTAGAATGCAAAGAACTTGATCAAAAAGCATTTATCACAAATGGAAACTTCCATAAACATCAAGTGCGGCCCAAAATAGCATTATACAGTCCATAATACATCAGCCTACCACTTTTGGAAAGCACCTAAGATCATACACAATAGCTTGAAGACAATACACACAACAATGCTCTCAATGGAGGAAGAAACAATGACAATGATCTATTGATCTCAATGAAGCATACAAAAGGTTTCTCCAACCTGTTCTCCACGACTTCCCTACTATTTATGGATGAGGAAGATGACTCTCTCTCCTCTCTCTAGAAGGTACTTGACCCTAGATATTCCCTATATAGGAAAAATAGCTAAAAATGGCTTATATGACCAAAATACATCAAAATGGTCTCATTTTGAAGGGTATGAAGTTTGACACTTCATCATACTGAAAAAATACAGTAAATAAAAACATTGTGGCCTGGTTCACACGTGCAAAACTCCAAAACCAAAACTATTTACAATTTTAGCCAATTTAGGCCTCAAACTAGCTAGGAAATGTTGACAATTTTCACACCAATTGGATGCACGCATTAAAGTGCTAAGATCTGACAGAGGGGACAAATACAAATATGATGATTTTGAAGACTTTTGCAAGAACACGACATTAAAAGACAATTCACACAGTCACACACGCCGCATAGTAATGGTGTAGCTGAAAGGAAAAACATGACTATTATGGAGAGTGCATGCTCCATGATGAAGCAAATGGGCTTGACCGATTCTCTTTGGTCGGAAGCGTGCAGTACGACAACGTTCTTGCAAAACAGGAGCCCTACAGTTGCGGTTCCAAATGTGACTCCCGAAGAAGCATTTACAGGAATAAAGCCAAAAATCGACAAGTTTCGGGTCATTGGATGTAAGGCCTATGTACATGTGCCAAAAAAGGAGCGAAAGAAACTTGATGCCAAAGCAATCAAGTGTATTTTCGTCGGTTATGATGAGAAGACAAAAGCATACAGGTGTTTTGATCCTATGATGAACAAGATTCACATTAGCAAAGATGTGATCTTTGATGAGATGCATAGGTATGAAGATGAAGACCATGCAAGTGGTGAAAGCATCAAAAGACTTCCCACAATTTTGGAGAAGAAGATGAAGAAAATGCTCCACAAAATGATGCATGTGAAGACGAGAGTCGAGAGGGCGAGTATGAAAGGACACCATCTATTCAAGAGCCTAGGGGTAGGTACTTGCCAATAGGAGCAATAAAGGAGAAACCGGTTGGAAGTAAGAGACATTACTTAGACAATTTTTGGGATACATACTCTCCACGTAGTGTATCACCTGAATCTAAAATACCAAAATGTTATGAGAAGATCATGAAGGACACAAGGCTAAATCAACCAGGATCTAGCACACAAGGAGAAGTGAAAAGATCAATGCGAGAAAGGAAGTCTCCCGATTGTTATCATGTGAACTATGCCCTAATGAGTGACATTTTGAAGTGTTGAGAGCCATCAACCTTTGATGAAGCAAAATATCACAAAGAGTGGCAAAGGGCAATGGAAGATGACATAGAATCCATCCACAGGCATGATACATGGGAGTTGGTTGATGTACCACTTGGAAAGAAACCCATTGACAACAAATGGATGTTTAGAACAAAGTTTCATGCGGATGGCACGATAGCAAAGCATAAGGCACGCCTAAGTGAAGGGTTATGAGCAAAGCAAAGGAATTGACTATGAAGAGACATTTGCTCCAGTGGCTAAGTGGACTACGCTACGCCTTATCATTGCCCTAGCATCTCATTTTGGGTGGAAATCCATCAAATGGATGTGAAGTCCGCATTCTTTAATGGTGACTTAGAGAAAGAAGTTTACATGGTTTAACCACAGGGCTTCATGGCAAAAGGGCAAGAACAGAAGGTATGTAAACTACAAAAAGCACTTTATGGCCTTAAGCAAGCGCCACACGCATGGTATGGACGCATTGACAATTACTTTCTTTATCTTAGATCTTATGCACTATTGCTTGAGTGTCGAAGTATGGCAAACTGGCAGTGATATCAGATTATGTCAAAACAAGTATGTGGACGAGATATTGGAGATATTTCACATGACAGAGTGCAAACCTTCCATCACCCCTTGCGAAGCTGGTAAGAAATTATCTCGTATTGATGATAGTGCACATGTTGATGCTACTCTATTTTGTCAACTACTTGGGAGTTTGATATATCTTACGACTACACATCCTGATATCTGCTATGCTATAAGTTTGATTAGCCAATTCATGTCATCACCCACTATGGACCATTGGAAAGCTGAAAAATTGATTTTGAGGTATGTGAAAGGTACACCTAACCTTGGCCTAATCTACAAAAGACAAAGTGTTTTACCTAAGTTGCAAGGTTATGTTGACGCTGATTGGGCAAGAAGTATAGATGATAGAAAGTCAACAACAAGTTATGCCTTCAATTTTGGTAGTGGTTATTTTTCATGGTCTAGCAAGAAGCAAGGTACTATTTCTCTTTCTTCTACAGAAGCCGAATATAAGGCGTTAAGTTCTGCTACCCAGGAAGCTGTTTGGCTACGTAAGCTGTTATGTGAGATTGGCATAAAGCAGGTAAATCCTACTGTTATTTTCTGTGACAGTCAAAGTGGAATACAATTGGCTAAGAATCCTATCTTTCACGCAAGGACAAAACATATTGAGGTAAAATATCACTTTGTGCCTGAGAAGTTACAATCTGAAGATATAAATATTGTACATTGTTCTACGTTATTACAAGTTGCTGATATATTTACAAAAGCTTTAAGTAAAGAAAAGTTTGAGACTTTTAGAGCCAAACTTGGCTTAGATCTGGTTATGTAAAAAGCCTTTACTTGTAATACTATCATGGAGGTATGTTCCATGAATAGAGTAAACTCTAAAATAAAGAAAGACGTTGATCATTGAGGGAGAGAGTTAAAATAGCAATGATCGACTTATGCCGTGCTTTCTTATTTTGATGGCACCACGTGTGCTTAGTTCTAGAGTTATCGGGCCGTCTTTCTTTTACGAGCCCTTTGAGTGTTTTTAAGCAACTTATCTTTGTACTTACTAGTTAGTTGAATATACAGTTTGTGGAGAGCAATTCTGTTGTCTTGTCTTGTTGCACTTGATGTTGTGCTGTGGTGGTTGATCCGGTCGGGTGTTTAAACTGTGTTTTCTTAACTGTCAGACATTGCTGATCTACGTTTATGAATTAATGCAACATTCAACAAATTCAACCAATGTGCGAAATTAAAATTAATGGGAGAATCAGGTCTATTGATTTTCTTTGGTTCTTAGAGCACTGCATGCAGATCCACGTAGTGTGTTGGCGTGAGAGAAATACGGTTTCTCTCACGAATGGATGTTGTGGATTTCACACGTGTGGACTGTCCACAACATGTACTTGTGATCTCCTAAGGTGTGTAGATGCACCAAGATCAAGACTAGATTGAGATTCAAGATCTATCTTTGATTCTATGGCAAAAACACATTACTACATGCATTCAATCACTTCCAACTCTCACTCACACATGTGGGAAGTGTTCCAAAAATAATCTAAGTAAAAATAAGTTGCTCTCCTCAAGTAGAGAGAGAAAATCATCAATAGCTCTCGGGTAGAGAGAGAAAACTAGAAAATCACTTACACTCAAAATCCACTCAATCTCAAAATCAATTAGATCCAAATGAGGAGTACAATGATACTAGTAGATCCACGAGCTACCACTATGCTTAACTATGATTGGACCACACTTTGCCACCTCTTAATCCTATTGGACCATTGATCCATGCACCTCTAAATTCTATTGGACCATTTTCAAGCAAACCTCAAATTCTATTGGACCACTCATGGTTCCACCTCTAAATCCTATTGGACATCTTAAACTTCATCAAACAAAAGCATTACACTTGTCTACACTCTAATTGGCACGAGTTTGGCCTCCTACTCTATTTTGGCTCAATAGTGGCATTACAAGTGGAAATGGATAATTTGCCATCTATGCCAAATTTGACCCTATCAACATCCTACACCTGAATGCTTGACTATGAGATTCTATGAGACCCCTATATCAAACATTTTTTATTTACTTTACAATTCTCCACATGTGGGAACATCCTCCACACATGTGAGATTCACTTACAAACTTCTATCATAAAAAATACCAAGCTAGATTTTTGCCAATTTCTCACACTCCTCAAAAAATAGCTTGGAAAGGTACTAGATCACTTGAGAAGTTTGTAAATCTTTTTGAGTGCATCCTTTGAAGATCAGCCAAGAAATCCATCATAGCAGCACCCCTACCATATCCATGATAAGATCTCTTTGGTAGAGGTCTCTTGCCAATGCTTCCTCCATGCTTGATGATGATCTTTTCTTTGAAAGTTCCACTTGCATGATGGATGCACCATAAATAGAGAAATATGAGGCTTCCAAGCCTCATAAGGATCATGGAGATCAAGATCATAAGATGTGAAATAATGATGATTATCAACATTATGCTTTCTAGCTTGACTAGTCCACATACAATGAACTATATCCATGATGGATCTAATCTTGATATCAAGGACTACCTTGATCTTTTTTAGTCTAGTTATTCTCTCAAGGATGTAAGTGTCCACTTTGTATGCTTCACTTAATCTCAAGAGGAGTTTACAATTTGCCTCAAAACATGTGAAAACATGATTTTCAAAAAAGTGAGTACCAAGCTCAATCTTGTTCTTACTAGAACCAAGAGCATACTTTTGACAATACAATATCTTGCTTTCAAAAAGTATTGGAAACATATCTAAGTCAATAATGACAAGAAACATGTCCATACCATAAGCATCATACAAAACTAGTATAGTTTTTCTTGAACTTTGAGATCCAAAAAACTCAATGAAGCAAGATAGCATTTCAAGCAAAGGAAGAGAAGCATATATGAATGTGTTGTAGTAGAAACAACATGAAAGATGCCCCTCTTTGCCATGTAAGGTGAGCCATAAAGACTCGGCCATGCATCTTGAAGATCTTCTTGAAATCATATGAAGAAGAAACTCCTCCTCACACCTTGGCCCCATCATAACTTGAATACCTTCAAAAAAGATAACTTGTGATGCTTCTTGAGAAACCTTGATCTCGGCCACTTCCAAGATTGAATCTTCATGCAACATGACATCTCTATTCACAATCACTTTTGAAATAGAGAGTGTAAAGCCACTAAAGGCCTCCTTGATGGATGAGTATCCAATCATGATCCATGAGCACGGATCATCCTTCCTCCTTGTTTCCAAGAGAATATGTGCAAAGCAAGCACTACCAAGTTCACTAAGGTGATCAACCTTAGGCTTCATCTTGAGTAAAAGTTAATATGGTGCTATTCCTTCAAGATCTCCAATACTCCTCAAAGATTTGATCTTCAATGAGAAGTTCTTCTCAACAAATGCTTTGAATAATGAGGAATAATCATACACCATAATACTTGAAGAGAGAAGATATGTGCATCTTGTGTGATCGTCCTCCTTTGAAATATTGGACATATAAGAAACATCAAGAGAGTTTGCACTCTCACTTGGATCCAATCTGTAGATGCCTTCAAATCTTGATCCATATGCAAGGATCTCACCATCCTTCTTGATCACACAATTGTCAATATTGAAATTGACATCAAAGCCACTATCAAGAAGTTGGACAACACTTAAGATGTTCTTTGTAAGCTTTGGGACAAAAAAAAAATTGTTGAGAAAAAGATCTTTAGAAGATTCAAGCTTCAAGGGAATAATCCCTACTCCTTCAATATTGCACTCATGCTTACTTGCAATGTATATGGTCTTCTTGACTCCATCATAAGGCATAATAGATGAAAAAAGTGCTTGGAGCCACACATATGTGAAGATGCTCCACTATCAATATACCATGAGTCATCCTTGTTGAAGGTGGAAGAGGAGAAGCTTGATGCCATAAGAGGGCCTTCTCCATCACTTGCAATATAGTCTTCTTTTTCATTGGTGATGTTGGCTTGATTGAGTTGATTCTTCTTCTTGAAGCAATTGGTGGCATAATGGCCTTTCTTGCCACAATAAAAGCACTTGATCTTCTTCTTCTTGAGATTTGAAGTAGAAGCATGAAAGGTATCCTCCTCCTCCTCTCCATCTTGGTCTTTAGCTTTGTCGTTAGATAAGTGATGGTGTTGCTTCTTACTCCTCTCTTTGTGCTTGGCGAATAGAACTTTGCCATCATCATGATTGAGCAATAGCTTGTCCATCCTCAAGAGTTTGTACTCTTGTCTTGATTCTTTAGAAATAAACACACTTTGAAGGGCCTCCAAACTTGGTAGCTCCTCCTTAATGGCATAGGATTGGACAAGGTTGTCATATTCATCTCTCAAGCCATTGAGAATGACTTGGACTAGCTCACTTTGATTGATTGAGTCACCAATACATGCAAGCTCCCTATGAATATCCTTGACTCTCAAAACATAGTTAGATGCACTCTCATCACTCTTTTGACTACTTTGGAAGATTTAATTTCTAAGAGTGAGGAGCCTAGAGGTGTTCTTAGCCTCATAGATGGACTTGAGACAATCCCAAGCTTTCTTGGATGTAGAACAATCACCAATCTCCCTCAATATCTCATTAGAGACATTCATCTTAATGTAGTGGAGAGCCGTCCTAGCTCTCTTGTCCATCACATCTTGGAGTATCAAGATGGACTCCATGCTCAACTTCCATATTGAATAATTGGAAGTAGACAATCTCTCACTTGGTTGCAGCAAGTATGAACTCATTGAAGTCATGTGAAGTGGAGATAAATAAAAGTGATGAGCAAAAAATGTTGCTTCTCTCTCACTATAGGATCCAATAATGGTGTGCTACCATCTCCTATGCAAGATCTTGCAACAAACTGTGAGATGATTCTCACTAGCTATCTCAATCTTTCCAAAACTAGATCTACTTTACATCAAATGATGGAGTATGGGAAAATTTAGGATCAAACACTCTTAGCACGTGTGAAATACACTAAGAAATCAAATTTGACTCAAATACAATGATATTGCATGAAACAAAATGGCTAAGATCTCAAAACAGTGCCTAGATCACATATAGATGAGATTGGTAAGCATTCATCTGTGATTTTGGATCAAACAGGCAATCTCTTGACCAAACCAAATGTGTCCACCCAGGTCTAGGTGCCCTACCTAACCCTCTTAAAAAGCTTATAACTTTTGATTGGCACAATTAAATGGAATGAAACTGATTGCATAAATAGCTTCAAAAGAAGCTATGTAGCAAGATTTTTGGATCAACCATGAAAGAGAACTCCCAAACTGAAATTGGATGTTCCTCACACATGTTTGAGCACTTGATTTCATACAGTACCAGGTCAGACCCAATCAATGCCCTATTGATCTCTTTTGATCCAAAATTGGACAAGATAGCTAGGAAAATGGATCTTGACAATTTCTAGCTCAAGATTGATGAATAGTTTTCACTCAAATGGATCAAAATGCATGGTTACCTTAGGTAGGCTCTGATACCATGTTGATTTCACACGTGTGGACCGTCCACAACATGTACTTGTGATCTCCTAAGGTGTGTAGATGCACCAAGATCAAGACTAGATTGAGATTCAAGATCTATCTTTGATTCTATGGCAAAAACACACTACTACATGCATTCAATCACTTCCAACTCTCAATCACACATGTGGGAAGTGTTCCAAAAGTAATCTAAGTAAAAATAAGTTTCTCTCCTTGGGTAGAGAGAGAAAATCATCAATAGCTCTCAAGTAGAGAGAGAAAGCTAGAAAATCACTTACACTCAAAATCCACTCAATCTCAAAATCAATTAGATCCAAATGAGGAGTACAATGATACTAGTAGATCCACGAGCTACCACTATGCTTAACTATGATTGGACCACACTTTGCCACCTCTTAATCCTATTGGACCATTGATCCATGCACCTCTAAATTCTATTGGACCATTTTCAAGCAAACCTCAAATTCTATTGGACCACTCATGGTTCCACCTCTAAATCCTATTGGACCTCTTAAACTTCATCAAACTAAGGCATTACACTTGTCTACACTCTAATTGGCACGAGTTTGGCCTCCTACTCTATTTTGGCTCAATAGTGGCATTACAAGTGGAAATGGATAATTTGCCATCTATGCCAAATTTGACCCTATCAACATCCTACACCTGAATGCTTGACTATGAAATTCTATGAGACCCCTATATCAAAAATTTTTGATTTACTTTACAATTCTCCACACATGGGAACATCCTCCACACATGTGAGATTCACTTACAAACTTCTATCATAAAAAATACCAAGCTAGATTTTTGCCAATTTCTCACAGATGTCTCGCTTACTAGCGGACTTGTGGATCTCTATGGATCCTGATCACAGAACTCGTCCTCCACACAGGCGGACTTCTTATCTGTATTTTGTCTTGATTGCTTACTAGCATCAGACTGTTACATGTGTATATGTGTATATGTCAAGTATCATCCAGTATATAGTCGCTCTGTGTAACTTTAAGATTAGAGTAATTAAGCATCTACAACTAATCAGAAAATTACAAGAGTGGCAGATTAGCCACGACCTAGAGTGTATCTGTTGACATCATGCCATCAGATCATATATATGTACTCCTAGGTACTTGCATGATCTTTGCTGGTACTCTTTGGAGCGTGAGGGCACAAAAGGTTTTTTTTTTTTTTTCAGTCGTCTGACTTTCTCTCTTGGACCGCAAAAGAGTCTCGTTCACGAATCTTTCGCGTTCATGTCTTTTGGTCAGGTGTTCGCGAAACTTTTGTGTTTCGTGTCTTCTTGACTTTCGTGTTCGCAAAACCTTCGTGTTTCATGTCTCTTGACTTTCGTGTTTGCCACCATCTTTGTCAGGCAGAGGGCTGAAAGCTAGCAAAGCTTTGTAATTAGAAACATTTTGTTTCTTCAAGAGAAAGAGATTCAAAAATCTCTGTCCTAGGAAAAGGCTAAAAGAGAGAATTTATGTTTTGTTTGTAAGAAGCCTAGACATATGATGAAATTTTGTCCAGAAAGCAAGAAGGGGTCTGGTCCCATGATTGAAATCCCAGGATGCAATGGTAAGACATTGGAAATTAACCTGACTGATTATGAGTGTGAATGTTCTTTAGTACTACTTCTTTCTTGCCTAATGAACTTTTTCGTTTAATTGGCACAGTTAAAGATCAAGAAGTGAGTATTTTATTGGACAGTGGTTCAACTCATAATTTTATTAGTTCTTGTCTTGTGCAGAAACTCAGCTTGGAAACTGAAGCCAACAATCATAGATATAAAGTTTATCTAGCTTCAGGAACAGAGTTGGAGACTTGGAATGTAAAAGTCTCGAAGCTCCCAGTTTTGGTGCAAGGACACACATAATTAGTTAATTTTCATGTTTTAGACCTAGCTCGTACTGATTTAATCTTAGGTTATGAATAGTTATTTAGTAAATCGCCTTCTTTGTTAATTGATTTTGAGAAGCATGTTCTCACTTTCAAGGAGGGTGATAAGGTAGTTACATTATTTGGCAGTAATTTTGTACGTCCGTTGGATCAGATTTCTATAGTTAATGAAATGGAAATATTGGATTATTTTGAGTATGAAGTTTTTTCAATTTATGCTATTCCAGTTGTGGATGTTCCTGAAATGAATCTAAATGGTTGTGAATTCTTAGCAATTTTTGACTCAGTAAATTTAGATCATGAACAAGCAGTGAAAGAACAGGTCATAAATGAATCTAGGGATGTTTTTCCATCTGAATTACCTCATGGTTTACCACCATCTAGGTCAGTAGACCACAAGATTGAGCTAATTCCAGAAAGTCAACCTGTCTCGAGACAATCTTATAGGTTCTCTCAGAAAGAGGATACATGAAATCAAATAGAAAACTATTTGAGAATGAGACATTTACAACCTAGTAAATCACCATGGGGCGCTCCTGTTCTTCTTAGAGCGAAGAAAGATGAAGATTTCCGGATGTGTGTGGATTACAAGGGGCTTAATAAAGTGACTATAAAGAATAAATATCCATTACCCAGGATGGATGACCTTGTAGATCGCTTGGGTGGAGCACGGTATTTCACCAAGATAGATCTCAGGATAGGGTACGATCAAATAAGAATTAAGTCGGAAGATGTCCAAAAGACAGGATTTCGTTCTACATCTGGTCATTATGAATTTTTGGTGTTGCCATTTGGATTAACGAATGCTCTAGAAACATTCCAGCAAATGATGAACGATTTATTTCTTCCATCTTTGGGGAAGTTTGTGGTTGTATTCTTAGACGACATTCTCATTTACAGTAAATCCTTGGTGGAACATGTAGAACACTTAAATATCGTTTTGATGAAGCTCTGTTGGGAGTTACTCTACGTTAAAGAGTCCAAGTGTAAATTCTTTAAGCAAGAGTCATTTTATCTCGGTCATAAGATCAGTTAAATGGGATCAAGATTGACGAGGATAAAATCAAGATTGTGATTGAGTGGCCAATTTCAAAAATTGTGAGGCAGATAAATTCTTTTTTAGGTTTTACACTTTTCTTCAAGAGATTTATTGAGGATTATGCTAAGTTAGCAGCACCGCTTGATAATTTGACAAAAGAAATGGTTAATAAAAAAAAAAAGAGGAATCAACCTAGTCCGCCTGTTGTTTGGAATGAGAAATTAAATCAGTGTTTTGAGAAACTTAAAACAATGATTGTTTCAGCTCCCGTGTTACAGATTGCAAATCCAGATTTACCTTGTGTCATGAGAACGGATGCAAGTGATGTTGCAGTTGGAGCAGTTCTATTACAAATAGATAGGCCACTAGCGTTTGAAAGCAAAAAATTCACTGGTCCTCAGTTGTATTATACTACGCAGGAAAAAAAATTGTTTGCTATAGTCCATGCACTTAAAACCTGGAGACACTACTTGTATGATAGTAAGTTTGTAGTGTATACGGATCACCAGCCTCTTAAGTATTTTTGTAATTAACATGATCTTCGAGGGAGAAAAGCTCGATGGGCTGAATTGATGCAAGAATTTGATCATGAAATCTGTTACATAAGAGGCAGCTCTAATCAAGTTGCGGATGCTCTTAGTCGGATCGGTGAACTGAACGAGTTGTCATTCACCTAGATTTCTACAGATCTATATCTTTCGTTGAGAGGAAAATATGAATCAGATCTCCATTTTGGTCACATTTGGAACATTGTTTAGACCGGAAGAAATGTGGACAGTGTTGAGTCAGAAACACAAGGGACTCAACTAACTAAGAAAGATAAGAAGATTGTGAAACAATTTACCATTTGATATGGATTACTATTTCGAAATGGAAAAGTTTGCGTACCTAATGATGATGAGCTCAAACGGAAGATTTTGTTCGAATGTCATGACATACCCTGTGCAGGACATCCCGGTATACACAAGACTCTGGACTTGGTTAAGAAAGAATTTTATTGGCCAAAGCTCAAGCCATATGTTAAATGCAAGCCCTGTCAACTAGCACAGGCTGAACGCCATAAGGCTGGTGGTTTGTTGCATCCATTAGAGATCCTAGATAAGAAATGGGAAAGCATATCTATGGATTTTGTAATTGGACTTCCAAAGAACCAATGACAAAATGATTTTATTTGGGTTGTAGTGGATCGGTTAACTAAGTTAGCTGCATTCATACTAGTCAAGTCAACTATAAAGGCTTTTGATTTAGCCCAAATTTTTGTTGAAAGATTATTTCGGTTGTATGGTCTGCCAAGTGACATTGTTAGTGATAGAGATCCTAAGTTCACAGGTCACTTTTGGTCAGCAAGATTCCATAAACTGGAAACTTTTTTGAGTTTAAGTTCTTTTGATCATCCTAAATCAGATGGCCAGACAGAAAGGACTAATCAAACTATGGAAGATATTTTGAGGACGTATGTTTCTCACAGACAATCTCATTGGAAAGATTATCTCCCATTGGTTGAGTTTGCATATAATAGTAGAAAACATTCTGCTATAGGTTACAGTCCTTTTATGCTTATGTATGGTTTTCAGCCTAGATCTCCAGTAAATGTTGAGACGAAGTTCGTTAAAATCCAGAAGGTTGCTGATTTTTTGCATGATATGCAAGAAATGTTGCAAGTGGCTGAGGATAGTATCCGAAGTGCTCAAGATAGAGCTAAACATTATACCAATCTTAAGAGATCTCCAAGAGATTTTAAAGTTGACGACTGGGTATATCTTAGGATTTCAAAAGATTCTAAGACGTTACGTACAGGGAAGCATTATAAGTTGTCTACCCGTTATTGTGGACCTTTCAGGATTGTACGTAGAATTGGTTCTTTGGCGTATGAACTCGATCTTCAAGGAAAATCGACTACACACCCAGTGTTTCATATAAGTTGTTTGAAACTAAGTTTATTTGATGGTGATACAGTTGGATCGGATGAGGATTTATCCCATTTGGAAGATTTGTCACTTAGTGTACCTTTGGAACCTGAGAAAGTGCTCAGAACCAGAGATAAACAATTGAGAAATCATTCTATCTCTGAGTGCTTAATTCGGTGGAAGGGTCGTACTGAGGATGATGATTCGTGGGAGAGAGTTGATAGCATAAAGAAGAATTTCTTGAATTTTAGTTTCTAAGGATAGAAACAATTTAAGGAGGGAAGAATGTTATGTCCATGACCAGTATATAGGATACAGTATACTCCTAGTCTTGGATACACGGTAGTCCAGTGAAACAAGTTGTTAGTTATGCCACGTCATACTGGACATGATTTGAAGTAACTAATATCCTTGTGAGGCCCAGAACATACTAAATGGAGTTTAGACAAGGTATGAGACAGTGTATGCATGTGTAGAGTTATCAATAGCAATTCTATGAATAGTTGGTCCATGCATAGGACTCTATTCTAGGTGAATCTATGTATAGGAAACATAGGGCTATGCATGGCTATGTGCCCAGGGGGATTTTGGCTCTATATAAGAGGTCCAAACTCACCCTACTCCTCATCATGGTTCTTGATTTATTGCCAGGCTCTCACTCTACTTTCATGCTTCTTGTTCCTTGGCTTGGCAGTGAGGTTTCTAGAGATTGATTGGATGCTTCTACTTGGTTGGGTGGTTTATCCACAGTGTGTTCTCCTTTGTGTTTAGGATTTGTAAGCAGGATCTAAGGAGCTTCCCTTATAATGGTCCTCAAAAGGAATGGAGAAATCACATTGGCAGGCAAGAGCAACATTTCATCGAAATTCACAACATGGTGGAACATCCTTAAAAAATAGTTACATCATTCAGCTATTCCAATGGTTTTATAGATGAGCTCAAGTTCAATACACAACAAGATCAACTGAATATTAAAGATTCAAAAAAGCATGTAAATCTACAAGCCAAAACTAGATTGATGGCATTCAATAAAGATCAAATGCGTGTGATCAAAAATTCTCAAATTTCACTTACAATAAATGGAAAAGAGTACAATCATTTTTTTTCATTGTCTCTAAGGACAATTTTTGCTGTGTGGTCATGAAGGAACTTTTTTACTATCATACGGATCAAAAAATCGAGTGGATCGCCTTTTGCGAGTGGTCGATATGATGACACATGTCACCACACATGTAGGGAATGGAAGTGTCACATCACACGTGTGACAATGATTACGACGTTCAGCAGGTATAAAAGAAAGTTTTCGACTCATTTTTGGGTTTCGGATTTTTTGGTTCCCTAGCACTCAGATTTCTTGGTTCCCTAGTGCTCCTCGCGATCCGCATATCGCTAACGACATGCTCAGTCAGTCAGATACCCATACAAGTTCCCCCTCCGCGCATCGTAGCGATACGCCATCTCCCATATCACCTCTCCGGTATCCATTGTTCTTTTTGTTTGGCATGTCATAGCGATACCTTAGCTTGAAATGGCCCGTACCAAGCAGACAAAACGTCTTTCCACATTTGCCTCGCCTCCTTGTCCTCCTGTAGGAAGGGCAGTGGGCACTGGTAGGAGAGTAGGCCGGCCGAGAAGACCATGGCTAAGGGATATTAGGAGACTACAAAGGACAACTAATCTCCTGATTCCCCGTGCTCCATTCTATAGGTATGTGAGATTAGTGACAAGGTCACTCTCACATGATGTTCGCTTGAACATAACAGCCCTGGAAGCCTTCCATACTGCCTATGAGGACTCTACGCTTTGCATTGTGCACGCCAAGATAGTTACCCTCATGCATTCTTCTTCTCCCACCATCCCTAACTATTCAAGTAGTTCCTCCTCCATTCCCTCCATTCTATCCCACAATGATGAGGATATGACCTCTACTGTAGATAAAATAATGTCGGATCTAGATAAGAGTTTAATAGGTGATTTTTATAAGGATCTTTGTGTAAGATTTCTTGTTGATCCAAAAGATTCATTTTTGGATTCTAAGAGGTATATAGTTTTTGATGACTATGTTGCCAACGAGATTCATAAGTTAGGAAGTCAATTTTCTTTTTGTCTAAGTTCAATTTATTATGTAAATTACAAAAATAAAGACCTTTGTGACGCCCTGAAAGAGAAGACAACAGACATATCAGATCCAGTTGTGGAGGTTGGTTTGATGTATTATGTAAATAGATGTAAATGCGATGATAGTAAGGACATTGGGGTTGTGCTGTCCTTTTTTGCACACAACCTTCATAGTCCAATTCCGGCGACGAAGTAACATCTCCATACAACTTTGGAGACCAAAGTCTTCATTATGCCATATTGCCAAAAGTAAGTGATTACATAGAATATATTCAAGTAATATTTTGTTATAGGTATTGTAATTCCTTCAGTTTAACTAATTATCTCTTGTTTGCAGTAAGCATTGGAGTATGCATGTAATATTCCCCTTAGGAAGATTCAGATGGAATCATTAATCCCATATGTTTAAAGATGAATTCCTTGAGCTCTACCCATACCGAAATGGACGTGATGTATAGCAAAATGTTGCAATTTTTGCCAAGGCCGTATGGGGCCACTGTAAGTAGCCACCTAGAGATTGTTGATGTAGAAGTAAGTATTTCTCATCAAGTATCTGATAAGTAATATGACTTGTTTTTTTCAAAGTGCACAACTAACCTATTATATGTTTTGTGATTGAAGTCAGCTCAAGAAGATGATGGACATAGCTGTGGATGGTTCTACATCCGCAATATACAGGACTTCTTAGAGTGGTACATCATGAAATGGGGGCTCAAATATAGAGAGGTAAATAGACTAGTTAATGGCCTAACTAAGTTATTTTCGATTTGGTTTCTGTTAAGTCAATTGATTCGGTTATTTTGGATTTGTAGTATAAATGTCGAGCATTTACAATGAATGAGATATATGAGTTTCATCAACAAATGTTGGTGAACTTATTATCTCATGCAACACGTAGTCCAACTGCGGAAACGAGAGGCCAATCAAGTTCACAATTGACACTAGTGCAGGGTGGAGATAATCCATATTACTTTGAGCTATAAATAATAGATTAAATAGAGATATACATTTTTGATGTAATGCCCTGTGAATAATTATGGGCATACAAAAAGATAGAGACAATGGGATAAAAGCGTCCATTGTTAAATACAGGACGCACATGTACATTCTCATAAAATGAGAAATATATTGATATTTATGAGAGTTTTAACAAATCTTGTATCATGATTGCTCGATTATCTGAACAATTCCTTCCAAATCTTTGCATTTTATTTTTTTTCATGTATATTCTTTGAAGCACAAATTTGAGGCCTGCCATTTCTTCAAGAAATACAAAGAAAATGTTGAGTTGCAGACATGCAAAAGAATCAAAGCTCTCAAGAGCGACAATGGTCGTGAATACATATGAAATGAATTGAAGGATTATTGCTCAGCCAATGGCATTGAGCAACAATTTGCTGCTTCCTATTCTCCACAATCAAATGAATTGGTCGAAAGGAAGAAAAGGACCTTAGTTGAATCTGCCAAATGCATTATAGCACATGCTTTGTTGCCTAAATCATTCTGGAAACATGTTGTTTCAACAACAACTCTGTGCAGAATCGATGCATAACTAAAGGCCTTCCTGACAACAAAACTCCTTATGAAGTTTGGACAGAATTCAAACCTTCAATAAAACATTTGAGAGTATTCGAATGCAAAGCATATGCTCATGTCCCAAAGGAAAACAGAAAGAAACTTGATCAGCATTCTTTTAAGACTATTTTTGCTGGCTATTATACTTCTGATGGAATGTATAGACTGTATAATATAGACACCTGTAAAATTCTTACTAACAGGGATGTGACTTTCATAGAAGATCAGTTTATTGATTTGAAAGGTAAGGACAAGATGCAATCTACAATTTCTGCCCCGACAACTAACTCTTCTCGGAAGACAATTTCTATTTCTTCTTGTAGTCACCCAGTATAGTTAGATCCAGAAGAAGAAGAAGAAGCTGCAACTTGGGAGCAACCGACTCAGCCAACACAAGGTTGAATTTCGCAGCCAGAGACTTTGACCAGAATTCAAATTCAACCCATCCGATACATTGATGCGTTCAACCATTATTCTATTTAGGAGCTAACCACAACTGGGAAAACTTTATCACAGACCAATTCAGATTTGTGGAAAGAAGTGATGGACAAAGAGTACAACTCACTATTGAGGAACTACACTTGGATTGTCACCGACCTGCCAACAAACAGAAAGATAATCGACTATAAATGGATCTTTAAGATCAAATATAATGCAGATGGTAGTATCAACAAAAGAAAAGCTCAACTCGTGACAAGGGGATTCTCACAGATTTCCAATATCGACTACCCCAAAACCTTTAGCCCAGTCATGAAGCATACCTCTATTTGATTGCTACTTTCTTATGCTGTTGTAGCAAACCTTGAGGTACACCAAATGGATGTACAAATAGCATTCCACAATGGAGTCATTGAAGAAACATTGCATTTGTACTTTAAGGCCTTAGTATTTTTCCTTTTATTTTTTACTCAGTTGGCCGACATTTCGGGTTAGGCCAACACTTCCAAGCATCAATGGTGAGGACGAACTATCGGGCATGGACGAACTATCGGACCTCCACTACTCGAGTGTGAAGGTCTTCAAACTATCGGACCTCCACTACTCGGGTGTGAAGGTTTTCAAACTATCACGCTCTACTGCCGCCATGCAACATCAACGGAAACGTACTTAAACAGATGTTTTGGCTTAAGCTTAGCTAATCAATCTTGTAATGTAATCCAACATGATATATGTCCTGGATCAGAGACAAATATATACAAAGATAGACAAAAAGAGCATTACGAATGCAACACTTAGTGAGGCACATATTAAGGAAGAAAGAATATATCTAACAGTAGCTAGTTCCTTTAGTGAGAAGAGAACACCTCTCTCACGTTGACACGCTGATCTGGAAAACAAACAACGCTCAAGAAAGATTTTATATGTACACTCGTTTTTGATAATATAGACGTGTACAACCTTTTTGTTCAGTGTGTAATCTGTGAACATTGTTATGCTTGTTCAATTTTATCAGTAGATATATTTTCAATGTCATTAAAACATTATCTGTTGTTCAAAAATACATAATCAGTTCAGCAATAGCTATCTGCTTGTTTGGAGGATGACTAATCGCAGCCTGAAGCAGTAAACTTTACCGACATATCAGCTCCATTTGAGCGACAACATAAATAAAGCAAAGAGTCTGTTACATTATGAACAGTGGTCCCAGAGCGACCCGATTGTTCGGCCTTGTCGGAGTCATTTCGAGATTCCATTAGTGGTATTAGAGTGGAGTGTAGTGTCGTTGATGTAGCATAGGGGTCCGTCGCTGGGAGCAGCAACCTCGCCTTCACCTGCATAGCAAGAAGAGAGCGGGAGAGGAGAGAGAGGAGAAAGACAGTGGAGAGAGGGAGAGAGAGAACGCCTAGGTTGAGAAAGGATTTGGGGGCTCGAGCGCCTACCCAAAGCTATTCTATTCCAACGTAGGGAGAGAGGGAGAAGAGAGAGAGAGGGGAGAGAGAGAGAGATGGAGATGAAAAAACCAAGAGAGTTTTATTAGAATGAGAATGGAAGATGATACAATACAAAGGAAATGGCTCCCTCTTATAGATTTTAGAGGTGAGCCTCCTTCACTTTCATTGGCCACTTCATTGGGGCAAGGATTCTAATCCAAGCCTTTAAAGTAAACACAACTTAAATCTATTGGTGCTAAGAAAGCACAAGGGCACTCACATGATTCATGTGAGTTTTAAGCTGGACCCTTTTAGCTTTTTTATTTGCAACTTGACTTAGGGCCTCTAATGTCATTTTAGAGTTTTAAGCCCCTAGTCTCTTATTCCTAGGAATTACAACTTGCTACTTGTGCTGGGTTGGGCTAACACGCGCAGGATGCCAGTGCCCTCACACTTATTACCCTACTTACAATAATGTACTGTGGTGGGGCCCACTAGGTAAGGCTTGGCCAACAGTATTTTAAGTGGTGTGACCCACTTGTTTATTACTGTGTGCAGGAAATACCCACAACATGGAGCTCCCTAGAATTCCATCAGTGGTATCAAACTGTCATGGCTTAATTAAAGCCACCTCACTGAGACAATGGCTTCCATTCACAGCATCCAATTAAATATTTGCATAGTACTTGAAGCAAACAGATCAAACTATCTTGCTTGAAAAGTGAAGACATCGCTAATCTTGAAAGGAAAAGCATTATGGCCATGGGTGGATGGCACAGAAGAGATGCCAGCCAGCACAGGCAAAGATCTTCAGGAGTGGAGAGAGAATAACGACAAAGTAGTAGCTATCATCTCCTCTTCCATAGAAGACAACATTACCCTTGACTTCGCATCAATCTCTAATGCTAGAGAGATGTTGGATACACTCATCAGCAGATTTCAGAGCAAGTCACGAAATTAGATAATGCATCTAGAAGGTCAGCTTACCTATCTAAGATGGGATGGCAAAGATCTCACAAGCTTCATCATAAAAATGAAGAACCTGTTCCTATTGCTACACAACACCAGAGAAAAACACGTAGTCTCATAAGAGAAGCAGCTCAGCTACCTGCTATGCTCCTTACTGAGATCATTTCAGACAACCGGGACATTGCTGGCTAAAGATCCTACTATGATCTTCGACAAGGCAGTCATTGACATCAAGGAAGAAGTTGAAGCCATAGAGCACTACGACGACAAGAACGAGTCTCTGATCATGCTCTCTATAGCAACAAAGACCAGTCGAAGAAGAAGGCTTAACCTAAGAGGGTGTTATGGCCATATTCAGTTAAGGACCTGGAATAGTCCTAATATGGTAGACCGGCCCTCTAGTACTCGAGATTATTGGTCACGCTATGATTTAATTCCATGTCAAGGCCTATTTGTGACTCATTACCTTGAGAGGTCCCACACTCTAATCGAGACATATGGAGTATTGCATGTTTGTGTGACAGATATAGGTAGGAGGACTGCATGAAGAGATGTGATCTATTTATAGTTGACCTACATGAGGATTGCATGGTTTCATGCACAGGACTCTACTCTCTATATAATGAGGAGGGGATATTCCCATCGACATATTGGGTTTAGGTTACCAGTTTCTCTCTTCTTCTCTTGCTTCACGTGGCATGGCTTGGGGGCTAGATCCAGTTTCGATCTAGGATTGGTTGGGCGGTTTTGCTCCATAGTCTCTCTTATTGTGTTCTCCTATCCTCATCTTAGAGGTAATCCTTTGGTGTCTTTATATTGGTATCAGAGCCCGGCTAAGCTGCGGTCATGGATGGGAAGGAGACAAGCTCTACATCAAAGTGGAAGCACATGGAGTTACGTCCCGGATGGGTGTGCTGAACTCTCAAGGGGAAAATCGATTTTGGATCCTCTAATTCAGTTTAAAGCATATTAGCAAGAGGAGTGGTAGAGTGCACTTCCACTGGGTTATCTTTTTGTTAATATTGTCTCTAATTTAGTGATTCACTTCTGATTTTTTTTTTGTGGAACCTTGAGAGGATTTCTATGGATGTAGTAAGATTTGTGTTTATGAATCTAGTAGCTTGTTTCCCATGTCATTAAAGATAGATAACATGCAGAACTAGTTATGTTTGTTGATAGATTTGGTGTTTCAATTTATCCTGTAAACAAACTGTTAGAAACGAGTAACCATGATTCTGCTATTTGCATGCTGAGGATACTAATCCTCCAGTGTTGTATGCCAAGTATGGATTATGGAAGGGAACTGCTGTTATAACAACTCTTTAATGGTATGCGGTAAGCAGAGGCCTATTAAACCTCATATCCCATGGATCTAGGTATTCATATCAATCTATTATCGGATCCCTGATGTATGCAATGATCTTGACCAGGCCAGATCTTGCATACGCCATTAGTTCCTTGAGTCAATACATGACCAATCCTAGCATGATCCACTGGAAAGCTCTTATCAGACTCTATCAGATATGTACGAGCCACTGTAGACCTTTGTATCTGCTATGGTGATGAAGATCCATCCAATATCCATACTCTTCATGGACATACAGATGCAAATTGAGCAAGAAATATTGACATCAGAAAAGCGACTTCTAGATATGTCTTTCTTCTCAACAATGGTCTAATATCTTGGAATAGTCAAAATCAAACCTCCATTGCAATGTCATTTATAGAATTAGAAAACATTGCAGCATCTCAGGACACCAGAGAGGCAATTTGGTTGAGGAATTTATTGTCTAACATTGGTCTCAAACAATCTGCTCCAACAATGATACAGTGCGACAATCAAAGTGCTATTGCATTACCTATCAATCCTAGATTTCACTCTAGAGACAAGCACATTGAAATTAAGTACTACTACATCAGGAGCAAGATACTCAACAAGGAGGTAAGTTTGAAGTTTTGTAGAACCCAGTACATGACAGCTGATATATTTAAAAAAGAAAGCTCACAAGAATTTTTGTGTTATCTTGAATTTGATTATGAAGACATTCCAGGATCCAAATTAAATGGGGTTGTTGGATTTCTATCCTCTCCATCCCTATTCTCTACTAATCTAGATTCATTCATTAAGCTCTTCTAAATATCAGTACAGTCGCATACTCTACAATAAATACAAAGGAATCGGTGACAATGTTACCCGATAGTTATCTTAGAGAGAAAGTGCAAAGCAAGGAAGTGGTGTCACTGGTTTACTGCATGACAGATCTTATGACAACATATTACTTTACAAAGGCTCTATCAAAGGAGCATCATCTCAGATTTAACGACACGCTAAGTCTGAAGATCAAAGTTTTTTAGGATCCACATTAAGGGGGAGTGTTGGATTTCAATGCTCGGCCTCAAATCCATTCAATAATGAGCAATCTGAAAGCTGTATATACCAAAAAAACCAAAAAAAACAAGGCTCGAATTTTGGAGTAGAAGATCAATATTCAGAATCAGATTTTTCCAACCCAATGTTAAGCTATGTATATTTTCCGATAAAATGTTATTTTTGACGCAATATAAATTTTTGATACAATATAAAGTTCGATGAGGTTGATCAGAATTCCGCCAACCCATGATGCGACATTGACAGTCTGCCTAGTTTGTACATTCATTTACAGTTACAAAGGCGGTTGCAATAAATGTAGCAGATAGCATTTGGTGCTTATGAGAAATATATCAAGTAAAAGAATAGGCAATCTTCTTAATTCATATTTAGAACAATCTTCTGAATCTTCTCAATTCTAATCAGAATTGTTGTTGCCAGCTGTTATCACACTCAACGAACAAGTTGTAGTTATTACTTCAAGCTATTGTACTCAATTTTTCAATCAATCAAAGTGCGATTAATATTTCTGTTTACACTACTGAGTTATTCATTTGCGCATTGTTACTGATTATCATCTTGATCATTTTTGCTGCTAACTGACATGCTTCTGATCCTAAACCGTCTGTGCTCTACTTCCGCTACCAAACCTCACCGTTTTCAATATGGTATCAGAGCATCTATTTCAATTGGAGCTCCACTAATACGATATCAGTCGATCCTTCCTGATAGTCCACCTTATTACGACACCCTAATGGTCGGGAACCATCACCAAGAATTCTGGAAGCTATTTTCACAATATTGAGCGTGCTTGCAAAATTTTGTCCGGAATTGATTAGCCCAACTAGCACTTTGTCTAATAGACCCTCTAAATTAGCCTACAAAACAACCAATTTTGAATTCATTTCTCACCAGTGCTAGCGAAGCTCTTGCAAATTTTTCTCGTGACCATACTTTCCAAAACTTCCAAACAACCTTATGATACTCGCCAAAGTTATTCGATTATCCTTTCTGCTTATCTTACCTTGTTTTATCTATCAAAATGTCTTCTATTGAGTTAGATACCTCTGCTTCATCCCGATCTATTGTCTTTAGTGATGTTCCAACCTCAACAAACATCATGGCTTTGCCTAGCATTGGCAGAGTTGTTGAATGGCTAACCCTCGCTGAGCCTTTGCTCAAAGCGATGAGAATTCATGCCATTGCATTTTTTAATAAAATAAGCATGGAGTTTATAAGAATGGATTTTGGCACGTGGGATGAGGCCAAATCCAAATTTTACATTACCTTTCAAGGAGTAGTGCACAAGGTGTGGGTATTGGAGGCCGCTCTTGCTGCTATTGGAATAGCGTCTGACCCTAGACTTGTCCCATTGTACAAACATGCCAATTCTGCCATTAAGCCTTTTGTAGACACCCAAGTGGCCCAGTATCATACCAATGATGGTTATCTTTTGGAGGCCATTTGTCATCCAACTCTGCAGGCCACTGCCCACCTTCTGAACGACTTCACGATGGTTGGTAGCCTACAAAAGGAGAAGATTTCCTCACAGTTTCTCCACCATTTGGTTGAGTTTAACTATGAGTTAGACAAGGGGACTTTCTAGCCATACAATTGATACAAGATGACGTTTGGAGAGTTGAAAGATCCATTAAGAGTAATATGAAAAAGTAGTTCATTGTTGGCTCTCTTCTCTTGTGCTTGGCTGCGTCCTATCTGAAGAATAAGGTGCACGAGTTTTGAGCTGATTCCATGCTAGCAATCTATGAGCTAGCACCGGCCGAATCCTCACATCAAACAAGAAGTTTCCAAAGTCGTAGACAGGTACACAATGTGATAGTTTCACCCCACTCGCCTCCCCGCGTCTCGTTGACATACTCAGCAACCACAGCCATTTGCGAAACCACTTCCTATCGCAAGCCGCATTGAACTACCCATCCCTTTCTAATGTGGAGTCTCAAAGAGATACTCTTCCATTGGACATATTTTTGCTATCCCATTGACCCTTGGAAACTAGGGAAATCAAGGGAGAACTAGGCCGACTACAGGCATGCTAGGGCAGTGGCTAGGAATAAGTAACCACCAAGGGCTTGCTTGTTAGTAGAATAAGAAAAACCAAAGTAGTTGGAAACAAAGACTCCTTAGACCGTATTCTTACAGTTGGACATGAAAACTTGCTTAGTGCAAACAAAGCCATATGTGCTATAGTGCCTAAATACATGTAAAGGCCTATTTTGCACTTTGTAAATTCATATTTTGAGTAGAAGTTGTGACGTTCTAAAGAGACGCAATAGAAGTTCAGAACCGACATTTGACGGTTCATAAGCGACATTGAGGCTGAAGAACATTCCTATAAGGATAGCACTATGTGCCATTGTACATATGCATTTCTACTAGAGAGCAAAGAGCAAGTTCTTATAGCTTGAACATTCTTTCCTCCTGTTATCTCTCACAAAATTACTTCTTATCATTTGTGCGAACACACTTTTTATGATCTGTGATTGATATGATATTGATCTATTTGTGTCACACACATTTCTTAAGTTATACTGAATTTCAATTACTCTAACATGGATTTTCAGGCAACACCAGCAAGTAATAATTCTGACTAATGTGTGCAGGGAATTAGCCGAAGCTGTCACACATAACTTTTAGCAGAAATTTCTTCAACTTTGAATGAGCTATGTGTTCAGATAATGGGATTGATTGAGGCTCTGTCTTGTTTGCTTCCTGCAATAAAAACTAATTCTCTGTGTTTGATTAAGAAGAACTTTTAGCTAATGTGATTCTGCTTGATGAATCTAATTGCTAGTTGTTGTCAGTTCTGACTGTTTTCCTGATGCCTGAAGAGCCTGAAAGATAAAATAATTCTTAGAATTACAGACCTTGACAAGATCGTTTCATCATTGGTGTTCCTGGATGCCAATTTACCCAAATATCTTTGGATAACTAGTTATGTCGCTGTAGTATTCATTGTGAACTTTATACACTCTAGTCTATTTATCATCATACATACATCCATGCAAAAGATGAGATTATTCTCTCTCTTGGGGAACGATCAAACCTTTTATACTACGTAATTCATTGATTTTGTGGAAATCTATAACGACTAGGCCACCACATAATTTGGTGCCGTTGCCGGGGAGATGAATTTCACCTTTTGCAATATTTTTAAGTGTATCACATCTACGAATCTTTCTCATGTAATGCATGCCAAGAACATACTCTCAAGCAATTATTGAACAGAAATGTTTAGAACGTGCACAACATTTAGAAGCATATAGGAAGTCTAGAGATTTGTATTTGCAAAATTTGCAAAACTCACCAATTAGAGCAAGATTAACACCTGAAGCATTTAATGATCTTTTACATGCTACTACAGCATTTGTAGATTCATTTGAGGAAAGATCCGTTGAAATACCAAGTTCTACAGATTCACCTGAATCAGATTTGTCTGATTCTACTTCCAAACCAAGTTCAGACTCTTTGTCCGAGCGAAGTTTAGATTCAGTTCCGCCAAGTTCATCTAGTTCTCCACCATCTGTTAATATGGCTAATCCAGCGCCACCCACATCTACAAAAATCAGATATGATTTCTTTAAGGGATCATGATCTGAAGATGCGGATAGTTATATGTCGCAATTTGAATCCATTACCATAGCAAACAAAGAGCAGACGGACAAGGATAAAGTTAGAATTTTGCCAGGTCTTCTGTGGAAGCAGACTAGGATTTGGTACAGTCAATTAGTACCGGAAACAATTAATACTTGGAACGCTTTAAAAGCAACACTCCTTAAATAGTTTAGGGAGATAGGATATTCCACTAGATTGTTGGCTCGGCTTAACTCTATTGAAAAAAAGCCAAAGAAATCACTTAGGAAATATACTCGTAGAGTTAAGAATTTAATAGGAAAATTAGGAGCCCAGTATTCAACTCCTATGCAGAATGAATGGTTCTTGGGTGGTTTGCCTAAGAAAATGGATCGTTATTGTCAACAGGGTTTGATGACTTCTTTGGAAGTCATTGCCTCTGCCGAGAATTACGAAACCTCTCGAAGTTCTCGCAGACGGAGAAATGAAAGAAAAAGTAGTAAAAAACACAAATTTAAACGAACAAAAGAATCTGAAACATCTATTGAGTCTAAATCAGAATCTGATTTAGTGGATATGGAAGAATCTTTTGAGTATTCATCTTATTCTTCTTCATCGGAAGAAGAATCTTTTTATAGGAAAACTAAGAATAAGAACTCAGAAAGAAAGAAAAGAATGGAGAAATTCGAAAAGATGGATCCATTAAGGAAAAGTGTTGAGTTGTTAACAAGAGAAATGAGTGATCTAAAGGTCCAAATATCTAATGTTAAAGCCAAGTGAAAGAAAGCGAAGCCTAATGCCAATGTTTGGTGTACCGCGTGTGGGAAGGAAGGTCATTCTAAGACCAACTGTCCCAGTTTACAGACTAATTATTTAGAAGAGGAACTATTCCTCTGTCCGATTAATAATCATGAGGAGGTAGCCTATACTGCAACTCCTACTAACAAAAAAACTATGATACCGAAACAACGTACTGCTCAATGGTACACTATTTTGCGAAGGGACAGAACACGAGATTCCACTCCACCAACCAGAGTAAGGGGTTCATTCTACAATTGCGGAACCCCGGGTCACTATTTGCCTGATTGTCCTGAACCCAGGAGATCAGCAGGATATGTCCCGCTCTGCGCTAACTATAAAGGTGAAGGGCATGTCACTGTTGAATGTCCTCAGCCACAATAGCCACGGTCTAGACCAAGGTTTGTAAACTCGCCTAGGGAAGACGACCTTCGGCCATCTAAGACTAACACTGACATGATAGTTCAGAGGATAGAAGTAGAGTCTGAATTATTAGATCAAGATCATCAATGGCCAGATTTAGAGAAAAAAGTAAATAAAGTAACTACAAGAAGTAGTAAAGATTCTTTAACTCTTAAAGATAAGAAAAAAACTAAAACAAAAATTGCGAAAACTGCGAAAAATGCGACAGAAAAAGCGAAGGTCGCAGACCAGTTAGTAAAAATTCCTAATCATAAAGAATTAAAGCTTGATAAGTCTAATGGAAAACATTATGATGTTGATATTAGTTCAGAAGCTAAGAAGCTTTTAGACGAAGAAACTAAAAAAGTTAAAAAAGTGACATTTTCAGATCTAGTTATAAGTAGCGAGATACCTAGAGATCTGTCGCCACTTAGAAACCATTCTTATAATATTGTCGAAGACCTTGTTTCTAGAATGCCCAATATAACTTTTAAACAATTATTAGACGATAACCAATATTATAAAAAAGAAATTAAGCAATTTTTGCAAAATAAAAAGAGAAGAAAAGCAAAGTTACTAGTAGTCAACATAGGATTAGTTAATTATGGTGATGAAGGCCAACCAGAGATTCAAGTAGTAATTAATGGCTGCATCTTAGATAATGTACCCATAGATTCCGGATCTAGTGTAAATATGCAACTAGAAGATCACCAATAGGAGAACTATCTCAGGTTACAGTTTATATTGGAGACCATAAGTTTCTTATGGATTTTATAATTTAAAAAACTACAAGACAATCGTCATATAGAGTGTTATTAGGACGACCATGGCTCTATCAGGCCGATGTTATAACCCACTGGAAGAAAAAGGAGATTACCTTCAGAGACCAGATGGAGACACCGACATGCAAAAGTCATAAAAGAATTTCCATATCATAGGCAAAAGATAAGTACAAAGGTGAGACACCTACATCTTCCTCGAGCTATACTTCGGAGGAAGAAGGGCTTCAGTCAGTAGGAACTGAGGAAGGGGAGAGGTTAGTTACATTAAGAATACCTGCATACAGTAATAGAGTAGAATATGTAGATAGAGGAGATTGTGGAGTTCCAGAGATTAGTGTAATCATAGGAGATCAGACCATAGATAGAATACTAATAGACTCAGGATCTAGTATCAACCTAGTAACGAAAACAATGGTTAAAGAATTAGGATTAGAAAACCAGATACAGCCTATCACTTATCACAAAATCCATTTAGCAGACGCGACTAAATGTATACCAGTAGGCGAGCTAAAAGGTATTAACGTAGTTATAGAGACAGAGACGTTTGTTATGAATTTCCTTGTCATAAATCCAGTAGATACACCACCTTATTCGATATTATTTGGAAGACCATGGTTATATCAAGCAGATGCTATTATAAATTGGTCTACCAAACAGATATTTTTTTTAGGTATTCTTACAACCAGTCCAATAGGGGGTCACCTTTTGAGATGGGGTGAGGAGTTAGCTAGACCTGCTGAATCATGGATCAATTTCATAAAATGCTATGAGATTGATGAGGAAGTAGACATACCGACAACATCCAAGTCAAGAGAAGTTTTGGGTGGAACCAGAGCAAGTCTGACCGAGGGGATGGTAGATAAAACAGATTATGTAGAAATAGAAATAAATAAAGGTAAGATTTTGAATCTATATAAATACCAATCGGACCAAGAACGTGAAGAGTATATATTGCTTCTTCAAAAATACCAAAATGTGTTTGCTTGGTCAATGGATGATTTAATAAGTACACTAGTTAAATGGGGTGAACATAGAATAGATCTCATTCAGGGAACAATACCTGTTAGGCAGCGCCAATATAGATTGAATCCAAAGTACTCCTTATTAGTAAAAGACGAATTAGATAGATGTCTTAGAGCGGGTATTATATATCCTGTTCTAAGCAGCGAGTGGATGTCACCAATAGTTATAGTACCTAAGAAGAAGACGGGCAAGATTAGAGTTTGTCAGGATTTTAGGAAACTAAATGCTGCCACAACAAAAGATTATCATCCTCTGCCATATACAGATACCATTCTTGACCAGGTAGCTGGACATGAACGTTATAGTTTTTAGATGGATTCTCAGGTTATAACCAAGTTTTTATAAAAGAGGAAGATAGATCCAGAACTACTTTCACCATTGATTGGGGGATGTACGCATATACGCGAATGCCCTTTGGTCTTTGTAATGCACCTACCACATTCCAACGTATGATGACAAATATTTTTCAAAATTTTTTAAAAAAGTTTTTAGAAATTTTTATGGATGACTTTTGTGTCTATTCATCAACTATAAACCATTTAGATGCATTAGAGAAAACATTGAGAAAATGTCAAGAGACATCTCTTAAACTGCATCCAGCTAAGTGTTACTTTGGGATGAGGGAAGGCATCCTTTTAGGGCATAAAATTTTGAAGGATGGTATACAAGCCGACATCGAAAAAATAAAAATGATTTTAGAATTATTGAAACCAACCAATTTAAGAGAGTTTAGAGGCTTTTTAGGACATGTAGGTTACTATCGGAGGATAATTAAGATTATGCTATAATAGTAACTCCTTTAACAAGTTTACTAAAAAAATCCGTTGAGTACCATTGGACGCAGGACCATCAGCAACTTTTTAACAATTGAAACAGTCATTAGCAGAAGCCACTGGGGTCAGACCTCCAAATTGGGCTAAAAAGTTCCATGTATATGTAGACACATCATCTTTTGCGATAGGTGTAGTGCTTAGTCAGAAAGATGACCAAAATATAGATTATCCAATTTACTATGCAGGAAAGCAACTCGTTGCATCAGAAAAGAATTATTCCGCTACAGAGCGAGAAGCACTAGGGATGATTTATTCAATAAAGAAATTTAGACATTACCTTTTAGGATACCCTTTTGTTTTTCACGTAGATCATTACACATTAACACATTTAGTGAATAAACCTGATCTTTCGAGTAGAATAGCTAGATGGGTATTATTATTAGATGAGTTTGATTATGAAGTAGAATTAAGAAGAGGCAAGGATCATCAAAATGCCGACTATATATCCCGCCTCCAAACAAAAAATCAATTAGAACCCATTTTTGATGAATTTCCAGATGAACATATAATGCAGAAACATCAATTTATAGGGACGTTATTAATTTTTTACAGGACCAGATATATCCTGAACATTTTAATAAACAACAAAAAACTGTTTTTCTTTCTAAGGTAGGACCTTACACGATTGTAAACAATATATTGTATAGATTAGGAGCTGACGATAGTCTCCGCCAATGTTTAGAACCACCGAGACAACCGCTGTAATAAGTGCATTACATGAGGAAGATTCAGGGGGTCACTATGCTCTTAAAAACACTACAAATTTTTTTTTCAATGCTAAATATTGGTGGCCTACCGTCTATAGAGATGTTAAATTATTCATTAAAAAATGTGATGCATGCCAGAGGATGGGGAAACCCAGCTTCGCAACACATTGGCTGCTTACTCCAATTATTCCCTTAGCACCCTTTGAGAAGTGGGGGATAGATTTTGTAGGGCCTATTAAACCGATCATGCCTAAAACTCATCGTCGTTACATACTTGATGCCAAGAACTATGCTACCAAGATGGTAGAGGCCAAAGTCACAATTAAGAACGATGCTAAGACTGTAGCAAAGTTTTTATTCCAAAACATTATCACGCGATATGGTTGTCCCTTAGGACTCGTTAGCGATAGGGGAACTTATTTCTTTAATCAGACCATAGAAGCCATGTTGTCATATTTTTCTATTACACATCGTCAAACCACTCCATATAATCCAAAAGCAAATGGGCTTACGGAGCGGGCAAATGGAATTCTATGGAAAATTTTGAATAAAGTAACTAAAACACATTCTTCTGATTGGGATCAGAAGTTACCATTTGTCTTATGGGCATATAGAACTGCTAAAAAGATTACAACTAGGCAGACTCCATACTATCTTGTGTATGGAATGCATTCCATACTACCGATAGAATTCGAAGTTCCGACATTTTACATTAGTAATGAAGAGCGAATGGATGAACACGATAGTCTCCGGGAGCGGATGATTTCTTTGACGCAACTGGAAGAGGATCGTCGTCTTTTATTAATCGAGACTGAACGAGTTCAGAATAAAAGAAAAGAAATTTTTGATCAATCCATCAAGAAAATAAAAATAAACAAGGGGACTATGTGCTTCTATATAATAACAGACACATGTTGTTTCCTGAAAAATTACATACCAGATGGATGGGACCATATAAAGTTATAGAAGTTTTTAATAATGAATCACTTCAGTTAGCTGATCTCCAAGGACATTTACTTGACACTCGAGTAAATGGTTCAAGGGTGAAGCGCTACTATGACTAATGTCCGATACATCAGTTTTTGAAGGCCGTCATTTTTGGTCCAATTATTATTATTATTATTATTTTTTACCGAAGTATTAGCAAACCGAAACTAGTTTACATTTTAGCGAAAATGCCGAAGCATGCTGCATTGTTTGTACTGCAAAAAACCCAAGACCTTCGCTACATTTTATACTTTGCAAAAAATCCGACACTACATTGGAATTTACCATTTTAGAAAGATGGAAATTGTGACACTTAGCTTCGTATTTTTTGGGATTTTCTACCTTCCGACACCTTCGCATTTTTCGCATAATAATTTTCACTTTGATTTACCAAGCGAAGCATTCATGTATTTTGTTTATTTATTTATTTATTTATTTTTGTTTTTAGGACTAGACACTTTATTATTGAGTATGTACCTTCAAAACAAAGGACACGCTTCCATTTATTATTAGTCTAACCTGTTGAAATACCATCAATACGTCTAAAACCTCAAACACTTCAGTTGTTGTCGCTACCACTTTCCATCACTCTTGCTCTTCGAATTGCGAATTGTTGCGATCAAGCTCTTGTATGCCATTGCTCGTTTACATCTGCAAGCACTATGATGATTGTCTTCAAAACGCACCCAAAGCCAGTGATACCAGTATTACAACCACTAGTTGTTTGAGCGTGGATTGAGGGTCTTCTTCAATTTAATCCATCAGTAATTCTTACTGACTTATGTTATGAGCTGATCCGCAATTTGGGCGAAATAGAAGGAGGACATATTTCCACAACCGTCCGCAATCAAGAGATTGTTATCACAGAGGGGTTTTACTGTCGTGCCTTAGGATTGCCTATGGACGACAGTATGCCAGTTACTAAACCAGATTTATTGCGGAGAGTGGAGCTTTTCAAGAAGAGGCTTATCTTGAGAAACGGGGATACAAACTCTCTTACATAAGAGACCCCAATCTCAAGAGCTTCGTTCGATTTGCTCTTGCTTCTATCTTCTTACCGGAGCAAGAGTACACAATTTCAAATACCAATATGGGATACCTGCTGAGAGCTTTAAATGACAGATTGCCTTTGGACAGATTGCTTTCAAGCAATTCTATAAATTAATAAAAGTTAATCAATTCTCCAGGCTGGGTCAGCAGATGGGCATTTTATGTATGCATGCTGGTGTGCTGACAGTGCAGGAGGATATCAGGATTGCACCAGTACTACCAGAGCTAGCCCCATCAATTGAGGTGAAATCCTAGATGCAAACATCAAAGACAACCACCGTAGCAGCCACATAATCATCATCATCATCAAGTCAAGAGAGCACGGTGAGGATGACTTTGCCATCATCCTAGTACACACCATTGTCCAGCAAAGAAGAAAATAGTAATGCGGAAGAGGAGGCGGAGAACACTGCTGATCAGGAGCATAATCAGGCTGAAATACCACAAGAGCCAGAACCACAAGGAGTAGAACAGCTTTCTGATGACCAGCAGGGCAGCGAAAGCGACGTCGAGGAACCAATCCTCGATGTCGAGTTATATCAAAAGGTTTTTGGAACACTACTGCCAGATACTCGGGCAACTATTCAGCATCTTGCTAGCTTGGAGAAGGTATCCAGGAAGCTGGGGTCTAAGTATGAAAGAGTCCGAACAGACCTCACCCAAAAAGATACAGAGCTGAACAAAACAAAGGCTAAGTTGGCCTATAGAAATGAGGAGCTTGAAGCAGCTAATGCGGAGCTGAGCAGAAAAGATACAAAGCTTGAAAAAGTGAAAGGAAGGCAGGATGCCACGTTCGAAGTGTTGGAAGAAATGCAAGAGCAGTCCAATGTCTTCGAAAGTGAGAAGATACTGCTTAAACAACAACTTCACACCCTGCAGGCTTCTTTGCAGGAGGAGAGACGAGTGTGAACTACTCTTCAGAGTAGCAATGCGGAGCTGAGCAATGAACTCAGCAGTGCTCAAGAATCAATCGCCCAACTGCAAAATTTTGCAAAAATGTTAAAGAAAGGTAATCAGATATACAAGAAACAGGCCGAAGAGGCAATACTGTGGCGAATCAGCGCCGAAGTCACAATCGGTGCCTGCGTATTTCATGGTAGGTACCGAATTGATCTGGTAGCATGGAAGGAAATCCAGGAGAGGATGATCCAGACCTTACAGATGCAATATCTGCAGCCGCAGATGATTGCTTATGAGAAGCTGAAGGAAGAATTAGAAGAGGCCAAATTCCAATCAGGCCAAATGCAGATTTCTGATGCAGAAGAACCAGCGCAAGGACAAGATCAGGAGACGCAGACAGATGAGCCAGCACCAGTAATGTCAGAAAAGGCCATCCAAATGGATACCATCTGCAGGTAGATCCTGAGAGATCAAGAAACACATACTAAAACCAAAGATGCTGCAGAGGTACAAGCTACTGAAGACCAACCTGAGGCGTTAAGCATCATTTCATACCAAGCCTAGACGTCACCAAGTGGAGCAGCTGTAAAGAAAAACAAGATTGTCTACTCACTACTAAGGTCAGAATTCCAGACATTTCATCAGGAACTAACATTTTTTATTCCACCTTTTTGTAGTCCAGAACTCCAATGGAGAATGGATTACCTTTTTTTACCTAAACTTTTTGGTTACACAAAAGAACAATGGGAGAACCCTTGGACTTTTTCTAACATAAATACTTTAACTGTACATCAAAAAGTGATCCTCACCCTTGCCATTATTCAAAACAAGTTCAATGTGCAAACTAACTATATTCATGTGGTTGCAGGATCCTTGTATATATACATCTTAGAATAGCTAAGAACATTTGAAAATAATATTTTTCCAGCATTGGATGAGTATTTGAATAAGTTAGAATCAATTAACATTTTTGATGTGAAAGAAGTTCTTTCTAGCTCTAAATCAGTTTCTTCCCGAGTTACTCATAAGTTCTTATTCCCTAATCTGTGGGAAATCTACACAAATTGGAAAACTAACTATTCTCGTTATTTGGAGGAAGTAAAAGCAAATAATATATTTCGCTCCACTAACCCAATAACTAGACCATATTATACTTACAGCCATGTAAATATTGCTTCTCTCATTTCGTATGCCCTCCTATCTGTTCAACAACTGTATATTAAAGTGAAATTTCCCGAATATACGTATGCTGCCCTTTCACTAACTGTCCCTTCTGCCAAGATGTCTGAAATCCTGATCGAGGATAGTTGGTATACACATCTTGTTAATAATACATTAATTGATAATCCCCTTGCACCAACCGGCAATCAAGGAATGGGTGGTTATCCAAATTTGTCATTCCAAGAAGACTACAACCAGAAGAACAACTACCTCCTGGCAACAAAAGGAGTGACATTGGAGCAAGAAAATGAAGAGAATGAAGCCCGAGCCAAGGCTATTTTCCACAGCAAGCCAGCTAGCTCTAGATGAGATACACCCGATGATTCATCCAACAGGTCCAACTTTCGGGAGTTCCAATTGGTAAGCTAAGGATCCGATTTTTTTCAAAATCTTAAACGATTTTCTATATCTAGGGGACAACTTATAATGCTTGCCGGTACGCATTACACTTGAATCCTTCGGGATTCTCAAATATACCCAATCTCCCACTTGGAAGTCTCTCGGTGATCTTTTCAGATTTGCATAATGTCTGTCCCTATCCTGGGCACTTTGGACATTTTCACGTGCAATCCGTAGCATTTCTTGCATATCATGTAGGAAATTTGCTACTTTTTGAAACTTGATCGTCCGAGTTTCAACCGCGATGGGTGACCTAGGCTCAAAACCGTACATAAGCATGAATGGGCTATAATCGGTAGCCGAATGCTTACTACTATTATAGGAAAACTCGATCAATGGAAGGTACTTTTCCCAAATAGATTGCCATCTGGAAACATATGCCTGAAGCATTTGTTCCATCATCTGATTTGTTCTTTCTGTCTGTCCATCTGTCTCAGGATGATCAAAAGCACCCAAGCTCAGTGTTGTCTCTAGTTTAGCAAACATAGCTGACCAAAAGTGACCGGTGAACTTCGGATCGTGATCGCTCACAATATCATTTGGTAATCCGTAAACCCTAAACAAACGCTCTACAAATATCTGAGCTAAATCAGAAGCCTTGGCGATGGTCTTTACCGGAATAAATGTAGCCAATTTGGTAAGACGGTCAACCACAACCCAAATTGCATCATGTTTTTTATTCGGCCGTGGTAGCCCAACCACGAAATCCATGGAAATATCGTCCCATCTCTTATCAGGGATATCCAATGGATGCAACAAACCGCCAGCTTTATGGCGTTTAGCTTTATTCAACTGGCATTGGTCACCCTTGACCACATAAGATTCTACAAAGGGCTTGAGTTTTGGCCAATAAAAATTCCTTCATACCAAATCCGATGTACGATGTATGTCGGGATCTGGATGGTGAGTTATGACATTCATAAAGAATTTTATACTTAACAACATCCACATCAGGCACACAAACCTTCCCTTTCCTGAACAAGAGTCCATTACAGATAGAAAAGTCATCAGTACCCTTTATATCCTTCCTCCCAGATTGATCACCATGATCATCAGTCCCGCTTGATGTAACTGCTAGAACCCTATTCCAGATTGGTCCAAAATGTGGGTCTTTCTCATAAAGACCTCTTAGGGAGAGATAAAATTCTAAACTGATTTCAATGAAGGAAAGTTCGTTCACTTCACCAATTCAATTAAGTGCATCAGCCACCTGATTAGATGAGCCCTTGATATACCGCACATCAAAGTCAAATTCTTGCATGAGTACTACCCATTTGGCCTTATGACCTCGCAAATCATTCTGATTACAGAAATACTTTAAAGGTTGATGATCCATATTAACCACAAATTTATTAACGTATAGGTAATGCCTCCATGATTTCAAAGCATAAATCACTACAAAAAGTTCTTTTTTCTGAGTGGTGTACTTGACCTGTGCATCAGTTAGTTTCTTACTCTCAAAGGCAACGAACTGACCCTCCTATAAGAGAACAGCTCCAATAGCCGTATCACTCGTGTCAGGTGTTAATGATGAATCACAATTCTGGATCAACTATTCTCAAAACTGGAGCTGAGGCATTTAGAAGCTTGAGTTTGCGAAAACTCTCATCTAATTTCTCATTTCATCTAATGGGAGGACTTGGCCTACCTTTGCGGCTTTTCACTCTTTTCAACATATTGTTGAGAGGTGTAGCAATCTTCGAGTACTCCTCTGCAAATCTACGGAAAAACACAGTGAAACCTAAGAATGACTTAAGTTCACGCACCGTTTTAGGAATTGGCCATTCCACTACCGTCTTCAACTTTTATGCGTCAATCTTGATCCCAAAGGAGGTAATCTTATGACCAAGGTAAAGAAGTTCCTTCTTGAAGAATTCACACTTTGATTCTTTTGCATAAAGCTTCTCTTGTCTTAAGATACGTAAGACAACATGGAGATGCTTATTGTGCTCTTTGAGTGTTTTGCTATAGATTAGGATATCATCCAAAAACACTACTATGAACTTTCCCAAATATGGACAAAAGAAATCGTTCATCATTTGCTGGAAAGTAGCTGGAGCATTTGTCAAACCAAAGGGCAATACAAAAAACTCATAGTGGCCAAACCTGGTCCTAAAACCGGTTTTAGATACATCTTCCGGATGTATCCTAATCTAATGGTATCCCGTATGTAGATCAATTTTCGTGAAATATTTAGCTCCAAAAAATAATGAGATCGTCCATCCTAGGCAATAGGTATTTATTTTTAACTGTAAGCTTGTTCAGACCCTTGTAATCTACACATAGCCGAAAACTCCCATCTTTCTTACTCTTAAGAAGGACAGGTGCTCCCCATGGAGATTTACTTGGTCTTATGTGTCCCATCCTGAGATACTCCTCGATCTGCCTAGCCACTTCCTCCTCTTCCTTTTGACTAAACCGATATGGTTGTCTGAAGATAGGATGGCTATCAGACAAAAGATCTATCTTATGATCCACCAAACCGAGCGGTGGTAGTCCATAAGGTAGTTGCTTCAGAAAAACTTCACTAAACTCTTGCTTTAAATCTTGCAAAAGCTATTGTTCCTGATGCAAATTTTTGGTGTTAAAGCATGAAAACACATTCACATCCCCAACATCACAATGCATACGAGATTTCAAAAGCAAGTGAAAGAGTTCATACTCAGAATCATGAAGTTTCTCAATTAATTCAGCTGAGGAAATCATCGGCGATGAAAATACATCTGTCTCTCCAGAAATAGAGACAATCTGAACAAACTTATCTTTAAATACCATAGAATGATTTTTAAAATCTATCTCTAAAGAGTCTGATTTGCCAAAGAACCATTCATAGCCCAAAATTACATCAGTTTGGTCCAGATTCATGACATGGAAATCCAACGGCTCAACATAGTCCTACATCCGAAGCTCTAAGTTTGAGACTTTGACATCCCAAATCTCAGTGTCCGATCTTTAGGCAAGACGGACCACGTAACGGTGATCATTGGCCATGGTGGGCACTCGGAGCTTCTGCACAAGTCGAGCATTCAAAAAATTGTGAGTACTACATGAATCAAATAGCACATTCACGTCTTTCCCTAAAATGTTGCCTCTTACACGAAACAATTCATTAGGCTTGAAAGAGAGTGCACTAAAGGAACAAGTACAATCACAATTACTCAACAAATTGACTTCCAATTTACCTGCCGGTAAATCCACAGTCATGAAACTTGACGACTTTGCTTTCCATGGCACGGTGCCAGGGTTTATTGCAAAGGAAACACAGGTTCTTGTTTAAGCGCCGCCAACCATGCTTTGTCTTTAACCACCAATTTCTTCTTATTCTTCTTCTTCTTTGCCTGTTGGTACGCTTTTGCTTCTAGTTCGTCGAAAAACTGCTTCTTACGCTTGTTAAATTTTTCCTGCTTGGGTTTTGGGGCCGTTTGGCCATGCATGCTTTTTCATGATGCAACAATTGTACTATCATAGACTTTCGCCACACAGATAGCATCCTCTAGTGAGTTAAGGATATTACGTTTGCATTCATTTTGATAGTCAGCAGGCAGTCCGACAATAAATTGCCACTGTGGTAACTTACGATCAAATAGCGGCACCTTGGCCAAAGAGTCCAAGAGTTCTTGGACATAACTGTCCAGTTCTTGTCTGCCCATTTTGTAGTTGATAAACCGAATATACAGCTCGGAATTGTCTATCGTGACAAAAGCTTTCCGGAATTCCATCAGGAATCCAGTCCAAGTCACCGGTTTTGTCAAAAGTTTCCTCCACCAAGAAGAGACTTTGCCTTCCAGAAACAATAGAACCGATGATACTTGTTTATCCTCTGGGACGTTGTGCAAGCTAAAATAGCTTGTCAAACGGTTTATCTAGTCTTCAACAACTTCTGGGCGTTTAAACTTTTTATTGCTGGAAAATATTTCCAGTTGGTAGCCCAAGTTGTTAGAGTTAATAGCTTGCAGTTGATTAAATAGATTTTGCATTTGTCTGTCTTGTTGTTTATTGCTCTGATGAAGTTCTAAAACTGCCTTGCCTAAGGTTCGCAATAGTTTTTTTGAGTCTAGGGTGTTATCACTGTCGGGTGAGGCCGGCTGAATTTCCATATTTCTCCCATCACTTCTAAGTAATGCTGGGTGAATCTCGGTAGCACCCCCCTCCAAAATTTCATCAGCATCCATCTGCTTGCTAGCTGAAAATTAAAAAAAATCACGTTCAGTTAACACATTCATTACGGATATAATAGTTACTGAACCAAGCAATGTCTTCAAAAAACCAATTTACAGACTATACGTACTTTTATTTACCAATTATCCCAATGAATTTCCAAATGGATTGTCTACGCAATAAAAACCGGAATTAAAACGTCAATGCACCAAAAATCCTTATCAACAACCTAAGATGTCTCATACAACTGCAAAATTTAAACATCAGTTTGAAAAACCCATGTCGAGAAAGAAATCCACAAGTTAAAAAAACTCAAGATGTAAAAACTGGCCTAACCCCCCCCCCCCCCCCCCCCCCCCTCCCCCACCATGTCTAACCTACATCTAGCATGCATAACTCCAAGTTTTAAAAATAAAACTTGAGTTTGGAGGCCACCTACCCCCCCACCCCCCCTCCCCCCCCCCCTCTCGGGCAGCCATCACTTGAGTTACCCGAGCCCCTCACGCGTCCTTTCCACGCCATCCTCGACCTTCAAGCCCATGCTCCAAAGCATAAACTGGCCAGAGAGAGAGAGAGAGAGAGAGAGAGAGAGAGAGAGAGAGAGAGAGAGAGAGAGAGAGAGAGAGAGAGAGCACTCGTGGGCACCATCAGGTGGGAGGAGATAATGAGAAGAGGCGGCCCCTCATCACCTTCCCAAACAAAGCATTTTGTTGCAGGTTTCAGGGCATTTTGGGAGGACAACTGCTCATAGATTTTCCAGCATGTGCTTAGGAGTTTGTTCAAAGTTTTCAACCTTTACTTTGCAGGAAGCACAAAAGCAAATCATTCTACTGTTATTATGCAGACTACCTTGCCTTTGTAGCATTTTACAAATTGCTATAGCTTTGATTTGCTAGTTTTAAGCATAAGCAAGGTTTCAAAACAAGATTTGTAGAATTTTGCCTTCACTGTGCTTGAAAAATAGCTGTCATGTTGCCAAAATTTTCCAAAAAACCTAGTTTTGCAAGCTATTACAACTACTTTAGCAAATAGTCATCAAATTCGAACCCACCCATCCTCCAGAATGGCTTTACAGGCTCCTAACTCTGCAAACAAACCGTTAGTTTGCTGGAAAATGAAGCATAAGCCTGTGATGTCACAGTAAGCAGCCATGCAAACCTATCAAACATCACCAACACTCAACAACCAACATATTAGAGTATTTTTCTTCTATACTAGCCTATTCCTACCGATTTAAACCAAACCGGCCTCCAAACAGGCAATAGACAGCATTTAAAATACAATAACCATTCATAAGAAGAACAAGAAACTGTAGGAAAAAATTCAGCAACCAATAAAGTAATCGTTGCTTCACAGAAATGCCAACTATAGAGTAATTGGCAACAACAAAATTGACACGGAATTCCTTTCAAGAAACCAATTCGAAAAGCACAACAATGAAACAATTGTGAGCCTGGTAGTGCACTTACCACACAATCGATTGCAATTCGAGAATTATTCCCAGCGAGAAGAAAATTCCACAATTCCACCGTTTGTTGCTTACTCCGTCAGATTCTCAAGAAAACGTCAAGATTTCCACTTAGCACTATCAATGGTAAATCCTGCCTAGACTGGCTCCGATACCAATATAAATCTCTCAAAGAAAAGTGTAAAACCTAAAAAAGACTTTGTCACCTCACAGTTCCCGGAATTGGCCACTCAATCACAATCTTGATTTTATCCTCATCAATCTTGATCCCATTCACTATGATCTTACGACCGAGATAAAACAACTCAGCATATGCATTCACATTCAAGATCAGATACAATAAGAAAATCATCTATATTGATTTCTCTTCTAAATTTCTTCAAGCACTGCATGCGAATCCACGCAGTGCGTTGGCGTGAGAGAAACACGTTTCTCTCACGAGTAATAGTCTCGCTTCACTAGCGGACAATTGGATCTTCTGGTCCTAGACACAGAGCTCTTCTCGCACATAGGTGAAATTGTTGTCTATAGTTCATCTTGATTTCTTACTAACACTAGACTTTTGTGTATTACACTATGTGTATTCTGTTCTGATCTATATGTCAAGTATAACCCAGTAGGTACAGTTTCTTTCTGTAAATCTAAGATTAGAGTGATTAAGCATCTGCAACTAACCAGAGAATTACAAGAGTGGCAAATTAGCCACGACCTAGGGAATATCTGCTGACGTCATGCCATCAGATCAGATTACTGTACTTTTGGGTACTTGCGTGATCTTTGGTGGTACTCCTTGGAGCGTAAGCGTTGAACGGGTTTCGTCCTTCTTCTGTACTAGACCACGAAGGAATCTCGTTCATGGATCTTTCGTGTTCGCGAACCGTTCGTCTTCGTCTCCGCTGACTTTCGTGTTCGCGAAACTCTTCGTGTTTCGTGTCTCCAGATGTTCGAGCTCGCAAACATCTTTGTCAGGTGAAGGGCTAAAAGATAGCAAGGCTTTGTATTCAAAACATTTTGTTTCTTCACATACCATACAAAGCAACAACACAAGGGAATAGGTGGTGGATAAATCAACCCAACCAAACCTAGATCATACGGATCTAGCCCCCAAGCTATGGATCAATGAGAGTCATGGAAAGAGGAGTCACACCAGCATCATGTAGCTACTAATCACAAAATCAAGCATACACTAGTGAGAGCCCAGCAGGTATACTTATACCCTCCAAGGCCCATGCACCACTAGTAGTGCACTGTGACACCTCACTGGACACCTCTGCAGCCTATCTGGGCCACGTCATCCAGATTCCTAATGACTCACTGATAGACTCATACCAACTCCACCACCATGTGTTTAGGCCTACAACCATTAATTATGAACATGTACACATAAGGGTCCCAATTCCCTTATGGTCACAATTAACTACGGGTTGTTGGTCTACCGGTCCCTAGCGTGGACATGCTACCCGAGACCAATCATGGGCATGACACCTAGTCTGATATGCCAAAGAATATCAGATGATTTGGAGGTAGAAGTGTAAAGAGCTTGATTGTTGGAAGAATAACAGTGGCTGAGCTTGTAGAGATTGCCACTTCAGCTAAACCTCTCCAAGATTTGTCAAGGATGGTGCAGCTGTTTGTATTGAATTTGACCTTTTGACCTGAATCATTGATTTTGCTAACTGAGAGCAAATTCTTGGTCATATTTGGAATGTGGAGAATGTCGGACAACAACTTGACTTCACCTTTCTGAAATTCGATTCTGATTGTCCCTTAAAGGTATCAGACAGAGTTTTCAGTTAGTCAGAGATATTTTGTTATTGTTTTGTGCTCTTGTTGTACTATACCAACAGGGTTAATATAGATTTTATAGTAAATAATGTTGTTCCCACAGAGGACAACGTTAGAAAGTTGTGTTTTTGGTACAATTATGGCAAGTGGTTTCGAGTGTTATTCTGGTTGTCGACAACACTTCAATATCATATCCATTGGGAAAAATATTCAAGGCATACGAAGATTCTTCTGATGTAAAGCTGGTGTCGGACAAAGGAGTCTCACCTTCATAATTGTCACGACTCCAGGTTATGATTTGTTCTGCTGGCTTACCTCAGTTATTGGTCTTACCAGTCTGAAATTTTAGCTCTCTGGATTTCCAATGTACACTTGCGTTTGATTGATAAAGCCAAGGTCATCCAATCAGCATAGAATAGGATGACAAATCAAGTGGTTTGATAACAATGAAATTCATTGTGAATGGCTTGGCTTGAATGTAGACAGTGACATCCTTCAGTTCTCCAACAAGTTTTCATCGTGTCGAATCAGCTAACTTGATGTTTCGTTGTGTCAGTTGAATGTCAGTCAGCCCCAGAACATGAGTTGTGTCTTCGGTTATTATATTTACACTGGAACCAGAGTCAATTGGCACTTTTTCGATCAGGCATCCCGCAATAGTAATATCAATTTCGGGTGCACCGAGATCACCTAAATCGATAGACAAAATACTAGCATCTGGCAGAGAAATTTTTTTCTTCTTTTTGGGCACAGAAAGGCCTTTTTTCTGTAATAAGTGTTATCTGCCAATAGCTATTCAAAAGTAATGTTCGGACGAAGGGATCCAATATCAGTCACGATGTAATATTCTTTTGTCTTCGATTTCGAGGTTGGTTTATCGATAACAACACTAGACAATTTTGTCTTCGCGATTTCTTCGTCCTCTTCCTCGAAAGTGACCACCTTTTCTGCAGCAATTGTCTGAAGTTCAACGTTGATGATTTCCTTTGCTTTTGCCGAGATATCTTTTGCAAATAACTTCGCAACATTGCGGTCATAGTCAGGGTCATTTTTGAGATCTTCCTTAGTCGTAGATTTGTTCGTTGTTTTGCTAGAGGATTTATTCTTCGAGGATTTTCTGCGCTTTGTCAAAGATTTCTGATTAGGTTTCGAGGAGCTTTTGTTTCTCGTTGTAACTTTGAATAATTTCTCCACGTCACTTGGCCAGGACCGATCTTCTGTCTTTGCCAGTTTTCCTTCAATAACGTCAATTCTCTGCACAACAACATCAGTCGCAGCTTTCGCTTTCATGTCTGCAGCAGTTGGTGTTGCTACATACTGATATATGGGTCGCGGCTTGTGCGGCTAAGGGAAATCATGATACTTGTGGCCAGGCTTTCTGCAATTTGAACATAATGGTACATTACCAATCGGCTTTCGCGGTTGAGGACAATCAGGAGAAAAATGTCCCGGCTCTCCACACTTGTAACAGTTGCCCGAAACTAGTTTAGTCGCAAAGTTGAGACTTCGTTGGTCCAACAAATTCAGGAGGATTATGCCATCTTGGTGCGAACTTGGGTCTGTCCTGCTGGGCTGATGCTGCAGTACCCTGTACATAGGTAGTAGTCGCATCATTTTGAAAAATAAAAAGTACCTCCTGGGCAGGATCTTCAATGTATTTGACATTCACAGTAGTGCGGTCTTCCTTAGTGTGTCCACAAGTTCCACATTTTGTACACCACATTCCTGAGTTGGAAGAAGACGCTTTTGGTCTTTTATCTACAACTTCAGAAAACTGCACTTTCAATTCATTAAACTTTTTATTAAGGTCAGCCATATTACTCTTCCAAAGATTTTCAACTTTAGAAGTTGACGACTTATCCTCGACAACTTTCGTGTCGTCCTTTCGTTTAGTTCGTCGTTTATTCTTTCTCTCTCCTTTGTCAGCTTCTCATTCTGATGAATTGCTGCTTTCAGATTCCGAGCTTGAAGAACTGGTACTTGAATCAGAATCTGAATCTTCATCGCTGTGACTAGAATCAATCTTTGACTTTCGAGATTTCTTCGTCGATCGTCGCTTTCGTGCTAGTTTCGAGGTCTCAAAATTTTCGGCACTAGCTATTACTGCTGCTAAGGAGGTCATGTCCCCTTGTCTGCAATACTGATCAATCTTTGGTGGTAAACCAGCCAAATACCATTCAATCTACATATCTACGGGATATACACCGGTTAGTTTTCCTATGATATTTTTAACCTTACGTGTATATTTGCAAAGGGATTCTTTACTCTTCTTCTAATTAGGAGTTCAAGTAACTGGGCAGTGATTTCGTCTAGATTTCTTCGACTGGTATTCTTACTTTGTCTTCGTAAAAATTCCTCTCTAAGCTTACGGTGTCGTTCTAATCTGGATTCTCTATCTGACATACACTAGAGATGGAAATGGATTTGTCAGATTTCTTATAACTTTCCTAAACTATCCCCGGCAATGGCGCCAAAAATTGGTATATGTCGTACTATACCAACATGGTTAATATAGAATACGTTAGAAACTTATTTCAGTGCCAATCAGGAAGACAGATCAGAGACTTAATTCTTCAGACAGAGACTGTCATCTCATATGTATACATACAGCTTTATTCATCGTGCTAGACTGTACCAAAGATAGTCGTTATTCGAGTGCCGAAAAGAAAGTATTCGCGACAAATGAATAAGATGGTTTAAAGAAAGTTCTTCATAGCATGCTTTACGGAAACACAACAAATGACTATAATGCACTAGAGCGTCTATCTGATCAGAGAGTAATTCATAAAATGCATTAGAGATTGTTAGCAGACTCAAGATCACTCACACTCAGCAGTGCGGAGAACAAAGATACAAGAGAGTAACTCACATAACTCTATTCACTTCTTCAATCTCTTACATAAGCATAAACTCTTCTCTCTCGATGATCGAGACTGAAGTGTGAGATCAATATATGTTCTACGGGGCGAACAAACACACCTCTAAAACAATAGGTGCGTTGCTCCCGCGAAAGGGTCTAGTTAACGATTAGACTGAAAATACGTTCACCTATACCATAGGAGGTATACTTAACTATCAGTTAAAGTTACTCTAGTTTATCATGTCTTTTCGTATCTAGTCGTTTTGTATGGACGACCTAGTAAAGGTTATTCAAGACAATGTCTTTTCCTTTTAAAGGTGTTGCCCTTAATTACAAGGCAAGTACTTAGGAGATATATTCCCAAAAAATGACTTAGGCCTCTTCATGATTTATACTTAACCAGCTCATATCTTCATTTTCGAGTATATCATGCCATATTTATGTTGATATTCAATATTTAACATTTTCGTGGCATCACAGCTCTCATCATCTAATTTGTACATCTACTTGCTGAATCAATCTATCTTCTTATTGCATTCAGTATCATGTCAGAATGTATGTTTCTTTGTAGTTATTTGTAACTGATCAATCTCTTATTGTTTCATCTGATTATTTGAATACATCAACACTACAATATTCAATACATCATTGTTTGGCTACGAAATCACTTCAGTGCTTATGATTTCAAAGTTAGTTGCTAAAAGATTGAAAGTGATTTTTGACATTATAGCTTTGTTCAATTATTGATAGGCGTAGTCATGCATTAGGAAAGAAGACCCAATCCCACTTTGCTCGATAGATCGCTTACAGTCTTTGGCTTATTGAATCGACTCATTTCATTCCCTCTTTCCAACATTTCTCCCATACCATATCTCATAAGGCGTTTTCCCATTTAGCGCCTTTTTTGGAGATCCATTAATCACATATCCTGTTGTTGTCAGTGTCTCTACCCATAAAAACTTTGCCATATCTCCCTCCTGCAACATACATATCACCATCTCTATGATAATCTTGTTTTTCCTTTAAGCAATTCCATTTTGCTGCGGACTATACGGGACTATAAATTCTTTGACAATTTCCTGTTCTAAGCAAAAGTTGTCAAACTGTTTGTTCATATACTCCCCTCCATTGTCACTCCTGAGCTTCTCGACTGTCTTTCCTATTTCGTTTTCAGCCATCTGTTTGAATGCCTTAAAGCTTTCAAACGTTTGATTGTTTTGCTTCAGTGTACAAATTCCGATTCTCCTTGTATAGTCACCAATGTATGTGACAAACTATTCAGACCCACCAATGGATGCTACCTTCATGGCACCACAAACATCTGTGTGCACAAGTTCAAGAGGGTCACATGTCCTCTCTTCTATTTGTTCTGGAAAAGGTTCCCTTTGTTGCTTACCATATATGCAAATGTCACATGTTTCTATGCTCTGGTCTGGATCATAATCAAACCCTCTAAGCATACCTTCTGTAGCAAGCTTTTGCAAACCCCTTACTTCAAGGTGCCCCAGTCTTCTGTGCCACAAATTGTTGACTTTACTGCAACTCAGACTTAGACATGCTACTGACCTTTCCTCTGCTCCCTCTTGTAGCTAGTAAACCCACCAACTCAGAAACCAATTCCTATAGGTTCCCTTTGAATGCTGCATCCATCCCTTTTAAACACTACATTGAGACCTGAATCCGTGATTCATGCTACTAACAAGAGATTTTTTGCAAGATTGGGTACGTACACTACTTCTTTCAGAATAATATTCCTTCCATGTCCAAGCCAGAGTGATACAATCCCCCTTCCTACATCATCGATCCTTCCTTTATCTCCCATCATAATCTCCTTTCCTGTGAGCATTTTATATGCAATGAAAACTGCTTGATTAAATGTCATGTGTGAAGTTGCTGCAGAATACAAAGTAGGGGTCTTCTGTAAAATGCTTGTTTGTGAAGTTGGTTTTGACACTATTGTTTTCGTGCTCCTTCTAAATGAATACTCATTGGAGTTGTTATGTGACTGCTCAGAGGAGACATGATGAGGCTTCTGCCGTCATAGCGAAAGCATCTCCTTTCTCTGTCTTTTCCTCTACAATGTTCGCCTGATCTGCCTCTTTTTTCTTTAGATCTTCTTTCTTTTTGTTGCAATCCTTGGCAAAATGGCCTGGTTTGTCACAATAGAAACAACCTTTTCTCTGGCCTATCTTGCCAGTTCTTCTTCTTGCTTTCTTTCCAAGGCTAACTTGTCTGCCCCCTTTCAGCAGTTTCGATTTGCTTGCCAAACTTGAAGTTTACCTTCTTAACTCCGCTAAGGAATGCCACCTCATCCTGAGGGGGATTTATCCTTCGACGTGCCTCCTCTTTTATGAGCCTCCTGGTGATGAGATCCATGCTCATTTCACTCTCATATCCATCCAGCAGCATCACTAGAGGATCATAGCTTATTGGTAAGCTCGTGATGCGTGTGTAAATCAGCTGTTGCTTGTCCAGAATTGCGCCAGCTTACTCTAGCTAACGTCCTAAAGTCTTAATCTTTTCAATGTGCTCTCTGATTGGTTCTCCCACTATCATCTTTATGCTTGTCAACTCCCTTTCAAGCATAAGTACGCTTGAGAATTATTTCGATTGATATCTCTGCTGCAAGCAATCCCATACTCCCTTTGATGTTTCTTGGTCCCTGACCAGAGTAATGGCTGCATCTACAATCGATGTGCACATGATCATGTTCACATCCTTGCGAGCTATGAGCTCCGCCTGCATGTTGCTCCTTGGCACTCCTTCGGCATCTCGCTCGATGACTTCCGTTCCTGCAACCACGCCCAATAGTCCTTTCTCCTTCGGCACTATCCGCATCTTCCAACTCCAAGATGCATAGTTTTCCCCTGCTAATTTTTCTATCATCCTGATTTCCATTGGCAGCTCTGACGCCATCTTTTGATATAATTTGCCTCTAAAGAGCTACACAACATTTGAGAATATGCTTTATAATCAATGAAGATAAAAAGGTATCTCTAGATCACACGAACTGGCTTGTGTTAAATGCAAATGCAATCAAGTTTGTATTGCACTTGGGCCCATAACCATTGTAATGAAACACCCAAATAGACACACGCTATACATAGCAAAAATGGGTACATATATATACTACCCGGCCTACACCCGAAAGATAGGTTTCACGGCAGATCATTTCATCACGTCTAACATTCTTAAGTAATATGTACTGCTCCATACTCTATTCATGTAGATTTTGTCAAATTTTATATGAAGCAATAACAAATTTCATGATAATTACATATCAATACAATACAAATATGAATTTCTTATAATAGATTATTTATTATCTTAATAACAATGAATCATGATGTTTATGAATCATCTCATATCACAATATGTACAAAATTTGAATAATAAGTTTGATTATCAAGGTTATAAAACTAAATGTCAACCATTACAACACAATTTCAAGACAATTGGGTTTATAATGCATCCAAATTCCAATCTATGTATGACATTTGTATCAAAAGCAACTTATATCTTAATGTAAATACCCTCATTATAGCAAGCGCTTTGTGGTATAGCACTATGTTCTTGATCAACTTCTTTAAGAGTTGACATTGTATGTTAGAATGCATGAGTTTGGTGTCTCAAAAGTTATTGAAAATTTTACAACTTTGCAAAGATAAAAAAGACCAAAGATTATAACCGCTCCAATGTGAAAATCCTATTACGCTAAAGGTAAAGGATTGTGAAATATTTTACTAAGTATGTTATGCTTAGGTAATGTTAGATCTAGTCTCTATCATGTCCCCTACCAATATATCTTGTTCCTAAAGTCATGAGTCATGTACCTTCTCACACAACTTCCCCTTGGTGAAATCGACGTCTCATGCTTTTAAGAAACATTCCCCTTGATAATTTTGGAAATGACGGGTCTTGAGTTACTCTTTCATACAACTTTTCGTACAATCGTTGTTTTAAATGACTTTGGTACAATCTTACGTCTCTAATAAACTCATGTGAATCTCATTTCAATGCTAAACTCACCTAAGAGTGCCACTCAAAACCTTTAACGTAACAATTAATGATCACAATAACTTAGCACTAGTGCCACAAAATGCATCTCCAGCTCAAGCTCAGATACATAATCGTGAAAATTAGAAAGACCCAAGGACCTGGCGAGTATTAAATATGTACATGTGACTGAAAATTGGATGTTAAAACACGCCCCTTTTAAAAAATTTGATTGCTCCACGTGATACATACATCAGCAATACATCGTGCTGAACATTGTCTTATGTTCTAAAGAGCTAGATATATATAGAATCTTGGAGGATTCAAATATATCTTTGTGTAGACATGGCTGAAAGGTAAATCCAACAACAAGCTTCTGTTACAGGGAACAATCATACAAACGGAGATCTGCGAGGATATCCTTTCCTGCGCCGTAGTCTAGATCCTTGCCAGTGTTCTACTTGTGGAATGGAAGACAAGAGCCGCCCTGCAGTTTGGCTACTTTGAGAAGTAAATTGCGAGGGCTGAATTTTTTCAGATGAGCTGGGCATCGGATGATTTGAAACGAAGATGGCTAATGCAGGATCAAACGAAATTGCATGCTCCAATGCCCGACATTCTTTAACGTCCGTTGTATCCTCCAGCCTGATCCGTTTTTTCGGAGGTTTTCGTAGTTGCTCCATGTCCCTGTGTTCCTTGGAACATTTCTTCAAGTATACAGCAAAGCCATTCACGAATCTCCTCTCATGGGGACTGCAATAATATGCGGCTGGTGGTGGCATGACAGAAATGGCTTCGTGCGCTGCTAGATTTGTGTGGGATCCGAAACTACTATCATGCAAACAGAGAGTCGCAGTCGCGTCCTTGCGACTGCTGACAGCGGAAAGCTTGCAACTAATGCAACAAAAGTTGACGGGATCTGGAAGCGATCTTCCACAGCTAATGCAGCAATGTGGTGCGTCTTTGACTATTTTGTGCTGTGGCCTGCACAGAAGGAAGACTATCTTGGCACCGTTGATAGAGTAGGTCTGGATACTAGAAATGTCAGCGAGCTTCTGGGCGTCATGTACTCTAACAGCATCCATATGAGAAGCTCTCCTTACCTGCAACGTCCTGTGTCCAATGTGTTCCTCTAAGCCCATGTGGCATAGTGGTCCCTCGATGCAATTGATGCAAAAGTGATTGCGTTCATTTTTCCTATAGGAGTGAGTATGGCAATGAGAGAAGTAACCTCCCACAAGAAATGCACGAAGCCACCTCGGAACCCGTTCCTCTTGGGCCAATACACCCATTTATATTCTCAAAATCTGATAAAACCAGCAACGAAAGAAACCAATATATATATCTTAGCTCTCCTCACTGCAACATTCCATACAATTTGAAAATCAAACCTTATTTGGCTCGGAATACTAATCGCAGCTGAGCTTCCGCATTTGCTTCTACAAAATGCACCGATTGAATTAGTTCGCTGGAACGTAGTTATTAAGTGAGGCCCAAATCAATAGCGCCTTCTTGCGGACAAAGGCAGAAACCGCAAACTTCTAATTTTGATGCCTCTTAGTCTACAAGCCTTCTGAGACTCGGAATATGTGTAAGCAGCCCACGAACTATGCCAGATCACGCAACTTAATGATGACTCTGTGAGTGACTCCGGTTAGCAAGGTTGAAGAGAGACATCATTTCTCACACCTTCGAAAGAATGAGTTTAAATGTGACTCAAACGATCACTTATACCACTTCTACAACTCCAACAAGCTAATATCAGCAGCACCTTACAGGACACATAACACACATAACGTACTACCGACTATCAAATTACTGAGGTTCAACAAATAAGATATCAGGCCTCACTCACAGACGCAAAAGCTCCAGAAAAAACATTTGAAAGCTTCTAACCAAAAAGGAAGTTCTCAACGCACATTCGAACATGATCATCATCGATATGCTTTGGTTTGAACTTTGGATTTACGGCTTTTGGCTAAATACCCAAAACAGGTAACAGCAATTGCATCCTTATAAAGCTACAGCAGCTTCTGCAGACTCAGTGGCCAGCGAGGCGGCTGCGAGAGAAATGAAAGGGCGAAGATGCGTGAGTAGTAGTACATGGCTGGCAGGCGGGCAAGGTGATGCGGTGCATGCATGCATGCTTTTTCCGGGCGTATTCTGCCGATGAGTCATGAAAATCGAACGATCATCCGGCTTCTGAGATTCTTCTGTGTGTGCCACGCACCTAGTAAATGAGCCACGTAAGTCTCCAATCGGTGACTTTAGCGACGTGGAAGTTCGTAAGCGCCAATTTCATCACATGCAAAGGCATCTCCAGGAACTGAAGGAACTGAGGCAAGGTTCGAGAAACCTTTTTGAGGTTTTCTTCCAAAAACAGATATGTCAAAAAGTTTTTCGGTCTCTACTGAATGACAAGCTCTTATTTGTCGGTTTTTTTTTTATAAAACCCAAAATTTATGACATCAAAAATTTTGCACAATTTTTGTCATGCCGGTTTTTGAGAAAAGATGCCGGTTCCATTCTTGAACCATGCCAGCTTTCCCGAACACTGGAACTAAGGGGATGGGGGATTTGCATCTTGGAGGCCAGTACTGAGTAATGCCCCTCACCTGCCCCAGCCCCACAGTCTTTTAATTTAACTTTTTTTTGTTAAACAAACCTGCCATCCTAGTGTGTGCTCGTGTGTGAAATATTGACATGTGTTTTTGACCCATAATTTTTTGATAGTTTATCGAGCTTCTACATATATATATACATGTATACATTAACTATTGGCTTGTTTTTATATTATCAAGGCCCACAAAAAACCATGGCACGTGCACATGATTAAACTGAAAAAAATCCTCAAAAGTTTTGGCCCAAAAAAATTTCTAATTTCAGGTGATCATTTTGTTGGCCCCTACCTATGCCAAGTGGTGTGACAAGGCCAACAAATGGCCACTCCCTCCCTCTAAGGGCCAATGGATGGAGAACATGAGAAGGTCAACCTTTGAGGCTTTTGACTAGCTCAAAGGCAATGGATAGACTTAGGCTTGCTTTTTAAGGTAGGTCAATAGATTGTGATTAGTACACATACTTTCCATTGAAAGCATGGCAAATCATACATATATTTCAAAATGAAGGTTGCAAATATTACATAAACCTTTTGGTAGAAGGTTGAGTAAATCAATATTCATATTGTTGGTCAAATTATGGAGCTTGAGGTGACAAAGCTTCTTGTTAAAAGAAGTGCCCACCATCCAAAGCCTCCACTCACAAAATGAAAGGTCACACGCTATACAAAGAGCCACACTAGCAAGGCCATTGGAATGTTGAAACACCCATGCAAAATGGAAATCTTTTGATCTGGCATGCCCAAGCTAGGTTGGCACGAGAGAGAGAGAGAGAGAGAGAGAGAGAGAGAGAGAGAGAGAGAGAGAGAGAGAGATTGTGGAGAAAATCATAATCGTGCATTTTCATTGGGCCATGAGTGCCCTAAATCTTTGTTTATTTGCAACTATTAGTTTTCTGAGTGGAAAGAGATTGGGAGAGTGCACAAAATTACTAAAAAGAGAACAAAATCTCTAGAAAGAGTAAAATGGTGAGAGAGAGAAGAGAGAGAGAGAGAGAGAGAGAGAGAGAGAGAGAGAGAGAGAGAATGTGTGTGAGAAGGAGAGTGTGAGCAGCAAGAGGGCACATCTAAGAGAGAGCATGAGAGGGAAGATATGGTGAGTGAGAAAATGAGAGACTTTGTAAGAGGAAAAAGAGAGATTGTGAGAGAGCAGGGACAAAGACAATAGAGAGCGCAAAGAGAGAGCTCGAGTTTTTGTTGGGATTTTTTGGATTTAGGGTTTTTAGAGAGAAAAATAGCCATAAAGTGACATGTTGAGAGAGAGAGAGAGAGAGAGAGAGAGAGAGAGAGAGAGAGAGAGAGAGAGAGAGAGAGAGAGAGAGAGAGAGAGAGAGAGAGAGAGAGAGAGCACTTTTGTTGATTAAAACAATCACTTGATAGTCCAGTTAACGTGGATTGGGACTTGGACCCTGTACGCTTAGATGGCCTCTACATGTTTCTTGGTGCAAGAGGAGTTAAGCTAGCTGTGTCACCGCGACCCAAGCGGGAGGAGAAGATAATGTAGTGCCACCAATGTGTAGATGTAGTCATTTTTCTTGTTATAATTAGAGAAAGGGTGAGTGTAATTGAACATCTAAAGCCCAAGCACATATGTTTATGCAAATCATTGATGTAAACTCTAACTCTCCAAATTAACAAAAATGAGACATATCACAAATGAGACATATCACAAATGAGACACATCACATCATTTGTTCTAGCCCATTTTACGACTTAATAAAGAGATATTGTAACTTTTTCAATTGTATGAGAAAATTCTATCAATTTATGAGTAGAGTAGATAGTGGTAATTTACGACTAGTTTCGCTTTTTGGCTCCACTTTGAAATGTGCTTCTAAAAAAACATGTTGTCTCTACCTCTTGACTTTTCTCTAAACATCTTGAAGAGTGGAAATTGTCTTTCTCATACAAAACTCACTCAGTACATTCCAAGTTGATTGTGAAAATTCTAGAAAAGCATGATGGTACATTTCAAAACATTAATAACCCCTTTTTTTCAATTCATGCTACCCTTCAATTGAAAAACAAATCACTACGATATTTTGGAGGTTTTCCGACCCTATTACCGAGGCTTTTCCGAAGCAATTTTTTTTACAAAAACTCCAAAGACATCGGTATATACATCGATGTACACCTCGGTAGCAGAACCTCGTTAATTACATCGGTTCACGAGGTCTCACCATCCCATTCTAGCGTTGTTTAGAGAATGTGTTTGCCGAGGGATATATCGAGGGACCTCGGTATAACCCTCTAAAAGGTTGTCTGTCCCAAGGGACATTCCAAAGGACCTCGAGTTTAGAAAACATGCATGTCATGCCTCCTAATGTCAAATGCCTATGCATGCTCATTTCTTGATCAGTAAGTCTTTGCATGTCATTAGAAACCACTTTTCTTGGTATAAGATTCTTAAAGATCCAGAATTTGTAAACTTCTGGTTGATGTAAAGATCTAAGAATCCATCTTCTCAAAACCACTGTATATGTAATTGGCCTTGGGCCAATTGATCTTGCATAATTTGAAAGAAAATCCTTCGGGGGGGGGGGCGTCCCCATCTTGACCCCTCAACAAGTCTCTTGAATGAATGATTTTTGTGATTGAATGTTAAATTTCCTCACTAAGTTTTGAGTTCTTTTTCAAGTTCTATTCAATAGTGTTTTGTTGATTTGTTCTTTTTAAGTCACAACTTCTAAAGTCAGGACTTTAGAATCAATAGACCTTCACTTCAAGTTCACAGTTTTGGTATTAGAGCCAAGGTCTATTATTTTTCTTTCTTTGTGAAGTTGATGTGAGGACCTTGTGTATTCATTCTTGAAACCAATGGCAATACACAGGACTTTGTATGTTTACTTTCGAATAGATTTCCCTTTCGTTCCACTTTCTTTTTTCTTACAAGATCTCTTTAATATTAGAGCTAATAGACTCCATTTGGGGGATCCTCCAGAATTGGATCTCCAACTTGCTTTCTATTTTAGAGCCAATACTTTGTTAATGCGAGCTTCTATCTTTCTTTTTGGAGAATGGCATTTCTCTGAATCACACGTCTATTCGTACTTTTTGCCTTGAGTTTGTGTATTTCAGGTGAATTCGAAAAACTCCAATCAAAGATGGATAGCTCCTCACGAGGCTCTTCAAGCTCCTCTTCATCTATGTCATCATCTCCTCATGTTTCCTCCAAGTTAACTTCCTCTACTCGATCTAGGAAAAGGAGGTTTGCTAAGATTGATAATAAACTTTTTAAGTTTTCTAAGTTCGATGGAGACAGTAGCAAGTGAGTTTGCTTGCCTGGATTCGAAACCTTGATACTTTCTTTGAGAAAAGTAGATACTCAAATCATTCTAAGATTCGATTTGCAGTGTTACATCTAGATAAGTATGCATCACTATGGTGGGTAGCTATGAAATCTAATCACAAAGCTATATCTACTTGGCATAGCTTTAAAAAGCAAATTAAAGCCTACTTTTTGCCAAAAGAATATAAGAAAAATACTTTAGCTACTTGGGACATCTTTAGACAAAAGCAAAATGAGAAAGTAGTTGAGTATGTTAAGAGATTTTGGGAGTTGCTTTTGAAAGTTCAGACTTTACACTCCATTTCCAAGAAAGAACATAAAAGGAAGTTCTATTCGGGTTTGCATAGAAGTATACAATATGGCTTAGATCTAGTACAAGCTGATACTTTGGAACAAGTCATATATTATGCTACCAGAATTGAGCTGCAAGATAATCATCGAAATGGAAGCGGGAACAAAAGGAAGGAACCTCCCACAACTCAAACTTCAAAAGAGAAGACTCAACGCCTTTCAAAAGAACAAGTGCAGGCCTATCGCAAGGAAGGAAGATGCTTCAAGTGTGGGGAAAAGAGACATCTTTTCTTCAGATGTCCACTCAAAGATGCCAAAGCTTCAAGTGCAGACAAAGGGAAGCAGGTGGCCGTACGAAGCATTGAAGACACTCAAAACCATGAACTCCTCAAGACATGGGGACAAGTCCATAATAGTCTCTGTCTAATTCTATTTGATGCAGGCTCCTCTCATAATTTCATCTCTTTTAAGCTTGCACAAGAGATAGGAGTTGGTTCCTTTTCTAAATCTATGCTTAAGGCTAAAGGTGCTTTTGTTGATAGTGATGCAAACATTTACCCTGTGATTGGAAAACTTAAGCTCCAAATCTCCGACTACTATGAACCTATAGAATTCATGGTAGGTCCTTTACAGGGAGTAGATGTAATCTTAGGCATGCCTTGGCACAAAATGCACAACCCTCTGGTGGAGTATAATAAGCATTTGATTTCATGGAAGCACAAGGGTAAAGATGTTAGTGTGCATGCAGGACAGAGTGGAGAAACAATTCCTTTGGTAAGCCATATTCAAGTCTCAAAGGTACTAAAGAAAGCGGTATTTTCTTATTTGTTGTTTGTTCAAAGTATGGATGATGATGTTGATGGAAATGCACATTCTTTGTATAGTAATAGAAAAGACTTTTTATTAAAGTATTCTTCTTGTTTCTCTGATGAGCTACCAAAGTCCTTACCCCTTGAAAGACCTGAAGATCATACGATAGACATTATTCCTGGAAGTTCCATACCCAATAGACCTCCCTATAGGGTAAACCATTCTCAACAAGAAGAAATTTCTAAGCAAATTAATGATTTGTTAGAGAAAGGCCTTATAAAACCCAGTAGCTCCCCCTATTGCTCCCCTATACTTTTGGTACAAAAGAAAGATGGGAGTTTTAGGATGTGCGTAGACTATTGTGCTTTAAACAAGATTACAGTTAAGAACCGTTTTCTTATTCCAAGAGTAGATGGCATTATGGATAGGATAAATGGATCTTGTATCTTTAGTAAAATTGATTTGACAAGTGGATACCACCAGATCAGAGTAGCACCCAAAGATGTCCATAAAACTGCCTTCAGGACTAACTCTGGCCTTTATGAATTTTTAGTGGTACCATTTGGTCTTACTAATGCTCCTGCAACATTCAATAGAATGATGGAACAAATCTTTCGACCTCATAGACGATTTTTAGGAACATTCTTTGATGATATCTTAGTCTTCCAGCGCAAATGAAGAAGAACATAAAAGACATCTAGATATCGTCTTTAGAACCCTACAAGAAAACTCACTCCTCATAAAAGGCAAGAAAAGCGAATTCTTTCTAGAAAAGATACACTTTCTAGGACATATGATTTCTAAGGAAGCAATCCAAATGGACCCTTCAAAGATTAAAGCCATACAAGACTGGCCTAAACCAAAAAATATTCATGAAGTTCGGTCTTTCCTAGGCTTATGTTCCTATTATAGAAAGTTTATTCGCCATTTTGCTCATATAGCCTCACCACTACATGAACTCACTAAGAAGAGGGTAAAATTTCATTGGTATAAGAAAGAGCAAAATGCCTTTGATACTCTGAAGCATGCACTTACCACTGGACCTATTCTTATCATTCTCGACCTTCATAAGCCTTTATTTGTGGAAGTGGATGCAAGTTTAGACTGTTATGGGGCAGTCTTAAACCAAAAAAGTCATGTTGTAGCCTTTGAAAGCAAATGACTTCAAGGGGCAGAAGTACAATATGACATTTATGAAAAAGAACTTTTAGCCATTATTCATGCCCTTAAGTTATGGAAGCACTATCTTCTAGGAAATGATTTCCTAGTTCAAACAGATCATCAAAACCTTAGGTACTTTCTCACCCAGCAACTAATTTTGAGAAAAACATCTAAAATGGGCTAACTACCTTAGCACTTTCCATTTTCAGCTACTTCATCACCCATGAAAGGATAATAAGGTCGCCAATGCATTATCAAGAATCCCCAAGGTCAACCATATTTCCCTAGCATATCATGAAGATTTCCTTCCTATGAAAAGTATGTATGCTAGTGATTCCGACTTCCAGCATATCTTTGAAATACTTGAAAGAAACCAAAGTCATAAAGACTATGTTTTGAAAGAAGGATATTTATTCAAAGAAGATAAGCTATGTATTCCTATAGCATTTAGAACCAAGATCCTTCAAGAAACCCATAGTCCTCCCTATGTAGGACATAGAGGAATCCCTTTGACTCTGGAAGCTCTGAAAAGATTCTTTTATTGGCCTACCATGCATCGAGACACAAGGCATTATATAAATGCATGTCTAGTTTGTCAACACAATAAAGATGAGCGAGGATTAAAAACTCTAGGATTACTTCATCCCTTGCCTATTCCTGAAGCACCCTGGGAACATATTGCCATGGACTTTATCTCTGGGTTCCCTAAAACCAAAAATGGAAATGAGATGATATGGAGAATCATTGATAGATTTAGCGGGATATGAGATTTATTAGCAACTTTCGGAGAGCCCTTTTTGATAATCTGGGGACAACCCTTAAATTCTCTTCCTCCTTCCATCCCCAAACTGATGGTCAAAGTGAAATTACCAATCGAACCATCATAGATTTGTTGAGAAATTATGTAAGTGATCAGAAGACTCAATGGGAACACTATCTTCCTATACTAGAATTTGCTTACAATAACACCGTTCGCCTTTTGAAGTAATGTATGAAAAACCGATTTTGCCTCTTGTATTAAGGACTAAAGAAAAGATATTTGCCTCAGATGAATTTGTGCAGGATTATCAAGACACCTTTTTAAAGGTTCAGCAATCCATCGCAAGTGCACAATAGAAACATCAGAAAAGTGCAAATATGTGTCGAAGGGCAATCAAGTACGAAGAAGGAGAACTAGTTCTTTTAAAATTTGAAAAGAAAAGGCTCAGGAAAAAGAAGGGCAGCATGAAATCACCCGAGGGCTTTAGCGATGGTTTTTAAGCATCATTGAGTGATGATCATTTGAATTTTAAGATTATGATCACTTAGTGAGAGTTTTGGGATTGCTAAATGATACCCAACAATATGTTTAGTGTGATGCATCGTGATGTTTAAATGTCACTAGGCAACAATTAATTGTCACAAAAATGTCACAAATTTTGGCATTGTGTGATTGAAATGTCTATTGTTGTCACTAAATTCTCCGTGTAATGAGGTACACAAACATACATGAACACATATTGAAAGGTTTTTAACCCTAAAGGAATTTGGCCACCTTTCTAAATGTCGCATTATGTGTCGTTGGGCGAAGTATTTTTTTCTTAGAAAATACATGCGATAATTTTTGTCACTTGGTTTTTAGGAATGTTATATGATAGTTACCTATCCCCATTTAGAGTGACACATCGTGACATTTAAACACCACTAGCAATGATTAATCATCACAAAAATATCACAAATTTTAATACAGATGTCGTTGTTTTATTGCTATAGGCATCACAAAGCGATGGTCCACTAGCGATCTTAGAAATTATTATAGTGATGTTTACAGAAACAATTTTTAAACTTATTTCCATCACCAAAAGTGTTATGATTGTCGCTAAGAATGTCACTATATGTCTCTAATGTGGTAGTGGTGCATGCTTGAGCCAAGTTTGCATAGATAAATTCGTTGACATGATTTTCCAACATGGAGTTGATCTATCCAACTAATGTTTGACGAACCAAAGATATCTCTCCAATGATCCAATTGCTTATCCTATTTTACAAGAGGGCAACCACATCAATAAGCACATTGTGACTTGGATCGATCCTTGCATTGGTGGCAGACACATTGCTACAAACATTGCAAATTGATAGCCTAAAACATCTAAATGTCAAATATACAAAGACTAATGCAATATTTGGATGAAGATATGAGGAAATAGATCCACATGTAATGACAGTGGAATGCTAAAATTAAAGAGTGTAAAGACATTCAGTGTAAGAGCTTGGAATTTTCCAATACCTCCAATAGCCATCGACAACCATTGGCCATCGACTTCTAGCATTCAACTATTGCCAAGCCACTGACCTCTAGCTTATATAGTTTTTGGTGTTATCTTCTCCCACAAGTTAGCATTTAGTTCATGGCATAACTTCCAAGTGCTTGTCATATTGTGCATTTCATGGGAATTTATGAACAACAACATATTTTAGAAGTCACCCATACTCAAGTGCACAAGAATTTTGTCTTGCTTTGCCAAGTATTAGAGGGAGGATTGTTTAATATGACTACCAATGTGAGGGTAACTTCGTTATTTATCACAAGTGAGTACCTCATGGATGTATGAATAGTCCCTACAAATAATGTTCATTCTTTTTTATCTTGTATCCCCTCATTTGCACAATGGAGTGGGAGTTGAACTCCTAACCTCAAGGAGAGGAGAGGATAAATGTTTGTTTTATGCATACTAATGATGTGCTAAGAAGGTGTCTAGATTACCAGAAAACTTTTACAGTGTATTCGGATTAGGGCCTACAAAATTTTAAATATAAATGTTTTTAAAGAGGAAAAAGAGATTTGAAATCTTAAGCCACATATTTTAGCTCCAAAGAAATGTGAGATAAGGATTAAAAGCAAGACTTCTATGTATGGGCCACAAGATTTAAGAGATCAAGCCACACTTTAAGATGCAAAGTTCATAAAGAAGTATATGGCAAGTGTACAAATGCATGTCCTTTTCAAGACATAAACAGAAATCATGTTCAACATCTCATTTCCTTAGGTATGCATCTTGGTTTCCAAGGGGCTCGAACCTAGGACCAAAGAAACTTTTGATGCCAAGCTAACCAACTAAGTCAACCTCGTTGAGTCAAGTACGAATACAACTATTGTGCACATTCCTCAAAGTAAATCATCTAAATCACACAATCACACACGTCGCATAGTAATGGTGTAGCTGAAAGGAAAAACAGGACTATTATGGAGAGTGCACACTCCATGATGAAGCAAATGGGCTTGACCGATTCACTTTGGTCGGAAGCATGCAGTGCAGCAACGTTCTTGAAAAATAGGAGCCCTACAGTTGCGGTTCCAAATGTGACTCCCGAAGAAGCATTTATAGGAATAATGCCAAAAATCGACAAGTTTCGTGTCATTGGATGTAGGGCCTATGTACATGTGCCAAAGGAAGAGCGAAAGAAACTTGATGCCAAAGCAATCAAGTGTATCTTCGTCGGTTATGATGAGAGGATGAAGGCGTACATTTGTTTTAATCCTGTAATGAACAAGATTCACATAAGAAAAGATGTGATCTTGTGAACTTGAAGTGAAGGTCTACTAATTCTAAAGTCTTGACTTTAGAATTTGTGACTTAAAAAGAAAAAATCAAACAAAACACTGTTGAATAGAACTTGAAAAAGAACTCAAAACTTAGTGAGGAAATTTAACATTCAATCACAAAAATCATTCATTCAAGAGACTTGTTGAGAGGTCAAGATGGAAACCCCCCCCCCCCCCTGCCCGAAGGATTTTCTTTCAAATTATGCAAGATCAATTGGCCCAAGGCCAATTACATAATCAGTGGTTTTGAGAAGATGGATTCTTAGATCTTTACATCAACCAGAAGTTTTACAAATTCTAGATCTTAAAGAATCTTATACCAAGAGAAGTGGTTTCTAATGACATGGAAAGACATTGATCAAGAAATGAGCATGCATAGGCATTTGACATTAGGAGACATGACATGCATGAATCCAATCTGACATGCAAGCTTCGATTCCAACATGCAAAGTCATTAGGCTAGGGATGGTATGACATGCAAGCTTCAAATCATACATGCAAGTTCCCAAATCATACATGCAAGTTCTCAAATTAGACATGCAAATTCCAATCAGACATGAAACTCCTAGATCAAGCATGCATGACCATTAAGCTATGGATGATGTGACATGCAAAACCATCAAGTCATGGGTGGTGGGACATGCATGGCCATCAATCTTATGGATGGTGTGAAAGTTTTAGAGAAAAGAGATGGAGACATTAGAGGAGTTTTGAGTTCCAAAAAGACCTTTTAAGAATTCGTGCAAGATGTCTTTTTATTATTCAAATATTATAACATTAATACTTTTAACTTTTTAATCGTAGCTCAAAAGTATGTCATCTAACATATCATTGGAAAGCCCTTGTCGAGCGCTTTCCAATGCACCAAACTCCGCTAAATTTGGACTTGTCACTAAAAAGTTATGCCATTTTTAGTATGGAATCAAAATGTGGACTCAAAAAGTTACATTACGTAGATTTCAAATTTGAGTGTTTTGATTGGTCCATGTGTAAGAAAAAATTGAGAAAAAAAATAAAATGAATCTTTACAAAGGGTCTTTTTTGGATTTAGAACTCCTCTAATGGAGAGAAAAAGAGATAGAGATGAAAGAGGTAGGAGAAAGTGAGTGTGTGTGTAAGTGGTTCCAAAAATGATTCCAATCCAAGCTTGACAAATCTTCCTCAAGCCATAGCTCCAAGCTTTCTTCCAAGCACCTACACACATAGCAGCAAAAGCAAGAGACAAAGCAAAAATAAATGGGAGAAGAATAATGAGGGAGATGGGCGAGTTACTCCTTTTATAAGAAATGTGTTGCCTTTAGGAAGTGGCTGAGGTGTCCAAAATGAGTGTGAGAGGTGTAAGGGAGACTCTAGGGTAAGTAAAGTGAGAGGGTGAGGTGTATAGGTATGAGAGGGTGTTTATCCATTAGTTAGAGCAAAAGGGGAGGAGTAGGATGGTGCATTTTCCTAGGTGTCCTATGGCTTACAAGCCATGTGGAAAAGTAGGTAAGTTACATATTGATAAGGATAGAAGGTAGGTAGCTTAACATTTAATGTTAGCCACTTTTAAGTTGAATATTTCTTTGTTTACAACATTGGGATTCACCCAAGTGTTTTTCATGACATGGGAAAGGCTTTGTATATGTCCATCTTACCTTGCATAATTTTCATCAATTCCTAGGCCCTTTTTTTTAGGGGTTGCCCATCCCCAATCATAGTGGAGTGTGACACAAAGGGTGATCAGTCCTTTGGTTTCTTCTCCCAGTCTTTATAGACTCAAGTGAGCCTTCTTTATAGACTCGATTGAGTCTTCTTCAGGTACCGTCTCTAAGCTTTAAGAAGCTTCTTTAGATTCATTCTTCAGGTACTCTTCTTTGTACCTGCACATACCCTTAAGAAAAGGTTAGGAGTCATACCATAAAATGGTTCATCATTAGATTCTATTTCTAGAACCTGCATATCAAACTGTTAGTATTGCTCTACAGTTTGGCATTTCTTGTCTTCAGGTAATGATGCCTGCACTCATAATTCATCAGTTAGAGTAATAAGCTCTAATATTCAAAATACGTTTCATACAAAAAGAATGGAAGACTGGATAGCCTTTATTTCTTGGTCAATTTGGTCTATACAATTTTACACCCCTGCGATGCATTAAGCGTTGTCCTCAACGGACATTTCTCAAATAAACATTCAAAATTTTTGGATATTCTTGGAAGAATTATTCTTCCATCCATCTTGCATCCATAGTAGGATAGTTCTTAAATTTGAGGAGGTATAATGTAGAAGTTATCCCTTTTCTTCTAGTTCTTGTCTTGTGCATCAAGATCTACTCAGGTTGAAGGATTTCTTCGATTCCTTGAACTTCTGGAGGTATTTTTTGAGAAAAAGTACAACGTTGCCCAACAACACAATGTGTGAAATTTTAGCGATGTTTATATGTGTGTCGCTAACCATTTTTTTTACGGTTGATAAGGTGAGCATCGTTAGGCGACCAAAAAGACTAGGGCTTTTTAAAACAACTGTCACATAGCAATGCTCATCTTGATTTCACATTTTTTGGGTCACAAGCACTCATTTGCACCCATGAGATTCCATTTTTCTCTTTATTTCAAAGATCAATACAATTCGAAGAAAGGTGAGCATTCATGAAAATTGCTCCCTATTATTAATATCAAGTATTTAATAGGTATCAAAATTTATTATTCTACTACTAAGAAAAATGATTTAAGTTAATTAGATTGATATATATATATATACTAGTTGTGAGTGCCCGTCGTTGACGGGAAATGGCGGCCGATCTAGGTGATGGTCGATGATTTGAAAATTTAGTATGTCTTTGACGGGCGATGATTTTCCAATCTAGGTGGCGGCTGATGATCTAGTGGGTATGCCCGTCAAGCTTGCTATCTGAATACGCACCCTATCAAGATGATTTGCTTCACTATATCAAAGAAATCAGATATCGGATAACCTAAGATCAAATATCACATTCACCATATCATTTGTGAGTAAAACTGGTCTCTGATTCCAGTCTTAATGCACATATGAGCTTACAAAATCTAGAAGTTGAAAATTGACAACAATTAGATTCATGGGTGTTTCATTTCATGCACCAAGAAAAATATGTGCATTCTCCAAATCTAGGCCAGGATATCCTCGTGCACACATTCATTTGTGATAGCAACAATAGTTATTTAACATTTGGTAATTGATGAAACTAAAAATATACAGCAACTCTAGAGAGACTTAAACATCAACTCCAGCCTACTTACTATTATGTCAAATGTAGAAAGGCAGCCAGTAGAGGAAAGTATATGTGCACCAATTATGAAAAGAAAAGACAAAATGCGAATTGATACACTCCTGAAATCGCCCATGCCTCAAAATATCCAACTGCTGCACTATCTGCCGAAACTAAAACATCCTCATGATCTATAAGAAGTCTTTTTTCCTCTTCTCCATTCACCAATACAATGCCCATTTCTTAAATTCATTCATCGGCTTCTCCATACTTTCCTTTCCATTGGAGGTGATAGATATATCGAGCACGTCTACGCTTCCATATATTTATGATGTAACAATACTTGTTTTTGTCATTTCAATGCATAATCCTATCTCGTTTCAAAATGCATAATCCTATCTCGTCATTTGAAACATGTTAGCCTCTTTCTCTAGTTAGGACATCTGCAATACTACCATTTTGAACCGTAAGAGAATACCTTTTCTTTGATGGTTCCGCAACCAAAAATAGGAAAACAATGCAAGCTGCAGCAATAATCGTCAAATCAAGAAGCATAAAAGACCATGACTGCAGAAATGGCCTTTCAAAGTGAGCTTTTTGGGCCCGATTCCTATAATTTTGCTTCCATGCCACTGCGGAGGCAGATCAAGCTCAAAACTTCGGACTTGGGCCATCTCTTGTTGTTTCGATCGATTGGTTCTATTTGATCGTCAGATTGAGCTTGTTGAGGCTTGGAGGACGGTTGAGGGGAATATGAGGCAGCTGCAGCGTTTGGCTTATTATTTTCTGTAGAAATGCAACCAATGCTGCATCTCTGGTGGCTGCCAGAGAGCGCTCCTACGCGTGCAGCTCTTGCTTTCGGTTGATCCGAGCCATCTCCTGCCTCTTCCATGTGTCTTCTCGGATCAATCGCTCCTGCTCCCGCCACGCAATCCCTTCCAAAAACTTCCTGAACATTGCCTCCTGCTTGTCCATTATCTTCCTCACCAGTCCCTCAAAGAAGGCTTTCTCAGAGCTACTCCAGGATGCCTTCCGCTTTCGCTTCCGACTCTCTGATGGTTCGTCCTCAGTTGCAAGATCATCATACTCATCCTTTGAGCACTCAGAAGAAAGGTTATCTAAAACCATGAGGGATCACTTCAATGCACACAGCGTTAACGCATTTCAACAGAGTGGTCTTCTCGGACAGAACAGACATCGGCCCTTGCTCATCTCTCATCAACCTGACGAACGGAGTCTGCAGAGACAACCCAAACGATCGTGTCTCCCCCCACGACTACACTGCCCATTTTGTGCTCTTCGACATCGCCACCAAACGATCGTGTCTCCCCCCACGACTACACTGCCCATTTTGTGCTCTTCGACATCGCCACCAATACAGTCCGCTCTTCATCCAAGACAGCCACATGGTGCAGCTCAGGCGCATTCCTTCGCAATGGTACTCTTATGCAAAAAGGACGCGATTACGATGGCTTTAAGAAGGTGAGATAATTCTCACCATGCCCTGCCACAGGTACATGCGATTGGGTAAAATCAGAAAAGGAGCTCTTAGCAGACAGATGGTTTGATTCCAATCAACTCTTGTCTGATCTGCGCGTGATCACTGTGGGAGAGATTAAAGTATTCATTTATGAATTTGTTCCTGATCAAGGATTAGGCCAATTTGATCTACAATTTCTCCGCGACACACATGATCAATGGAATGATAATCTCTATCCCTTCCTGCACCTCTTTCTTGACAATAATCTGTATATCTTTGCGAACATGGATTCTATTTTGCTGATTTCTACATGAATACCGTTCTGAGGAGGTATCGAAGAATTCCAAGGGAGCCCAGAAACTATCCCTGTGGAGGAAGCTCGGTGATGCTTACGCTTGACAATGCAAATGGATTTTCCATAGCAGAGGTAATCGTTCCAAGAAGAAGCCCGTCGTATTATACAGAATCATGATCCCAAATGGCGATGGATCGAAGAAAGAAGAATGGAATGATGCGGCCATGTATTGCCTATTAAGAGAGATAGATAGAGATAGATAGATGGAGAGAGATAGATAGATAGATAGATAGAGATAGATAGATATATGGAGGGAGGAAATATACGATTTGAAATCTATGTGTATGTGTGTGTGCCAAAAAAAAAAAAAAACAGGCTTTATGTATTGTTTTTTTAACCATTTTTTTTAAACGTTTTTTAGCTTTTGTCGACAATCTTGTGGTCGAGACTTTTGGATGATGCTTAGAGCGGGCGATTGATGATTGAAGGCAGGGGTGGCCGACAATTTGGGTTACGGTCGATGGTTTGGGTCGAAGGTCCATGGTCTGGGTCAACAGTTGTCAGTGACAGGCAATGGCAAACGTGCGTGCGCATTCACACTCGACTGACTATAGATAATGTTAGCACAAGTATCATTGGGAAAGGCATTAAAATCTTATAGTAACGAAACTAAATACCTACAAAATCTATTGAAAAATCTACAGTAGTCAGCAGCTGCAGAAACGATCTTTTTCAAGATTGGCATTTCAAAATTCAGAAGTAGCAGCTTATTTGTTTCATTTGCAACTACCAAAAAGGTTCTTGGAGGTTCTAAATAGGTCCCAGCTATCAATGTGATACAATTTTTTATCAAATTTTAGACGGTCATCAACCAGCAAAGTGTAAATGCTTCAAAGAACCTTGGTTTCGTTCAATAGTAAACTTCCAATTTTGTGAGATGAGTTAATCACAGACAACATCAGAATAAAATGCAATTGTTCGCCGATTGCAATCCTTAACATCCAGAAGCTCAACATCGAAGACCTCGAACTGCTTTGCACTGAAGAATGTTGAAGGCCCAACAGGAGGACCAAGCTCCGGAGGAACCACTATGCGGTGCTTGCCTCCTGGCTTCATAGACTTGATCCCTTTCAAACCCAGGTATCATGCCTTTGATGCCAATGCGGGTTTTTGCTGGTTGGCCTTGCTGATAGCTGCTATCTACGCGCCGCCCAGATTCATTATAACCTGTGTAGTGAAAGATAACATGCTGCCCATCTTTTGAACAGTCACCTTTACCCTCAACGATGTCCAGATAAATAAGACATGTATCAGTTGTCACATATTTCTCATTTGCAACCACCTTCACGTCAAACCCTTCTCTTACGAATGAAGGAAATCTGGTGGAGCATTGTTGAGTTTTTGCATGCGTTTATTCTGTTCAAGAATGCGCTCTTCGTTGCTTCTATAGTTATACTTCTTGGCAGTTTGGAACTTTTGCAGCTAAGACATTATTTTTTGTCGAGAACTTATTTGTAAAGTGTAAATTTATACAATTTTCGTCTTGTTTATTCGAACAAATTACACTACACAAGGATTATGAGGAAGACTTCCAAAATTTAGCATAGGAACTATTTGATGGCACTTTATTGCTTGTAAGATTGTCAGGATACGACAATTTAACTATCGGCAGATACTCGAGAGCAAAAGAAGATTTATTATTGCTCGAGTGTCAAAAAGACTTGGAAATTGCACTACAATTACATGAAGATATGAATACATGAATTTTTTTCTAAAGTCTTCTTGTATATGTTGCTGATTATGTAATGCTGAGCTCTTATATGTAAATGATGTTCAAAGCCAATTCAATGATGTTTTCTCAAACATATTTTGAATCAATCCACTCAACATTTGATTATGAAATAACAAATGAAGGTCATATATTCAACAACTGAAGAAATATCTTTACATTTGACCTGACGAATATTCAAAAGGAGAATTATTCAGTGACACGAAAGTATTCTTTTCTAATTGGGATATTGTAGTGGATTTCTTTCCTTGCCTATCCTTCAGAATGGAGAAAAATCCGCTTTCTTGAGGTTTTAAACCCTAGGCTAGGGTTTTTCTCAGAAAACTACACTTGGCTTCCTATTCACAGTCTTTTGACAGGCTTATCCTCTTCCTCAGAGGTCACGCTACTGCTGGAAAGCTTATGCTTCAATCCATTTGTCAAACGGTGTCCGATTAAATGCACATTGACTGCAAACACCAAGTAGCCTTCCTTCGAAATTTTACAATTCCATTTGCTAAGGTTCTGATTCAGCCAACAACTCTTGTCTCTAAATCCTCACACAGTCTCAAGCTCAAGAAGCTTCTGTGTGCTAAACTCTCTACGTCAGTGTTTCTCCTTCCGTCTTCAACCAGTCGTAAACCTCAAACTCTCAGAAGATAGTTCTCCTAAAGCTCTCTTCAACGATGATGTTGTACTGTGTACACTCCCTGTATGGCTCTGATACCAACTTAGAATTTGCTTCGAACAGGAACACAGATCATGCTACACAGTAACACAGACAGAAAACACTCTCCATAGCAAGCTCACATAGCAACTGTATTTCTCAAAATGAAATTACACTGTACATATAGTTGTTCACTCAGCCAACCCATGCATGACCCAGGTTGTCGTTGGCGGGACGCGTGTCCCGTCAACTTGCCTCATGGCCAGGCCAACTGATCCTTATGAACTGATAGGACTCACAGTATAGTAGCACGGTGATTCTACTTTAATTCTAACTGTTTTAAAATCCTTCACATCTTGATTATAGTACCAATCTTGTGATGTGCTTGTTAAGGCCATAGGAAAAGGCTTAAATTTATCATGGGGAAAAACTTCGCCATAGACTTCACAAGATTCAGAATAGATCTGAAGAAATCTAACTAGATCTGTTAATCCATTGTATTTGGGTAGATCCAAATGAGGTCCTCTTGTAACAATGATTGGATTGACTTCCTGAGGAGCACCTCCAGGGGCAGCCATCCTCACAGATTAAATCAAGCAGACAATGAGATTGGATCTAGATTTTTAATCAAATTAGATCATATCTGCTAGATCTCTTTCACTTGACAAGAATCAGATTCCTATATCGTAAAAATGATTTCGAAAATCAATTAATCGATACTTCTCAAAACTGAAAAAAATCTCAGAATCAAAATTAGACTGTATCAGATTTGACCCAGAATTTGACAAGGACTTGGTCTGGAAAATCAGAACCTAAAAATAGAACTTACAAAGGTTTCTTAGGTGAAGATTCACTCGGCAAAGATTCAACAGTGCTATTTTAAAAAAAAAAAAATTCTCTAATCAGGTTTTTCTGACAAATTATATGGAAATAACCTTCGCCGAACTCTCAGACTCGGAATCTGACAAAGATAAAGCTAGGGTAGAACTGGCAAAGGTTTTTGGCACACAAAAACACAGTTTTTGTAGTTTGACGAGGGTAAAAATAGAGATTTTCTATAATCTAGATAGGATGAAAGTTTGTCAAATCCAAAAATAATAAATTACTATACATGGAATAATCTAGAAACTCGACAAAGGTTCTGGCAAAGAATCAAAAGTAATACTGGTACTTTTTCAAAAAGAGACTTTTTTGGCAAAAATATGATAATATGACAACTGATCCTCTGAGAAACCTTCTATTTCTGATATAATTCTTCGCCGACCTGGCAGTAGATAGATCTAAATCACACCTATGCACAGTGAATCCGGCGAAGGTTCTTTTTTTGTACTTTTAGAGTTTTGGTGATTTTTTTGTGTTTTTTTATGATTTTTTTGATGTTTCTAGAAATTTGCTCGGAAGGATTGTTCGCCCTTCAAAATGAAGGTTCTGTGATCAAAATCGAAGGTGCCTGCAACTTGGCGAACGTTTCCTGAAAGAGGACAAAAAGTTATCAGCTCTGATGACGATTTTTGCTTGCTTTCGACCAAAATTTGGCAAATTTGACCGATTTTTATTGTTTTTTCTGATATCTCATATCCAAATGGATCTTAAGATAGGTGATCTGAGTAGATTTTCTTGTTCCACAATCAGATTAGATTTCAAACAAGCAAATCCACTCAAATAAAGCGAAATCACTCCCAAACTAATCCTAAATGCAGATTTAACACTATTCATGCCATGACAATATGCCTAATGCAAGCTAACCATCCAACAAACATGCTGCAAACTGAAAAATTGGCGTAGCTCCCCGGCAACGACGCCAAAATTGTAGTGGGTTTTTCTCCTTGCATATCATCAGCCCAAAATTTAATCAATCTAGCATCGAGGAGATGAAGTTAGTTGTCACGCGTAGATTCGTTCCCATGAGAGCGATAACATAGTTCAAATTTCAGCATGAATAGAAGATTCACATCTAACTCTACCATCCACTAACCCTAAGCATTAACACTACATCAATGAAGATAGCTTACTCTTTCTCTCTCCCCCCTTTCTCTCTCATAAAAAGTATAAAAACATGTAATTCCAATAACAATCAAATTCAACAATTAGCAAAACACAATAAAAGCATGAGAGATGGAGGAAAAGTGATAGTGAGCAAGGACATTCACAAATCCATTTCACAAGAGAATCAATCTGCTTTATTGAAATGAAGATATGTACATGTGTAGCAAACTCGAGTTGGTCTCTTTTTATAGTAGAGAGGAGGACCCTAGCCTCAAAATCCTATTGGTCCATTTCTCCCTCCCTTATTATTCAAATTTAAAAAAGAGTGAGTACCATCCAAATTGGATGGAAACCCAACTTCATTCACTAACTTGACATTTAGGCCCTACGTCATTAAAAGTCCTGCAAAAAGGCCTAAAGTCCTTTTATTAACTTTCTAATTAGTCAAATCTCTAGGTGATCATCAGGTTGGACTTACATACACAAGGTGCCAAATCCCTCTCACTTATTAACTAGGGTTAGGGTTGCCTTGGGATCTGAAAACCCTCCAACAGATATTGAGAGAAAACATGAAAATTTTGATGGATAAAACATTACAAGTAATTTTTCTTTCATTAAAAACCGATTAAACTATGATATTGGTGAGTATAATTATCACTAATCAACATTGAAGATCTCAGACGTTGTTGAAGACCATCTTGCATCTCTTATTGAGAAGATTTGTGAGATATTTTATGAGTGATGGGCTAAAAAATGAATGGAGAAGGATTTATAAACATTTCTATTTGTAAATAGTTTTATGTGATTTTGAGAGCAAATTTTAGATCTTATATTCTATTTTTTGAGGATAACAATGATTGGATTTGAGAATTGAATCTCTATTAGAACCTCAAAACTAAACTTGATACTGGATCTTAAATAGAAATTTATAGTAAACAATATGGTCATTGAGATACATATATGTGCAATGAGATCATGAAACAAGGCATGCTATAAATGTAACGTTCAATATTGAGGTGGAGGCAATGTCAAAAAACATGCTAACCTATAAAAATTTATGAATCATGAGACTTTAGTCCACTTAGCTTGTTGTCCCTTGTGAAGGCACCCTTTAGGCATCGCATGTGTCCCTGTCAGAATTCGAAATGAGGCTATTGCCTTCCTTAGAATCATCTCTTCTCTCCTTGAGAAGATCCATGGAGCCTTTGGGAGGAGAATTGAATTCCCCACCATTTGTAGCCATAAATCGGCCATCTCTTGCACTTCTTTTAAGTTATTTTGAGTGTCTTTTCTATCTTTGGCACCAGTCCAGTGCTCTCAAATTGTGCTCCCTACATTCTTGAATATGTGCATCGGGTCCAAAAGATGGTTTATTAACAATTTCTTCCAATTTGGAAGTTCATGAAATATTGATAACCTCTTCATGCCAGGAGGGAGTCGCCCTAGATCTTGATTTGATCTCCAAATTTGAAGCCAATCACTTGTGTACAATATTAACAAACAAGCACACACATTTAATATTAAGATTATCGTTAGAACAGATCTAGAGAGAGTAGCTATTAAAAAAATAAATGACATTAATTGGCCGAAATATGTATTGTACCTTCATGGCGTAGGGACGTTGCCAACAAGCCCATCATACATAGGGTGGGAGATATTGAGTGTGACTCTCATAAACCATCTTTTGTAGATTTTATGAGTGACGTACTTTCAGATACTCGCCATAAATAGGACATGCATTGTAGCCAATCATTGACAACCATGCATTGAGACAAAACAACTAACTTAATTGTGAGTGTGATGTTTGAATTGAAAGAAAATTTGTGAATACACATTAGGTTTAATACCATGAATCGAACTAATAGCAACAATATCTCACCAGAACATTTTTAATATCTAGGAAAGTCGTGTATCGTCCACCTCAAGATCCCCTTTATCACAAAATATCTTTGTTTGTGTGGTCTTGATATATCGGTCACTTGAACTCTTGCCATAGAATCTTTAGTGCATCTATCAAGTGTGAAAGATTCAACTAGTTTCATCACATTTTGCAATATTTTCATATTTGGCATATTGAGGCCAAAACTTGTTTTAGACTTAGAGGTTGACTTTTCAAAGTTCATTGCTCTAAATTTTATTCAAATAAACACTTTTTGAAAGTGTGTGAAAGTTAGAATGTGATTTTGAGTAGATTCAATTTGAATAGTTGGGTACATTGAATCTAGACCCAAAATTAATAGGGTTAGCATTTTGGTGGGAAAGCCAAGTGGCCAAATAGGGTTTGGACCTATTATAAAAGGATGTAACTCGAGGAGAGAGTGATTCTTCTCTCTTATCTATCTCATTTCATGCTTATACATGGTTCTCTTGGGTTCTACTATCCATTGGTGCACTATCTTGGTGATTGCTTGCAATTCTATGTGTAGAATGATCTATATTTGTTATTTTTGGATCCACATGTGTGAAATACAGTAGCTTGCTAGTTTTGTATGGACAGCAACAGTACATAATCATTTCATTCAAGTTTGATCAAGTTCTATTGGTATTTGCATCTCAATTTGTGTGTAGATGCTGATTTTTCTACATTGGTGAGATTGGTAGTGTATTTCTCTTTCTAACCAAAGATCATTCGAGTAGAATGGATCTTAAGGATATGAAATCTTTCACATGGTATCAAAGCTTGTGTTTCAGGTTATGAAGGAGGAAATCAGATCTATCAATGATTTGGTGAAGATATCAAGTCTAGAACATGCTAGAGAGGATTCTACACCAAAATCGAATTTTTTGCTTTTGTAGATTGGATCTTTTGTAGATCAAAACACTAAATAGGTCAATATACTTGTTCAATTCTGATTTTTGAATTCACATACTGGATTTGGCTGATTTTTGGATCATTGGTTCAGCCTAAGTGGTGGCTTATAGATTGCATATCAAATTTTTGCATTTGCATGTAGATTTCGAATAGTCAATTTTTTGTGATTTTGTCAAAACCCTAATTTTGATTGGATCTCTAGATAGTGAGGTTGCTAGACTTCATTTGAGTGTGTTTCAATCTTAGGAAGTGGCAAAAGTCATGAGATTGAGGATAGATCATAGGTTGATCAAGATTCCGTGATTCTATGTGTTGATTTGCTTGGATAAGTGCTAGAAGAGAATTTGTGAGATAATTTCAAATCTTGGTGATTTCTTTTGAAAGCATTTGTTGTTGTTCAAAGGAGTGCTTTGTGCATTGAAGTAGGTTGAAAGAGAAGATCAGGTCATTGCTACATGGCAACCTCAATTGGAGTCATGTTGGAAGCCAATGATAGGCTTACCTCAAGTAACTACTCATTGTGGAAAGTGAGGATGGAATCACTTCTTAAGATGAATGATGTTTTGGATATTGTTGTGGGTTTGGAGGAGAGGTATGACAAGAGGGCCAAGAAGGCTCTACACATGATAAAGATCAATGTTACCAATGAACTTCTCAAGGAAGTTGGTAAGTGCACATCATCTTTGGAAGCTTGGAATTCATTGAAGAAGCTTTATGAATCCAAGTCTACTTCTAGATTGTTGACTCTAAGAAGGCAAATCTTTTCTTGTTTGCAAAAAAATGAAGAAAGTTTAAGTATTTTTGTTTTGAGAATGAAAGCATTGAATGATGAGTTAGCTTCCATAGATGAAAACATTAAGGAAGGAGAGCTTATTCAAGTGATTCTAAATGGCTTGTTGGATGCTCATGCTAACATTGTTCAAAGTATTGATATTCAAAAGACTTTGCCAAGTTTGATGGATCTTCAAGAGATCTTGATCAATGAGGAATATAGGCTTCAAGCAAGAGATGGATCTACATCGACACTTCAAGAGGATGCTATGTTCACAAAGGGCAAATTCAAGGGCAAAACCAAAAGTAAGTGGTCTAAAGGGCAAGATCAAGTGGATGCTTCTTCAAGTGGCAAAAAGAAGGGTAGATCAAAACTCAAGTGCTTCTATTGTGGCATCAAAGGACACTTTGCAAGTGAGTGCTACAAGAAGAAGAGAGATCAAGGAGACAAGCAAGGTAATCTTACTCTTGATGAGGATGGTTTGGATGTTCAAGATGCAAATGATGATGCTTTTGTGATGTCTTCATGTATGCTTGCTAATGATGGAGATCTAGATCCTTGGTGGATTGATAGTGGAGCAAGTTCACACATGACCTTTCACAAAGAGTACTTCACTTCTTTGTTGGCATATGGAGATGACAAGAGGGTAATCTACATGTGTGCAATAAAAGGGATTGGCACAATTCCTATTTCTCTCTCTACAAATAGAAATGTTCATTTGGAGGATGTCTTGTTTATTCCATCTATTACCAATAATTTGCTTAGTGTGAGTCAAATGCTAAGTAAGGGTCTCAAGGTGGAGTTTGATGGAGATGCTTGTTTGATCAAAAGGAAGTATGTCTTGATTGGAAAAAAGGTAAAAGGCAAGGGAAGTTATTCAAACTTGATGCTTGTGTTATTGCTAACCAAGGTGGATGTGTTGCAAGGGAGCAAATTTCTATTCAAGAGGTTTGACACAAAAGAATGGAACACCTCAACTTCAAGTCATTGAAAGTAATGGCAAGGAAGAAGGTTGTGATTGGTCTTCCAAGTTCCTTAAGTAATGACAAGCATGTTTGTGAGTCTTGTGCTTTGTCTAAGTCACATAGACTACCTTATACTAGATCTACAAAGCCTTTTCAACTTGTACATTCGGATATTCATGGATTTACTACAATTAGCAATAGCAAAGCTAAGATGTATGTAACATTCATTGATGATTTTAGTAGATTTTGTTGATCTATCTACTAAAGAGCAAGGATGAAGTGTATGATGTCTTTTTCAAGTTCAAGAATGCAAGGGAAAACCAATTTTCCACAAAGATCAAGTGCTTAAGAGGTGACAATGGTGGTGAGTACATATCTAACAAGTTCAAGGCCTTTTGTGATGAGCATGGGATGAAGAGGGAGTATACAACATCAAGGACCCCACAACAAAATGGAGTGGCTGAAAGGAAGAATAGGATTTTATGTGAAAGTGCTAAAGCTATGAGGTTAAGTGCTAATCTTGACAAACCATTTTGGGATCAAGCTTTGTTGTGTGCCAATTTCTTGTGCAATAGATGGCCGAGTGCTATCTTGGATGGGAGGACACCTTTTGAGATCCTATTCAAGAGGAGGCCGAGTGTCAACTTTCTAAGAACGTTTGAATGCACATGCTATGTCAACATTACTCTTGATGATAGGACCAAGGAGGATCCATCTTCAAGAAGAGGTATTTTTGTTGGATATAGTGAGGTGAGTAAAGCCTACAAGGTTTACATTCCTTCTACTAACAAAGTGATTGTTGGTAGAGATGTCATTTTTGATGAGGGAAACATTCCAAAGGTCTCTTCAAGCATGATTAATGTTAGAGTGTATGGATCTAACATTCTTGATGTTGATAAGAAGGATCTTACTTTGGATGGTGGTGATGATGGACCTTCATCAAGTCAAAAGTCAAGGAGAACATCAAGAGACAAACAAGTACCTTCAAGGCTTACATATGATCAAAAGGGTAAGCAAGTAGTTTTTGAAAATCTTTCCTACCCTCTTTGGATGAGCCTACAAGTGTATATCAAGCAAGGAAAGAAGAGGAGTGGATCCAAGCAATGGATCTCGAGTATCAAGCTCTTATGAAGAGTGGAACATCTTTTGGAGGATCTTCTTGTGTACATGGAGCTATGCAAGTGAATGGATGTTATCTTTCTATAAAATCAAGTATTGGATCTAGAAAACAAAGCTTGTTCAATTACTTTGATGGTCAAGTTGAAGATCAAGAGGTTGATCTCAAAGCGCTTCAACTAGTCAAAAGGGAAGGTGGCAATTTGGAGCTCTGTCAAGAGCATCAAAGGAGAGGTAATTGGCAAAGATGTTATGGATTTGTTTTTGCAACATATTGAAGACTCAAGTAAGGTCAAAGGAGCAGAAAGGAAGTTTTTTTCAAGTTTACTTTACTTGTTCTATCACATGTTTGAGCATTTTCATGTGGATGTGTGCAAATTGTCAAGATATGGTAAAACTAGCTACATTGGTAAACATTGTTTTGATGTTGCATTTGTACTAGCATTATTGGCTGGTTTTTCTGATGGAAATAAAGCTATTGGAGGTTCATTATGTCACTCATTCATGACTAAGTCATCAAGGCTTGATGGCATCTTTTGGCAAGATGGAGATGGAAGCTCATTCATGGAGTATCATGGTGGATACATGGCAACAAAGGACAAAGGAGGAGGAGACATGCAAGCAAAATTTGATCACTCACATTTATTGTTTGTTTGCTGTATTTTTCTAGAGAGTTCAGAGTTGGAAGCATGGTGGAATCATTTCATTTACATTCTATTTGATTCTTCATGTTCTAGTTACATCTTGAAATGTAAAATTGATGTAAGAAATAGTGAAGCATCCCAAGTGGACACTATTCTCTATATCGATTATGGTTGTTTATATTTTGAGCATTACATGATCATTGAAAGGAGATCTATTCTTAGAAAGAAGGTCATTCTTATAATGGATCAAAGTTCTATGGCTAAAAACTATGCTAGGAGCAAGCATGTTGTGGTGCAACAACATTTTGTGAGGGAGCGAGTCATTGCAAAGGAGGTGGAGCTTCAACATGTGTCTTCAAGGGAATGTGTAGCTGATATCTTCACCAAAGCATTGGGAAAAGACTTGTTCATGAAGCGTAGGACTTGACTTGGAGTATTATCAAAGTCTATGCTAAAACTAGTTGAAGAGGGAGTGTGAAAGATTCAACTAGTTTCATCACATTTTGTAATATTTTCATATTTGGCATGTTGAGGCCAAAACTTGTTTTAGACTTAGAGGTTGACTTTTCAAAGTTCATTAGTCTAAATTTCATTTGAATAAACACTTTTTGAAAGTGTGGAAAAGTTAGAATGCGAGTTTGAGTAGATTCAATTTGAATAGTTGGGTACATTGAATCTAGACCCAAAATTAATAGGGTTAGCATTTTGGTGAGAAAGCCAAGTGTCCAAATAGGGTTTGGACCTGCTATAAAAGGATGTAACTTGTGGAGAGAGTGATATTCTCTCTTCTCTATCTCATTTCATGCTTATACATGGTTCTCTTGGGTTCTATTATCCATTGGTGCACTATCTTGGTGATTGCTTACAATTCTATGTGTAGAATGATCTATATTTGCTATTCTTGGATCCACAAGTGTGAAATACAGTAGCTTGCTGGTTTTGTACAGATAGCAACAGTACATAATCATTTAATTCAAGTTTGATCAAGTTCTATTGGTGTTTGCATCTCAATTTGTGTGTAGATGTTGATTTTTCTACATTGGTGAGATTGGTAGTGTACTTCTCTTTCTAACCAAAGATCATTCAAGTAGATTGGATCTTAAGGATCTGAAATCTTTCACAGTGGATACATGGCAACGGAGGACAAAGGAGGAGGAGACATGCAAGCAAAAGTTGATCACTCACATTTATTGTTTGTTTGTTGTATTTTTCCAGAGAATTCAGAGTTGGAAGCATGGTGGAATCATTTCATTTACATTCTAATTGATTCTTCATGTTCTAGTCATATTTTTACATGTAAAATTGATGTAAGAAATAGTGAAGCATCCCAAGTGGACACTATTCTTCATATCAATAATGGTTGTTTCTATTTTGAGCATTACATGATTATTGAAAGGAGGTCTATTCTCAGGAAGAAGATCATTCTTATGATGGATCAAAGTTCTATTGTCAAAGAAACAAGCCACTATTTCATTGTCATCTACTGAGGCCGAGTACAAAGCTCTTACACATTGCACAAAGGAGATGGTATGGATCAAGAGGATGATCAAGGATCTTCACTTGCTGGATTTTTCAGAGAGACAAATCATCTTTTGTGACAATCAATCAGCCCAAAGAATGGCATCCAATCCTATCTTTCATGCTAGGAGCAAGCATATTGAGATACAATATCATTTTGTGAGGGAGCGAGTCATTGCAAAGGAGGTGGAGCTTCAACATGTGTCTTCAAGAGAATGTGTAGCTGATATCTTCACCAAAGCATTGGGAAAAGACTTGTTCATGAAGCATAGGACTTCACTTGGAGTATTATCAAAGTCTATGCTAAAACTAGTTGAAGAGGGAGTGTGAAAGATTCAACTAGTTTCATCACATTTTGCAACATTTCCATATTTGGCATATTGAGGCCAAAACTTGTTCTAGACTTAGAGGTTGACTTTTCAAAGTTCATTAGTCTAAATTTCATTTTAATAGACACTTTTTGAAAGTGTGAAAAACTTAGAATACGAATATGAGTAGATTCAATTTGAATAGTTGGGTACGTTGAATCTAGACCCAAAATTAGTAGGGTTAGCATTTTGGTGGGAAAGCCAAGTGGCCAAATAGGGTTTGGACCTGTTATAAAAGGATGTAACTTGTGGAGAGAGTGATTATTCTCTCTTCTCTATCTCATTTCATGCTTATACATGGTTCTCTTGGGTTCTACTATCCATTGGTGCACTATCTTGGTGATTGCTTGCAATTCTATGTGTGAATGATCTATATTTGCTATTTTTGGATCCACACGTGTGAAATACAATAGCTTGTTAATTTTGTACGGAAAACAACAGTACATAATCATTTCATTCAAGTTTGATCAAGTTCTATTAGTGTTTGCATCTCAAATTGTGCGTAGATGCTGATTTTTCTACATTGGTGAAATTGGTAGTGTATTTCTCTTTCTAACCAGAGATCATTCAACTAGATTGGATCTTAAAGATCTAAAATCTTTCACATCAAGGAAGCCATATACACATCCATATTTTTTTTGTATTTTCCCGGGATAAGAAGAGCAAACATTAGGTTCCCCTTCTTGATCAGGTAATGTTACTTTATTGGAGGCTGAATAGAAAATTTTACTACTTAGTGTACTTCTAAAGGCAGATATAGTACTTCAATGCAGAGATAGATAATTGAAGAATTGTTCCATCTCTAAGTACATATTTAAATATTGAAGTCAGACTAAGGATTATGATTTTCAGGGTAAATGTGAAAGTTAAAAGACTCATTTGTTAGTTTTTGAACTTGATCTTCAGGATTAGTCGACTGCTCATCTAGTGTATCAAATAAACTTCTTCTACATGATGATGGCAGTTGAATGTGTTGAGGATTTTACCCATTTGGAGGACTTAATGTACCTTTGTAACCTGAAAGAATACTCAGAGTCACTCCAGTGTATAAGGTTATTGGTTATGCCTCATCATTCTGGGCTTTGGCCAGTAATATAATTAATAATCTTAATGTACATTGTATCGCTCAATGTACCTTTGTAACCTGAAAGAGTACTCAGAGTCACTCTAGTGTATAAGGTTATTGGTTATGCCTCATCATTTTGGGCTTTGGCCAATAATGCAATTAATAATCTTATGAGGGCCCAAACCTATAATGGGATATAGGAGCACTTGTATGGTGTTTGACTATTATAATGCAAGAATAGGAGGTCAAGAGCTTATATCTGGGTTTTATGAGATCCTAAGAGAAATATTCTCTCCTCAAAGAAGATTACATATACTTTGGAAACTCGCCCATCTACTTATTGGATTTTCTAATCCATGAAGCCAGGATCCCCTCTTCTCTTGCATTCATTCACCATGGCTTGGGGGTGAAGTAGTTAGGGTACTGACTAGCCATTTCCTATTGGTTGAGTGGTTTTTTCCACAGGTGTCCTTTTGATTGCATGCAACAAGATCTAGTTGGATCTTTTATTGGCGATTCTTACATATTTCTTTGAGCCCACTTTATAAGTCTACCCTAAACCCTTAAGTTAAATTTGACTTGTGATTATTTATTTTTTTGGATTTTTCATTTGCACATCTTAGAATAAAATGCTTTTTTTTTATACGATCAAAAATTGAAATGTTTATGTAGCAATCTACCGTGGAGCGGTCTCCTACCCATGTAGGCATTACTCGAGTTACTGGAGGGGCAGGGCATGCGGATAAATTGGGCCACTGCTCCTTCGGTACGACATCAAATACATTTTATCTTTTTTAAATTTGCTACTCTCTCACTCCCAGTACATTTATTAGAAAACCAATTCATGTTCGTTGCGCATGTAGAAACAACAAGCCCCATTTGATGACCAGGACGAGGATTGATCAGATGGATCCAACTAGTGTTTTCGTTCTATAGCTAGCATATGTATAGATACTTATGTTTTTAGATCAATCGTTCTGGTTGGTACATTTGCCAATCTTTTAGCGATGTAGTTTATGTATATTCTTGAACTTTGAATAATCATGTGATTGAATTATATTTGATATTGAATCATGTAAGATTGTTTATTTTGTTTTTTGTAAAGTGTAATTGTTCACATGTATTGACTCGCATGACATTGATTATTGGGGTATAATGGAGCTAGTATTTATTTATTTGGACTCATTATTGAATGGACCTCATTTATTTGGACTCAACATTTTTTCAAACTCTTTGAAATGTAAGTTATTTATCTAGGGTGAAATGGAATGAGTCACTTATCTGGTCGTCATCAAACTAAACTCATTCATTTGAATTTATTTCTTGCACTAATTAATTCAATAGGGTTGCATTTTCTAAAATTATCTTTGGTTGCTTGCAACAATTATCCCACATGTGTTTCCTTTATGTCTCGTGACACGTCTCCAAGTCAGGGATTTGGCCGCAATTGAGGGTCGTCTAGTTTTTCCTCCATGAGTGACGATGAGGTCCTCAGTTATATGGATGTGATGTGTCCCTCGCGTGCAGGCAGAATCATGGAAAAACTACGGGCTCGTTGGGAGGCACGAAGTTCTAACAACATCCTCTAGTTATGAGGAGCATTTCCAAGAAAAGAGACATTGTATGAGGAGTCGCCTCAGCGGCAGCTCCTATTGTGGGAGTAATGTCGATGATATCGTGCCTCATGCGGCTTCGAGTCCAGCACGTCCCTCTAGTAGGCCTCATCATAGGGATTCTTTACTTCAAGCACTCAGGAAGCAACGCACATGGCACGTGATACTACGACTCCTACATTTGTCACACATGAGTACCCTGACACCCCCATACTCACCCCTCACATTTTCCTTCTTTGGCACCCACTGCTCAAAAATTCATTTCTCCTATCGGGACTCCATGGCACCGTGATCCTTCTTGCCATGCCACTCCGCCCATTTTTTTCTCCCGTTCAGACCCCTATTGGTCTCCCGTTCAGACTCCTCCCCAACCTTCTTCTCTCAAGACCCCTCCTTGACCTTCTTGCCTTCAGACTCCTCTCCAAACTTCTCCTGTTGCAGGCACTTCTCCCATTCCACCCACTTCTCCTTGGCCTGACGCCACTCCTCTTGGCACTCCCTTTATCACCTCCCCATCAACTGACGTCTTGTTGTCTTATGACATAGATGTGAAAAAGCACATAGTTGAGGATGATTACGATAGTCGTGTTATCACTCACATAAGACAACTCAAGCATGTGATCTTCAACAGAGACATTTTCAAGGACTATTGTAGACAAAGTGATGACGACAAGAATTATGTCATTGACCAGTTTTATAGAGAGTTTTCAGTTACTACAGCCATATTCCGCTAAGGACATGGAATAGCCCTAATACGGTAGTCCGGCCATCCAATGTTTGAGACTATTGGTCACGCCTAGATCGTATTCCACTTCAAGGCCTGTTTGTGACTAATAACTTTGAGAGGACCCAGACACTCTAATTGAGACATATGGAGTAGTGCATGTATGTGTAATAGATATAGACAGGAGGTATGCATGAAGAGCTATGACCTATTTATAGTTGACCTACATGGAGATTGAATGGGTTCATACACAGGGTCCTACTATCTATATATTAAGGTAGTGATTATTTCGTCGACGACTTTGGTCTAGGTTACCAGTTGAGATCTTCTCCTCTTGCTATCACATGGCATGACTTGGGGCCTAGATCCAGGAGGATTCTCCAGGAGGGATCTAGGATTGGTTGGATGGTTTTGCTCCATAGTCTCTCTTGTTGTGTTATTCCTATCCTCATCTTAGGGGTTATTCCTCGTGGTCTTTACATTGGTATCAGAACTCGGCTAAGATGCGGTCTTCGATAGGAGGAAACAAGTGCTACATCGGATTGGAAAGTGAGAGCACATGGACTTGCGTCCCGGTTTGGAGTGCTATTTTTCTTAAGGGAAGTTTGGACTTGGATTCACTAATTCCGGTTTGAAGCATGCTTATCAAATATGGTGGTAGAGTGCTCTTCTACTTAGTTGATTTGATCAAAGATGCTGAGAATTGTGTGATTTCATTCGTAATTTCCAGTCTTCTTGGGAAAGTTTCCATTTGAAGTAGAATGATTGCACGATTAGATCCACATTTTTGTCTAAATCTGTTTTTTGGATTGAATAATTTGCATGAATCCATATTTCCATTTGAAGTAGAATGATTGCATGATTAGATCCACATTTTTGTCTAAATCTGTTTTTTGGATTGAATAATATGCATAAATTCATAATATTTTTGAAAGATTAGATTCAGGTGGTTTGTTGATAGATTGGTAAGGAATCAATTTATCCATAATGAATATACTAACTAAGTGTTGCTGGAAATCTTGAATTTAGTGATTGCATGTGGAGGGTTTTTTCTAGACTAATCCCTTGTGTTTGATACAAACTGAAAACATACAATGGAAATTGTAAGTTGCCCATTCTCTAGAAAAGCAGATTAAGAGGCTATAAAGAGTTCACTCTTTGAATTATCTGTTCCCTGTAATTGAATTGTTTATGTGATTTTCCCGGCAACCAAAAGTATTGAGCTTGGGAAGTCAGTAACAACAATTTGGAGTAGGCAATTTTTGTTCAAACCCTGGGGTTGAATCCATGTAGCACGATGAGAGGAATGGTTGCAACTTGTCTGAAGATTGCTCTTCTACCTTTCGTCTATAGAGATAGTTTTGAGTTTCTGACTATTGGCCAACTGGTTTGGAACCTGTCACCACTTCTTAGAAACTGAGACAGCGAGTTTGTGGGCTGTTTGAGTTAATGTCTGGGCGTCGGGTGTTGAAGCCATGGTTGCTTCAACCAGAGCACGGCGCAAACGGGGCTCATGTGGTAATAATCCGGGTGCTGTCAGCCTTGCCTGATGTTCGTTTCTGCCATAGGTGAGGCAGGGCAGCGATGCTGGCTGGAATTTTTTTAGCATGTTGTTCAAGCCCTCTGAATCTGAGCTGCAATAAGACCTGACTGTTGCTGGAAGACAATGGTGGTGGTAGCTTTTTTGTAGCTTCTTTGGATTGTGGGAGCGCTGAAAATCCGTGAAAGGGATTGCTACCCTGTTTTGCTGTGTGAAGCAGTTGATTTCTTGGAAGACAACAGTGATGGTCGTGTTATGTGCCCGAATCAACATGGATGACTGTGTGGAAATCGCCTGACTAGAAAGCCACGAGTTTCTTGCAGTTGTGGCAGCCATGAGGAAAGGAAAAGCCCCAAATTGTTCTTTCACGCTCCTCTTGGGAATTCGTGTTAGGGTTTTGTTAGGGTTTGGGGAGTCCCATGTAAAGAACCATGCCATATGTTGTTTACTTTAGCGACAAATATGTGGCCCAGAGATTTTTGTGAACGTTAGTTCCATTTTGTTTTTGGTTAAGGGGTAATGGTTTTGAAAAGGAGATTTTTAGAGAATCTGCCTAAACCATTAATGGAGAATAGAATTATCAATTCTCGGAAGCATAACCAAGAAAATGGTGTGAAGAGATATTTTGCTATTCTATGAGTTTGGTTCATAGATTTTCCTAACATATAGTCTATGAGTTTGGTTCATAGATTTAGAATTGATGGCAAGTAATTGGTTTTTCATGGGATATCTTTTCCTGGCAGGCAAGTATCCCATAACTGGAAATTTGATTTCCCGGTATTGTGCTAGCTAACGATTTAACTCTGGAGTAAGGATACTCCTTGGAAATTGAGTTAAATGGTGCTTAGGGTTCTTCCTTTTCAACTCGGTGGTGCCGATAGGCTTATCCTAAATGATTTTGATCTTTAGGATTGGGAAAACTAAAGCTTCTGAGATATTTGTTAAAGTGAATAAATGGAATAAAGGTCATAATATTTGGAGGTACCTCTATATTCGATAAAAATAAACAAGTGTATTGAATATCTTAAAAGAGTACTCGGATCCAAATTTTATGGATTTTCCATTAGGTTCAGACAACTTTGAACGAAGTAATACTTAAGCTAAGGAAGTCAAAAAGGTAGCAACCTAGCATTTACTTGTGTCAAAGGAGTTTTCGGTGCCTTTGCTAATAAAATTTTTCAGATGACCGAAAAATCTAAATGAGGAAGAAAATGAGACATCTGACTAGGTAAATGTGATTGTGTTATGTAATTTGAATGAGTAGCTTATGAGATATAGATCCGGATCTCTCAGTGGCATCTCATAAATTCCAATCGAAAACCCTTAAAAGCTATTTCTCTTTTAATTTAAACCTCTACTTTGTAGAAATTTTTTAAATATGAGACAATTGGATTGAGATTCACTGTAATTCTGTCCAGTGTAGAACTAGGTTTTGAAGGACTGTTTATATGAATTTATGCTTCCATTTCAATTTGGCGAATATAGCTCAGAATCAATTGATGTTTTCAACTAATTAAATGGAATTTAGACTTCTTGAGCCCAAATGTTTAATCTCTAATGTTTCTCACTCAGAATAAGATATTTTATGATTTTGGGGAAAAAGTCCAGTGTGTCGAAATTATGAAATTTCTTTTAAACGAGAGAGAAGAAAATGATAGGAATAAGACTTTCATGGAATCAACCAGTTGCATAGATTTCTTTTGTAGCATCCAGTATGTGTGCATTGGTGGAACTATCTAGTGGGAATAGAGGAAATCTCTGGTGCTTGTTTTGAATAATTTGGAACTAGAGGAGTTTTGGGGGTTTTGAGTTGTTAGATATTCATGATTATGGATAATGATGGTAAAGGTTAATTTAAGATTTCGTTGATTGAATCAGATGGAATAAAGTTTCAATCTTAACCTTATGTCCAAAGATGTCTGTATAAGTCAGCCTAATCTTGGTTTGTACACTAAGATCTGTAGTAGGTTGGTTGAAGGAATTTTGTTGGTAAAAGTTGATGGTTGGAAAACTTGTGATGTGGAATTATTCACTTCAGAGATTTGCCAGATATGTTATTTACTTAAGAGAAATAGAATCTTTTGTAGCTAAGTTACAAAATTCTTAGTGATATATGTGGGTAACATATGCGGATTTTAGAAAAATCTGCCAGAAAATGATATATGTGTTTATGTACTGGGTCATAGTGAGATTATTTTCATATGTGCACGATTAATCTTGTTTGGATCTACTATGTATTCCTGGTTACTAAGGTTATCTGGTGCACTTAACCTAGTCAGTGAACATAGACATATGATCAAGTATTATTGAAATAGATACTTGTAGAGTTAACAGATTTATTTTGATATATCTATAGGTTAACTTAAGAGAGATTTGGGTAAGGATCTAAATGTGGTGTTGTACTAGTACAATCACGAGCTTCACCTAGACATTTAAGATTTCTAAATCATGCGCAATTAACTTGAGTAGTTGATTTACTCCTGTGGAAGTTAATTGGTAAAACGGACAGTGTGAAGAGAATTCACCAGAAACTGTTTGTTTTGTGTGTATTGCTTGTAAAACACATGATTTATGAGTCATTTAAATTCATCTGAAAATTGTGTGTATAGGGTATACGGAATTCTTGGGTGAGTATTTCTCAGTTGAGAATTAGACTTGATTCATTAGTGATAGTATCCCTAAGAGCTCAATGGAATACTGGACCCTAATGGTTCCAAGAATGGTAAACTGAATTTTTAGAATTCAATAGAACTTTGTAATCTCTAGATTTTGTTCTAGGTGATTATATAAATTTTATGTTGTAAGGACGAATCATAAGATTTTGAATGTTTATGATTGACAAATCATAAACTTATACCTAAAGATCATTAGAAGATTATAAGAAAATGTGAGAATTCTTAAGATAATAAGAAATTCTTGATCAATTGGGAGAGTCAAGGTTTGGATCGGTTATTTGAACTCTAAATTTGTTTACTCTTGCACAAACTTGAGATTGTGTGGATCTCACAGGCAATTTCATTAAGTACTTTGTTTTCTTATGAGGAATTTGCTTACCTAACAGATTGTAGTCAAGGAATGCTTGTGTACTGTTTTCAACCTGAATCTCCGGTTAATTAGGAGATAGTTAAGTTTAACAAGATTGAAGGTTGCTATTTTCTTGCATATGATGCTAGAAATAAGAGCACTTAACTCAAGAGAGTATCTGGAGTACTCAAGACTGAGTTAAAGTCATTTTTATCTTGATTGATCTCCTAAGAGATTTTGGTAGAATGAATTGTTGTTCCTTAGTTTTTATTGAGAAAATCTAAGGGTATTGGTACCAAAAAGCATTTATGACAGGTCTACAAGTGATTGTGAATAGTCTAGGACTATAATTGGTTGGATTTTTAACTTTTAAACATTAATTTCCAATGTAGATGACATTTCACCTAGAGATTCATGTGAATTGAGGTTACATGAAGGTGACGTTATTTGATTGGAGAGAGTCAGACCCAATAGGAAGATTTATCTCTTAGTGTACTTCTAAAGGTCGATATAGTACTTCAGTGCAAAGATAAACAATTCGAGAATTACTCCATCTCTAAGTACTTATTTGATATTGAAGTCAGACTAAGGATTGATTTTCAGGCTAAATGTGAAATTCAAGATTGGTCAACTGCTCATCCAATGTATCATATAAACTTTTTTTTTTTTATGATGATAGTTTGATGTATTGAAATTTTTATCTATTTGGAGGACTTAACGCTCAATTTACCTTTGGAAATTGAAGATACTTTGAACCAGAGATAAACAATTGAAAAAATCATTCTATCTCTAAATGCTTGATTAGGTTGGATGGTCAGATTGGGGATAATGATTCATGGGAAAGAGTTAAAAGCATACAAATCTGGATCTTCCTTAGTTTCTCCTTCTGAGGACAGAACTTGTTTAAGGGAGGAAGAATGTTACGGCCATATTCCGCTAAGGACATGAAATAGTCCTAATACGGTAGACTGGCCATCTAGTATTCGAGATTATTGGTCATGCCTAGATCTTATTCCACTTCGAGGCCTGTTTGTGACTAATGATCTAGAGAGGACCCAGACACTCTAATTGCGACATATGGAGTAGTGCATGTATATGTGATAGATATGTATGAAGAACTGTGACCTATCTATAGTTGACCTGCATGGAGATTGCATGGGATCATGAATAGGATCTTACTCTCTATATATTGAGGTAGTGATTATTCCGTCGACAACTTTGGCCTAGGTTACCAGTTGACCTCTTCTCCTCTTGCTATCACATGGCTAGATCTGTGAAGAATAAAAAGCCATCCAACTTGTCTATAGGAGTTGATGAGAAAAATCAACTTGCTTGTGCATTTACAAGTTGTAAATATCATTCTCTAGCATGTACAAACTTGAATTACATGACATGCACAATGTCTAGATGGTCATATTTGGACTATATTCACTTTGTTTGATTGTATATATCAAAGGTATGTGAATTGAGCACATGACTTTGTAGAATATGTCGAGTTTGAGTTAGGTAGATCTAGATTTGATGACATGCAAAGTCAGTTAGAGTGCATGCATGCAACATGCAATCAGTGCATGCAACATGCACGTCAGTATATATGATCTACACATGTCCAATTCATCTAGGGACGTCACATGTGTTGGATTATTCTCCTTCTTACTAAGCGACTAATCAGTTTTAATCTTCATCCATTGTTTATCCAGTTCTGTAGATTTTCCTGTGTTTGTATACATTCTGCAGGTTTACAAGTGTTTTTAAACAGTCTGCAAAAATACACAGAGTTGACAATAGTGTCACATTTTTCGCCTGTCAAGAATCTCGTGCAAATATGCAGTTGCATTTTTCGCTTTTTCTAAAGTGACTCAAATGTTAAGGAAATGACTCTAGCAAAGTATGGGGCAACCCTAAATCAATTTTAAGGACACTGTCGGGTTTTTCGCAAAATTCTGACACTATCGCCTTTTTGCGACAAGGTCGCCTGTGGTTGTTTTAGTTCATTTATGTAGAGTGATAGTTTTGGTTCATTTATGCAGACAGACTATTTACGGCCAATTTCCACCGCTTACAACAATCAATGACAAGGAACCGGATGCATGCCAACAGACACTAGCCAATTGGCAATCGCAATTGACGACCTAATTTCTTAGTATATATAGTTGTTCATATTCATACAGTTTCATTATTATCAAACATCAAGCATTTGAATAGTTAGCTCTCTCTCTCTCTCTCTCTCTCTCTCTCTCTCTCTCTCTCTCTCTCTCTCTCTCTCTCTCTCTCTCTCTCTCTCTCTCTCTCTCTCTCTCTCTCTCTCTCAAGACTGCGAACTTGAACACTCCTGAACATTCTAGCTCACTTCTTAGAGTTGTTTCAGAGATTGCTATTGTGCTACTGCTTATCAGCATTGCGCATTAATTCAGACTTTCATTTTAGCTGCTTAGAGATAGCATAGAGTATGCGGCTTCGATCTGCAACTTATTGTACTCATTTACTAAATGGATAGCTGGTCTCATCGCATATAAGCTGAATGGATCCAATTATCATTTGTGAAAATTTAAGATGAAGACCTTGCTAATCGCCAACAAGTTATGGGATGTTGTTACAGGTACAAAAGTAAAACTTGAAGATGATGACTCAAAGTGGAAATAAAAAATCTTCACTTGCTAGATTTTCTCGAGATTCCAATCATCTTCTGTGACAACCTATCAGCCCAAAAGTTGGCAATATGATGATTGCCTCCACACCCATAGCATTTGGTAGGGGTCCTTATCAGTCCTTGAACTTGATTGGTGTAAACTACCACCAAAGCACCCTCATATTCATCTATGTAATACACAAGTGTTTCATTGACATGATAGGAGGGTTCATAGGGTGGTTCAAAAATCTCAAGTTTTGGCATAACTGCATTCAAATTAACAGTCTAAACATGAGGTTTGAAAATCATTCCTGGCTATTCATTAGCTGATGGTGCTAGTAGTGCAAGAGGTGTGTTATAAAAGAATGGAAGGAGAGAAGTGAGTTGGATGAGAACTGAGTGATGATCATATCGGCACACTCAGATTTAGCTCTTACTAGAGTTATCACTATGTTGCTGCAAGAAGATAATAGAAAAATTCAAGACACTTTGTCTACTTCCTCCTCTCAGGCTCTATATGTCAATTGAAAGGCTCTAAGCGACAGAAGCAGAAAAGCTCCAAGAAGGTTGCAACAAATCAGAAATAGACTCAAAGTCAAGCACAATCATCAGATCCACAATCAAAGAAGAAGATGTTTTGCAGGTATTGCAAACGCAATAACCATGAGATCAAGGATTGTTGAATTCTCCAAGCGAAGAATGCAGCCAAACAACCTGATCAACAAGCAAATACAGTTTCATCATCTCCTCAGGATGAAGTGGATGAAGGCGCATTCATGGTCGAAGATCAAAGCGCATTTTTGGATGATTTATGGTTTTTGGATTCTGGAGCAACTCAATATATGACCAATCAACGTGATTTTCAACTCCTACATGCCTTACATCACGAAGAAATTTGTTCATCTTGGTGACAATAGTACTCACACTATTGAAGGTAAAGGTACTGTAAGATTGTGATTCCAACATGATCAATTCAAACTACTATCAAAGGTCTTATATGTTCCTAAATTCTCTACAAATCTGTTATCAGTGAGTAGAATTACAGATTTAGGTCATAAAATAGAATTTGAATCTGATCAATGCAAAATTATTGATAGGAGTAATAAGATCCTTGCACTCGGCAAGAAGCATGGTTACTTATATAGAGTGGCACATTGTTATTCTGAGTCTAGTCAAGTCTTGAAAACCTCTGTTCTAGTCAATAAAGCATTACTACGGCATCATCGCTTAGGACACTTGAATTATGCATCTATTTTGAACATGTCCAGACAATCCATAGTTCTTGATCTCGACTATCCTTCTGGTAAGGTCGACTCCCTGTCTGTCATAGCTGCATCTTTGGAAAGTAGACTAGGATTCCTTTTAGATCAAACCATAGGCATGCAGCAAAAGATCTATTAAATGTTGTTCATACAGATATTTGTGGACATATGCAAACTCCTTCATTGCTAGATGCAAAGTATTTCATTAATTTTATTGATGAATTCTTTAGAAGAACAACTGTTTATTTCATTAAACAGAAATCATAGGCTTTCATCAAATTCAGACAATTCAAAGAGCATGTTAAGAATCAAACTGGCAAACGAATCAAAGCACTGATGTCAGATAACGGGGGAGAATACATCTCCACCGAATTCAAGGAGTATTGCCTTGAAAATGGCATTGAGCAACAATACATTATCTCCTATTCGCCTCAGTCAAATGGTCTTGCTGAGATAAAGAACAGAACCTTAGTTGAATCGGCAAAGTGCATGTTATCACATGCGACACTTCCAAAGTGCTTCTGGGCTGAAGCTGTTTCAACAGCAATCTATATTCAGAAAAGATGTCCTACTAAAGGCCTCTTAGACAAAAAAACCATTCAAAGTTTGATAGGTACCAAACCTTCTTTATCAAACTTACAAGTTTTTGGATGTATTGCATTTGCGCAGATACCTCGTGATCTCAGGAAGAAGCTCAACTTCCAAAGTATTAAGTGTGTTTTCATCAGCTACACTACTTCAAATCAAGCCTACAAGTTGTTCGATCCTATTAAGTCGATGATATTCACTAGCCGGGATGTCATCTTCATCGAAGATCAGTTTCAAGATCTCAAAGGAAAGGGCAGTCCCCCTGTAGCCGACCTATCAAATTTTCCTGACGCATTGAACTTTCCAGTTCCTTAGTCGACTATTCCAAGAAGAAAGCTAATTGATATCTATACAAAAGAGAAGAAACTTCCTCCTTTCATGAATAACAAATGGGAACCCATGGAGTACAAAGGAATGCATGTACAAAGTATAAAGGCCAGGCAAAAAGATGTACATTCAAAGTGCCCAAAGTGTCTTAGACTCCGTGTCAAACTTGCCTTTCTTTATTGGAAGTCGTGATCAATTCCGTGAACCTTAGGAGAAGTGAGTGATATGTTATTTCTCTTGCAATTAGGCTCCTTCTAACAACCTTAATCCTTATTGATGGATTCCAAACTTTTACTTGTATTATCAATCACCTTACAGCCATGCAGGGTTGGTCAGTGGTGTCACAACAGCCTTCACCTGCGTATAATTCTTCAGAACATACTCTCCCTTCTCTCGCCCCAATCCGCTCATTTTGTATCCGCCAAAAGGAATTGCTGCATCAAATATATCATAACAGTTAATCCATACTGTCCCTGCACGTAATGCTCGGCTCAATGTATTTGCTGTATCCAGGTTCTGAGTAAACACTCCGGCGGCCAATCCATACTTGCTGTTATTTGCCCTTGTGACTGCTTCTTCAAGTGTCCTGCAAAGTTAACAACAAGATCATTCTTGCACTAAATTGTGAACAAAAATAGATCACCATGTTTCCTCAAGAGAAAACTGAAAAACCATCTGCATATTAGTCTCTATTTCGCTGTGTCAAGGTCTTACGAATTTCCTTTGACACCCAGTTTAGTGGGAGATCATGGTTCATGCTCCATGGACCACAATGCAGACTTCTTGAAAAAATTCCTTTTAAACTTGAACGTCGAGAGACAGAGTAAATAGCGCATAATAGTAGGGACATTTAAACGCTACACGTCCTTTTGAATCAACCTTATTCTTCTACCTATAGTGTGACAATATTAGATATATTACAAAATAATATATCTAATATTATTTACATTACAAAATAATCAAACTTCTAATAAACTTTTTCGTGAACAACTACTCTGAGTTAAAAAATAAAATTGCACAAAATTCAAAATATTATCTTAAAAATGAAGCAAACAAATCTAATATAGATTAGTCCATTGGGTGTATGGGTAGAGTTGTTGACCACCACTGGAAAGGTGCAAGCTCGAATCCCAACCATTGCATAGTGACATCTAAGGAGCTTAGCTCCGTAAATAGCATTGTCAAGTTCTATACATGCTATATATAACAACCACTAGTTGCTAAATCATATATGCTTAGCAAAAAAAAAAACTTTTATAGGTTACTGTCCATGATACCCTTGGTTATTACACCTCATATTATGGCCAAAGTCTAAAACATAGACCATAAAAAATATTTGTCAACTTTTACATGATTACTTGAGGAATAAGCTAAAGCCTAAATGGACATTCAGATCCTGATTTTTTAATTTTAGGTGAAAACGTCACCATTTCCAAAAAAAAAGAAATTGAGTGGTAGATTTTACTATTTTTTAATTAGTAAGTCACAAAACTTTCTAGACTGTAACTTTTATGTGCTCATTTTTTTTTATCTCGAAAGGATTGAGAATTTTTTAGTTTGCCACAACTAAACTATTAAAATGGATTCATCATAATTGTGTCAGATAGCTGGTGCAAATTATTGTTAACTTGTCAATATATGATAATTGTATATCCCCAATATTGCGCCTAACATGGCAACCTAGGCCATGTTGTCATCTAGAGGTGTTCAACCAAGGGTGATGGAAGCTAGATGAAAGCACGCCATTTCTCTAGGACCTCCGATAACTTTCGATGAGGCCAAATAAAACATTGTCATGTCAAACATAAATGGGTCTACAATGATCCTTAAGTGTATGCTCCATATTCAAAAAATTATGAGCTAATAGAATACTAATTATTTGTATCATGTGTCTCTTTTTCTTCCAAATTTTTGTCTCAATGGCTTGTGACATCTCTATAATTTTGTTGCAACAATGGTTTGGAAATGTAGTCTCACATTTTTTATGTTACAATTCATATTCAATATTTTTTGAGCATCCACAATATGGCAATGCTTGAAACTTTTTTGTCACTTCTTAGTAACGACAGTTTCTTCATCAGAATGGCTATATGCATTAACACTCGACACACATATTTCAACCAAAACTTTAGAATGCTCTAGTAAATTTCTAAGGAGATATTTTACTCCTTGAGAATTCATAAAATAGTACTAGCAATAGCTAAAATTCTTCTTTCATGAGGGTTTTCATAAGAGCACTACAAATAGTCATATAACTATGTGTTCACAATAAAAAAGGATCATGACAACATGACTTTTTGAACCACTTGATGAAACATTTCGTGAAAGTCACATTTCCTTCACTTAACAATTTAATGATTCCATGTCCCATGACAAGGGTTTTTCACCCTTGAGACCCACACTAAGGCAGGGGCTCAAAAGTGTGAGAAACACCCTTAAGCTTGGGCCCAAAAGGGCAAAATGCTCAGGACTTTACCTATTATGAGATCTTGTTTTGATTATTATTTTTTGTTCTTTATGAGAAATTTTCCTTTTATGAAAATTTGTCCATGGAAGAATTTACATATAGGACATCATGCTCAACATGCTTGTCTTTGATCTTTCGGGGTGAATATGCAGTTTTTTTTTCTTGTATGTCTTTATTTGTGAGACAAATTAAAGTCAAACTTCTAACATCCAGTAGAGGAAAGGAAGTCATAAGAACTTACCACCAAAAATATTTTTGAAAAATAATGTCCTACAAGCATATGACGTGCAAAATCCAAATAGGACTTCACATATTGGAGAATGATCCCTTAAGTGGTCTTTGCCCCAATAAAAAGGTTATGGCAAGGATTTTAGGCGGAGCCATAATTGAATGTCCATTGAACAAGGTGGCAAGGTCACTATAAAAACTTTTCCCAAGCATAAACGATGGCAAGCGAGACCATTTTTTATGTACGAGTCTCACTTATGCATTCTCATGGATCATATTCTCTTTTCTCTCTTTTTTTCACTCTTTTCTTATGAATATGTCTTAATGGACTCAACTCTTCATAATAAGCCAAAAAATTGTTCGAGGCCACTTTCAAACTTCTTGATTTGCCTTTACTACATGTTTTTATATACTGGAAAATGGTCTTTAGTGACCTTTGCACCCGATAGAACGGCCACAAAATTATGGAAAGGTTGTTAGGCCGAGCAATAATTGAACGCTTATTGAATGGGGTCTGGTCACTAATAAGTTTTTCATTGAATGGGGTTTGGTCACCCAAGCCTTAATGATTTTCTTTGCATTTCACATTGCAATTGGAAATATTTTTATGGCCCATATATTTTGACTTTTTGTGAGGTGAATGTGTTGTCCCAAATTCTATATGCACATTATATTAGTTGTAAACTACTTTTGAAAATTTGATGGACTTCAAGATTTAGTAATGTGTCACATGTCACTTTCACAAATTATAATTTACCTTACATCTCACTTTACAATCCTTTTCCATGAAATAGTTCACCCAAAAAGTTCAAACCATAATCTTTGAATGAATGAAGTTTTCTGCATGATTTAATCCAGTTCAAACATATAACGTAGAATGCCAACACAATCCTATACAATAATAGTCTTCTTATATTGTCAAGGGTAGTCATACTATCAAGAGAAGAGGTCTAAGGGAGCTGAAAGCAATTTTTCACTAGTAAATATGGATTCAATAATTTGGACTTGTCTCAAGCAAATCTTTCAATAATAGAAATCAAGTTAATGCCTGAAAATTATTGTAGTAATAATCCAAAATCTATCTTAACAAAATTAAATTTGATGGAAAGTAAAAATTTGAGAAAACTGTGGACTAGTCAATGGTTATTTGAAGGCCCATTGTAAGGATATAGTGGCAAGTCCTCTCGTCTTGAGGACAAGCCATTATATCCTTACCATGGACCAACATTATCGTACATAATGTCTGTCACAAAAATCCTAAAGTAGTTACGAATATCATTATCAAAATTTCTTCACTAATTTCATCTAAGAATTTTCAAGATTTTATTCATGAGGCCTATGTATTTTAAAGATTCCATCCATGAAGATCAAGTATTTTCAAGATTTCGTCCATGAAAACTTTATATTCAAGGGCTGAAAATGAAAGGCAATCAAATTTGTAGAAAATATGAGATTGATGGTCCCAAAACTCAATTTGGACCGTTGATTTATGTATGATTTGAGTAGACACACATTATGGAATTGGATCATGGATGTAGACAAGATATACCACCAACATTGTAATTAGTACCTACTTAGTCTACAACATTTCTATTAGTGAGTATAGTTGGATTGGATTCTGCGCTCAACACATATGACAACTTTGTTGTTGGAGTAAATATTTGGCCATAATATTATGCAATCTATGTTCTCGTGTCTGACATAGTAAGGTACAACAAACAAATAATTACGGGGGGGGCGTAGGCTCAAGGGCAGATTGCCCTCGGGAGGCATCCACCCCTGCCATAAAATTAAGTTTTACTTTTTTTAAAATTGTTACACAGATTCTATTGTGAAAGAGGCCTCTTTTTTCTTCATGAAAAAAGAAAAAGTGAATTTACGTAAAGGTATCATCAGACCTCTATGGAGTCTCAATTCATATGATTCTTTTTGGAAAGTTTCACATTTACATTTTCATATTGACTATTTGAGGTAACTATCTTCTATGAGGAATTTTTTATTGTTATTTCTTATCACCTCATTACTCAAGATGTAGCTATTTGGAGAAGTGGAACGTAGGTGAGAAGCACTATGCTGATTTACCCACACGACAACTCTGAGCGGACGAGAAAGGTGTGGTCACTACAAAGAAGTTATACCTTGTAGCCATAGCGCTAAGGACAATAGATATCAAGTTGGATGTGTGTGTGTATGTGCGTGCACGAGAGAGAGAGAGAGAGAGAGAGAGAGAGAGAGAGAGAGAGAGAGAGAGAGAGAGAGAGAGAGAGAGAGAGAGAGAGAGAGAGAGAGAGAGAGAGAGAGAGATGGTGGAGTAGGCGCAAACCCCCCCAACAGATAGCCACAAAGGACTATAAGCGATTTGCTTACGAGTCATCACAAAGTGCATGCAAGGAACCATAAGTGATCTGCTTGTGGGTGATTACGGTCACTACAAGAATGCAGGTAGGCTTCTCACTCGCAGTTCACGACCCATGAAGACGTGGAGCTGGATATACAAAAAGAGGATGTAGACATGTAATTGTGATGGGGATTAAAATCAAGATATGGACTTAATTCATTCTTTAAACTACTTCTTGTAATCAAGTATTTGTATGTAAAATAGAGCAATTGGAACATAGGGGAGAGAGAGAGAGAGAGAGAGAGAGAGAGAGAGAGAGAGAGAGAGAGAGAGAGAGAGAGAGAGAGAGAGAGAGAGAGAGAGAGAGAGAGAGAGAGAGAGAGAGAGAGAGAGATGAAGAAACCTTAAGTTTCTATTTTAGAGCTTTAGCATTTTCCTTTCATTTTAGACTGCTGCATATTTTGAACTAGATTTTGCACAGTTTGCATTTTTGAATGGTTTGGTCGCACAGTTTGCACTTTTCACATAATCCCGAAAAAGGCCGACACTTAGCATATTTCATCTTAGTATTAGTTTTGTCAAGACCCTCGCATTCTTCGCATCTTTCGTGACTCAGCCGAAGTCATAAACAAAGCCAAAGCACCACGGCTCTGAAGTGACCGACATATCGGAAGGCTCCGAAGTGACCAACATATCGGAGCATGTCGACACATCGAACAGTCACCAAAACTTGAACAAGAAGTAAGGCTCAGCACACATCATTGGAAAAGGCCTAATATCATATTGCAAAAATCTTACCAATTTCATCAGAAAGATGAAGAACCTGTTCATGACGTTACACAATGTCGGAACAATGCACGTAGTATCACAAGCGAAGCAAATCAACTATTTGTTATGTTCCTTACCAAAATCGTTCCAGACTACCCGGACCCTACTGGCTAAAGATCCCGCTATGACCTTTGACAAAGCAGTCATCGACATCAAGGAAGAAGTCGAAGCTAGAGAGCACTATGACGACAAGAATGAATCTAATCAGGCTCTCTACAACAACAAAGACCATTTGAAGAAGAAGATTTATCCTAAGAGGGAAGGACCAAAGTCAGCAGAAAGAGGGAGTTCAGGAAGGAAGTTGGAAAGGAAGCAACAAGAACAAGCAGCAAGGCAACTATAAGAAGACATGCGTCAGATGAAGGCGTGAAGGCCACACGGTGGACAAATGTTGGATGAATCCAAAGACCGAGTGCGTACATTGTCACAAGAAGGGTCATGCAACCATGGATTGCTATCAAAATCCATGGAACAAGAAGACAGAAGGCAGAAAAGAGAGCTCCAACAACATATCATACATAGAGGAACCGGAATCCTTGAATATGGCCAAAGAGAGAGCTAAATTTTTTTTTAATGCTTATCTGTGTACAGATATTTGTGCTACATCGACAGCCGATGTTCAAGAAGTTGTTCTTGACATAGGAGCTACGTCACATTTTGTGACGACAAGGCAGATCATAGTTGCCTTACGACAGACTGATTCCTCTAGGTATATAATTCTGGGAGATGGATCAAGACATGAAGTGAACGGGACTGGAGTGTTGTGGCTCAACACGAATTGCAGAGACAAAAGACTCGATGATGTCATGTACATGCCTACATTGCAGAAGGATCTACTATCAGTCACAAGGATAGCAGATGTAGGCATGCGTGTGACATTTATAAATGAAACATGCAACATAGTTGATGTCAGCACCAGTACACTCATCACTCAAGGAGGACATAAGAGAAACCTTTATCACCTGAAGGTACGCCTATCAATAGAGCAAGCTCATCAAGTCCATGAGTCAATGGACGTTCTATGACATAGGAGATTATGTCACATGAACCTAATGGAGCTATACAAAGCAAGCCATCATGGTGCATTCACAGGAGTGAACATCAAAGATGCAAATCTGACATCCTATGATGCATGCAATAAAGGCAAGATATCACGTACACCCTTCACCAGGGATTCCTTCAGAGCGATAGAGCCCTTGGAACTGATACACTCCGACATCTGTGGACCTTTTGACATGCTCTCTCTGTAGGAGGATAAGAAATTGCCTCTCAATTTGCTCCATGTAGTCTTCTCCAACCAACCTTTTTCCATCTCGATCATGAGTGATCAATTCTTAATCATAGAATCTTTTGAGTTGATGAAGAGATGTGAGATCCATGCCTTGGTGTTGATTTCACACGTGTGGATTGTCCACTACATGTACTTGTGATCTCCTAAGGTGTGTAGAAGCACAAGATCAAGACTAGATTGATATTCAAGATCAATCTTAGATCCTATGGCAAAAACACACTACTACATGCATTCAATCACTTCCAACTCTCAATCACACATGTGGGAAGTGTTCCAAAAGTAATCTAAGTAAAAATAAGCTGCTCTCCTCGAGTAGAGAGAGAAAATCATCAATAGCTCTCGGGTAGAGAGAGAAAGCTAGGAAATCACTTACACTCAAAATCCACTCAATGTCAAAATCAATTAGATCCAAATGAGGAGTACAATGATACTAGTAGATCCACGAGCTACCACTATGCTTAACAATGATTGGACCACACTTTGCCACCTCTTAATCCTATTGGACCATTGATCCATGCACCTCTAAATTCTACTGGACCATTTTCAAGCAAACCTCAAATTCTATTGGACCACTCATGGTTCCACCTCTAAATCCTATTGGACCTCTTAAACTTCATAAAAAAAAGCATTACACTTGTCTACACTCTCATTGGCACAAGTTTGGCCTCCTATTCTATTTTGGCTCAATAGTGGTATTACAAGTGGAAATGGATAATTTGCCATCTATGCCAAATTTGACCCTATCAACATCCTACACCTAAATGCTTGACTATGAAATTCTATGAGACCCCTATATCAAACATTTTGATTTACTTTACAATTCTCCACACGAGGGAACATCCTCCACACATGTGAGATTCACTTACAAACTTCTATCATAAAAAATACTAAGCTAGATTTTTGCCAATTTCTCACACTTGGATCTTCCCAAGAACCAATCTTCCATTGCTCTTTCCTTCATAAGACTCCCTCTTAATGATTGCATCATAAGAAGTAGAAACCTCAAAAATATTAGAAGCCATGAAAAAAATGATTAGTACCTTCAACATAAGGATGATTGAAGTACTCTCTTTTTTCAAACAAGAACTTCTACTCAATGATTTAGGTAATGACTCATATGATAATGATTCTTCCACACTATCATTCACAAGGACATCATTCAAAGAACATCCTACTTTGAACTCTTCACATACTTCTCTTCTTCTTGACTTGTGACTATCTCCCTCACCAAGTCTCTTGATAGAACCATTTGATCTACTCTCTTTATGAAGACATGTGACTCCATTTGCTTTAAAAATGACTTTCTTGGAATCATACCAAAGAATGTAGAAGAACCATATCCTTTATGAATGCACCTAGCAACATCCTTTTCCATATGATCAAACAAATCATTAGCAACATTCTTTTCCAAGGAAGAACCTTCACCACCTCCATTGATGAAGTTAGCTTTTCCCTTACCTTTTTCATGCTTGCACTTGCGATGAAGAACCATTGAAACACCATCATTATCCTCAAGACTAGCCAAGTTAGCAAAAAGAAGAACATCTCCAAGAAGCATATTAGATCTCGACCTAGATCTAGCATAAGGAAGCTTTTTAGACTTTGCATAAGATCCACCAATCTTATTAATGCTAAAAGAGAACTTTGGAAAGTTGAGACCAATCTCCTTTTCCATTCCATCCTTCTTGTTAGCCATAACAAAAGCATCAAAGTCTACCTTGTTTATTGCCCTTACAAGCATCACCACTAAACTTTACCATGTATCCTTTTTCTATCATTTGACCAACACTTAACAAATTCTTTGAAAGTGAAAGAATGTAAAGAGCACCATCAAGTCTTGCTTTCCTATTAGTAGAGAGACAAATAGGAAACAATGATGCAAGTTGGGCGTCCTTGAAGGATGATAGTAAAAGTGTCTCAAGAGGATGCACTATAGCAGCTGATGCAGTTGTTATTTGGATCAACAAGAAGCAGACCATAATTGCCCAATCATCGTGTGAGGCAGAATATATAGTTGTAGCCAAAATGCGGAATGAAGCAATAGCTTCAACCAGAAAGGTTGCCTCCATCCGAGCTTTGCATAAGTGAATCGCAATTTCATTCAGTTATCGGGTTTAGACATAAGTGGTATCAAAGCTCGAACATCGGAGAGAGAGAGAGAGAGAGAGAGAGAGAGAGAGAGAGAGAGAGAGAGAGAGAGAGAGAGAGAGAGAGAATGAATGAGCAATGCAGTGAGTCTAGGAGAGTAAGGATAGAATGTAGGCAACCTTAGAAAAAAATGTTTCACAAAGTAAAAAAGCTATTCTCTCAACTTGTACTCTTTTTTATAATGCAAGAACCAGATGATCACTTTTCTGCATCCATGTTCTTATAAGTTACTTTTTTTGCTTATGTTACTTTCTACTTCACACACACACACACACTGCACATGCCCCCTCCCCGAGCCCACATTTTCTTAATAGTGGTAGTAGAGCAGGGCTGGAGAGTAACTCCACACCACACCTGCAATGGCTGTCAATATTGCACAAAAGATCATTGTCATACTTGAGGGATCAAACTATGGACACTGGAGGACTAGGACCATGATTCTCCAGGTAAAGCAGAAGGTCTACGAGGCGTACCTGATGGCATAGAAGCGATGCAAGCTAAGAATGATCTCAGAATTAATGAATGGAAAAGAAAGGACAACAAGGCTATATCACTCTTTGAGGAGATATTGATGAACGTTGAAGACTTTGATCATGCCCAAAAAGGAAATATGGAGGAAGGACCACGATAGAAATCTTGCACCTTACCAACCAAATTTTTAGTATGAACTGGAATGACATTGATCTTGATTCACATGTGAACAAGATGAAGTCCATCTTTGCTTAGCTAGCAGCGGCGGAGATGAACACAAGAATTGTGAGAACAAGTAGTTTCCATTTCAAATTACCTGTAGAATCAGACACTAACAACACTAGTAAAAGCGAAAACTCCATACGAAGTATGGACTGGTAGAAAACCATATCCTTCACATGCAAGGATCTTTGGATGTGATGCATATGTGCACACACGAGATCAGAAAAAATGGAAGCTGGATGAAAAATCATCCAGAGCTCGGAAACCCCCCAGTAGATAGTTGCAAAGGATCATAAGCGATCTGCTTACGGGTCATCACAAAGTGCACGCAAGGAATCGTAAGTGATCTGCTTGTGGGTGATTATGGTCACTACGAGATTGTCGCAGGCTTCTCACTTGTAGTTCGCGACCCATGAAGACATGGAGCTGGACGTACAAAAAGGGGATGTGGACATGTAAATGAGAATTAAAATCAAGATATGGACTGAATTCATTCTTTAAACTACTTCTTGTAATCAAGTTTCTGAATATGAAATAGAGCAATTGGAACGTAGGAGAGAGAGAGAGAGAGAGAGAGAGAGAGAGAGAGAGAGAGGTGCGGGAGAGTAAGGATAGAACGTAGGGAGCTTTAGAGAAAAACTTTTCTCATGGTAAAATGCTATTTGCTCCAACTTGTACTCCTTTTCTGATAATCCAAGAGCTACATGATCAGTATTCTGCATCCATTTTCTTATAAGTTACTTTTGTTGCTTATGTTACTTCCTACTTCGCAAACACACATTTTTGTTGCTTATGTTACTTCCTACTTCGCACACACACTGCACGCCCCCCCTCTTACCAAAAGAGAGAGAGAGAGAGAGAGAGAGAGAGAGAGAGAGAGAGAGAGAGAGAGAGAGAGAGAGAGACCTGAATTTTGTAACCGCTTGAACAGGCCCGAAAATCTCTTCTCTGCAGATGCGCATTTCATCCTGTATTTCAAGATAAGCATGTTTTCAATGGCCAACGACCGTTTATCGATTTCTGGAGCTCAAGATAGTTCATCAATTGGGGAGCTAATTTCACCAATATTTGATAAGCCTTGTGATTCATTATTTGGAATGAATTATTCTAAGCTCACTACTGGCCATTGGCTATACCATAGTAGTTACTTTATTGAGAAATTTTGATGTAAGAAATAACTAATCGCATTGCGACAGCTATAGAAAACACACAAAATTTTTACTAGCTAGCAAATCAAAACTAAGGAAGTAAAGTGCAACCTGAACATCGGCAAAAATTGTAGGTTTGATGTAGTAGCCCTTGCTTCCAAAACGCGCACCACCTGTGACAAGTCTTGCACCTTCTTGTTGTCCCGCTTCAACGTAACCCAGTATTCTGTCAAATTGCTCTTTGTCAACCTGAAAGACCAAAATCTCAAAAGTATTTTAGAATGAATGACACAAGACAGGAACAAAACTGGGTTGCCATATGCATGCCCATGACAATAGATGCAACAGATTGGTTACACAAGTCATAAAAATTTATTCGCTGGAAAACTGTTACAGATGTAACTAGTAGCAGCTCTTTCCAAAAGACCTGTCAAAATGATCTTAGAACAATTTATCAGCATCAGCAAAATTAATTACTAACAATCACCTGAGGACCCTGCTCTACACCAATTTTAAAAGGATCCCCTACTACTCTCTTTAAAGCTCTTTCTTTAGCCTTCTCCACGTATTCATCATAAATGCTCTCGTGAACAAAAGTTCTTGATCCAGCACAGCAACATTGACCCTGTCAAAAACCCAATTAGTATGTAGGTAGGCTCTAAACTAAGCACAACAAAGTCATGACGAAACTACAGCAGAAATTAACTACCAGATTAGCGGTTTGAAGCCTCACCTGATTAAAGAAGAGGGCAAAGTGAGAGAGCTCCACTGCCTGGTCAACATCAGCATCTTCACAGATAATAAAGGGAGATTTTCCTCCCAGTTCCAACGTAACCGGCTTTAAATTGCTGTCAGCAGCTGCTTTCATTATAATCTTTCCAACGTTTGTGGATCCCGTGAATGCAACCTGTATAAATACAAACAAAAAACGGAAGGTCATAAGCTATCCTTTGCGTTGCATCTTGCGAGCACGGTGCCCTCGTGACCACATCTTTTTTTTATTTTTTATTTCCCTCCTGACCACATCTTTTTTTTATTTTTTATTTTAAAAAAATCTGGCTGCCCGGACGGCACTTGTCCAGGCTGCCAGTTTTAATTCCATAAGCAATTTTGCAAGGAATTGGGAAGGGATATATAGAGAAACCCACCCATTTTTTGAATGTGTGTGTGTGTGAACCTCGTGCCCAGCGCCGGCTGCCCGGCGCCACCCCGCTGCCCAAGACTGCGCCCCGGCGCTCACCAAAAGTCGCCCGCGTCCTGATTTTGGCACCCGAGCACGGGCCACGCGTCACGCGTTGGGGGGCACCGGGGTCAAACTCCTCTCGGTGCTTGCTGGGAGGGCAGTTGCCCGAGGGCGGGAGCCCCAGCGCAGGGCCCGAACTACACGGAAGGCCTGAGGGCTGCGGCCTTCCCCTGCGTAATGCTCAGTGCGAAGGGTGGAGAAACCTGCAGAATGGATCACTAAGCCAGTTGTCAGAGTAACCATTCCGGCAGAACTTGCTAGTAATCCAGCTGTCATAGCAGGCATTCCAGATTGTGGCATTAAGAACTGTGTGCTTGAAAATTCTGTGGCAGGATGTGCTCCAAAATACACACAAACTTTGAGCACTGAGTATTACGGAGTCGTGAAGGGGCCTCTAGAGAAGTTGAGATAATGATATATGTTTGGGAAGGTGAGATATTAACTCTTTGCGGAATGTGCTGACCTATCAATCACTAAATTAAACGAATGAGCGCAGACTATTCAATGTCAACAACATCATACCATATATGATAAAATTGAGCCTCCCTTATTGCCTCAGTGTCATATATACATTGTCCATTGTATCATCATATGCTCTAAACTTCTATATTAATTAAAAATTTTGATGCAGATGTTTCTAATTGAACATCTAACTAAATTTAAATCACAAATTTTTAGCTTTTAAAATTCCTAAAAAATGGTTCTCTTCACTTATTATTTTTCTAGTATTCAAAGTTGCTTGGCTTAAAAATGAGTTGTCTCAATCTCTAAAGCTTTCTCTCCTACTGTGGTTTCATGAACATTTACTCTTGGAAAGTCAGATGCTTCAATGACTCAATAAGGTGTGCTTTTTTGGTGTAGGTTCTCTCCACTTATCTTGTAACACATAATGTGGTGATTGCCTTACAAGAAATGAATTTATGAGGCTTTAACCAACATTGTCTCATCAAGAAGTTTGTTGCGTCCTCTCACTATGCGGTCTCTTCGGTTGAAGGCACTCATGGGGGAGTTCCAACCCTTGTCTCATGTGATTGGCAGGTGCTCTCCAGTTTGACAGATCGTGTTGGTAGGTGCTCCTCCAGTTGCATAATCTTGGATTCACCATTTTTATTTTAAACATGTATGCCCCCACCTCTCTTACTGACACAATTGACTTTTGGTATAATCTACCTCCCATTCTTGATGATAGCCTTATTGTGCTTGGTGACTTTAACATGTACCTTGACCTTGCTTATGGCCCCCATCCTATCTCTTCATCTAAGTTAATTGTTTGGTCGTTGTTTCAATCATCTCATTCCTTGCTTGGCATCCATCACGTATTGCATGACATCCCCCATCATACCTGGACCAATTGTTGCCTTGGGCTCTCTTCTGCTTTGTTAGGCTCGATCCCTTTTAAATTTCTTTTGTAGGTTCCTGGCTTTGGGGGGCTCCTTTGCATTGATACGCATAACTTCACCATCCTTTCTTTGACATAGCCCGGTTTTGCCACTTCCTTCACTTGCCTTCTTCGCCCTTTGTTTTCCCCTATGTCATGAGCTCCTCTCTTCTAACCTCTGCTTCCGTTCTCTCCTCCCTAGGTTGGCTTGTCAATTTGCTTTCTCCCTCCAAGCTAACGCTACATCATTTTGGAACACTTTTTACTCTAATATCGAGGCTTCTCTTAACCAAAAATAAAAAGAATAAGTCCTGTTATGTCGGTATATCTAACGATCTGTCCCTCGATAACTGACTTTTGATATTTTCATAGGGCCCCGAGGAATACTAGAGTATCTTTGTCTGATTAAAAAAGAGTTTTTTTGGAGGGATATTCCAAGGTTCCTCGATATATCCCTTGAAATATCTGAGGTGATTGGCCCTGTTCACAAAAGAGCATTTTTTGAGAGATATTCCAAAGATCATACAAAGAATTATTTTGATGGTTATTTTGAAAATTAAACAGAGATTTTTCCACAGAATTATTTTGAGGGGACAAAAATAAAATAAATTGTTTTTAGGGCAGAATGGAACCAGTATACTGGCTCCATTCTACTGTAAAAATTGACTTCATCCAATCCTAGGAGTCTTTTGCAGCACTCCTTATGCAAATGTTGAAGTTACATTTCATGCAATTAAAGACTAATGAAATACAATTATGATTAACAAAATACTCAATTAATAATCTCTCAAATTCTAAGAACTCCAAGGTCGATATATATGCATTTCCAATAATGAATTCAAAGAAACACCAAGGCTTTAAATGCAGCTTTTCTTAAAGGACCAGTCATCCAAGAGTCACATTGTCACAATCTAGGATGTAAAAGATTGTTATAAGGTCCAAATTTTCATTCAACATTATAGTCTTATATGTGACCAAGCAATTCTAGCAGCATGATATTCCCTACCCATGATTAAAGCATTGTTGCTTCATAGCCAATGCATTCAATGATTATTTGTAGAACTATAAATGACATTGATACTTACATGTGGTCAACTTTAAGAAATTATCTCCAAAGGACACCAAAACCAATATTTAATATTGCCAAAAAGAAAATCATTAGTACTTTTGTTTGTGTTATCACAGAATGCTTTGCCTCTTTTTGATGAGTTTGAATGTTAATATGCTCATCTCAATCATTCAACATAATAAACACAGCCAAGTGATCAAAACACAAAGCTAAGCAAGCCTGAAATAAACAAACTAACAACCAAAGACAAGTTCCAATTAACTACCTAAAGAGACTTGTGGGAAGGGAGAAATTTTTGCCAACCTAGTTAATTGCACCCTATAAAAGACTCAAGAAAATATTCCAAAGAGAATAATGAAGTTGCCACTACCATGACCCACTCTGTCGTCTCCACGTTGTCATTTTTTTGGTTGTTGACTCTCGCTTCTTTTCAATGATTTTATTCCACCTCTCCTCCGAATTCATCTCACCACTCTCAAATTCACCTTGACTTCATGTCTATCCTAGTTTGTGACCCCTGCCAAAGCCACCACATGGTTTTTGACTCTCTCTTTTTTCAATGATTTCTTTTCTAACAAATAGTATCATATAATTGCCTTGAGAAAAGATTTGGACACTCTTCTGTGTTCAAAGGACATGTACATTGATCTAGGACTAATTTTCTAGTGTTATGAGAATTATTAATGTTTCCTATTTTCATTATACTATATTGGTATTGTGCAATGTTGTGTAAAAAACAAAGCTCTTAAGAGGTATTCACTCTTAATTTTTCTAGCGCTAAGCTTGTTGAGGACCTATAATCTCACTATTGAAGGGCTAATGAGTAAGTTGGCATAGAATTTAAAATTGTTATAGAGCCAAAAAAAAAAAATTTCAACATCCACATTTCTATATCTACATATTTTCATAATCAAGATGATTACCATTGTGTACAAAAGATATTCCATTGGAAAAAGGAAAACTTGAGTCTAGACTTTGTGTTTAGAATATTTGCTTTCATTGGAAAAAGAAAACTTGAGCTAGACTTAGTTTTTAGAGTATTGGCTTTCATTGTTTCTTTTTCATAAGTGAGACTAGTAGAAGAACATAGTTTGAAAGTAAACATTAAAAATACCTTATCAATGTCCATGTGATTGGCAATAGCAGCCCCTGCAGTTGGTCCATATCCTGAAATGATGTTAAGGACACCAGGAGGAAGTCCTGCCTGCATGAAGATCAATAAAAATGATCACTTCATGATGGCATGAATGGCATTACTTGGTGAACTTTAGAGTATTTCAAAGAGCAAATGATTGCATAAAATAAGACTTATATTCTTGAGTAAATATGCAAAATACATATTTATGACATGAAAGCAATGTGAGTAGATTAGAACATGTAGTGGTATGCAAGCAACACATGGATCTATTATCAACACAAGTTTTCTATTTCAAAAAGAGAGCTAGTTGGCATAGAGATACCTCAAGTGCAAGCTTTCCAGCTAAAATGGAAGATAAGGGTGTTTGTTCAGCTGTCTTTAGAACAATTGTATTTCCACAGGCAAGTGCTGGGGCCACTTTCCATGCATACATGACCAACGGAAAATTCCAAGGGACAATTTGCCCTACCACTCCAATAGGTTCATGAAATGTGTAGGCATGATAAGCTCCATCAGTAGGAATAGTCAAGCCTTGTATCTTATCAGCCCAACCTAGAAAATTTTCAAAATTTGTGTCATAATAGAAGGTAAAAAGATGTCTATATGGAGAGCTCTTTCGACATGAAATCTTATAGGTAGGAAAGCTTAAATATCATGAAAATCATTACTAGTGAACACCAATAGCTATTGTCTTAGCTTCAAAATATTATATAGGTCACTCCTTGCAATCCTTATGCTCTTATTAGTAACTAGTTGATGTTTAAATAAGAATGTGAAAGTTTGATTATACCAAATGGTGAATTGAAATATCTAATCTGTGTTTTTTGACATGAGAACATATACAAAAGGAAATGACATAGAATCATAAATATGATACTATTGGAAGGTTTGTGAATTATTAACAAGGCCATTATATCATATCATGTGAAGCATAATCGATATTCCTAAAGTAAGTTTGGTGAGAGACTAATAGAGATACCTTTACTCTATGACACAAATGTTATGCTAGCAGTTTTGTTTCTCTTGAAAATTATGATATGATGCCATTTATTCACAACATTTTCATCTTTTATGATGCTTACACAATGCTACATTGGTATTTATGCTACAATTTTACATTAGAGCATCATTTAAGTGTGAAGAGATTAAATGCTATTCTCTCTCCTCAGTTTATGCATTTTATTATCTCTTCTTTCTTGTGAAATGATTTATACATTTCATGCTTCACCTTGTATTGCCATGTTGGCCTTTCAATACACCTTTGTATGTGCATGTGTATTATTGCCTTTCTACCCCCTTTCTAAGTGCATGCATATTGTTGAGAACTTGTTGGGCATTAGGCTCCCACGTTAGTGTTTGACAGTAGACTAGATACTTTAGGTACTTGTGCTTAGATAATTATTGAACACTGGGAGGGGGAAGGGGGGGTGAAGGGGGGGGGGGGGGGGGGTATGTGTGGATTTTAAAGTCATATTTGTGAAGTTCTTTCCAAAGTCATCTCTTCATACATTGCATATGGATGTTTCAAGTTATACTTACATCATTTTATTTCTACCATAGCTTGTAGCAGATATATTCTATAGCTAGTCAATTATATACTAGAGGTTGAGATATTACAAGAGCTTTCTATTGTTGGCTCATCAACTTATTATGGCACTAGATACATCATGTCTATTATTGAGTTCATTGATGGGTTGTTGGCTAGTTAACATGTAAAAGGCACCAAAATTAACTTTTAATAAACATGCATAAAAAGTTTGATGAAATGTTCATACCAACCATGATCTCAATTTGCTTTGAGTAAGCCTATACATTTAACCATGAGATACAACCTTGATATATTGAGAGAGCCATATACAAAAGAGACATAATTACTTAGAATATACAAACAACCATGTACCATGTGAAACTAACAACATATATGTGACACTTGCTTTGTGTCGTTTTTTGCCCTAATTTGTGAACTGATCTGTAGGGTTTAGGGTTGAGGTGCCATAAGATGTTAGGCAATGTTCCTTAATGACTAAAAGGTTGCACGATGTCAGTTGTTGGTAGAGGCATAGGTGCACTCTCTTGATGATATCTTGCAATTCTATGTGTAGAATGATCATAATCTACAAACATATGCAGACAATTGATACACATGCCCATGGAACAATAGGTCCAAATAATGAGCACACTTCATGAAAATAACATGCAAGTTCACACACTATTACCATCTCCTCAGTTTGCACTTGCATGCCTTTCCTAAATTTCATGTGTTATGGCTAGTGCTCCAACTTCATATCTTTCAACATTGGTGTGGTTTTGTTGAAAGTATTCTAAATAAATACCTTCCAATGAGTAGCTTATATTTGTGATGTCGTGTTTATCTTTCTTCTTATGAAATTGAAATGAAGATTCTTATGTTCTTTGCATCACTTTTGATGATCCCATACATACTTCAAAATGACCTTTTTTTTAGATCATATTGCCCTCATTACCATTTTTAAATGTCTCCTTTGCATTTCTGATATCATTATTAAGCATTATTGTTGTTGTAGATTAAATATAAGTAATATTCACACCCTTATGTTGCTTTTTCTATTGTTTCCATCTTCCTATGTTGCTCTTGTAATATTGATTCTAGAAGCTTCTACATTGTAATATATATTTGAAGTTGTCCCTTGACTCATGAACTACGTGAATCTAAATCCCTCTACAATGTTATCTATTGGTCTACACAAGTGCATTGGGCTCTTTTAAGTACACTGGGCTATTTATAACTTCCATATAATAAGGATATTATCTACAATTACATTTACCCTATAGTATACTTTGACACATCTATTGTGATTGCCATTTGGCACAAATGGTTGATATGACTAGTGTAAAATCTATTTGCATATTCCAGGCCACTTACTGATGTTCTTTGCATTTTACTCTACAAGGTTGGCCTGGGGTATCTTTAGGACAAGGAGCAAGTTAATGCGTCTAGATAGTTTGCATATGTAGCCCTGGTTGGTCTATCACATCCTTGAGCTTATTAACATGCTCCAACATATTCTCACCCACTTGCACTTTGATATGCAAAGATTCTTGAGCAATGTGAGTTGCTTAGGCATCAATTTTCTCTCATATAGTTTTGCAAGTTTTTTTAGCCTTTTGAAGTTGTCTTTGATATAGTTATTCACCTTATAGGAGAATATTGAAGATACCAAACAAGAATGGAGTGGGATCTACCATCCTTCTCATTCCATTTGGGAATATATTTTTGCTTGGAAGCGTTAGCCTCGGGTGGTATTTCTTGTCCTATGACAACTCCTCATGACCCTTGATGAATATGTGTTCCATAGAGAGAAGACATCCTCGAAATTGTCCAAAGTGAGTCCATCTACATCTACTGCGACTAAGTAGGAAATAGGATTTGTAGATAGTTAGCATTGGCAGGTTCTATGTTTGATCAATTTTTAATGGGTTCGAATCAACCATAGCTCGTATACCATGTTGGAATGTGGCCTTCTCATCACACACGAGTTGTGAATAAAAAAATAACTTTTGGTCTTTGCTCACTAAAAAAATCTTTGCATAGACGTTATAGTGATTTTAATAGAAAAATAAAGGATGATGGGGGGGGGGGGAGAGAGAGAGAGAGAGAGAGAGAGAGAGAGAGAGAGAGAGAGAGAGAGAGAGAGAGAGAGAGAGAGAGAGAGAGAGAGAGAGAGAGAGAGAGAGAGAGAGAGAGAGAGAGAGAGAGAGAGAGAGAGAGAGAGAGAGAGAGAGAGAGAGAGAGAGAGAGAGAGAGAGAGAGAGAGAGAGAAGAACATATTAGCTAGACAATACACTAGATCACATCAACTCAAAAGAAATTGATTAAAACTCATAGAATCCCTTCACACTTCATTCATCACAATTTTTATCAGCTCTTTATAGATTTTTATATGAAATGTTTCCATATCCTACATGTAAGAAGTAAACTATACAAACATAATGCAAAATTATAGTACTCATAATGGTTTTACATGAGGCTAAAATGAGTTGTGTTCATCATTTCATATTTTATTTTTAATGAGGATTATTGAGGTAATTTTTTTATATTGGATGACTAGGTTAAGAGGTTTGAACTCTATCACAATGTTGACCATGTGGCGAAAACCTTTTCAAATCATATATATGATTTCCTAAAAGAAGATATAGCAATGATAGTGAATTGTGGCAAGAATTGATCAAAGCTTGACAATCGAATTCAAGCTGTCATTAGCTATTGAGATTTATGATATGTGCAAGTACTCCGAGGTAGATTGATTGAAAACAGCAACCATTTTGGTATGCTCTTAGTGGTGTTATTTTGATTGATACACTTTGAAGATCACTTGCTTTGTGCCATTTTGATTTTTTTTTTTTTGATAAACATGGATTTGACCACCCAATCTTTCCAAGAGTACATCAGGCACATGCATAGGCAAATTATGCTTAGAACCCATGTCTAAGTATATACCATGTAATGATAAAGTGTTTTCTTTTATGAATGAGAGGTGGACCTTGGAGTTGCGTGTAGAAGCTATGTTTGGATAAACTGGTTAGTACTTTGAATTAATGATAGATGAGAGATGATACTTGACAAAGGACGACCTAGTCTTAAATGAAAATATTATGGATGGATGCAGAGTTTGGTAGACACCACTATGTTGTTCAAGATATTGCATGGTTGCTCTAGAAGTTGGGAAACAAAAATAAAAGAGCATCAAGTGGAACATATTTTACAATTTTAGGTTGTTTTAAACACGATGAAGCACAACCCTTATCTAGTTATCCCTATAATCACATGGAATCATGGAGAATTGAATTTTTAATAGTGTAGACAATTTAGAACCTAATGGATTTGTAAATATATCTAGGTATGTCTTTTAGATCCTCACATCTTCAACACATTTGATATTCTCACAAATATAAAAAGAGTGCAATATCTTCAATAATAAGATTCTCCCAACCTATGTTGGAAAGAAAATAATGTCAAACAGAAAATGTTAATGGATGGTCTTTTTTCTTACCTGCAAAATATCGAAACGTCCTTGTAACCAATGGAATCTCTACTACACTTGCTTGCTCAAAAGTCTTCCCACTATCAAGTGTTTCTAAAGCCGCAAGCTCGTCATTGTACTTTTCAAGAAGATCTGCATACCTATAAATGATTTTTGACCTTTCCTGCAAATGGCAAGCATAGCTCTCATAATGATATTCATGTTAAATATATATAATCTCATGACAACATGGCTAAGAATCAACTCACAAATGAAGAGAAATTACAAGAACAAGGAAAACTTGATAAGTTTTGTGCTATCAACAACTGTCCATGCTATAGCACTTTTATTGAGAGACACATCCAAATAAACATAGATTGAACTTGGATTTACTAGCACCATCTATAGCTAGCAACCATGTGTACACCATGAACAAATCATTGGGACTAAAACAAAGAAAATAATTTTAAGTGGGTGGCATAATTTGTGATTTTCAAGAAGCCATCACTTATCATTAACATCCACATTGTTGGTTATGCATCTTATCTATGCTATAATAGTTTTTATCACAAGATTTTATATCTCAATGTCATTCTACTCCATATTTTCATCTTTGATTGCAAAACATATAGATTTACTCGCAAATATGAAAAGGAAATTAAAGCAGTTTGATTGAGCCCTTCTACATCCATGTCTATGGTCTCTTGATGATACTCTTATCTATATAATTAGCTCGTATAGAGGTAATTTAACCTATCTTTCATATTGTATATTGATCCATAGGCTTTATACTCTATAAAAAGAGTTATTCATGACCAAAAGTCATCAAACACACTCACTTTTGAGGTTTTGGATCCCATTATAGTACCAAAAGATTCATTGCACCCTGTGAACATGTATGCAAAGTTATTAACTCAAACTCATGAAAAAGTGGAAAAACCATTAAAAAAATTATGTTCTTTTGACATTTTTTTTACTTTCTCGGCATGTACTTATGATAGATCACAAGCACATGCAAGCGCAATTATATACTAACTACTATAATTTGACCTCACACAAGCATTGAAAATTTCGATTGTGCTCTATATCGTCTCTTACATAACATTATTGTAAAGATCACCAAGTATAGATTCTTAAGATCTTGTTGCATATGCCAAAAGGAGTTTTGTGGAGCTAAACCACCACATCCATTAGAAATTGAAAGTCAAACTCCAATCAGCTTCACCCCACCCCAAGCCACAGTGACTGCATACAAGATAGAAAAGAGATTTTTGTCAACTGAATATTAGAAATTGGGTGTGAAGGATGGCGAGGTCCTATAGGTGTGAAAGTTTTCAACTAGTTTAGTCAAAATTGCTACATTTGTTTATATGTCATTTAAAGCCAATTTCATATTAGACCCTAAACCTACTCTTGGGTCAACCCTAACCCTAAGGATGCTGCCAAACAGTATTTAAGGCATGGTAGCCGCTTGAAATTTTAATTAACTAGTTACTTTCTAGGCTTGTTGCTCATTTGCATTTAGTTGTTTTTCTTGTATACGTCTATTGAGGTTCGCATAGCCTTTTATTTGTTCTATGACCAGCATAGGTTGCAGTTAGGGATTTTGACTTTTCAAAGTTATATTAGTCTAAAAGCATTTGAATAAACACTTTTTGAAAGTGTAGAAAAATGTAGAAGTCAAGCTTTAGTAGATGCATTCAAAGTTGGGTACATTGAATCTAGTCCCAAAAATAGTAGGGTTTTCATTATGGAGGGACACCAAGTGGGAATTTAGGTTTTGGACCTACTATAAAAGGATGTAACTCATGGGAAGAGGGATCACTCTCTTTATCTCTCTCTTATCTCATTCATGCTTATACATGGTTCTCTTGGGTTCTATTATCCATTGATGGACTATACTTGTGATATCTTGCAATTCTATGTGTAGAATGCTCATTAAATGCTATTTTCAGATCCACACATGTGAAATACAGTAGCTTACTGTTATTGTATGGACAACAACATTAGTTTATATTTTGGTTCATGTTTGATCAAGATCTATTAGAGTTTGCATCTCATTCTTAGAGTAGATGCCGATTTTTCTACATTGGCAAGATTGGTGATATGTTGTCTTTCTAATCCAATGTCATTTTATGGATTTAAATTTTAATTGATCTGAAATCTTTCACATGGTATAAGAGCTTGTGTTTTAGTTTATAAAGGAAACATCTATCAATGATTTTGAGAAGATATCAATGCTAGAGCATGCTAGATTGGATTCTACATCAAAATCGAGTTTCTTGCATATGTAGATTGGATCTTTTGTAGATCAAAACTCTATTTAGGGTTATAATCTTGATCAATTTTGATTTTCACACTTAATGTTGGATTTGGCCGATTTTTAGAGCATTGGAAAAGCCTAAGCGATGGCTACAAGATTGCATATCAAGTTTTAGGAAATTGCATGTAGAAATTGAAATAATCATTTTTTGTGATTTTCTTAAAACCCTAATTTTGATTGGATCTCTAGAAGATGAGGTTACTGAACTTCATTTTCAGAGTGTGTTTCAATCTTAGGAAGTAGCAAGAGTCATTAGATTGAGGATAGATCATAGGTTGATCAAGATTTCATTATTCTATGTGTTGATTTGCTTGGTATAAGTGCTAGAAGAGAATTGAGTAGTTTCATATGTTTGTGATTTCCTTTTGAAAACATTTGTTGTTGTTCAAAGGAGTGCTTTGTGCATTGGAACAGGTTGAAAGAGAGGATTAGGTCATTGCTACATGGCTACATCAAGTGGAGTCATGTTGGAAGCCAATGATAGGCTTACCTCAAGTAACTATTCATTGTGGAAAGTGAGGATGGAATCACTTTTTGAGATGAATGATATTTTGGATATTGTTGTAGGTTTGGAGAAGAGACCAACAACACAACAAGATCAAGTGAGGTATGACAAGAGGGCCAAGAAGGCTCTACACATAATAAAGATGAATGTTTTCAATGAGCTTCTCAAGTTGGTAAGAGTACTTCATCAAGTGAGGCTTGGGAAGCTTTGAAGAAGCTTTATGAGTCCAAGTCTACTTCTAGAGTGTTAACTCCTATAAGAAAAATCTTTTCTTGTTTGCAAAAGAGTGAAGAAAATACAAATACTTTTATTTTGAGACTGAAAGCACTGAATGATGAGTTAGCTTGCATTGATGAGAGCATTAAGGAAGAAGAGCGTGTTCAAGTTATTCTTAATGATTTGTTGGATGCTCATGCTAACATTGTTAAAAGTCTTGCTATTCAAAAGAATTTGCCAAGTTTGATTGAACTTCAAGATATCTTTATCAATGAAAAATTTAGGCTTCAAGTAAGAGGTGGATCCTCATCAACATCTCGAGTTAAAGACTGGCTATGTTCATGAAGGGCAAATTCAAGGGCAAAAGCAAAAGTAAGAGGTCTAAAGGGCAAGATCAAGGGAAGGCTTCTTCAAATGGCAAAAAGAAAATACCCCACATTCGATCAAACGGTTTTATTTTTCCCATATCGCGACTAGGTACTAAAACACACCATTGATCATCAGATCTTTACAGTCCGAGAATTTTCTTTCCGAAATTACTGATGTCCCATACCATCAGCTTTTCCTTCCAGAAAATCCTTAACCGTCTTATCTGATATTCTAGAGATCCACTGATCATCTAGCTGTCCTATAATCACTATAGGATATTATATCTTGTTCCCAAACACTGGAGAATCCATTTATTTGGATGACTGACATGCCCATCAGATGGATACCACAAATCCACACCTGATCTTGATTTAGATAGAAGAATTAACATGGTTCAATATTATATTCTGACCCTTTCTGGTTAATGATAAGCTTCGAATCCCCCTGGATCCAAGAGCATTAACTCTAGGGACAAGCTTCTATCAATTAACAGATCCAATGTAATCCATGTATCAGATTCTACTTCTAACATCACAATTGACATCCAAAACTGCAGATAACTTAATGGTCACAAAGATATCAGTTGTGAATTCAACTAAATGAATTCTATCCAAGAAAATAATAATTGGTATTAAGCAATTATTTACTAGGATTTACCTAAAATCCTAGCTGCGAAATATATTTCTCGATCACACTTACTACCTCTGATGTCCACTCTTCTTCCCTCCTTAGAATTTTCAGTTTTCTGAAAATCTATTTCAGCTGAGGTACCAAGAAGACGTTACGACATTAGTGTTTAAAATTAATTATTGTAGGAAAAAATCTGAAATAATTTTATTTCTATCCTATACCTGGGCTGAATAACCGATCAACTACAAGTAAAAAACACTACTAGTCTGATCTTTTGAAAGAGTTCTGTCATCACTCATTTTACTAGGCCATTTCATATTGTTTAATGGTTTTAATCTCAATTTTGACGAGTATATTGCATAAACTTGTACTTGACCCACTTCCAATGATTAGTATCAATTAGAAATATACCAGGTAGACGAAATCACTGCCCAGTTACTTGAACTCCTAATTAGCTTCGGTATGGAGGGTCTTGCTGCACGTTACACTTCTATCTCTAAAATTAAATACGATTATTTTAAAGGGACTTCTTTGGATGATGCAAATAGCTATGTTTTTCAATTCGAATCAATCGCTAATGCGAATAACGAGGGAACTGACGTAGACAAACTACGAATTTTTTTTTTTTTGGTTTGCTAAGAAAGCAGACGCGCATATGGTACAATCAAGTTGAACCAGGCCGTGTAGGAACCTGGTACTTGTTGAAAGATGCGTTTCTGAACCAGTTCAGAGAGATCGGTTACAAATCTGCCTAGTGTAATGGAGTTGAGGGATTTGAAGGGCTCAAGTTGTAGCCCTTCACATTGTATATGAAATTGCAAGGTGGTACCTTGTCTTATTTTAATTTGTGAGGCCGTGAAAAGTAATGGATACTTTGTGCCTATTCTGCCCACTTTTTGAACAAAGTAAAAGCAGGATAGACATCTGTTTTCTTTTTTTTAAAATTGCTACCCATTCCAGCCTACGCGTCAAGTGTCAGGCGTTAGGCTACCACGTGGCAACGTTAGGTGGTTGGAAAAAGTCAAACTGCTCATTATGCTTCATAATGAGCATGTGAAAATTTTCAAGTATCCATTAAGCAATGGAAAGCGTCGGGCATTGGCCATTCTGCCCGATAAGGATTTTTGAAAATTTTTAGGCTCCGAGCGTCGCGTAAAATTTTTTGAAAATCCTTATCGGGCAAAATGGCCTGTGTGCCCGGCCCATAAAATGCCTTTCCACCTAAGGCAGATCCCTGCCAACCCAACGTCCACGTTGGCTGAAAAATGATGTGGCAGGATGGCCACAAACCAGGTCAGTAGCCACCTATCCTATTCCCCCCCCATCCCCGCCGGGCCACCTGTTGCAGCAGGCCGCAGGGTCGCAGCAGGCAAGCGCGGGCCATCACCCGCGGCCGTACCGCCTCCGCGTGGGTTCGTGCAGCTGCGCGGGACTGTGCGCCCCCCCCCGTTTTTTTTCCTCCAAAAAATAACAAAAAAAAGGCAAATATGTGAACCAATTTTGGAAAGCTTTGCAGACCATTCATTAAAATAGAGTCTGATGAGAACCCCATTCCACACCAGGAGAAGTAATTTGTTTGACAACAGCAACATTGATGTTTGATACACAGTAAATGGGAGGAAAAAAAGAGAAAGCCTTACATAGGAACTCATTCTTGGCCATGGACCTTTGTCAAACGCCTCTCTAGCAGCTTTGACTGCCCTGTTTACGTCTTCCTGATCACCCTCGGCTACATTGGCTATAACTTCTTCTGTTCGTGGATCCAATGTTGGAAACGTTTTCCCTGAGATTTGAACATTTATTAGACATCTTTCTTACTTTGTGTGCCCACATGCGTAGCCAAATTTCCTATGCATGCACGCACAACGCACACATGCATGCCATGATCACTAGCCAAAACTCTTTCAAATGTACGTTATCTTTCCAGTTTCTTTGCCTGTTATCATGTAAAACAATTGGGTTATGATTCATAATTACTTACAATGTGACAATTTGTGAAATCGTTTATTCTATATTTCTGAACTTCCATTGAAGACAATATATCAAATTTTCAGGCCCGTTGGTTAAAATCTGTATAGCTATTCAGCTCTTAAAAATTTCTCACAAGATTCAGACGACCATTCTTTGTTGCAAAATTCCTGGATCTCTTGCAATTATGTATTTCTAGGCGATGCCTAAGAGTTAGTCCCCATGACCCATAAACAACAATTCTATCCATCAATCCATCCAAAAGTTCTGTCCCCGTAAAACAGATGAGAAGCCTGTTTCTGAGAAGAATGGCTTTGGGCCCTTCTACCCACCTTCTCAATGCCCTCAGCTCCAGAATAGTGAACCGGGTCTCCATGTTTCCTGTCCATGGGGATGTGCTCTAACCCCTTCAGTTTCCTTATAGTCTCATAACTTTTCCACTGAAGAATGGCAGTAGACCTGGGACAAGCATTACTAGTAAAAACCAGAATACAGGAAGGTTCAATTTTGGGAGAAAATATATCAGAGAACCAACATAAACTGTAGACGTACAAGGAGCTTCAGGTAAAATTCTGGATCGTTCAATTTTAGATTAGAAAGGAAAGGAGTGCAAAATAAAGGGCTGCAATACTGTCAATTCTAAAATGAAGGACCAGAAGAGGCAAGTGCAGAGTGTAGAAAATATTTGAGTCTATGCTGATTTTGATACAATCTTCCTTCTTTTGATGCAATCTTTTGCTTACTCCGTGGTCTCCTAACTATTTTCTTGCTGGAATGTAGTACTTGCCACAAGTAGTCTGAAATGTTAGTGTTTCCTCTGTAAGGTAATCCTATCTATACAACACTGTTTCATGCTGATGTCTTGAAGTCTGCCTGTACCTTCGCCTTCTCTTATGGAGTTGAGCTACGACTTAAATAAGCGTAGTAAGCGCGTCTATTTCGAATTCTCCCTCTATGCTTTGCACTGTTGCTTTATGAAATGTTTCTTCGCTTTTTCACGATCTGGTTTCCATCGGGTAATTGTGACATAGGCAAGAAGACTTAATTCCGCAAAGTCACGGCATCCTGGCCGGAGCTCTGTAGTCTATCTAATCTTCGTTCTAGTTTTGACTAGCAAAGTTACAAGAAAACAACCCTAAGCTGAAGCCTGCCATTCAGACGAAGTTAGATCTAGCACTAGCATGCCATCCAAGACGTTTTTGAAAAACTCAGAATACTTCAAAACATTTTAAGCGGAAGTGAAGGTGTATTGCACGCCGTACAATAACAGCTCATTTGACTCGTCAACACGAATTATATGCAACTATGCAAAAAAAAAACAGCCAAAAATTCAATGAATGCACATTGGATGCCCATTATTTTGGAATAAGCCGATTTCGATATACTTCATTCCTAACTTCTTAGCTTGGCAGAAGAATAGTCTGTGGGATAATTTGATCATCATAGTTGCCCGTATCCTCTATGACTTAGCTTATCAGAAACAAAGGATTTTGATCACAATGTTGGAGATTAGAGCTCTTGTTAATATGTAACACTTTATTCTGCCCCCAAAAAATACAACATCTTTCCGGTCCCCTCAGCAGACCAATCTGCTGCTTTTGAATTATGCAATGGGGTTTTGTGTAATCACAAAGATATAAAGGAATGCTACATCTTAAATCTGATACTACTTCAATTTTTATTGAGTCTCTACCAACAGATTCCAAACATAACTTATCACAATCCACCTAAAAGCGAGAAACCTGAAATATTTCGGTTTGCATAGAGCTAATAAGATAAAAGATGGAGAAAGTCAGAGCTTAGTGAGATCAAAATAGTGCTACAGAGGGAGTCAAAAGATAGAATGATGCATGTAATCGCGGAAAATACTAGACGAAGCTCTCCCAGATATCCTATTTTACCATATTATTCGTCCTCACCTTCATTTGAGATATGCATACGGCTTCCGAATAAGGTACGAAAGATTGACAATTGTTGCTTAATATCAACCTTTTATGGTCTTCCTTCTTTTAGCAAATCTAAAAATTAGTAGCAGAAATTAGAATTAAATCTCGAATGGGTTTTAAGCTTTCCGATCAAATTGCTTCTGGCTGCCATAGACTGAATAGACTACAAATGTATACAAGTATCACTTCTGATGCCAAGCTAGTTGCTACACAGTGCACACACAGTACAACATCGCTATAAATACTTTCAGTTTTATGTGATGTCGCAGTCAGGAACAAATAATACCTGAAAGAGCATCGACAAATTCTCCATTGATGAGGAGCTTTGTGTGTTGCACTTCCACGGGCGCCTTCAATGGTTCTTCTTGTATTTCGCTAGTCACTGCAAAGCTCCGATTAGCAATCCAACTGTTTCCAAGTGATCTTGGGAGATCTGCGCATCATAATTGGAAGATCGATCAATCCTAATATGTTGTTGAAGAAATTGTGCAGCGGTTTCGCCAATAACAAGCGACTGAATAGAACAAATTATTAGAAGACCACGAAACAGAGAAAAGAGAATGAAGGAATGAAGTAAGTAGAACAGGAATTCAGCAGTATAAATTCGGATAAAGGGTACGAAAGTGCCGATAGCAAAGCTACAAGTCCTAAAAAATTGAAATCACAACATCGCATGCATAGATGAAACAAAAGAATCTATATGAGGAAAGTGTGACCTTTACAGCAAAGATGCCATAATTGCCTATGCATCGCTCCCAATGTGAATCATAAGATAATCATAGAGGAGCAAATTCCAGATCAGTACTGATGTTGCAAGGCATTGTCTGACGAATGATGAAGCAAAAGTGAAGATGGAAAGACAAATTTTGCCAATAAAACAGACAGGAGTTCATGCTGGACATCTGGTGATTGACGCAATGAAATTAGTAGATTAAATTAAAGACCTTAAAAGAGATTGCAGCTAATGAATCACCAAAATAAAAAAGCGACCATGTAAAGTTCAATATTCATAGCTCCAAAGTCCAATCTCAGATTAACAAGAGGTCTACAAGATTGATTTTAGGCATTCAATAGACTTCTCAAGTTCAGAAATAAACTGGAATTTAACATGCTTACAGGCTAGCCAATTTCACAATTTCAAACTTTTTCTTCTGATGCTATTTGACAATTGAAAGATCCTATATTATGATTGAATCATCTAAAAACAATACCAAGAGCATCAAAATGCTCATGCATCACTTAATTGACAGCTTATATCACTTTTAAACGTCCCAAACTATGCAAGGAGCTCACAATTACAAGGGGATGATGCGATATAACGTGAGAGCGTAGATGTGCAGAGCGAAAGACGGGATAGAAGAGAAGGGAGGCCTCGCGACGCCATCGTAAACGATCAATCTACACTCTTCTGCCTATCAACGAGATGTCGTGTGTGTTCTTTCTTCTATGTGTGTTTGTCTCTCTCTCTCGTCTCGACGATCGATCGAGCGTAACTAGTACAAGACAGAGGGCGGCCATACATCATGCACAAAGAAAAAATCTACTGCGACAAGTCTAAATCGGACATTATTATTATTATGATTATTGTTTGGCGTCAAACTTGGGCATATGCTTGGCTTTAAATCAAAGCTCACACGACACCAATATAACTAATTTCTAAACTCTGTTCACTAGGTCAATGAATCTCTTGAAAAGTTAAAGTTCGAAGGAAGAGCCTCAAGGCTCAAAGCTTGGCAAGGACCTTTTGTTTTAAAGATGAAGGTAAAGGAAGTGCTTAAAAGCATTGAATTTTGGTTCTTAACCATGCTCACCAATGACCATTCTTGCATGTGAGACAATGGGCATAAAATACTTCTTCATTTTGTAGAATGATTATGCATATTATAATAACTAGTACCTACCTTCACATGCAAGTGGGGGGTGGGGAGCTAGGTAGAGAGAGAGAGAGAGAGAGAGAGAGAGAGAGAGAGAGAGAGAGAGAGAGAGAGAGAGATCACATGTTGCAATACTTTGTTTTCGGCCCTTTTTTTTTGTAAAACTTTAGGATATTAGTATATTTTCACAAATGTACAAATACAAAAGGTAAATGGCAACCATGAGGGTACACTATATAGAATTAACTATGAGGAGTATGTGCACACCACGCATGGAGGCAATCCAAGTGTACTAAATAACATTCAAACATTACATAGCAAGTTGTAAGTAGGCAGGAGCCAAGAGAGGGGACTTGGACCCATCAAAAACCTGTTCATGTCAGAAAGTTAGAGGGGAGCAGTCCCTAAGCTGCGAATCATCTAGTAGGATGGTGTCGACTGCTAGTGGGGGAGGGGATCCCCAACGATTGATAAGATTTGCAAACTCCACCCAAAGATATTCAGAATGCCCATAATACAACATGTAACTTGTGTTCCCAATTCGTACGGCTTGTCTCAACTGTTTTTGTCATAATATTGCATAGAATCTTATAAGAAGATTTTGCTTGCTCATTATCCGTCGAATAGTATGGAGTACTAAACTAATGAATCACAAAAAATTCTTTCACTAAGCACTTAATTGTTTCATTAAAAAAATGGGTACGAGAATCGCTCATGATCTCAACAAGACAACCGATTCTAACAATGATGTTCTCATACAAAAAACTTGGTGGTCGATTTTGCATCAGCAACCTGCAACAACTCTTGCTTCAACCCATTTGGTCATGTAATTTCTCGCTACAATGATGTATCTAGCTTGAGTACCTCATGCTGTAGGATGTATAGGACCAACATAATGAAGTCCCCATTTTTCAAATGGTACTTGTGCTAACAATCGATCCCATGATTCATAATTCTATTTTGTTGGTCAACGTGCACGTTGATAAATATCACGAATTTGAATGTACTTTTCTGTATCCTTATGAAGCGAAACCACCAACATCATGATTGCAAAATCTTGTGAACAGTAACATCAGTTGCAAAATGACATGTCCCCATTCCATCATTTGATAGCATGATTAAATCAGGTACTTCGTGTGGTAGAATACATCTCAAAAGAATATCATCAGCACCTCATCGATACAACTGTCCAACGATCAATTGATAAGGTTGTGCTTTTACAATCAATCTTTGTTGCTGAGATTTGGACAATGAGTCATTGAGTTAACTCATCATCAAATAGTCCACAATATCCGTTGCCCATTCAAGTATTTCTTCAACATAAAATAATGCAGCATTTGGTATAGTTGATTTGTATTTTCATTAATTGGTGTTGATTGTATCCTTGAGACATGATCGACAAGGTAATGTTGTTTACTCTTTTGGACCACAACTCAAAAATCAAACTTAGATAGTAAAAGTAACCATCTTGCATATGTCCACTATTGCATGTCTTGTTCATTAAATACAAGAAAGGCTGATGATCAGTATGAAATGCAAAGTGTATTGCCATAAAAAATGTCGAGTTTCTTAACAGAAAATACCATACCCAAAGCTTCATGCTATATTGTGGAGTAGTTGACTTTAGCATCATTGAGTTAATGACTAGCAAATCTGATAGGAAAGTCTTTATTATCTTCGCCAAGCTGAATTAAGATAGATGATCCAATAACATATTTTGTTGCATCGGTATGCACATGAAATTCTATAGTCCAATTAGGCACTTGTAATAAGTGCAGAAATTAAGGCATTCTTCAAGATTTCAAACGACTAATCCAATGCCTCAATTGTTCAGAGATTAAGTTTTTTAGCTTTCCAGTGCTGTAGGCTTGGATTGGACATGAATTGCGACAACGTGCTTACAACATATGCTAGATCAGGACGTGTGCAAATCATAGAGTACATGAGAGAACCTATATAAGACTGATAAGGGTACTTGCACATTTCTTGCTGATCTGCCTTTGTTCTAGGACACATGTCTTTGGATAGATTGCATCCTGGATCCATAGGAGTGTCTATGGGCTTACAATCCTCCATGCCGTATCTTCGAAGTACATTAATTAAGTAGGATTGCTGGCTTATGGTGATCCTTCTACTCGCGCGATCTTTGTGAATCTCCATTCCAAGTAGGTAATGGATTGGAAATAAATCAGTCATCTCAAACTCTGACGAGAGTAAAGACTTAGTTTCTTGAAACAACTAATTTGAATTGCTGATGATTAGGGAATCATCAACGTATAGTGCTATTATAACATAGCTTGGCCCCTTTGGTCTTAGATACACATTTGAATCTACGGTGTAGGAGGTAAAATCATGCTGCAACAAGAAGTGATTAATTCTATCATATCAGGCCCTGGGAGCTTGCTTAAGACCATATAAGGCCTTATGCAATTTACATACCAGATGCTCCTTGCCTTGAAGGATGTAACCTTCTGGTTAATAGATGAATATCTCTTCTTGTATTTTTTTTTGTAAGAATGTCGTCTGGACTTCCATCTGGTGAATGTCCAGATCTTCTGCAGCAGCTATAGCCAGTAAAGTACGAATAGACTGATGCTTTACCACTGGACTAAAGGTCTTAGTGTAGTCTATCCCATATACTTGTTCAAAGACTTTAACCACCAGTCTAGCTTTCCATTTGGATATGGATCCATCTGGCTTAAGCTTCAGCTGAAAGATCCACTTGGAGTCAATTGCTTTTTACCAGAAGGAGGATTGACAAGACTCCATGTCTTGTTCTTCATTAGAGACTGATACTCAGCATCCATGGTAGCCTTTCAATCGTCTGCATCGGGCATTGACAAAGCTTTTGCAACTGTGGCGGGTTCATCGTGATTGAGGAACGCCTGTGAGACAAAATGATCAGGTTGCTGTCGTTGTCTTGCAAACCTTCGAGCTGCAGGTGCTTGAGTGGATGATTCTCCTTGGTGAATGATTGGGATCGTAGTATCTTGTGGTTGAACAATCGTGGGACTGGGCCCATTGATGGTAAGCGGAGTTGTCGGGCCAAAATCCTTTGTCTGAACAATCGTAGGTCGTTGCCTAACGATGGATGGTGGAGCTGCTATGGGATACTCTTGTATCGGCTGCTTCTGCTTGAAATCATCATACTTGTCTTCAAGAAAGACAACATCACGGCTGACTGAGATCTGACCTGAATCAACATCATAAATGTGATATGCTTTATGCGACGTTGAGTAGCCGATGAAGATGTTCTTACAACTTACTGGGTCCAGCTTCTTCCTCAGATCAGATGGCATTTGTGCATAGCAGAGACATCCGAAAAAACGTAGATGTTTCAAGCTTGGTTTGTAGCCGTAGTAGGCTTCAAATGGTGTCTTGGAATCAATTGCTTTTGTGCTAGAGTAGTTTGGCAGATAGCAGGCCATAGAGATTGCTTCTACCTAGAATGTTTGAGGTAAATGGGCATTGGCTGTCATGGATCATGCAGCTTCCAATAGTGTGCGGTTCTTGCGCTCAGCTACTCCATTCTGCTGAGGAGTGTAGCTTGTAGTAAACTGATGGTGCACGCCATATGAAGATAGATGGTCCTTCATCTCAGTTGGTAGGTACTCTCCCCCTGAATCAGACCGTAGGGCCTTGATTTTCTGACCAGAGTAATTCTCAGCATATTGCTTGAATTCTTTGAAGCACAATGAATGTTGTTCTACCCTTGTCTTCTTGTCCTTGAAGCCTTTCTTCTTCTTGGACTACTGCTTGGTTGAGTAGAGTGCCATGGATTTGGTACTCATTGACGTGGACAAGCTTTTTCTCCATTCAGGGATACAATGGCAAGTGCTTTGCCATCCTTTGCTTCCCATGTTAGAAGCAATTCAAGTTCTACCGGCTTGGGTATTGAACCATTTGCATACTCCCACAGCTCTTTTTCGATCAGGATCATCCTTATCTTGAACTTCCACATGTGGAAGCCATCTCCGTTGACTTTATTGATCAAGCGGATCTCTGAGGTTGAACCTTCCATAGTGATCGTGTAGCAGAGATGAAACACAAATAGAAAGAACAGTTCTATAGAGTTAAAATAAGTCCTAGATACCACTTGTTGGAATTGTGGTTGCTCTGTTGGATTTGTGGTTGCTCTGATACCACTATTGGAATTGTGGTGTTGCTCTGATACCACTCCTGTCGGAGAAAAATAAATTGTTATAACCACTAGCAAGATCATAGATTACTTGGAGAATGGAGTTATGAATAGTTCTTTATGTGAGGAATCAGATTATCAGTGTAGGAGTCATAGACTGCCGTGAAAGAGAGATTGCAAAAATAATTAGGCATTTGAGACAACCATGCAATCCTCTATTGTTGATAACTTGATTCAAAACAATTGCTAAGGTTCTAAAATAGATCTCTCTCTCTCTCTATGATCACCAACTCTGAGGAGTCAACTACTGATAAAAAGGCATTCTCCGCTATCTGACCTCACGTATCAAAATCCTCTCATATATCATCAATCATCTTTTCAATCGCTCAATTACATGTATATATACAAATCAGCTGAAAAGATCTTGTACTAACTTAACTTTACAATTACAAGATTAATTAGCAGTTGTAAAACTGATCAATGAATCAATTCATTGATGGAGCGTGAAAGCTTTCAATTCTGATAGCAACAGTCTGTGTATTTCCAACAGATTGGAAATGCAATGCCCTTTGGCCTTTTGGTCGTTTCCTTTACCTGAGGGCATCCAAATGGGTGACACTTATCCCACAAATGTCGAAGGTGATTGATCAGTGAGATACTTAGTTAGATGACAAGCATTTATTGTAATTAGATATAGAGATGTGGTGTATAAATACATCGTCAAAGCACATTTTACATGATGCTCCGTCCATGAGACATATTATTTGAGCTTCCTAGTAATGCCGTGTTTTTGGATTGTAATTGCTATTTTATTGTGCTTCAGTGTAATATACCAACATCATGCTTTTCTATCTATGTATAACGTAGATGAATGCTTGTTGTGATTGAATGCACTTTATTGCTGTTTGATAGCATTTGTTCACTCACTCTGATAAGAACATGGACGTCTACGACTCCTCAGTTTTTTATCAAATGATGGCTATCTTTGACGCTTGAGGAACTTGCGCTATCACACTGCTATTTCAATCTATTTCAGAACTAAACTTCATATTGAATTTGATTTTCAGTAATACCACACACACACACACAAACCATTTCTAATCTCTTTGGCGGACTGTACTCTCATTTTTATGAGTATGAACTAATTTTTAAGATCCTGTTGGGCAACTAGAAAAGCTGTGATTATACTTAGCATAAGATTTCTATTAGACTGTTTTTGCATCTAGCAGTTGATTGTAATGGGAGAGCTGTTCTGCAATATTCCTGCTCTCTTCTCCATTCATGTTCTTCGCACTCCCTTGCTACATCAGATTGGTATCAGAGCGTAGCTCATATAAACCAAGAGATTAAGTGTGTTCTATTTGTATTACTATTAGTATGTCTCATATAGGTAGCTCTTCTTCTTCATCATCCAGCAAAGCTAGAATTATTGACAAGTTCAATGGTTCTAGCTTCTACATTTGGAAGTTAAAACTCCGGATGATGTCGATAGATAGAGATCTTTGGAATGTACTAGAAGGTGCTGACTTGAAACTAGAAGATGGTGATCAAGCAAAGGCATGGAAGATCAATGATCAGAAGGCCTTAGTATGCATCACACTCAATCTGGCTGACTCCCAATATCCCATGTTACCACATGCAAAACCTCTAAGGATGCACTAGATTTGTTATCAAATCTCTATAGACTCATGATGTAACCACTAGATTACATCTGAGAAGGAAGTTCTCTACTCTTAGCATGTCTGATTTTACTGCCATCACTTCTCACATCAATAGTTTCAAGTGTTTATTAGATCAGTTATCAGTTGTAGGATGTTCGATTCAAGATGCATGACCTTGCTTTCTTCTCTTCCAAAGTCATATGAGCACTTTGTGGTGATGATTTCCACACAACCCAACCTCACTCTTCAAAAGGTGATTAGTCACCTACTTCAAGAAAAAATGTGGAGAAAGATTAGCAGCCTGTCTATCAAAGACAAATCCATGGCTCTATACACCAAGAAGATCCAAGAGATCAATTCATCTACCTCGGTAATTCAAGCACCATACGCGTGGAAGACAAAGGAACAATGAAGATCACTTTCAACAAAGATCTTTCTATTTGTGTTCCCAACAGCCTTCATGTTTCTCAGCTATCAAAGAACCTGTTATCAGTCTCTAAGATAACTGATGAGGGCTACACTATCACTTTCTCATCTGAGCAATGTACAATATTCGAGGAAGATACTACTTTGACTACATGCACTAGATTTTTCCCAAATCACATGCCATCAAAACAAAGCATGTATTGGATCTTATACATAGCGATCTTTGTGGTCCAATGACAACCGAGTCTGTCCTTAGGAGATGCAATCTATTTTATCACTTTCACAGATGATTATTCTAGATGGTCTACAGTCATATTCAATAAGCACAAATATGAAGCCTTTGAATGCTTCAAGAGATTCAAGACCATGGCTGTGACACAAACATCTACAAAAGTGAAGGCACTCCGAACTGATGGTGGCGACAAATACCTCTGTAATAAGATGTCCGACTACATGGCTGAACATGGCATTAGAAGACAGTTCACCACTTCCTATTCACCTCAGCAAAACGGGATTACAGAAAGGAAGAATTGAACTCTTCTTAACTCAGCCAGATCCATGCTACATCAAGCACACCTACCTGTGAAGTTTTGGGCAGAAGCTACTGCCACAGCCTATTATGTGCAGAACAGATCTAGCACCAAAGCCGCCAACAACAAAACTTCTCATCAAGTTTGGCATGGGCACAAGCCTAGTGTCAGCCATTTAAAAATCTTTGGTTATTATATGTTTTGTTCAAATTCCTAAACAACTTAGGAAGAAGCTGGATCATAGGACAAATAAATGTATTTTCATTGGCTATCCTGATGAACATAAAGCTTATAAAGTTTATGATCCATCCACCAACGTAGTATTTTTCTCTAGGGATGTAATATTTCAAGAACATGCATACTATGATTTCAAACAACCATCGATAAACGATGCTATGTCATTTCATCCTATTTTACGTAGCATGGAATCTTCCAACGATAATGTTTCTTCTACAAAACCTGCAGCTACAACTATAGAAGCTGAGTAGTAGACATTACTTATCATCAGACCAGACCAATTTAGCTCGAGCAGATCTGAAAAAATTCAAGAAGAAGCATCATTGCATCATGGTCCACCAAATGTCTGCAGATCCTCACAGACTCGGAGGTATACACCTCAATCATTCTAGACTTCATCAAAAGAACCAGAGAGCCTAGCTGAAGCAATTAACTCCAAGGACATTGTGAAGTGGCAAGAAGCTATGGAAAGTGAGTACAACTCACTTTGACAAACCAAACCTGGACACTGGTCAACTTTCCCACGCACAAGAGAGTTATAGACAACAAGTGGATCTTCAAGAAGAAGATCAACTCTGATGGTTCCATTGCTAAATGGAAAGCACGACTGGTGGCTAAAGGATTCACTCAAGTCCAAAGAGTGGATTATCAAAAAATTTCAATCCTGTTGTCAAGATGCAGTCAATCAGGACTTTGATTGCGTTAGCAGCCACAGAAGATCTCAAAATGCGCCAAATGGATGTCAAGACAACATTTCTCAATGACAACGTCGAAGAGGAGCAGTATACCTTCTAACCGAAAGGATTCAAAGTCAAAGGCCAAGAGCACAAAGTGTGCAAGCTGCACAAAGCAATCTATGGTCTGAAATAGGCCGCAAGAGCATGGTTAGATAGAATCAACTCTTATCTCATTCAATTGGGATTTGCAAACAATTCAGCTGACTATAATGTTTATTCGAAGCATATAGGCACCAATTCAGTTCACATAGCTTTAACGTAGATGATGCATTTATTTTGTCTAATGACATTTCTCTTTTGCACACTACTAAGAGTGATCTATCAAAGGAATTTGACATGTCTGATTTAGGAGCTTTCCATTCTTTGCTAGGAATTCACATTACTAGAAATAGGCCTCAAAAGAAGATCTATCTCAGCCAGCAGACATATCTAAAAGGCATTTTAGAAAAATTTCATATGTCTAATTGCAAACCAATTGATACTCCAATGGATCCAAATGTAGTATTGATTAAACCTACTTGTGCTGATTTTGATAGTGAAGTACTCGACATAGTGAAATACCCTTATCATTCACTAATAGGACCTTTGATGTATGCAATGTTTCTGTACTAGACCAGATTTAGCATACACTGTTAGCACGTTAAGTCAATTCATGTCTAATTCTAGGATCTCTCATTGGAAAACATTAAAGAGAGTGATGAGATATATTCAGGGAAGTTTAGATGACATTTTATGCTATGATGGAAATGCTATCGACCCACTCGTTCATGGTGGAATCACACAGATCGAAAAACGAAGCAAAAGAATTCGTGACAAGATCAATCAGGCTCTACAACAAGATGAGACAAGACGAGACGAGACAAAACAAGATGAAATGAAATGAAACCTTAGTGAGGATTTACCCTTGTAGCCAAGTGATCACTACTGGTTGTATCACGTCTACAATCCTTTAGAGAGTATCCAGACAATGTTGATCTACGTTAACAAATTAATGCAACATTCAATGAGATCAAATCAAAGTGCGAAATAGAATGAACAAGCAAATCAGACACACGGATAGTAGCAAATGAATTTACATTCAAGATCATACAATCATCTAGAATAATAATGTGCACAACAGCTACAAAATTATCTATTGATGTTTCTGATGCAGATCCACGCAGTGCGTTGGCGTGAGAGGAATACAGTGTTCTCACGAATTTGAGTCTCGTTTACTAGCGGACCTATGGATCTACAGATCCTATGCAAAATTATCTTGCATGCAGGAGGATTTGTATGTGAAGAATTGCCAAAAATTGGCAAATCTAGCTTGATCAAAAACCATGTAGAAATTTGTAAATATTGTGTATAATTGAGTTCCACACATGTAATGCCAAGATGCCACGTGGTAACCCACTCCTAATATAGGTTAGGTCAAGTCAAGAGAGTTGGTCATGTCTATTTGGTGGTCATCCCTACTTCATAGGACCTACACCTAAGTTTAAGGTGAAAACTTGACCAACTAGCTACCTACCAAGCATAACTCTAGGATCTAGGCTAGGGTTTCATTTTAGGTCAAGTTAACTTCCTTATTACATGATGGAAATCCACCTACCTTCAAGAAGGAAGTCGAATTTGCTATGTATCCCCTCTCTCCATAGTGAGAAGATAGAAAGTTTTTGGAGCTCATTGGCAATCTCAAGCTAGTTCACTATGTACATTGAGTTTTTGTGATCCAAATGAAACCAAATCAATTTCTACTTGTTTCTCAGGTTTAAGGCCGTACTACAGCCTGTAGTACACAATGTGGGCTCGGATTTCAATGTTTATCAATGCTTTTGATTGTTAATGCTTGTTGTTTGCCAATCTGGATCAACTTTTTTGTGTCTAGTTTTTTGATTAGATGTTAAGCAAGCATCCAATCACTCTTGTGGATCTTTTGTAGATCCATTTATGGTCCTAAATTTCAGTACTTTCACATGGTATCAGATCCAAGTACAAGAGCATAAGGCATTGATCTAATGCAAATCCATTTTTAGCAAGTTTTGGTGCTAGAAACTAGTATTGAGAGGGCAAGCTAGAATCTTGATTTTGGTGAGAAGATTTGATCCCAAACTTGGTAGGGGTCTAAATCCATACTATCCACATGTGTGGGAACCTCTGAACCTACATTTAATGCATGATATTCATTTGATCCAGAAAAATTCAATTTGTGAGTTGTTGGTGTAATTTTTGGTGGAGATCCTACGATAATCTACCAAGATCATTTGCCATTGATTAGATTTGAATTTGTTTCATGGAATCTAATTAATCTAGGCTGATTTCAAGTCCTATTAAGGTTAAAAACAGGTCTTGAAAGTACACCAAGAAGGAAGAAAGAGATTCAGTCAATTTATTGTCCAAAAATAGCCAAAATTGGCAAGATTTGATTGTTAGTAGATTTCACATAATCTTATCTTCATTCCAACTTTGTGAGGGAGTGATAGAACTGAGATTACAAGTCCATTTGTTGGATTAGAAATCTAATTTGAGTGAAACACTACAAGAGAGAGACCTTAGTGAGTTTCTAGAGACAATCAAATTCATTTCTTAGCAAGATTTGTGTAAAAGTAGTTTTCACTTCAATTCTTGATGGCATCTACATCCTCACCAACTAGCAATAGCAATTCAAGAGACAATTGGTGGATCGACAATGGGGCTAGCTCCCACATGTCTTGTGAAAAGAATTTTTTTCTCAACCTTACACTCTTTCAATGCTATTAAAAAGTTTTTCTTTACTGAAAATGTTGAAGAGTGTAGGATAGATGGTGTTGGCACCATCTCTTTGTGTCTAGAATCCTCAAAATGCATGGATCTAGAAAATGTCCTTTATGTACCATCAATCACCAAGAATATGCTTAGTGTTGGTCTACTCTTAGAAAGTGTTTTGGATGTCCGCTTTAAGCATGGTGTTTGCTTCATCTTGAAGAATGATGTTTGCATTGCAAAGGGATTTAAACATGGAAGATTGTTTAAGTTGGAAGCTAGTGTTGCTTTCAAAAGAATGAGCTTGGCAAAGGAGGAGATCTTGGCAAAGTGTGATCTTTCTTGCATTGAGGAGGAGCATCAAAAGGAGGAAGATCTTGAGGATCAGCCTCAAAGCATGAGAGTTCCAAGGGAGTCCTCAATGACAATGGCCAAGTCATCAAATTGCATGCAAATTGCCCATTCAAGTGTGCATCTTGCAAGGGTGGTGAGCATTTGAGAGCCTACTATCTTTGAATACTTTTTGGAAAGTAGTAGTAGACATGAGATGACTTGTTTCTTACCTTTAAGATTCATGGTGTTTATTACTTTGTATGACAAGACACTGAAATGGGATGCTTTGAAATCTACATTTGTTGTTGATAAAGCAATTTCATTGGATAACTATTTTTGTAATAGTTTAAATAGAGTCATAAAAGATGAAACATCATTTGCTTTGGAAATCTTTGTGTCCACATGCTTTGAGCATGATCATTCCAATGTAAGGACCAAAGATCATCCTATTTCAATGATAGGAATAATGGTAGTGTTTTGCTCTTCAAGTAAAGATTGTAGAATCTATTTGTTTTCCACCACAGAAGTTGTCAATGGTGGAAATGTGATCTTTCAAGAGTGGAAGATTTGTAAACTCGAAGAAGCACTTTTGGATCAACACTTTATTTAGTTCATTGATGGTCTGGAGTCAAGTCAAGTGGAGGAGCAAGCTCAAGACCCGAGGACTCCAAGAAGAATCTTGAGTATCAAGATGGAGCCATATAGGCTCAACCATATGGATCAAGCAAGGCAAACAGTCTTTGGCAACACTGTGTATGCACTTAATAGTTTAATCGATGTATCTTTAAGTGCACAAAATGCCTTGGAATCCATGGCTTGGCATGATGTATAGTTTTTGAAGTGTGCTACATGACACATTTATGGAACATCTTGTAAGAGATCCTTTAAGAGGTGGTGAAAGATCCTTCATGGACATCATTCTCTATTGGAGTCTCAAAAGTTCCTTGTTTGTAGTTGGATTTTTTAGACACTTCTAAAAGAATTCATTCATCTAGCAAGAGAGTTGTAGATAGATCAAACTGAATTTGAGGAGGAGTGTGAAGAATTGTCAAAAATTGGCAAATCTAGCTTGATCAAAAACCATGTCTAACTTTGTAAATATTGTGTATAATTGGGTTCCACACATGTAATGCCAAGATGCCACGTGGTAACCCACTCCTAATATAGGTTAGGTCAAGTCAAGAGAGTTGGTCATGTCTGTTTGGTGGTCATCCCTACTTTATAGGACCTACACCTAGGTTTAAGGTGAAAATTTGACCAACTAGCTACCTACCAAGCATAACTCTAGGATCTAGGCTAGGATTTCATTTTAGGTCAAGGAGAGTGAGTTAACTTCCTTATTACATGTTGGAAATCCACCTGAATTCAAGAAGGAAGTCGGATTTGCTATGTATTCCCTCTCTCCATAGTGAGAAGATAGAACATTTTTGGAGCTCATTGGCAATCTCAAGCTAGTTCACTATGTACATTGCGTTTTTGTGATCCAAATGAAACCAAATCAATTTCTACTTGTTTCTTAGGTTGAAGGCCATACTACAACCTGTAGTACACACATGTGGGCTCGAATTTCAATGTTTATCAATGCTTTTGATTGTTAATGCTTGTTGTTTGTCAAATTGTCAACTTTTTTGTATCTAGTTTTTTGATATATTGTTAAGCAAGCATCCAATCACTCTTGTGGATCTTTTGTAGATCCATTTATGGTCCTAAAGTATAGTAGTTTCACATTGTATTCTGTATTTTTCATCTTCTGACGTCTTGTCTTGCTTACAAGCATTAGACTTACTGTAATATGCATCAAACAAAAGGTGTATAGTTTGCGAACAATTTTGTGTCGCATTCTTGTAACTTACAAATTAGAAAGATTAAACATCTACAACTATTTCATGAATTACAAGAGCGGCAGATTAGCCACGATCTAGAATACTTCTGATGATGTCATGAGATCATATCAAATATCTGTATCCCATGGTATTTGGCTGATTTTCTTGTTGGCTGTTCATGGGGCACGACTGATTTCGTGTCGTGTCGTGTCGCCTTTTGTCAAAGGTTCAGAATTGAAAGCCAGCAAAGCTTTGGCATTAGAAACAAAATGTTTCCTCAGCTTCCTCTCAATGCATGATAGCTTGACGACTCCAAAACTGCTCCTCTGTCTCTTGAATAGACCTTTGTCTAGGGCCTTTGTGAAAATGTCAACAGCCATGTCTTTCATTCCAATGAAAGTGGTCTACACCATCTTCTTCCCCATGAGATCCCTGATCAAGTGGTACTTAATCACAATGTGTTTTGTCCTTGAGTGAAAGACAAGGTCTTTCATTAGATGTATTGCAGATGTGTTGTCCATCTGCAAAATCAGAGGTTCGTTGCTTGTTTCGCTTAATTCGTTCAGGAACTGTCTGAGCCAAATTATCTCATTGGCTGATGTGACATAGTCTACTTCGCAAGATGACTGAGCCACAATGGTCTACTTCTTGGTGACCAGAGAATTGCTGCTCTTGATGCGATGGTGCACCCTCCTATGACACTTTTATAGTCGTCCTTGAGAGATGCCCAGCTAGCATCACTGTAAGAAAGCATCTGAAAACTTGCATCATGACAATAACACAAACTAATTCTTTGTTAATTGAAGATATTGCAAAATTCATTTTGCAATCTTCCAATGTGTCGAGCCAAGATTCATGTAGAATTGGCTCATCCTGAACATTGCATAAGCAATATCAGGGCGTTTATTGTTTGCAAGGTACATTAGTGATCCTATCAGCTTCCTTACGGTGTGAGCTACATCAATTCTCTCTCTTCTTCAGTCCTCAAACAATTTTCATTCGTCAGCACTTTTCCTACGAGCATGGGAGTATTCGCGCCTTTGCAATTCAGCATCCCAAAATCCTCTAGGATTTTATGGGTGTATTTGGACTGATGAAGGTATAGCTTACCTCTCTCATAGTCCCTTTTAATTTGTAAGCCAAGGTAATACTGGGACTCTCCCAGATCCACAATCTAGAAATGTTTCGAGATGTCTTTCTTCACTTCAGCAATCAACTACTCACTCTTGCAGAGTATCAGAGTGTCGTCCGCATACACAGCCACAATGATGATTTTCCCATATGTAATTCGATTGAATCCTAATGATTTCAGGGCTTGATCCTTCTTTTTGTACCATTGTCGAGCTAACTGCTTCAGACCATAGATACTCCTATGCATTCTGCATGCATAATCAGGAAGTGAATTCAAGACATAACCTGGGGATTGATCCATGTAGACCTCTTCGTCTAACTCACCATGCAAGAAGGCTGTCTTCTCATCCACAATGTGGATCCTGAGGTCATAAGCAACTGCATATGCAAATCACAAACGTAGGGACGAATGCTTCATGATAAAAGAGAAGGTTTCAGAATAATCAATACCATATCTCTGAGAGAATTCCTTTGCTACCAGTCTTGCCTTATATTTCAAGACATCCCCATCTGGTCGATACTTAGCTTGTAAACCCATTTGCATTTCACAGTCTTACGCTTATCTGGTAATGGCTCCAACATCCATACCTGGTTCTTCCTCATGGATTCCATCTCCTCGTTCATGGCTTAGATCCATTTGTCCTTCTCTGGACATTCAATTGCCTCCTCGAATGTTTGTGGTTCGCCACTGAATCCACATAATTTTTTTGATGTGGACGCAGAGCTGCCTGGCACATATCTTGCTGGTGCTCTTCGTTGTCTTGTTGACCTTCTAGGAGAACCTCCTGGGACAACAATGCCTTTGTCTTTGTTTTCTCTGCTAGGTCTGGAACCATCTTTGTTTACAGGTACTGTAGCAGAAGACTGCCTCTCGAATCTTTTGTCTTCTTATTCATCACTTGAATGTGAAGCGACTCAAAAATCTTCGTTTTCATGTTCGTCTTCTGCTCCTTTTGTCTCTGGTGGCAGATCATAATACTGTCTTTCAAGAACTTCATAGCTGACATGATCATCATTGGCCATTGTCCTCGTCTTGATGTCACGAAGTGTGAGGTAGCTCCTTAGTCTAGGATCACCTCTTGTGTGTTAGGTGTTGACACGGCACACACATCTACACAAATTTAGGCAGTTGAACAATTTTTGTTCAATCTCTCTTTGCCCATTTTTGAGCTCTCGGGATCCTCGACATAGGACAAACTTTTACTGTTCTCCTATCTGTTCTGTGTTGATTTGTTCCTTGGGTTCAGGCGGCAATCCATGGCTGCATGGCCCTTCTTGTGGCAGTGGATACATTCAATTTTCAAATTGAGCTAGCACGTATCAACTATGTGCCCATCTTGTCTGCATCTCACGCAAGTCTTCTTTTCTCCACCTTGTTGTTTTGACCTCCCTTTGTTCTTCCACTTGCCTTTGCTTGTCCCCTCTGCTTGCTGATCATGATCTTGTTAAGACTTGAATTTTTTCTTTGTCTTTTTTTTTATTGCTGTAGAGGGCCTGGTCAGAAGCATCCTTGTGATCAAGATGCTCTGTGGCCTCGACTTCCTCTCGAATTTCAACAATTGCCTTTTCAAGGTTTGTTGTAGGATTTTTTGCAAGTAGGGTTCTGGTTGTCTGGAAAGATCTGGGTAAGGCTCTCAACAGGTAAGTGAGCTGCTTCTCAACTGACACAGCATTTTCGGCTCCATAATTACATAGTGACAGGAATAGATCCTTCATCTTCCTTACAAAAGAAGTGAGGTCTTTCCCATCCCACTTAGATTTGTCAGCTGAACTTCCAGCATCATTATTTGACTTTGTGATTTTGTTTGAAATCTCATGAGCAGTGTATCCCACATCTCCTTTGACTTGGAGAGTGTAGCCAGATCAAGTGTGAGACTATCCTCGGTGGATGATGATAGCAAGGCTATTGCCTTGTCATTTTTTGCCCTCCATTCATGTAGCTCTTTGCCTAATGTTGTAGCATCTCCTCTGTGCCATTCACCCAAGGGAATAAACCTTCACCCTTTAGTATCAACGATGTCTTAACTCTCCATGCTAGAAAGTCAGATCCTGAAGAATCCAAAACTGTGTAGATCTTGGATTGTATGCTGCTAATAGAAGCCATTGTTTCTGAATTCGTGTACACTTGTTGATGGTTGATTGTTTGAATGCTTTAGCCCCCTTGATCTAATTCCCTTTGGCTATGTCAGATTATGACAAAGTAGGCTCTGATACCACTGATGCTAAGATATACAGAAAAATGCACTCAGAAAATGCAAAATTCTAGTCAAAAAATCTGGTGACAAACTAATACAATTAAATCACGAATGATTTGCGAAACTTTTTGCGACACTCGAATTATTTCTGTCCGAGTTGGATCAGGCAGGCTCTATAACACAAACAAACGAAACGAGATGAATTCTAAATGAAAACGAAACGAAACAAAGCGAAGCGAAACTTAAACGAGCTCTGACAATGATTCATGGTGGAAGTACACAGATCACAAAATAAAATGAAACAAAGCAAAAGAATTTCTGACAAGATCAATCAGGCTGCTCTGCAACGAGACGAGACAAGACGAGATGATACAGGATGAAATGAAACAAAACAAAACAAGACCTTAGTGAGCTCTGTAATTGATTTACCCTTGTAGACAAGTGATTGTGAAGCGAAGCGAAGCGAATCACGAAGTGAAATGATTCACGAATGAGATCAGTTCGTCAGAAATTCAGATGTGATCACTGGTCACTACCGACTGTATCACCCCTACAATCCTTCAGAGAATAGTCAGACACTGCTGATCTACGTTAACAAATTAATGCAACATTCAACAATATGAAACCAAAGTGCAGAATAGAATAAACAAGCAAATCAGACACACGAATAGTAGTAGACAAATTTACATACAAGATCATACAATCATCTAGAATAATAATGTACACAACAGCTACAAAATTATCAATTGATTTTTTTGATTCTTCAAGCACTGCATGCAGATCCACGCAGTGCGTTAGCGTGAGAAAATACAGTTCTCTCATGAATTCGAGTCTCGCTTACTAGCGGACCTATGGATCTACAGATCCTATGCATAATTATCTCGCATGCAGGCGGATTTGTATTCTGTATTTTTCATCTTCTGACGTCTTGTCTTGCTTACTAGCATTAGATTTACTATGTTATGCATCAAACAAAAGGTATGTAGTTCGCTAAAATTTTCATGTCGCGTTCTTGTAACTTATAGATTAGAAAGATTTAACATCTACAACTAATTCGCAAATTATAAGAGTGGCAGATTAGCCACGATCTATAATACTTCTGATGATGTCATGAAATCATATCAAATATCTGTATCCCATGGTATTTGGCCGATTTTCTTGTTGGCTGTTCATGGGGCACGATTGATTTCATGTCGTGTCATGTCGTGTCGCCTTTTGTCAAAGGTTCAGAATTGAAATCTAGCAAAGCTTTGGCATTAGAAACAAAATGTTTCTTCAGAACCTAGAAGACTCACTTACTTGGAAAAAGGCAGACAAGTGGAGGATGCAAGTTCTCTACATGCTTTTCACATTACCATTGAGGAACCATCAAGTGTGGAGGAAGCTCTTCAATCAAAGGATTGGATCAAAGCTATGGAGGCCGAGTATGAAGCTTTGATGCAAAGTGAGACTTGGCAACTTGTAGATCCAGTGGATGCAAGTGGGTCTATAGAATCAAGATCAATAATGATGGATCAATCAAAAAGTTCAAAGCAAGGCTTTGTGTTAAAGGCTATGCCCAAATCAAAGGCATAGATTATGAAAAAACCTTTGCTCCCGTAGCAGAGATGGTAACCATTAGAATTCTCATTGAGACAATTACTAAGATTCTAAAATAGTTCTCTCTCTCTCTCTCTCTCTCTCTCTCTCTCTCTCTCTCTCTCTCTCTCTCTCTCTCTCTCTCTCTCTCTCTCTCTCTCTCTCTCTCTCTCTCTCTCTCTCTCTCTCTCTCTCTCTCTCTCTCTCTCTCTCTCTCTCTCTCTCTCTCTCTCTCTCTCTCTCTCTCTCTCTCTCTCTCTCTCTCTCTCTCTCTCTCTCTCTCTCTCTCTAATCACTAACTTTGAGGAGTCAGCTACTGATCAAAAGTGCTCTCCGCTATTTGACTTACGTATCATAATCACTGTATTACAATCGCTCAATTACATGTATATATACATATCAGCTAAGAAATCTTGTAATAACTTAATTTTACAATTACAAGATTGATACTAGCTATTAAATTGATCAGTGGATGAGTTCGTTGATGGAGCGTGAACGCTATCTGGTTTGATAGCAAAAATCTGTATATTTCTGCAGATTGGAAATGCGACACTCCTTGACCTTTTGGTCATTGCCTTTACCTGAGGGCAGCCTTTGGGATTTGTAGGACACCTTCGCCGATTGGAAAACACCTTTGGTGTTTGTAGGACATCGCCTTTGTCTGTAGGACAACTTCGGCTTATTGTAGGGCAAATGTCACATTTTTCGCCTATTGAAAACCGCATGCAAATATGCAGTGGCAGGTTTTTTGCAATTTTCGCCTGTGTAGAAACCCGTGTAAAACTTGCAGTGTCGCTTGTCAGAAAACTCAGTGTAAAAACACAATGTGGGGTTTTTCACATTTTTCGAAATGCAAGTAAAAACCAGACATTAGCGATAAAAATACAGACTGTTTCAAAATAGCTTATTTTTCTGCAAGTTACATTTGAGAGAGGAGGGTTGTTGAGATGAGTAGGAGTTAGATTAAACTCCAACACTCCTCCTTAAGCTAACTACTATGCATCTGATCTACAATTGAGATTTAACATACCTACTAAAGTAGAATGTATATCTCTAGACAATGGCTTTGTCAAAATATCTGCCAACATACTGTCTGTATGACAGTAACTTAGTACAACATCTTGACTCTGAACTTTCTCTCTAAGAAAATGGAATTGAACTTCTATATGCTTAGTAATATTATGAGTTCGTGGATTCAGAGAAAGAACTCTATAGCTTTGATTGTCACACTAGAGTATTGTTGGACTAATCCGTGGGAATTGCAGATCCTATCCCTCCTTAGCCAGATTATTTCCTTCACTGGAAAAACAAAATCTATGCGGAAGATAAAAAGATTTTTGAGAGCTCATTGTGTTGCTAGTACATATATTCGAGGAGTGCCATGTGAGGTTGTGGCAAAGTTGGTGTTTGTCGACTTTCCCACATCACTTGGTGTAGCCTTCATCCAAGAAAAATCCACGCTCGAGTGGAATGTCTTCTCCCAATCACTGCCCACGGCATGTGCCACTATTGCTTATTTGTACGTTGCCGATGAGGGATGGTATGTGACACTTTCTATCACAGAACATTTTCGTTGGATTTTTATAACAACTGTTGAGAAGGGCTTCAACCTACATCAGTGCTTAAACGTTGTTGTGGAGAATGGGTACATTGGTCACACACCATTCAATAAGATATGATCTTGTAAATGCCATGTTTATTGTCTGCCACTATGTCTAACTGACAATAATCCTTACCATCTATAAAGCCCAAACTGATTCTTTTTTTGTATGTGCAGATAGCATCACTTGTGTTGTCACTCTTTCATGGTGATGGATATCCTAAGCCTACACTTCACAGCCAAAGGGCTAGAAAGAATTACACCACTAGCATACCCAAACCAGACACAAATTTCATCATTGACACTCCTGATACGTGCAGCGCAATAAATGATAACTTTTGCAGGGGTGATGCAGAGCGGTTCTCTGAATTGTGCAGGTTCATTGTCATCACTTATATTTTTATGAATAGAATCATCAATCCAATGTGTCTTGCACTATCGCATACATATAAGATGAACTTGTTCTCTTGCTACATTGTAGATAGATTATAAATCTGCTCACAAATGAGGAGGATGTAGTATCGATTTATTTGCTGGTACTAGTAATTTGGGAGTCGAGGTTGTTCGGTCGAATAGGCACTGTGTGTGTCTAGAGAAAGATGATGTTATGCATGAGCATTTTCTATCCAAGAGAGTTGCACGACAAGGTGAAATCAAGTGCTTGACTTTATAGCAAGTCTTGTAAATAATTGTCCATTGTTGTGCAATCAAACATTCATGTGCAATTGGACTCTCTAATTTATACATGTTTGACTTTGCACATGCCACAGCAAGGAACACATGAAGATGTGAGGTGTACTCTTTCCGGCCATGAATGCTATTTAGTGCCATAGTTTGCCCTTATGACATCCCTAGTCCTTCGCATTCTAGAGTGTGCTCTCAATTTATTTTATTTTTTTGATTTAGTAGAATGAATGAGTCAACATTGCAAAACAAAATTAACATGAGCTGACATTGCCCTTTCTGCTTACTTGTTGATGCTGATAAACATTTTATGATATCTAAATTTGCCTTATTTGTGTTCATGAATTTGTCTTTATGGTTGATAGATTTTGAATCCTATTTCAATAAAGCTAAGCTTGAAAGTATCAAAGAAGCTTTCTATGTTGCTTCTCTCATTCCAAATATTGATTCCACTCCATTTTGTAAGAGAAAGTATCCCCTAGCCAGAAAATAGCCATGTTCAAGAAGGAAACATCCATTAGAGGTTATTTACACATGGAGTTACTAAGGGCTAAGCTTTTCACTTTGCATGTTTTGCTATTTGTTTCTGTTTTGTTGTTGAGGATGGGCATGCCCTATGGTTCTATCGGTAGCCTCGTTACCTTACATAGAAACTACTCTTGTTGTTCATATCAGGGCTATGTACTCAACGCTTGGAACAATCCAGTTGCAAATATTTCATGTCAATAATTAGATTACATAATAGCCAAAATAAATTGAAGCATTTCTAACATCACAAAAATACCTATAAGAGATTAAATAGAGACTATGCAAACATGAAAATACGTGAAAGCTACAGTGCATAAAAGCTAAAACTGAATCATTTCTAACATTGCAAAGACACTTGTAACAGATGATATGGAGACTACACAAATATGACAATACAAAAACATAACAGTGCATAAAAGCCAGAAAACTAAATCATTTATGATATTACAAACATACCTATAAGAGATATAGAACAATATCATGTTACTGATGAAAAGCATTCATAGAAAGCGAATAAAGTATTCTCGACTTCTGCTGCTACTTTTCTTGGAGCAGATTGAAAAGAATGCAGAAGAAAAGAAATGCCATAGGCATAGATAGAGGGAGAGAAGAGAAAAGAACACAAAGGCTACTTGATCATTAGAAACATACTCGTACGGGCTGAAATAGAAACCCTATAAACATAAAAATATTGCATAAGAGATTGACAACACAAGGGATGAACAAGACACAAAATGATCATACTTAGTCTCTTTACAAGCTATCACATACGACAACACATTAGAACAATCCAGTTGCAAATTTTTCAAGTTAAGCATCATAGAGAATGATAACCAAACAAGTGTCTGATATATGACCTAAATTGTTACTGAGAAATCTAAAGATGAACTCAACCACCAAAACGATTTATTGAAGATTAATAGCTTGTGTTCGATCCTATTGTGTGTAATTTGGCTATCCCAGCCCTTCAAATGTTCCATGCTATAAGGAATAATGGAATGATATGAAATTTTACTTTGAAAAGGATTTATGAACTATTACTTTCATAGTCCTGGTAAAAAATAATCGTGCCATCATGGAGATAAACATAGAAAACTCAAAGCAGCTATCTAGCAAAATGAACAATCACTAGAATGCTATAGAACCACATATTTCCTATGAATGTTTATATACCAGAAATACATACATGCAATATATAGCTCTTCGTCCAAGCTACAAATCTCAGTTTTGACTACTACTCTATTGTTCACAACATCCAGATGTGCTTGCTCACTTGTTGTCATAAATCTAGAAGTGCTTGTTCACTTGTTGTCATAAATCCAGAAAAGGCTAGTCATTTGAAAGGCTTTGAATTTTATTATCCATCTTTGAATTCAGAATTTTATGTTGAGTGTTATAAACTGCAAACGAAGTTCTATAATGGTCTATGTTTTTATACCAATATATTTTGATGTCTTGTCCAAGAAGTTCTTTTGGCTCATAAAAAGGATTCAGAAGCATTGCATGCAGTTGCAGACGACCATGTGCACCTTTTAGAGGAAACTAAAAAGTTACGAAAGGAGGCTTCTAGTGCAATTCAGCAGGTACATTACCTGTTTAGTCTAGATTATTGTATCAAGATATATGATGGATGCTCTAGAAAACACAATGAGTGAATTTATCAACAAAAAAGGTTGGGTCTCCAATATGAGCTACATTTGGTCAGAGCTTGACACATTAGAGGAGTTCCAAAATTAAAAAAGACCCTTTGTAAAGATACTTTTATTTTTTTTCTTTAGTTTCGGCCATCACCAGGCCCAATCAAAATGCACAGATTTGAAATCTACGTAACGTAGTTCAATTTAACTAAGAAATAAAAATGCAATATAGAAAACTTTGAAACTTGTCTCCGGGTAGCATGGACGTATCCCATTGGTTTCTTCTTCCTGCCCAACAAGTGCTAATCTGCCCGACGTCAATACCTCAAGTTAAATTTACTTGACTATGCTGGTTAGTATAATGAAATTTTCTAACTATATTAGTTACAGTTATAGAAACACAGTATGTACAATTACATAAAATATGGTATACGCGGTAACTGTGACTATGTTGGCATTCACATTAGATTTAATGTGATACGAAAAATTGAAATTAAGTATCATATCAAAGAGATTTTTGGCGCCCAAGCTTTGAAAATAGCAATGGCAAGGAAACCCAGATCTACAATCGAGTCTGTGATTCTTTACAATGAGAAAGATGAAGCTAATAACTGAAAGCCAACAAAATAGACGAAGGATTCATGGGTATTGCTGCATCCATCATCAAAGGGCAATTTTTGACAAAAGAAAAGAGCAAAAATGGCTTACAAATCTCATTGGAAAGCAAAACTTTTGGAGTTTAAGACTACCTCAGGAGGTCAATCAATATCAGAAGTTTTAGTACAACATGTATATATGCATTCAAAAATCAAAGTACATGATATCAATCTTCATGATCATCAAAAATGTAATTGTAAGTATATCAAAACATATGCACTCTACAACAATCATAGGTGATTTTCTTTATTGATGCTCTTCAGATTATGATTTAAATGCCTCAACATTGTTTTTTTCTTTCAGATTTATATCCATCATGCATAAGTGAATGGGAGCCCACACAATCACTTGTAGGAATATTAGACGTTATTCACTCTGATGTTGGAAAGCTGCAATACAGAGGAAGAAGTCCAAAGGAACTTGCAGATTGTGGTATCTATTTTTATGAATATTTATATACGCCACAAACAGATGGAGGTTTTGGCAAGCTCGAAGCAATTCCATTGCCTAGTTTTCAAAGTGATGAGTGGCCTACTCCTGACAGTATTGTTTCTGAACCCTTGAGATGCAAGCTACTCATTGATATTAGAAATGCTATGAAGATAAGTACAGGCTCAAAAATTGTTCACCTAAGTTGGTTTATCTCATTACATATATTTGTTGATTTTTTCTCGAGTGCTAGTGTTCGTAGGACACCAGCTTTATTTGTTTGCAAGGATTTATCAGATGAGACTTTGTCAGATCTCATGGATCAAGGCTGGGATAGTAAAACAAATAATGACATAGAATGCAGGATTAAAAAGTCTTCAATGATCTTTCGTTATCATATCGAAAAGCAAATGCTCAGTCTCACATTTAGTTACCAGAGATACAAGAAAATTGAAGGTACATGGCTACCCCTGGATCAAGACTCTGAACTAAATGGTCACACAAACCGAATGGAGATAAGCATTATCTACAATGAGAAATATTTGACTATGGTTGAGGTTGAAGAGCATTGGAAGCTTGATTTTATAAGAATAGAGCTCATGCTATTGCAAACTAATCTACCAACATATTTCAGATTTATCATCAACGAAAGACTCGTAAGCACTTTATGTTTATTGCCATTTCAAAATAGAACAAAACGATTGAAAATGTCATCATTTACAATTGCACATTCACTAATATTTGTCATGTCACAGATGCGAAAAGGATAGGAGTTGATAACATGCTGCAAAGATCTACCTACAACAATCACCCTTGTGGGAGAACAATAGCTTCAAATAAATTTTAGTAAAAATCTGTGTATACACTCTTTCATTCAATAAATGAAAACCCAAGTTGGGCATCAGTACATGTATTTTGTGCTCTTAAATGTGAAAGTACAGCAAAAAAGACCAAGAATGGATCCAAATCAGATCCACAAGTGTGATTTGGTGTTAGATTAGATTGATCTACCAATCTACACAAGATTAGATAGCACTAGATCAAATCTACATCAACAAATCTAATAAGAACAATCAAATATGATCAAAACTTGTACTTTCTAGTTTCACACATGTGAATACCTATCAGAGTACGGACTACCAGCAAATAATGAAGTACACTAAGCTTAGAAACCATTAGAAGCATAAAACCACAAGACAAATGGAGAGATTACTCAAGAAATGCACCAAAACCAAGATTTATCTTTCTTGTCAATTATGGCCAAATGAGCCACCATATATACACAAGAGCTGATGCTTACTCAACTAATTTGGCACGTGTGAGAGTGCCTACTCATCAAAGGATCCACCAATAATCATCAATATGGCACATGGACCAAGTTTCCTAACTTATAGCCACCTCCCTTGATTTTTGGCTCCTAATTTATAGGGACTTTCACAAATCTCTACTAGAAGTTGGATCTCACCTACTATTGATGTTTTCACACATGTGAGGAGTCCTTGGCACGTGTGAGATCACTCCTATCCATGTGAAATAGCTTTTCCTACCAATAAAATAATGCCAAGTGGCATATAGCTAGAAAACTAGATTTTTGTCATTTTAGCCACTAGATCTCAAATGAAATGGCATGTACAACCTATATGACTCATCTAAATGATAAATGCATTCATTTCACACGTGGTAACAGGCTCCACACATGTCTAATGATGATATGTACTACTCATAACGGTATTTACAAGAGTTGATCAAGTTAGCTTTTGCCAATTTTAACACTCCTCCTCAAAACTAACTTGATAAAAATATGATGATATTGAGATTGACTCCATGGGCTGAATTGGTCTTCAAATATGGATCCTTGCTGGTTCAAAGGTGTGAAGATCAGTGAATGAGCTTGATGTCGATCCGAAATCACCGTATCCATGATAATGCCTCTTTGATGTTGACTTTTTTGATGAACTTGAGAGCTTTGCACCATCCTAGCACCTCTTTCATTGATTTGTTCCATCCTTGAAGCATATGGTTGATCCAAAAGCTCCTCCTTCTTGAAAATAGCTGCAACTCCATGATAAAATAAAGAGTCCTTCTTGACTCTTGAGGATCACAAAGGTCCAACATCATGTTACCAAGATGTCGAGGATTAGGCTCATCAACATTGGCAAGACTATGCATGCTATAATAACAAAGAGTTTGTATCATATCTTCATGCTTGGTTACCATGCTAATCTCAGATCTAATGAGGCTAGATACTTCATTATGGAGATAGGTTTCCTTAGAGGATGATTCACTTTCTCTCATAAAGAGTTTACAATTTGCCTCAATACATGAAAAAAGACAATTTTTCACACTATGAGTGGACGACTCACTCATGCTCTTGCAAGACTCAAGAGCATACATTTGATGAAATAACCATTTGCTTTCTAATTGACCTAAAATCAATTTCATATAATTAAGAACATCAACTATGTTCTCAAGAGAGACACCATACTCAACTAGTATTGCTTTACTCCAACTTTGAAATGCAAAAGTCTCACTAAAGCAAATTGATTCACCAAATGACATAAGAGAAGCAACAATGAGATGTATACTACTTGAAATGTGCTCCTCTTGCCCTTGAAATGTGAGACATATGAGCTCAACCATGTCTCTTGATATTCTTCTTGGAATCATAACTTGAGAAGGACTCTCCTCAGTCCTTGGCACACTTGAACCTCGAGATGACTCCTCAAGATCAACTTCTTGGTGCTCCTCCTTGATGGAAATCCAAGAACTCCATGTCTCAAAATGATCACAACAAACATGATCATATAATGTGCACTTCATATGATCATCAACATTACTTATGCTAGAAACATAAGTCCAAAAATCACCACAACTTGGCATGATTTTTCTAATATTGAAATCAAGAAGTATTTCCATCTCAATAAGGCTAACTACTTGCTTATGGATATAAGTGTCCACATTGGATGCTTCACTTATTCTCATAAGAAGTTTACAACTTGTCTTTAAAATTGAAAATTTACAATCTTCAACATTATGAATGAACACATCATTCATGATCTTATTGAAACCAACAAAAAATACATTATGAAGACATTTCCATTTCCTTGACTTCATATTCAATGTAATTTTACAAGGAAAACATGCTTTGCTATCTATTAAGGCATCACACTCAACTAGTATTGCCTTAATCCACCTTTGAGATACAAAAATCTCTTCAAAGCAAAATAGTTCTTCATTAGATGTCATGAGAGCATAAATGGAACTATTTTCATTTTGTGATTGCTCCTCCTTAATCTTTCTTGGTTTCTCTTGGATCATAACAATAAATTTGAACTTTTCTAAAGTTCTAAGCAAAATGCTTTCCAAGGACATGAAATAAATCCATGTGACATTAATGAAAGTGACATTTATCTTTGCATCTTGAACCAAACAATGCACTTCCAAATGAAAAACTTCTAAAGGTTTGAAATGTGTGATGATGGACTTTTGAAGACAAATCTTGTAAGTCCTTGTGAGACTCCAAGCCTCATGCATCTTTCCACAAAGGAAACACCTTTCCTTGGATTTGTCCTTCTTTCCTTTGCACTTTGAAATTGAAGCTCCATCCTTCACCTCGTGCCCCTTGCTTTGGTTCTCCTTGGATGGATTGGTCTTCATTTTGTAGCATCTTGAGACAAAATGATCTCTCTTGCCACAAAGGTTGCATTTAGGATCCTTACTTGCCTCCAATAGGTTGCCACCTATTGATGCCATGATGAGGAAGTAGAACCTAGTGATATGAATTTTCAAAATGTAATTTGTGACTCTCAAGAAACTAGATTTGAACACATTCAACAATCTAGAAGGATCTACACAAGATCTAGACCACAAATTTTGAATCATATCTCTTTCAACCTGATCAAAATTGGAAACTAATTTTTGCCTTGATCACTAAGACAAAAGCACTCTATCAAGTCACAAAAATCAGATCCAAACACCCCTATTGAACTCGACAGATACCAATGACTCTTCCTCTTGAGAGGTGGAATGGATTTGAAAAGATTTGATACCTAGATTTTCCTTTTCTCTTGACTAGTTCACTCAACTTTTGAGATTCTTGAACAAAGTATTGGTTTTGTTTCAAATACTTGAGAAACAAACTTAGTCACTTCTTTTGGACTCACTCTTGACCCAAATAATCTCACTCTTGAGATTTGGATTGAATTTGATTTGATTTGACAACAAATTAAACCACTAATTTTCACAAAAAACAGGATCTACACTAGATCACAAAAACTTGACATGTATACTCGATTCAAACACACAAAGATTAGATCCAATCACCCCTTTTGGAATCCCTCTTGACCCAAAGAATCTCACTCTTGAGATTTGAAATGGACATGAAATGGTTTGATAACAATCTATGTCAATAATTTTTCACCAAGCTTAAAAATTAGACATCTAGAGATTCACAAAGATCCCAATCATGTATGAACACTCAAATATGGACTCCTCCATGTTCTAGACTCCCAATGGGATCACAATTTGACCCTCACACTCTCACAAAGAAGGTTGAATAGAACCTATTTGAGTTTCATACATATAATGTCAAAGTTTTGCTCAAAAAATTGAATTCATTCACCCCTATTGGACTCCACCAAGTACCAATGACTCTACCTCTTTAGAGTTGGAATGAAATTCAAATTTTTAGAAATGTGATGCTTCTCTCTCACTAAGATATGTGCTTGCAAAGAGCTAATGCCACTTAGCAAGATTTGATCACAATGAAGAAGACAGTTTTTCCACCAAAGTCAAGACTTGAGTTACTAGTTCTTGCCCTCTACAAAGGAAGGATCTCTTGAAAATTTTGGATCAACCACAACACATATGCCTCACTCACCTTTATGAATTTAATTAAAGCCAAAAAACACACTTACACACTTGATTAGGGGTGAACAGTGTGACTTGGATCTCAAATTTTTCTCCTAGTACTTGCCAACAATTCTTATCACCTTGTATACGTAGATTTTGCCTTTATGAGTGTTTGTGCTTTAGAAATTCACTAAGATTTCACTTGGAGGACTGATCCAAGAGTGTCTTCTAGCATTTAGATGCTTCTAGACTCAGCCCTTTCACTCTTGAACAAATCTAGAATGAAGGTATAATGGATTTCAATCACTCCCCTTGCAAATCACTCCTTAATCTTTGGTTTATAGCACTCTTTCTCTCTCAACTTCAATGTACACTCAAAAAATCAGAGAATCAACTTCAATGTACTGTAAACAAGCTTTAATCCATCTATATGACCATCTATATGATTGATCTAAACCAAGAACAAATCAATGGAATAGAAACAATGCAAGTGAAAGCTTTAAAAATGCACTAAATTGACTCAAAATTGGGTGTATGAAGCTCAAAATGCACCAAACTGAATTTTATTGTCCAAAACAGGCCCTGTACGGCCCCACACGTGTGAAAAGTACACCTGTAGCCCACAGCAAGGTTTGGTACAAATACAACGAGACGAGATGAGATGAGACAAAACAGGACGAAACGAAACAAAACGAAACAAAACCTTAGTGAGTTCTATAATTGATTTACCCTTGTAGCCAAGTGATCGCGAAGCGAAGTGAATCACGAGCGAAAGGATTCACGAATGAGATCAGTTCGTCAGAAATTCAGATGTGATCGCTGGTCACTACTAGCTGTATCACTCCTACAATCCTTCAGAGAGTAGTCAGACACTATTGATCTATGTTAACAAATTAATGCAATATTCAACAATGTCAAACCAAAGTGTGGAATAGAATGAACAAGTGAATCAGACACACGAATAGTAGTAGATGAATTTACATACAAGATCATACAATCATCTCGAATAATAATGTGCATAGTAGCTACAAAATTATCTATTGATTTTTTTTATTCTTCAAGCATTGCATGCAGATCCACACAATGCGTTGGCGTGAGAAGAATATAGTTCTCTCACGAATTCGTGTCTCACTTCCTAGCGGACCTATGGACCTACAGATCCTATGCAGAATTATCTCGCACACAGGCGGATTCGTAGTATTTCTCATCTTTTGACATCTTGTCTTGCTTACTGGCATTAGACTTACTGTAATATGCATCAAACAGAAGGTATATAGTTCGCGAAAAATTTCATGTCGCATTCTTGTAACTTACAAAATAGAAAGATTTGACATCTACAACTAATTCGCAAATTATAAGAGTGGCAGATTAGCCACGATCTAGAATACTTCTGATGATGTCATGAGATCAGATCAAATATCTATATCCCATGGTATTTGGCCAATTTTCTTGTTGGATGTTCATGGAGCATGATTGATTTTATGTCGTGTCATGTCATGTCATCTTTTGTCAAAGGTTCAGAATTGAAAGCTAGCAAAGCTTTGGCATTTAAACAAAATGTTTCTTCAGAGCCTAGGAGACTCACTTACTTGGAAAAAGGCAAATAAGTGGAGGATGCAAGTTCTCTAAATGCTTTTCACACTACCATTGAGGAACCATCAAGTGTGGAGGAAGCTCTTCAATCAAAGGATCAGATCAATGCTATGGAGGTTGAGTATGAAGCTTCAATGCAAAATGAGACTTGGCAACTTGTAGATCCAGTGGATGCAAGTGGGTCTATAGAATCAAGCTCAATAATGATGGATCAATCAATAAGTTCAAAGCAAGGCTTTATGTTAAAGGCTATGCCCAAATCAAAGGCATAGATATGAAAAAACCTTTGCTCCTGTAGAAAAGATGGTAGCCATTAGAATGTTCATTGAGACAATTGCTAAGATTCTAAAATAGTTCCCTCTCTCTCTATAATCACTAACTTTGAAGAGTCAGCTACTGATGAAAGGTGTTCTCCACTATCTGAACTTACGTATCATAATCCACTATATTACAATCCCTCAATTACATGTATATATACATATCAGTTGAGAAATCTTGTACTAACTTAATTTTACAATTACAAGATTGATACCAGCTATTAAACTGATCAATGTATGAGTTCGTTGATGGAGCGCGAAGACTATCTGGTTTGATAGCAAAAATTCGTATATTTTTGCAGACTAGAAATGCGACACTCCTTGACCTTTTGGCCGTTGCCTTTACCTGAGGGTAGCTTTTGGGATTTGTAGGACACCTTCACCGATTGGAAGACACCGTCGGTGTTTGTAGGACATCGCCTTTGTCTGTAGGACAGCTTCGGCCTATTGTAGGAGAAGTGTCACCTTTTTTGCCTGTTGAAAACTGCATGCAAATATGCAGTGTCAGGTCTTTTGTAATTTTCGCCTGGTGTAGAAACTCGTGTAAAACTTGTAGTGTCGCTTGTCAGAAAACTCCTTGTAAAAACACAATGTTGGATTTTTTGCATTTTTCGGCTGTGTAGAAAAATGTGAGTAAAAACTAGACTGTAGCGATAAAAATGCAGCTTTTTCAAAATAGTTCATTTTTCTACAAGTTACATTTGAGAGAGTAAAATTTAGAGAAGGAAGTAGGGCTGTTGAGATGAGTAGGAGTTAGATTAAACTCCAACACTCCCCCTTAAGCTAACTACTGTGAATCTGAACTACAATTGAGATTTAACATACCTACTAAAGTAGAATGTTTATCTCTAGACCATGGCTTTGTCAAAATATCAGCCAACATACTATTTGTATGACAGTAACTTAGTACAACATCTTGACTCTAAACTTTCTCTCTGAGAAAATGGAATTGAACTTCTATATGCTTCGTTCTATTATGAGTTCGTGGGTTCAGAGAAAGAGCTCCGTAGCTCTGATTTCTCTTGCAATGTCATATTGTAAGAGTGTAAGCCTAGACTTTATCACAGGATCACTGATAGAAGCCCGTCTATTTCTGAGTTCCAAACAATCAACTAGTTTATACTAATGTCAAGTCCCTCTAGTCTAAAACAAAAAGGAGTACCAATTGTATCTATTACATCGGCTATGTCCTTCTCAAATTTAAGATAATCATCGGAATCTATATATGTATAAAGATTTGAAGGAGGTGGAGGAGGTGAATGTGTAGTATCTACAAGAAATACATGGGTATCCAAAATAGATGTAGCTATATTTACAACATTATCAAGAGCAACGTTATCTACAATTGGTTCTGGGTTAGGCTTTGCAGATTCTATGGTGTCTACTCTCCTTACCTTCTTCGGAGATCTCTTGGGGGTTGTCTGCTTCCTAGGACGCTTGGTAGGAAGATTAGTCCTATCTAGAGGAACAAGTCTGGGAGCAGCAAAATGAGATATGTGTAGCTTGCAAAATCTCTCCCTCATTCTCATCAGTAGCTGAAAGTCCTTGGGCATTATGGTGACTCTCTTGGAATGAATTGCAAGCAAAAATGAATCTTCAAAAAAAGGCTCATGTAGTCTTCAGCAACTTTCTGAAGGCACTGAAGAGCAGTGGGTGTGAGTCTAACGAGTTGTCCAAGATCATTTCTAGTTATGTTTCAGACGACATGGTAGAATGGAGCTCTGAGAATCAATAGAGCAGTTGATCTCTGATACTTACATATTTCAGAGAGCCACCTGCTGCAGTTGCGCATTCTAGGTCTAGTGGGAGGTGTAATGGCAACTACAGGAGCTGAGGACGAGCTAGCAGAAAAGAAATCCTTCCTTGTTTACTTTCTCCTATCCATGGAAGTCTACTAGTGGATATCGCACTTGTGCGTGACGAATAGGATGAGCAGAAAAAGGATTATGAAGCCCTCGTAGAGGACCGATATGTGTGATAAGAATGTATGGTATATCGGACCTATGTGAGCCGAATATAAGCGATTAGTATAGAAGAGAGACACACAAGACCGATATGAGGAGACATGTAGGCAGATGTATCGGACCTGTGCGCATGGAAAATATTAGACAGAATATCGATTGTGAAGGAGACGCACAAGTGCGATATGCGGAGCGAAAAAAAAAGTGAATTCATGGAAGTTTGTGATTTTATATCGCGGTTCGCACATGCGAGAGTGCGTCCTGTCACACGTGTGGAATTTGTATGATCAGTCATGTGTTGAGTGGCTCCGGAATCCAGGAACCAAGAACTGTCGCCAGATGCTCCTTGATGGTTGGTCATGAAGGCATCATGATCCGCTTCTTGAATGGGCTATGGAGCTTCTGCAGCTGCTTTTGCCACTTGATTCAACTGTCCTTTGCTGTTGTTCTTCACTTGAAGTATTCGGCAGTCTTGTATTTCGTGGTTGTTTCGTTTGCAATATCTGTAGAACAGCTTCTTCTTTGTCTACAAATTTGATTGTTCCTTGTGTTGAGCTGGCTTCTGGTCTGGCTTTGATAGATTCAGGCCTTTCTTCTTCTTCTACTTTGTCGTGCCCTTGTTGGTGTACAAGACATGAGAATCAGCTGAGGAACTTGAGGTTTCGTTCCTTCACGTGTCTTCCTGCAACAACATAGTGATGACTCTCGAAAGAGTCAACTCTGGATGAGTCGTGATGATCATTACCCAACTGTCGTAAAAACTTGGCAAGCTTGTAAGCAGTTGCATCACTGTGTCTTGATCGTCTATGACAGATCCGACAACGGCCATTTGCCTTAGCAGGTTCTTGAATTGATTAATATGATTCTGCAGAGAATCACCATCGTCATCTTAAGGGAGTAGAATATCTTCCGGAGATCTAGCTTGGAAGCTATATCTCGCACTTCGTATAGTGTGCTCAAGATGTCCCAGATTTTTTTTGATGTTTGAGCCTCGGATACATGGCCGATCTGTGTTTCCGTGATGTTGAGGATGATCAACAAGAAACCTTTTCCATCCTTCAGCTTCCATTTGAAGATTGTCATGTCGTCTGCTTCGGGTTTCCCTTCTGCACCTATAACAACGTCGTACAATTCTTTTGCCATTAGTACAGTCTTCATCTTAAATTTTCACAGATGGTAATTGGCTCCATCAAGCTTGTCCATGAGAGGATTGGCTTTCCCTTGGGAATCCATGTAGAAGAATTAGTCTAAGTGATAGGAGAAACTATCAGTGACTTAAGTATGAAAATCTGATACTGAAAAATACAGAACAAGAAAACAATTACGCTATCGGCTAGTAGAGTCTTGTATTGTGGTAGCTAATCGAGCTATAAAGATTGCTCTGATACCATGTTGGGAGAGAGAGAGGAAGAATAAATGACGAACACGAACAAGAAACGAACTCGAACAAGAAACGAACGAGAAGCAAACTTGAACAGAAAATGTTCATGTGTAGTGAAATGAGTTAAATGACTCTCTCCCTAAGCATGACTACGTAGACCTATCAGAATGAATAGAATTTTAGTGATAGAAATCACAGTCAATCTAGATTACATAGCCAAAGATGAATAATTTGTATCACTAAAATTCTAGATGAATAATTTGTCGTGAATTGCTAGACAAATTATCTATTGTGAATGATTTGCGAAGAGCTAGACTGTGCTCGACTGATAATTAGTCATGAATTATTCGCAAAAGACAAGACTAAAAGTTAATTGTCTATTACCAGAAAGAGCAACAAGAAAGATCAAACATAATGAAGAATAAGCATAACAATATTGACAGATCTAAAATGCAGAACAAATGAACTGTGTCAGATTAAGTATATCAAGTATACAAGTCAATTATGCAGTAGAGCACAAGACTGTAGTGGACAAAACCATGTGCCCTACAAAGCTTATTTCTATCTATAATGAGGAATGAAACCTCCTTAACTTGTTCTAGACTTATCTTGCTTCATCAGAATTCATCATCATCATCGAATACGCAGATGGTATCCAATACATATACATAATATTACAGGTGTGCCGATGCGAAAGTACAGAGCGGATGTGCTGTCTGTAGGAGATCGTGGGTGGCTGCAATCGTTGTCCAATCTGTTAGCACAACTGCATGGGGTGAAGGTGAAAAGGGTGCGACGTCATCCAGTACTGAAGTGAACGTTGGTGATGACGCAAAAGTGCGTCACTCTTACGAATGGCCTTAGGATAAGATTTACAGAGTGCCTTATCTGTTAGGGCACCTTTGGCATTTAGTAAGGTAGTGTCCCCTTTTTGCCTGTCACCATGACCTGTGTAAGAACACAGTGTCTCGATTCATTTGCCTTTTCTTCGTCTGTGTGAATTTTCATGTAAAAACGCAGAATGCGTGACAACGTTAGAAAAATATGCAGCATGAATGGAGGCAGATTAAAATTGGGATTTAGGAGAGTAGGAGTAAATCCAACAATAAGATCATTTTTGTCAAAAGATCTTATGTTTTGAACATTGTAGGTTTTACTGATGAGAACGTTCCTATAAGGATCTCCCATTATTCATTGTATTCCACTTATATTGCACTTAATGGAAATAAGAATAATGCACATCTATTAGATGCATACTCTAGTAGAGAATTTCTCCATGACAATACTGCCATAGAATCTGACACAAAAGCTGATGATGAGTAGTGGACACTTTGTATTTTGTTATAATACAATCAATACATTTACATTGAGTATTTCTCCTCTCTTGCAAACAATTCTGAACATGTCATGATTGATGATAACGATCATCTTCTACTCAACAATCATCTAATTTTCTCTTCCTATATGAACTTGCATGCTTTTCGAAACTTGTTGTATTTTGTGGACTTTGTTATATGTTGAATCTGAACTCTGTGATAAAACCACTAAAACAATTGACAAATGTAGTTTCATTTTTCATGGTTCCTCCATGTTGTGTATTTGGATGAAATGTTGCTCGTGCTTGCCAATGTGACTTCTCCATCCCTTGTGATGACCATACACTCAAGCTTCCATATGTGTTTGCAAAAAATGCAGTATGATCTCTTAGTATGTGTTGCATATGTCAAAATTATAATGTTAGTCTTATGTTTGGATCTAAATATATATGAAAAATTGAAAGCATCTTGAAGAATTTATACTAACCATGTAATGACTGATGTGATCTTCTCTCCATGCTTTTGATACAGCATTAACAAACTCAACACAAGTCCTGGACAACTTTCTTATCAATATCAAAGTATTTATCTTTTCTTAAAATAGCAATCATACTATCAAGCTTCTTCCATACATCAACTTTTAGTACTCTGGTTTTGCCGTCTTTCTCGAAGTCTTGAGTGGCAACAATAATATTTGTCTAGATTGAGTGTTGAATATTAAAAGCCTTACCAGTATGATTTGATAGGAAATGATGTGCTTTTGCTCCTCCTATGCTTGGCTTAGTTGGCATGTTCCCATTCTTTCCTGAAAGCTTTTCATCCTTTTGAATTTTGACATGTCCCTTATGAAGTCCTGCCCTTAGTGTCTCCATGTGTAAATAACCTCTAATGAATGCTTCCTTATTGAACATGGCTATTTTCTGGCTAGGGGATACTTTCTCTTACAAAATGGAGTGGAATCAATATTTGGAATGAGAGAAGCAACATAGAAAGCTTCTTTGATACTTTCAAGCTTAGCTTTATTGAAATAGAATTTAAAACCTATGAACCATAAAGACAAATTGATGAAGACAAATAAGGCAAATTTAGATATCATAAAACGTGTATCAGCATCAACAAGTGAGCAGAAAGGGCAATGTCAGCTCATGTTAACTTTGTTTTGCAATGTCGACTCAGTTCATTCTACTAAATGAATTTTTTTTTTTAATTGAGAGCACATTCTAGAATGCGAAGGACTAAACATGTCATAAGGGCAAACTATGGCACTAAATAACATTCATGGCCGGAAAGTGTACGCCTCACATCTTCATGTGTTCCTTGCTGCGCCCCGTGCAAAGTCAAACATGTACAAATTAGAGAGTCCAATTGCACATGAATGTTTGATTGCACAACAATGGACAATTAATTACAAGACTTGCTATAAACTCAAGCACTTGATTTCAATTTGTCGTGCAACTCTCTTCGAGTTTGGATAGAAAATGCTCATGCATAACATCATCTTTCTCTAGACACACGCAGTGCCTATTCGACTGAAACAACCTCAACTTCCAGATTACCAGCACCAGCAAATAAATCGATAACTACATCCTCCTCATTCGTGAGCAGATTTATAATATATCTACAATGTAGCAAGAGAACAAGTTCAGCTTATATGTATGCGATAGTGCAAGACACATTGGATTGATGATTCTATTCATAAAAATATAAGTGATGACAATGAACCCACACAATTCATGGGACCACTCTGCATCACCCTTGCAAAAGTTATCATTTATTGTGCTGTACATATCAGGAGTGTCAATGATGAAGATGATGTAATTCTTTCTAGCCCTTTTGCTGTGAAGTGTAGGCTTAGGATATCCATCATGATGAAAGAGTGACAACACGAGTGATGCTATCTGCACATACAAAAAAAGAATCAGTTTGGGCTTTATAGATGGTAAGGATTATTGTTAGTTAGACATAGTGGCACACAATATACATGGCATTTACGACATCATACCTTATTGACTGGTGTGTGACCAATGTACCCATTCTCCACAACAATGTTTAAGCACTGTTGTAGGGTGATGCCCTTCTCAACAGCTGCTATAAAAATCCAAGGAAAATGTTCTGTGATAGAAAGTGTCACACACCATCCCTCATCGACAACGTACAAATCAGCAATAGTGGCACATGCCGTGGGCAGTGACTGGGAGAAGACATTCCACTCAAGCATGGATTTTTCTGGATGAAGGCTACACCAAGTGAAGTGGGAAAGTTGACAAACACCAACTTTGCCACAACCTCACATGGCACTCCTCGAATATACGTACCAACAACACAATGAGCTCTCAAAAATCTTTTTATCTTTCGCATAGATTTTGTTTTTCAATCAGAGCTACAGAGCTCTTTCTCTGAACCCACGAACTCATAATAGAACTAAGCATATAGAAGTTCAATTCCATTTTCTTAAATGAAAGTTCAGGATCAAGATGTTGTACTAAGTTACCGTCATACAGACAGTATGTTGGCTGATATTTTGACAAAGCCATTGTCTAGAGATAAATATTCTACTTTAGTAGGTATGTTAAATCTCAATTGTAGATCGGATTCATAGTAGTTAGCTTAAGGGGGAGTGTTGGAGTTTAATCTAACTCCTGCTCATCTCAACAGCCCTCATTCCTTCTCTAAATTTCACTCTCTCAAATGTAACTTGCAGAAAAATGAACTATTTTGAAACAGTCTGTATTTTTATCGCTATAGTCTGGTTTTTACTCGCATTTTTCTACACAGCCGAAAAATGTGAAAAACTCGACACTGTGTTTTTACACGGAATTTTCTGACAAGCGACACTACAAGTTTTACATGGGTTTCTACACAGACAAAAATTGCAGAAAACTCGACACTGCATATTTGCATGCAGTTTTCAACAGGTGAAAAATGTGACACGTGCCCTACAATAGGCCAAAGCTGTCCTATAGACAAAGGCGATGTCCTACAAACATCAAATGTGTCTTCCAATCGGCAAAGGTACAAATCCCAAAGGCTGTCGTCAAGTAAAGGCAACGACCAAAAGGTCAAGGAGTGTCGCATTTCTAGTTTGGAGAAATATACAGATTTCGGTATCAGACCAGATAGCCTTCACGCTCCATCAACGAACTGATCCACTGATCAGTTTAATAGCTGGTATCAATCTTGTAATTGTAAAATTAAGTTCGTACAGATTTCTTAGCTGATATGTATATATACATGTAATTGAGCGATTATAATACAGTGGATTATGATACGTAAGTTCAGATAGCGGAGAACACCTTTGATCAATAGCTGACTCCTCAAATTTAGTGATTAGAGAGAGAGAGAGAGAGAGAGAGAGAGAGAGAGAGAGAGAGAGAGAGAGAGAGAGAGAGAGAGAGAGAGAGAGAGAGAGAGAGAGAGAGAGAGAGAGAGAGAGAGAGAGAGAGAGAGAGAGAGAGAGAGAGAGAGAGAGAGAGAGAGAGAGAGAGAGAGAGAGAGAGAGAGAGAGAACTATTTTAGAATCTTAGCAATTGTCTTGAATTTGTTAGTAGGATCACGTGCTTATCAACGCAATAGGATTGTGGTCTGATCGTTGTATTTATAACTTCAATATACAGATTAACTATTGTTGTACACCTTTGCATTCTTGTTGAATGAAAACTCACACTCCTCTTACAAAAATGATATTAAGAAGAGAATTGTATGGTTGTCTTTGATGTCTAAATTAATTTTACATTTTCTTCCTATTAGACTATCAGTATTAGAGGATTGCATGGCTCTCTCAGATGCCTAATTCCTTTTGCAATCTCTCTTTCACAGCATTCTATGACTCTTACACTGATAATCTGATTCCACACACAAAGCACTGCTCGTAACTCCATTCGATAAGTAATCCACGGTCCTGGTTATAACAATTTTCTTGTTTTTCTTCAAATAGAAGTGGTATTAGAGTTGATATCCAATTCTGCCCATAGAGTGATATCAACGTCTGCTCCCACATTGAGTAGATGCAACATATCTCAAGATCCTTTTTCCAATCATGGATCTTTGGATTTTGCATGATTTGACTAAGCTTATGCACAACTAAGATCAGCCATAGTGATGGTGAGCCATATGAAAGAGCCTATTAGACTTCTAAAAATTGTGATGTCCTCAAAGTATGCTTCATCACAAGTTTTAGTGTCTTTAACATTAGACTCCATAGGAGTATCTATGCTTTTACAATCTTGCATTTTAAATTTCTTAAGCATGGGTCTTAGGTAACTTTCTTGAGAAATGAAAGCTAAGTCATTAGAGATCTTAATCTCTAATCCAAGTACATGATGTAAAAATCCAAGGTCTTGCATTTTGAATTCCTTTCCTAAGGAGATCTTGGTATCAATAAGTAAATCCATGTTGCTTCTACATAATAGAATGTCATCAACATAAATAAGCAATGTGATTACATCATTACCAACATGTTTAAGATACAATGATGGACCATATGAGCTAATCTTGAAACCAATAGAAAGAAGGTAAGTGTTCAACCTCTCATACCAAGCCCTTGGGGCTTGTTTTAAGCCATAAAGACTTTTAAAAAATAAGCATACTTTTGATCCTTTGCCATTCACAACAAAACCTAGAGGCTGATGCATATATATTTCTTCTTCCAGGTAATCATTTAAAAAGGCATTGGAATCATCGAGTTGAAGCGTTTTCCAATCATAAAAGCAACAAATAGCAATGATTATTCTAATGGTTACCATTAGAATGGAGCAAAGGTCTTTTCATAATCTATGCCTTTGATTTGGGCATAGCCTTTAACACAAAGCCTTGCTTTAAACTTATTGATTGATCCATCATTATTGAGCTTGATTCTATAGACCCACTTGCATCCAATGACATGTTTTTCATTCGCTGGATCTACAAGTTGCCAAGTCTCATTTTGGATCAAAGCTTCATACTCGGCCTCCATAGCTTTGATCCAATTCTTTGATTGAAGAGCTTCCTCCACACTTGATGGTTCCTCAATGGTAGTGTGAAAAGCATGTAGAGAACTTGCATCCTCCACTTGTTTGTCTTTTTTCAAGTAAGTGAGTCTTCTAGGCTCTGAAAAAACATTTTGTTTCTAATGCCAAAGCTTTGCTAGCTTTCAATCTTGAACCTTTGACAAAAGGCGACACGACACGACACGACATGAAACCAATCGTGCCCCATGAACAGCCAACAGGAAAATCAACCAGATACCATGGGATATAGATATTTGATCTGATCTCATGACATCACCAGAAGAATTCTAGATCGTGGTTAATCTGCCACTCTTATAATTTGCAAACTAGTTGTAGATGTTAAATCTTTCAAATTTGTAAGTTACAAGACATGAAATTTTTCGTGAACTATATACCTTCTGTTTGATGCATATTACAATAAGTCTAATGCTAGTAAGCAAGACAAGACATCAGAAGACAAAAAATACAGAATACAAATTCGCTTGCGTGCGAGATAATTCTACATAGGCTGTAGATCCATAGGTCCGCTAGTAAGCGAGACTCGAATTCGTGAGCTGTATTCCTCTCACGCCAACACACAACATGGATCTGCATGCAGTTCTTGAAGAATCAGAAAAATCAATAGATAATTTTGTAGTTGTTGTGCAAATTATTATTCTAGATGATTATATGATCTTGTATGTAAATTTGTCTGCTACTATTCGTGTGTCTGATTCGCTTGTTCATTCTATTCTGCACTTTGGTTTGATATTGTTGAATGTTGCATTAATTTGTTAACATAGATCAGTAGTGTCTGACTACTCTTTGAAGGATTGTCGGAGTGATACAACCGGTAGTGACTAGCAATCACATCTGAATTTCTGACAAATTGATCTCATTTGCAAATCCTTTCGCTTTGCTTCGTTTCGTTTCGTTTCGCTTCGCTTTGCTTTGCGATCACTTGGCTACAAGGGTAAATCAAATACAGACCTAATTGAGGTTTTGTTTTGTTTCATCCTGTTTCATATTGTCTCGTCTCTTCTCGTTGCAGAGCAGCCTGATTCATCTTGTCACAGATTCTTTTGCTTCGTTTCATTTCATTTTGTGATCTGTGTGCTTCCACCATGAATCATTGTCAGAGCTCGTTTAAGTTTCGCTTCGCTTCGTTTTGTTTCGTTTTCGTTTAGAATTCATTGTGTTACAGAGCCTGCTTGATCCAACTCGAACATAAATAATTCGAGTGTCGTGAAAAGTTTCACAAATCATTCGTGATTTAATTCAATCAGTTTGTCACCAAAGTTTTTGACTAGAATTTTGTATGTTTTGAGTGCATTTTTTTGCATATTTTAGCATCAGTGGTATTAGAGCCTACCTTGTCATAATCTGACATAGCCAAAGGGCAATCAGATCAAAGGGACTAAAGGATTCAAACAATCAACCATCAACAATTGTACACGAATTTAGAAACAATGGCTTCTATTAGCAGCATACAATCCAAGATCTGCATAGTTTTGGATTCTTCAAGATCTAACTTTCTAGCATGGAAAGTTAAGACATCGTTGATACTAAAGGGTGAAGGTTTATTCCCCTGGGTGAATGGCACAAAGGAGATGCTACAACATCAGGCAAAGAGCAAAAAGAATGGAGGGAGAAAAATGACAAGGTAGTAGCCTTGTTATCATCATCCATCGAGGATAGTCTCACACTTGACTTGGCTACACTCTCCAAGTCAAAGGAGATGTGGAATACACTGCTCATGAGATTTCAAACAAAATCACGAAGTCAAATAATGATGTTGGAAGATCAATTGAAAAATCTACAGTGGGATGGGAAAGACCTCACTTCTTTTGATGGCTTCGTGATTCGTGATTCGTGATTCACTTCGCTTCGCTTCACGATCACTTGGCTACAAGGGTTAATCAATTACAGAGCTCACTAAGGTTTTGTTTTGTTTTGTTTTGTTTCGTCCTGTTTCGTCTCATCTTGTCTCGTCTCGTTGCAGAGCAGCCTGATTCATCTTGTCACAGATTCTTTTGCTTCGTTTCATTTCATTTTGTGATCTGTGTGCTTCCACCATGAATCATTGTCAGAGCTCGTTTAAGTTTCGCTTCGCTTCATTTCGTTTCATTTTTGTTTAGAATTCATCTCATTTTGTTTGTTTGTGTTACAGAGCCTGCCTGATCCAACTCGGACAGAAATAATTTGAGTGTCGCAAAAATTTTCGCGAATCATTCGTAATTTAATTCTATCAGTTTGTCACCAGAGTTTTTGGCTAGAATTTTACATTTTTTAAATGCATTTTTCTATATATCTTAGCATCAGTGGTATCAGAGCCTACTTTGTCATAATCTGACATAGCCAAAGGGCAATCAGATCAAGGGGCCTAAAGCATTCAAACAATCAACCATCAACAAGTGTGCACGAATTTAGAAACAATGGCTTCTATTAGCAGCACACAATCCAAGATCTGCACAGTTTTGGATTCTTTAGGATCTAACTTTCTATCATGGAGAGTTGAGACATTGTTGATACTAAAGGGTGAAGGTTTATTTCCCTGGGTGAATGGCGCAGAGGAGATGCTACAACATTAGGCAAAGAGCTACGTGAATGGAGGGAGAAAAATGACAAGGAAGTAGTCTTGCTATCATCATCCATCGAGGATAGTCTCACACTTGACCTGGCTACACTCTCCAAGTCAAAGGAGATGTGGGATACACTTCTCATGAGATTTCAAACGAAATCATGAAGTCAAATAATGATGCTAGAAGTTCAGCTAACAAATCTACAGTGGGATGGGAAAGACCTCACTTCTTTTGTAAGGAAGATGAAAGATCTATTTCTGTCTCTACGCAATTATGGAGCTAAAAATGCAGTGTCAGCTGAGAAGTAGCTCACTTACCTGTTGAGAGCCTTACCCAGATCTTTTCAGACAACCAAAACCCTGCTTGCAAAAGATCCTACAATACACCTCGAAAAGACAATTGTCGAAATTCGAGAGAAAGTCGAGGCTAGAGAGCATCTTGATCACAAGAATGCTTCTGACCAAGCCCTCTACAACAATAAAGAAAAGACAAAGAAACAATTCAAGCCTAAGAGAGAGTCCACAAGATCATGATCAGCAAGAAGAGGGGACAAGGAAAGGTAAGTGGAAGAACAAAGGGAGGTCGAAACAACAAGGTGGAGAAAAGAAGACGTGCGTGAGATGCAGACAAGATGGGCAAATAGTTGATATGCGTTGGCTCAATTCGAAAATTGAATGTATCCACTGCCACAAGAAGGTATATGATCTACCACCAGCTACAAAGGGAGAAGAAGATGAACACGAAAATGAAGATTTTTGACTCGCTTCGCATTCAAGTGACGAATCAGAAGACAAAAGATTCGAGAGACAGTCTTCTACTATAGTACCTGTAAACAAAGATGGTTTCAGACCTAGCAGAGCAGACAAAGACAAAGGCATTGCTATCCCAGGAGGTTCTCCTAGAAGGTCAGCAAGACAACAAAGAGTGCCAGCAAGATATGTGCCAGACAGCTCTGCTTCCACATAAAAAAAATTCTGTGGATTCAATGGCAAACCACAAACATTCGAGGAGGCAATTGAATGTCCAGAGAAGGACAAATGGATCCAAGCCATGAACGAGGAGATGGAATCCATGAGGAAGAACCAAATATGGATGTTGGAGCCATTACTAGATAAGCGTAAGACTGTGAAATGCAAATGGGTTTACAAGCTCAAGTATGGACCAGATTGGGATGTCTCGAAATATAAGGCAAGACTAGTAGCAAAGGAATTCTCTCAGAGATATGGTATTGATTATTCTGAAACCTTCTCTCCTGTCATGAAGCATTCATCCCTACGTTTGTGATTTGCATATGCAGTTGCTTATGACCTCAGGATCCACATTGTGGACGAGAGGACAGCCTTCTTGCATGGTGAGTTAGACGAAGAGGTCTACATGGATCAATCCCCAGGCTATGTCTCGAATTCACTTCCTGATTATGCATGCAAAATGCATAGGAGTATCTATGGTCTGAAGTAGTCAGCTCAACAATGGTACAAAATGAAAGACGAAGCCCTGAAATCATTAGGATCTAAGTCGTTGATGGCTAATTCCAATGTGTATGTGAGAATTTTAGATGGAAAAATCATCATTGTGGCTGTGTATGTGGACGACACTCTGATACTCTACAAGAGTGAGCAGCTGATTGTTGAAGTGAAGAAAGACATCTTGAAACATTTCTAGATTGTGGATCTAGGAGAGGCCAGGTGTTACCTTGGCTTACAAATTAAAAGAGACTATGAGGGAAGTAAGCTGTACCTTCATCAGTTCGAATACACCCAGAGAATCCTAGAGGACTTCGGGATGCTGAATTGCAAAGGAGTGAATACTCCGATGCTCACAAGAACAATACTGAATGACGAATAAAAATTGTTTGAGGACTGGAGCAGAGAGGGAATTGATGCAACTCACACCTTACAGGAAGCTGATAGGATCACTGATGTACCTTGTAGACAATAAACGTCCTAACGTTGCTTATGCAGTGTTTAGGATGAGCCAATTTTGGACGAATCCTGGCTCAACACATTGGAAGATTGCAAAACGAATTTTGAAATATCTTCAATTAACAAAGGATTATGGTTTGTGTTATTGTCATGATGTAGGTTTTCAAATGCTTTCTTACAGTGATGCTAGCTGGGCATCTCTCAAGGAGGACTGTAAAAGTGTCTCAAGAGGATGCACCATCGCGTCAGGAGTAGCAATTCTCTGGTCAGCAAGAAGTAGACCATTGTGGCTCAGTCATCTTGCGAAGCAGACTATGTCACATCAACAAAGATGGCCAATGAGATAATTTGGCTCAGACAGTTCCTGAACGAATTGGGCAAAACAAGCAACGAACCTCTGGTTTTGCCAATGGACAACACATCTGCAACACATCTCATGAAGAACCATGTATTTCACTCAAAGACGAAACACATTGCGATCAAGTACCACTTGATCAAGGATCTAATTGGGAAAGAAGATATTGCATACCACCTTCATTGGAATGAAAGACATGGTTGCTGACATTTTCACAAAGGCCCTAAACAAAGGTCTATTTGAGAGATAGAGGAGCAGCCTTGGAGTCATCAAGCTATCATGCTTTGAGAGGGAGCTGAGGAAACATTTTGTTTCTAATGCCAAAGCTTTACTTGCTGTCAATTCTGAACCTTTGACAAAAGGTGACACAACACGACACGACATGACACAAAATCAGTCATGCCCCATGAATAGCCAACAAGAAAATCAGCCAAATACCATGGGATACAGATATTTGATCTAATTTTATCACATCATCAGAAGTACTCTAGATCGTGGCTAATCTGCCACTCTTGTAATTCGCAAATTAGTGGTAGATGTTTAATCTTTCTAATCTGTAAGTTACAAGAATGTGACAAAAATTGTTTGCAAACTATACACCTTCTGTTTGATACATATTATAGTAAGTCTAATGTTAGTAAGCAAGACAAGATGTCAGAAATTAAAAAATACAGAATACAAATCCGCCTGTGTGCGAGATAATTTTGCATAGGATTTGTAGGTCCATAGGTCCGCTAGTAAGCGAGACTCGTATTCCTCTCATGCCAATGCACTGTGTGGATCTGCATGTAGTGCTTGAAGAATCGAAAACATCAATAAATAATTTTGTAGCTGTTGTGCACATTACTATTCTAGATGATTTTATGATCTTGAATGTAAATTTGTTTGCTACTATTTGTGTGTCTGATTTGCTTATTCATTCTATTTCGCACTCTGATTTGATCTCGTTGAATGTTGCATTAATTTGTTAACGTAGATCAGCACTGTTTGGCTACTCTCTAAAGGATTGTAGGAGTGATACAACCAGCAGTGATCAGCGATCACATTTGAATTTCTGACAAACTGATCTCATTCACAAATCCTTTCACTTTGTGATTCGCTTTGCTTCGTAATCACTTGGCTACAAGGGTAAATCAAATATAGAGCTCACTAAGGTTTTGTTTTGTTTCATCTTGTTTCGTCTCATCTCGTCTCGTCTCATTGCAAAGCCTGATTACTTGTCGCAAATTCTTTCGCTTCGTTTCGCGATCTGTGTGCTTCCACCATGAATCATTGTCAGAGCTCATTTAGGTTTCGCTTTGCTTTGCTCAATATCAAAAAGACCCTTTAAGGAATGCCATGTAGAATATAGAAAAATATCAAAATAAAAAAAACAATATCGTTTATTTGCTTGCCCCCACCACTCCCGAGGCCTCCCCAACTCCCAACGATCTAACCACAGTGTCTATACTCACAGTTAAGAACTCTAGAATATGACTGCCATACCCAAATTCAAATCAGGAAAAATTTCAAAATGTTTACATATGCATTCCTTCCACAAGAATGGAAATATGGGTGCCATCTCCAATTATGAATGCCATCATCACATTGGAATGGAAATATGAGCGCCAACTATCTATTGGAATGAAAAAATGAACGGCATTTTCAAATTTGAATTAAGCATACAAGCATGGATATTGGATTGATCGTACAAAGTATATAATATAATCAAAGATGAGTATTTTGTTTTGCTTTATAGAATCTGGTCATAGTACTTTGATGTAATCGATTACTCTATTGTTTTTTTTTATGATGACATTGTATCATCTACATGTGGATATTCCTATTGATTTGGCACCTTTGCAGAGAAGAGGAGGCAAAGGAATTCAAATATCTGCTGAGGATCGTCCTTGTTACAGGGCAGAAGGAAAAAAAAACTTGGATTTGTGGATAGATGGATTATTATATCCACAAGATCGAAGCACTTTGACACATCCCACATTCTCCTCAATAACTCATTTAGTTACATGGATATACAATGAGCATAGTGGATTACTAGGATATTGTGAAAGATTGCAGAACTATGTAAAACAACTTTATATGAATAAAGTTCACTTTTTAGAACGTGAGTTAATTCGGATATCCTCTTATTGTCAGAATAGAGATTGTCATCTCCAAAAGATGTTAGAAAATGAACAACTTAAAAAACATAATGAATCATTACAGAAGATAACAATCAATATCAAATCAGAACTAGAGCAAATGCAACTTCAATGTTGAATGGCCCTTAGCAGGTGATTTGAAAACATTGAAATGTATGTATAATGTCTCTCATGGTGCTACATCATAACACCCTTGTTTATACTGCATGAAAATGGCAAAAGATGCTACTAGGAGTATAGGAATTACTAGAGAATATGTATATTCAAACTGGAAGCCTGTGCTGCCTATCCCCTTGAAAAATGTGCATGTTTGAAATGTATTTGCTGACATCATGCCATCAGATCAAATATCTGTACTTCTGAGTACTTGCATGATCTTGCTGGTACTCTTTGGAGCGTGGAGGTCAGGAAAAGGTTTCGTTTCCGTCGTTGGTTTTGTTTCGGTCGTTTGCCTTCTCTCGTATTGGACTACAAAAGATTCTCATGCCAGACCAAAAAAGATTCTCGTTTGTGAATCTTTCATGTTAGCAAACCGTTCGTCTTCGACTACTTTGACTTTCAAGTTTGCGAACCGTTCGTCTTCTTCGTGTTCGCGAAACTTTTCGTGCTTCGTGTCTCCTGACTTTCGTGTTCCCAAACATCTTCATCAGGCTGAGGGTTGAAAGCTAGCAAGGCTTTGTTGTTAGAAACATTTTGTTTTTTCAGCTCCCTCTCAAAGCATGATAGCTTTATGATCTCGAGACTGCTCCTTTGTCTCTCAAAGAGTCTTTTGTCCAAGGCTTTAGTGAAGATGTCAGCAACCATGTCTTTCGTTCCGATGAAGGTGGTCTGCAACATCTTCTTTTCAATTAGATCCCTTATCAAGTGGTACTTGATTGCAATGTGCTTTGTTCTGGAATGGAACATGGGATCTTTCGTTAGGTGTATTGTAGAGGTGTTGTCCATCTGCAAGACCAGGAGCTCGTTCCTTGTTTCGCCGAATTCGTCCAAAAACTGCCTTAGCCAGATTATTTCATTGGCCATCTTTGTTGCTGCAACATATTCTGCTTTGTAGGATGATTGGGCTACAACGGTCTGCTTCTTGCTGATCGAAAGAACTGCTGCTCCTAATGTGGTGGTGCATCCTCCTGAGACGCTTTTACAGTCGTCCTTGAGAGATGCCCAGTTAGCATCGTTGTAGAAAAATATCCTGAAACCTGCATCACGACAATAACACAAGCCATAATCCCTTGTTAATTGAAGATATTACAAAATGCGTTTTGCATTCTTCCAATATGTTGAGTCTGGATTCGTGCAGAATTGGCTCATCCTGAACACTGCATAAGCAATATCAGGACATGTGTTGTCTGCAAGGTACATTAGTGATCCTATCAGTTTCTTGTAAGGTGTGAGTTGCATTTGTTCTCTCTCTTCCTTGGACAGTCGTCACTTGTCAGCACCGTCCCTGCGAGCATTGGAGTGTTCGCTCCTTTGCAGTTCAGCATCCCAAAGTCCTCTAGGATCTTCTGGGTGTATCTGGACTGGTGAAGGTATAACTTACCTCCCTCGTAGTCCCTTTCAATTTGAAAGCCTAAGTAGCACCTGGTTTCTCCCAGATCCACTATCTCAAAATGTTTCGAGATGTCAGCCTTTACATCAACAATTAGCTGCTCACTCCTGCAAAGTATCAGAGTGTCTTCCACATATACAGCCACTATGATGATTTGCCTATCTCTAACTCTGACATATACATTAAAATTAGCCAACAGAGGCTTGAATCCTAATGATTTCAGGGCTTGATCTTTCTTTTTGTACCATTGTTGGACTGATTGTTTCAGATACTTTTGTGCATTCTACATGCATAGTCAGGAAGTGAATTCGAGATGTATCATGGAGGTTGATCCATGTAGACCTCTTCGTCTAATTCGCCATGCAAGAAGACTGTCCTCTCATCCACAATCTGGATCATGAGGTCAAAAGCTGCTGCATATGCAAATAACAAATGTAGGGATGAATGTTTGACGACATGAGAAAAGGTTTCAGAGTAGTCAATACCATATCTCTGAGAGAAACCTTTCGCTACCAGCCTTGCCTTGTATTTCATGATGTTCCCATCTGGTTTGTATTTGAGTTTGAAAATCCATTTGCATTTGACAGTCTTGTGCTTATATGGTAATGGCTCCAATGTCCATATATGGTTCTTCTTCATGGACTCCATCTCTTCGTTCATGGCTTGGATCCATCTGTCCTTCTCTGGACTGTCAATCGCTTCCTCGAAAGTCTATGGTTTACCACTGAATCCACAAAACTCTTCTGATGTGGAAGCTGAGCTGCTTGGAACATATCTTGCTGGCGCTCTTCGTGGTCTTGTTGACCTTCTGGGAGATCCTCCTGGGACAGCTATGCCTTTTTCTTTGTCTACTCTGCTCGGTCTGGAACCATCTATTACATGAACTACGATGGCAGGTTGCCTCTCGAATCTTTCTTCGTCAAATTCATCGCTCGAATGGGAGACGAATCAAAAATTTTCGTTTTCATGTTCGTCCTCTGCTCCCTCTATCATTGGCGGCAGGTCATAGTTCTGTCTCTCCAGAATTTCGTAGCTGACAGGATCGTCATTGGCCATTGTCCTGCTCTCGTCGAATCTGACATCTCTCACTATTTTCACAGTGTTCGTGTCTAGCATGTAGACTCTGTAGTATGATTAATTGTTGTCATAACCTACCAGAAATCCCTGCTTGGCTTTCTCATCAAGCTTCTTTCGAAGCTTATTAGGAATATGTGCATAAGCTGCACAACCAAAGATTCTGACGTGAGACAGATTGGGCTTTCTACCCCACCATAGCTCATGTGGTGTCGTGTGAGAGACATCATACCTGCCTGTTTTGTTCTGGATGTATGCGGTTGTAGCTTCTGCTTCAGCTCACAGTGCCCTTGGAGCTTTTGAGTAGGCCATCATGCATATGGCTGCTTCCATCGAGGTCTTGTTCTTTCGTTTAGCAAAACCATTGTGTGTGTGTGTTTAACATTTTGCATTGATTTAGAATTTAAGATTGTAGATAAATACATAGTCTATGGTAGTAATAGATTGTTAGATTTATATTTATTTAGGACTAAGAATGATAGATGAAAGAGAGAGAGAGAGAGAGAGAGAGAGAGAGAGAGAGAGAGAGAGAGAGAGAGAGAGGGGGGGGGAGAGAGAGAGTGTGTGTGTGTGTGTTGCTCGCTTCAAGGAGTTCAAGGCTTTGGTACAAAACCAGCTGGATGCATGCATCAAAGTGCTAAGATCTGATAGAGGGGGCGAATACAAATCTGATGATTTTGAGGACTTTTGCAAGGAACACGGCATTAAAAGGCAATTCACACAGTCACACACGCCGCATAGTAATGGTGTAGCTAAAAGGAAAAACAAGACTATTATGGAGAGTGCACGCACCATGATGAAGCAAATGGGCTTGACTGATTCACTTTGGTCGGAAGCGTGCAGTGCGACAACGTTCTTGCAAAACAGGAGCCCTATAGTTGCGGTTCCAAATGTGACTCCCGAAGAAGCATTTACTGGAATAAAGCCAAATCAACAAGTTTCGTGTCATTGGATGTAGGGCCTATGTACATGTGCCAAAGGAAGAGCGAAAGACACTTGATGCCAAAGCAATCAAGTGTACCTTTGTCAGTCATGATGAGAGGACGAAGGCATACAGGTGTTTTGATCCTGTAATGAACAAGATTCAAATTAGCAAAGATGTGATCTTTGATGAGACGCATAGGTATGAAGATGAAGACCATGCAAGACTTCCCACAATTTTGGAAGAAGAAGATGAAGAAGACGCTCCACAAGATGATGCATGTGAAGATGAGAGGCAAGAGGGTGAGTATGAAAGGACACCACCTATTCAAGAGCCTAGGGAGAGGTACTTGCCAATAGGAGCAATAAAGGAGAAACCGGTTGGAAGTAAGAGACATTACTTGGACACTCCTTGGGATGCATACTCTCCACGTAGTGTATCACCTGAATCTAAGATACCAAAATGGTATGAGAAGATCATGAAGGATGCAAAGCTAAATCAACCAGGATCTAGCACACAAGGAGAAGTGAGAAGATCAACGCGGGAAAGGAAGTCTCTCGATCGTGACATTTTGAAGTGTCGAGAGCCATCAACCTTTGATGAGGCAAAAGATCACAAAGAGTGGCAAAGGGCAATGGAAGAGGACATGGAATCCATCCACAAGCATGATACATGGGAGTTGGTTGATCTACCACTTGGAAAGAAATCCATTGACAATAAATGGGTGTTTAGAACAAAGTTTCATGCGGATGGCACAATAGCAAAGCATAAGGCACGCCTAGTAGTGAAGGGTTATGAGCAAAGCAAAGGAATTCACTATGAAGAGACATTTGCTCCAGTGGCTAAGTGGACTACGCTATGCCTTATCATTGCCCTAGCATCTCATTTTGGGTGGAAGATCCATCAAATGGATGTGAAGTCTGCATTTTTGAATGGTGACTTCTAGGAAGAAGTTTACATGGTCCAACCGCAGGGCTTCATGGCAAAAGGGCAAGAACATAAGGTATGTAAACTACACAAAGCACTTTATGGCCTTAAGCAAATGCCATGCACATGGTATGGACGCATTGACAATTACTTTCTTTCTCATGGGTTTTTAAGAACAAATTCAGATCCAAATCTTTATGTTCTTATAAACGATGATAGCATTGCCTTGATTATACTTTATGTTGATGATATCATTATCATGGGCAATTATGAGAACCTCACTCGTTCTATCAAAGCCAACTTATGCAAGCAATTTGAGATGACAGATTTAGATCTTATGCACTACTGCTTGGGTGACAAAGTATGGCAAACTGGCAGTGATATCAGGTTATGTCAAACCAAGTATGTGGGCGAGATATTGGAGAGATTTCACATAACAGAATTCAAACCTTCCATCACCCCTTGCGAAGCTGGTAAGAAATTATCTCGTATTGATGATAGTGCATATGTTGACGCTACTCTATTTCTTCAGCTAGTTGGGAGTTTGATATATCTTATGACTACACGTCCTGATATCTGCTATGCTGTAAGTTTGATTAGTCAATTCATGTCATCACCCACTATGGACCATTGGAAAGCTGCGAAAAGGCTTTGAGGTATGTGAAGGGTACACCTAACCTTGGCCTAATTTACAAAAGACAAAGTGTTTTACCTAAGTTTCAGGATTATGTTGACGCTGATTGGGCACGAAATATAGATGATAGAAAGTCAACAACAGGTTATGCATTCAATTTTGGTAGCGGTTGTTTTTCATGGTCTAGCAAGAAGCAAGACACTATTTCTCTTTCTTCTATAGAAGCCGAATATAAAGCATTAAGTTCTGCTACCCAGGAAGTTGTTTGGCTATGTAAGTTGTTATGTGAGATTGGCATGAAGTAGGTAAACCCTACTATTATTTTCTGTGACAGTCAAAGTGAAATACAATTAGCTAAGAATCATGTCTTTCACACAAGGACAAAACATATTGAGGTAAAATGTCACTTTGTGCACGAGAAGCTACAATCTGAAGATATAAGTATTGTACATTACAAGTTGCTGATATATTTACGAAAGCTTTAAGTAAAGAAAAGTTTGAGACTTTTAGAGCCAAACTTGGCTTAGATCTGGTTATGTAGAAAGTCTTTACTTGTAATACTATCATGGAGGTATGTTCCATGAATAGAGTAAACTCCAAAAATAGAGAGAGATGTTGATCATTGAGGGAGAGAGTTAAAATAGCAATGATCGACTTATACAGTGCTTTCTTATTTCGATGACACCACGTGTGTTCAATTCTAGAATTATCGAGCCATCTTTCTTTTACGAGCCCTTTGAGTACTTTTAAGTAACTTTATCTTTGTACTCACTTATTAGTTGAATATACAGTTTGAGGTGAGCTATTTTGTTGTCTTGTCTTGTTGCACTTGATGTTGTGTTGTGGTGATTGATCCGGTCGGGTGTTTAAATTGTTTTCTTAACTACTACGCCTATCAAAAATTGAACAAAGTAGTAGTGATGAAAATCATGTTCAATCTTTAGCAACTAACTTTGAAATCGCTAGAAGTAAGTGATTACATAGCCAATATAAAGTATTGAATTCTCAGACAATTTCTATCAGTTACAAAAGCAATACACGAGATGCATGCATATGGACATATACTGAACGCAATAAGAAGATAATATTGCTTCAGAAAAACAAAATCAGATGCTAATGAGTGCAAGGCAATAGCAGATAGAAACTGTGCACTCTAAGTTGTCTGTGGGTAACTGAGAACAAGTCTGATAATAAGCAGCTCTATTGATAAGCAGTAGCGCAATTGCAACTCTAAAATAAATGCATAAATGAACTAAAACTGCCATTGGCGAAGGTGTTGCAAAAAGATGACAGTGTCGGGTTTCTGAGAAAAACTCGACAGTGCCTTAAATCTCATTTAGGATTGCTCCACACTTTGCCAGAGTCATTTTTTTAACATTTGAGGCACGTTGAAAAATGCGAAAAATGCAACTCTGCATATTTACACGAGATTTCTGTCAGGCGAAAAATGCGAAAAATGTGACACTGCATTTTTACACGAGATTCTTGATAGACGAAAAATGCGACATCTCCGTGTATTTCTCAGACTATGTAAAAACACTTGCAAATCTGCAGACTATATAAAAACATGGGAAATCTGCAGAACTGGATAAACAATGGATGATGATTAAAATATATTAGTCGATTAGTAAGAAGGAGATTAGTCCAACACTCCTTAATGCAAGAAATCGACGTGTGTTTGAAGAAAAAGATATTGTTGAATTGGATACACAACACTACGAACCATCACCCAATTCTAGCGACGTTTTAAAAGAACCTGAACCACTCATCCGAACTCCAAATGATGTCAAAATGATGGGAGAAGAAGGTACAAATGAAAACGATGACCTACGATTGTACAAGACCAAATTAGATGCTGTTGAGATAGCCAAACCATATTCTCCTGGTTTTGCAGCATCCAATTTATAAAGGCCACAATTACTATCTCTATAACCTTTCGCCACCACTTTATGATTGTGGTTCATATCCCTCATAAGACATCCATCCTTGACAAATTCAACCTTAAGATGTTGATTAGCCATTACTCCAACAGAAAGCAAACTCTTTTTGAGTCCAGGAACATAAAGCACATTAGGGATGTTCTTGATTTTACCATCAGAAAACTGCACAGGTACATTGCCCACACCCTGTATTTGGCATTCCTCCCATTGGCTTGACTGACCTTATTCCCATCATTGATTGGTGAGAATTTCTCAAACCAATCACGTTTCTCGGTCATATGCCTTGTGGCGCCTGAATCTATGAACCATCTGGCACCATCATCAACCTGGGATGCCAATGCCGATGAGAAGACACTTGTCTCGTCATCTTCTCCATCATCTTCGACAATGTTGCCTTGTTGAGTCACTTTTCCTGCCTTTATGTCCGCTCGAAAGAGCGGCGGGTGGCCTAGTAAGCCAAAAATTGCAGGTGATTATTTTTTCTTTCTGACATCACGGTTGGCTTCGGCATACACTTTATAGCCTACAGGTGGAGTTTCAAGCAGTTTGGAAATGGCAAACATCAATGAGGCAACTTTGGGCAATGCAAGCAAACTTGATGGGGCTTCTAACTACAACATCTGGAAATTCAAAATGAAGAGCATTATGATGGAGAAAGAGCTATGGGAGATTGTGGAATTTATTGAAGTCCGGCCAAACACCACTCCAGGTGACATGAGGGCCTTTGATAAAAAAGCACAGAGAGCACTATGCTTAATCAATCTTTCAGTGAAAGACCATGTGATCACTCATATAAGTGATGCCACGACAGCTAGGGGAGCTTGGGAAGCTCTTAGAATGCAATTTCAAACTTGCAATCCAACTTGGGCCTTGTTCTTGAAGTCAAGATTGAACGCAGTAAGGATGGAATAAAGTGAATCAGTGGGATCTTTCTTCACCAGGATAAAGGAGCTGAGAGATCAACTTGTGGCAATTGGAGAACCAATTAGGGACATTGAACTGGTACATACCACAATGAGCGGTGTCACAAAAGGGCTACAGATGTTTGTGAGCGGTATTGCTTCGAGGGAGAGGTTGCCTACTTTTGAGGACTTCCATGGAATCATGTTGCAGGAAGAGCAGCGTCGCGAAGTGGTGAAGTCAAGGCAAACCCCACAGGAGGATCAAGCCTTGCTTGCTTAAGGCAAGCAGAAAGTATGGAAAAGAATTCCCAAGAAATCCAAGGATGATGATGACGAGGGAGAGTCGTCATCAAAAGGGAAAAAGAAGAAGAAAGACAAAATGTTACTATTGCCACAAACCGGGTCATTGGGCAATGGGACCCAAAAAGAATTTCACTTTGAAAATTTTTAATGAAAAGAAGAATGCCTTTGCCCTTCAGATATTTAGGACCCTTTCAAAGCCCATCTAAGGGTGATCCTCAATCCTGCGGCTCCCAGTCGCTCTCCCTCTTGCAATCTCTACCGTGGATGTAAACTCTACGAGATCTGACGGCTACAACTGCATTTGTGCATTAATCTCCACACTTATATCCATTTCTAGTCCTACTCGCACTGGCCGCGTGACAAACCCATGAGCTCCTATGGTCCTCCATCTCCAAACTTCTTCACGCTGATCCCAAGCAATGGTTGCCCTGCTGATCACTCTATCTCCTCCAACGCTCCACGGTTGCCCACGACTTCTTGTAGGCTGATTCTCCTTACTAGGGCGCCCTTCTCTAGCTCTTCACAGCCACAAATACAGATTTGTATTGAGATAAAAAAAGCTTTTTCCCTTCTTGAAATCCTAGCTATCAAAGAGAAGGTATTTTTGGGCTTTATTTGATCTTCTTGAGAATTTAACTAAGCAGCTACCTATCCCTCTGAGGTCGCCCTACAACAAGCAATATTATGCTCCAACCCGCTCTTCAAACAGTGTTCGATTGGATTCAAAGCAATCACAAATGCTAAGCAACCCTTCAGGAGAATTTCCAGTTTCAATCTTTGCTTGCCCTTTGATTCAGCCGACAATCCTCTGCCTCTGAATCTTCTTACAGTCTCAAGCTATTCCATGAATCTCCACAGACTCGGTTTTGTACTTCCTAGCCAACAAACTGTCGTGAATTACCTATCCGCTGTTACATTACCTATCCCATTTTTGACATGGAGCAAGTTGCATATTTAAGCTATCAGATGGATTTTATTATTGGATCTACAACTATGGAGCAAGTTGCTAGACATGACATTTTCTTCAAGATTACTTAAATGGAGCATTCAAATTCATTGAATGAGCATCTCGATTTCTGAGGACAAAAATGTCTAAGTAGGGGGAGTGTCATGTACTACTAGTACATCAGCGCCTATCAACGCATTAGAATATCCATTGTAAGCTTTGTAGGCCCAAAAGGAGCTATCCCTAGAAGACGGTTCTCTCTTTAGGCCCTCCAAAGTAATTAATAAGGATAATAGGCCAACAAGGGCCCACCCAAATACATTTAATAAGTCTTAACAAGAGCTAATTATTCTTCAAGATAGTCATGTTTAGTTAAGTTAGGGGACTTGTCTATAAGTAGGCAAGAGACATCACTTTCGGGATCTTTTATTTGTAAGTGAGAGAACTAGGAGCTCCATCTCCTCTTCTTCCTTTGTGAATGTGAGCCTTGGGATCTTGATCTTGCTAGGTCTCATGTGCCCCATCACATGAATCCATGTACTCCTCAGTCTCTAATATGGAATCCATCTCCTCGTGAGCTTCACTTTGATATGAGCTTTGTGGAAGCTTGTGGTTATTGCTCCTCTTTGGTTTTCTTCAACATAGGTGTGGTGGTTTCCTCCTTGTTCTAGCTTGCTTGGCTTGGATTGAGAGGTATGGCACATAACAGCCAAAGTCTACTACATTACAAGAATCGTCAAATCTAGCACAAGCAAAACCGCTGAGGGGTAGTACTGGACCTTGCCAGAACCACACATTCAACACCGATTTGTGTTGACAACTCGCTACTAGTAGCTACTGAGACGAAAAGCATCATCATTTTCATCATCCTATCAGAGTGACATTGTTCCAAATTTTTCCACATTTTTGTAGTCTCCATACACTACGCCGAGCCATACTCTGCATTTATTGTTGATAGAGCCGAGTGCATTCAAAGTCGATCGAGCCGAGTCCATTCACTATTGACCAAGTTGAGTGCATCTAAAGTCGATCGAGTCGAGTCGATTCACTGTTGAGTGATCCGAGTACATCCAAAGTCGAATGAGCTGAACTGACTGAGCCGAATCTGCATTTTCTATCAGAAAAGTCCAGAATATGTCTACCACAATATCTTCTAGTTCTGATCATGACAAAATTGACATCACCATGGGAAGCCTCGATAACTCTGAGATGAACAATTGGTACCAGGAGGCACACCAGTCTGCGCCACGTAGAGCTCCAAAGGGCCTGGACTCACTGCATTTTCGAAACGACATACAGAAACTATTTGAAAAATGTGACAAGCATCGTTGGAGTATCGTCGTCGACGATTGATGAGCACATGAGTCAACATTCCAAACCAAGAAGACAATGATCATTCTTTTGATGAGGAAGATGATATAATACAAGATTTGATACATTCCTACTATCCTTTTCATTAGACCACTCCAATCGATAGAAATGATGCACATCCAATCATAGACAAGAAGCTAACTTCAAATCTCAAGAAAATATTGAAGACATGAGAACCAAAGGTGAAACAAGCATGAGAACTACAGCTACAACTCCTTTATATAAAGGAGAAAATGTTTATAGACTATCAGCATGCTTGCTCATCCTAAATCTTCAAGTTGTGTACAAATGGAGTAATCAAAGTGCTGATGTATTATTCAGGTGACTATTTATATAAATTTGATATAGTTTTGTTTCAATTCAAGACTAACTAGTTGAAAAAGTTTGTAACGTTATTGGACATTTGCCATAGGTTGTTACATTCACTATTACCCGAGGACAGTAGAATTTCAAATTCAAGGAAAGATGTTTAAAAAAAAATTGGCGATGCTTTGAATGGACTACAATTGCATTCATGCAAGTCCAAATGATTGCATATTATACAGGGGTGTACATGAATAAAAAACAAGTTGCCCTAGATGTGAATCCCCAGGATACCGGCAAGATGTGCAAGGAAACAAACTTGCATCCAAGGTTGTGTGCCATTTTCCAATATTACCAAATATCCAACACATGTTCCATTGTGAGTCCTTGGCCGAATTGATGGATTGGCATGCCAGGAATAGATCCACAGATGGTGTCATCAGAATACCATGTGATAGTATGGCTACAAAACACATCGAAGATGAGTGGACGATATTTGAGACTTGGGTTGGCTATGGATGGTATTAATCCTTATGGCCATCGATCTTCTACTTGGACAACAATATGGCCAGTGATGCTTGTGAATTACAACATACCTCCATAAATGGCAATGAAAAAAGGTAATTGTTTACTTGCTCTCATCATTCCCGATCGTTTCAAGGGAAAAAACATGGATGTCTATCTAGAACCTATTGTCGAGGAGTTGCAAATTCTTTGGAGAGGGATTCATGTGTACGACATTTCACGTCCTATCGGATCTCGAGAAACATTAAAAATGAAACGTCGATGGACATCAACGTTCAATTTTTTTATGAATAAATAGCTTAAACTTACGTTATACACATGTTTTGTGGTAGTGAACAATATCAACAAAAGGTTTTGAATTAAGATAGTATAGTCATAATACCTAGTAGTGTGCATTGACTATATTTGTCTTTTTTGCGGATAATAAAGCTAGTTATTTGTACAATAGGTATTTGAATCATTAGTTATATGTGCATTATTCTAATGATTTTTTAGAAGTTGAGATGTTACTCTTAGGTGAGTTGAGTATTGAGATGATTTTTATTTTGAATTTTTGATTTTTCAATAATGCTATTTTATCTATTTAGTTTACTTCTCAACAATTTGAATGCTCTAAGTAAGACAAAGCTTCTTGTGATCATCTTGTTCAAATATTCACTTTCTTCTCAATTCCTTATGATCATCTAACCACATGATCCTTGCAAGGTAGAGCCTAATACCACTTGTAAGCGGTTACCATCTTTGGGCAAGATATCATATGGGTTATACATAATTCTTAAAAAGAAAATGGCTAAGACTTGCTATTTGAAAATGTCACCAAGTTCAAAGATAAACATTGTCACAATAATATGTTTGTAAACATAGCATTTACCATGTTGGAAGAAAATCCTAATTTGATTCCTTGATGTTACTAGGTGCTTGTATGTGATCAAAATTTGCTTAGGTGGTCGAATATATGTGCATTGCACATTCAAGATTAGATGACAAGAAGCAAGCTCAAGATTAGTCCCCACAACATGCAAGTTCATGCTATACACAGCTAATAGACGGCCTTCACAGTTATTTTGTACACCCTGGAAAGATCGCATAAAAGGTTTTAAAATCTTAAGAGCCTTGATCAATCAGTAGAGTGCATTAATTGGATTGGCTTGCAGCCAAGACGTGCGTCCCCAGGTCGTCCGCCGCGCGGTTGGAGCTGCTCGTCAGCTTCATCGCGCAGACCACCGCGCGCTGTATCTCATTTCGTAACGCGCGCTTATGCGCGGACAGGGTTGTCCTGAGACACTCAACCTTGTCTTTTTCTGGTGGATTTTTAACATTGTCTGCCAATATTAGTGCGTGCAATCTGTCAACCGTTGGATCCGCATATCATTTGCACGTCGACAAGATCTCACGTCTGCTCGACTCAAAAGAGGTGGCGACTTCGTTGAATTGCAGCTATGCTCTAAAATGTAGATGTACGACGGCAGGACATATATTTTTGGCGAGATCATCCCTCCTTTCCAAACTCCTCTCTTCTCATTAATTTGTGAAAAATCATGTTAGCTCAGAGAGATGGGGAAGAAGAAAGTGGAAAATAGAGGAATCCTTGCTGATTTTCAAGCTTCTCCTTGGCTACTAAACACCACCGTTCATGTTATCTATGTATAGATCTGGGTCTTAGATCCTAGATGATATATTAAGATAAGACCGTTGCTGAATTCGAGATTTGATCAGCATATTCATAAGTGGCTGCTTGATTTGTCTACATTTCTCACGATGAAGATCAAATGGGTACCCCTTATGTTGGTACTCGCTGCAATACTAAGATTGGGTTTGGCAGACATCACAGAAAATCAGGCCCAACATGACGAGGATTTTGACAATGGGTTTGATACAATGTCACGCACATATTCAGAAAGAGCATCCCTCTATAAGAGTTCTTCCAGTGCACGTGCCTCATTTGACGCCTCTAACATGGTCACAAGTACAAAACGTCAACTGGCAGATAAATCGTCGAGAGACTTTTACGACTGGCTCGATAGGATGGGAAACACTTCCAGTGCTCCAGCTACTCCTGGTAGGAAAAATATGGAACTAGCAAAAAGAAAACTCAAAGGGGCTCATGTGACTTTTATAATTGTTGCAAAAGATGGATCCGGGAAAGTAAGGACAGTACAGGCTGCTGTGAACCTTGTTCCAAACAACAACAACAGAAATGTGATTATCTTTATAAAGAAAGGCATTTATAGGTACGAATTATCTCATCATCCCCCAGTGGTTCAGTTCAACCAGTTTTCTCTTGGACTTTATAATCTAGAAATCCTATTTGTATTATATAAATTTATGAATATATATGCTTGATCACAAATCTTTTCTGCAGGGAGAAGGTTTTTGTTCCAAAAACAAAACCATTCATCACTTTCCAGGGAGAAGGTGCTACCTCTACGTTTATAGAGTGGGGAGACACGGCTTCCACAAAGGGGCCTGAAGGACAGCCACTTGGAACAAAAGGCAGTGCATCGGTTGCAATCGAAGCTGTGCACTTCAAAGCCATAGACATTTCATTCAGGGTATGGCTTCAAGTATCTTGACAACCGACAATTCACAAGTTACGTCTCCATGCACTTGAAGCATGTATGAAAAACGTATATTTACCAGCATTAAAACTTGACTTTCTTGCTGGCTTAACAGAATACCGCTCCTGCTCCTCCTGGAGGTGCCGTAGGAAAGCAAGCGGTCGCACTGAGAATTGCAGGGGATATGGCCGCGTTTTATGGTGTCAGCTTCTTTGGGGCACAAGACACGTTGTATGATCATGAGGGGCGACACTACTTTTTAGACTGCTACATTGAGGGCTCGATTGATTTCATTTTCGGAGACGGTCGCTCATTTTATGAAGTAAGGCCTAGTTTTTGATGACTTTTGGCTTCTCACTCTATGTCTAATGCAGTTTTGGTTGGGTTTTCGTATTCGATAACGAGACGTTTTCCTTTGAAACTAACGGTTTGGAGTTATGCAATCAGCGATGCCATTTGCATTCAATCGCAAGCCCATTTGGATCTATCACGGCACAACACAGATTAACTCCGAAGGAGCAGACAGGATTTTCAATATATAATTCGCTAGTGACAGGAACTGGCACGATTTACCTCGGACGAGCCTGGGGAGCCTCCTCACGTGTTGTTTACTCTTTCACCTACTTTGCAGACATCATTTTACCACAAGGATGGTTTGACTGGAATTTTCCGAGCAGAGAGAAGTACGTGAAACTTTTGCATTATCTCATCGACACTTTTGAAACCCTTACACATATTCGAGATCATAGCACCACAATATAGTTTTTTGGATCATAAGCAATTGCCATTGTGACTGTGATTGAACAGGACTGTGTTTTATGGAGAATACAAATGCTTTGGACCAGGAGCTAACAGACTGGGCCGCGTAAAGTGGTCTCGAATGCTGACAGCCGCCCAAGCCAAACCTTTCTTAACCATTGGATTCATTAACGGGGAGCAATGGTTGTGAGAAGTATAGCATCCGAACACTCAGGATCAGTGATTGAGCAGCACAATATAATTAACAAAACGATGGAGTCAATCGTGGAAGAATAGGTTTTGGCGTGAATATTACACTATCAGGACTCCTTTGGCAAATCAAACTATCTTGTTTGTACTAGAACTTCCGCAATTTTGCTTCCATTGCTTGAAGTACTACACACCCTGATGACTCAAGAATAACATTCATTATGTTGCATATTGACGTAATGTTTGATGACATGCCACTGCAAGAAATTTAAAAATTGAGTGAAGATTGATAAGATATGGAAAAATGGCAGAAACATATATTCTGTGTCTTTGATAGTCCGTGTGATAATAGAATTTTTTCTTTAGTGAGATGGATTCTTTGTGAGCATTACGCCCAGTTTCTGGGCTCAAAATTGGGCTCTTTAAAAACCAGAAAATGTCACTGGATTTGCAAAAAAATTTCTGAGGCACATTTCACGTGCATGTCAGTCCGCGTCAAGCTGCCACGTTGCAATTTCTGACTGGTCCAAAAAAAGTCGGACTGCAGATTCTGCTTTATTAATGGCATGTGGGAAAGTCAAAGAATTCATTGCGCAATGGAATGGGCCCGAGCACACTCCATTTTGCCCGGTAAGACTTTCCAAAAATTTTTAGGCTGGGGCTGAGCCTAAAAAATTCTGGAAAGCCTTACCGGGCAAAATGGCCTCTGCCCGGCCCATTCCATAGGACATACAAGTCACAATAGTAAGTATGATTGCAAGCAACCATAACCTCCAAGATTTTGGAGGATGCCTTAAATGGCATAATAATGCACTGAATTTATTATACATGAATTTATGGAGCACTAAATACATTATACATTTGTAAGGTACTATTACTATTTTTAGAAAATGATTGAAGCCCCTTACAAAAATGTAAGGGTCACTTTCCAAACTTGATATTTTTGAAAAGTCACTTCTAAAAATGAAAAAAATCTGCACGGTTATTACGATGGGGAAGGCCCGCGGGTGGGGGGCCTTCCGCGGCTGGGAGGCGCCCTCGGGTGCCTCCCATCGCGGAAGGCCATCCTTGATCATTTATTAATTGTTATTAGCACATTATAACTAAGGAAATTAATGCATTTTTAATATGTAATAGTCACCACTACACCAAGGGCACAGTGACGCTTAAGGCAATTTTAGTGACGAATATGGCCTTCAAATTTATTCCTATAAATGTCGTTATCGTCTTCGCTAGTGGACTGTGACATTTATAGCGACATATCATCAACGAAAATAACAAAGTTAGCATCACTTTTATATGTCTTTTAGTGCCCACGATTGTTTGTCAATGAGCGTCTTTGCAAGCGTCGCCAGGCGATTTTTGTGGACAAATATCGCCACTGGACATCCATTTGAAATTAACGTTGATCGTCACACGATGACAATTAATTGTCGCTATATAGCCGAATCATTTTTGAGCACGAAGTTCAAAATCAGATGAACTTTGTTGGGCGACATTCACTAACGTCGCTAGCCCTCTTGAGTCTATATTCTGAGAAATTATACAGTGTCGTCGGGCGTTACATAAACGTCGCCCGACGATGTTTACTTGATTATGCAAAAGAAATATAGCGACATTTATTTAAGTGTCGCAAAGACGTCGCTATTAAGTTTTTAGGTTTCGGTTGGACGTCGACATTTAGTTTGGATTAAAAAATCTTTGGGGGCTCGTGGGTGCTCATTTGCACCCACGAGGCCCCTATTTTTCTGTTTGAAAAATACATATAAGCGTCCTCTCATTTTTGAGATTGGATTCTTGTGCTTCTAATTTTTAGATGAGCACTAGCATTGATCAAAATTGTTCCCTATTTGTGCTACGTATTCTATTTTATACTGTACATGGATTCTATTTTCAACAGATTATTTACATTTGTGCAGCTTTAGTTTTCATTTGAGAAGAAAGCATCGCCTCTGTGAATGCCTTCTTTTTTATCATCATCACCTTCGCCGTTGTCACCGATCCTTGCCGTCACCGCCAATCCTTCCTCTTGCACAAGTTCTTGATCAATTTTCCTCTTGCTCTCGATTGATCTGCGCACACAATCACAGGGACTTTGTTTGAGTTGAATGCAATGCAAAATCCTATTTTAAATAAAGACAAGATTCAACTTAATGTCAAAAATTGTTTGTTAGGGAATATGTTAGGGTTTACCTGATTTGTTGGAAATATGTCTCTACTTTGCAATTCTCTACGCATGTTCTCAACATTGCGATCGTAGCAGAGCTTATATTCCTCTTCAATCTATGCTCCCTGTCGAGCAATGACAAGCATATTATCAAAAGGACCTTGGAGGTTTTTCACAAAACAACAAATGGTGTTTTCGCAATTAAAGAAATAGACAAGTTATTCACTTGTTGACCATTCAAAGGCCACTACTATTTCAAAAAACAAAAAGAGAACCATTCAAACCTCTAGTCCAAGCAATCATGGAGCTCTCAACGGTTCAATTGACCTCAAAGAAGCTGCAATCAATAGCCACAGTTCTATCAACATTATGTTTTCAAGAGACAACTATGAGCAGCAAACCTTTGATCTATTCATTCACCTGCACCACCGCCCCATATCTTACTCACATCTTACCACTTACCCTCATCTTCATCTCATTATCATTCATTCACACCTTGTGTTGTTTTTATACCATATTCAAGCTCTTGTACATCATCCATTGAATCATCAGCCTGGGCAATTGGAAATACAACCCATCAAAGAGCCAAATCTTCTGGAGACGCTCATACTTCTTCAAAGCTTCATCTCCTATGGAGCAGCACTTTACAAAATGTTTCACATCTATAAGCTACACCGACTTTGACTCCTCCCACACCATAGGGAGCGGGGTTCTTTACATTGCCATTGGCGTGGGACCATCAATCAAATAAGGACGGGGATAATGTTAGCAACAAAAATATAAAAAAGAAATAAAACATCGTGGCATGTGTATTGTAAGTCCGTACTTGTTAATAAACTTCTACTATGGCATGTGTGGTATAAGACCATGGGTAGAAGCTTAAAAAAAATCTAAATTTCTAAGTTAACAACTTAAGTTAGAAACTTAAGCTTAGAAACTTAAAAGATTCTAACTTATCTTAAGTTCTGAGTTAAACTTAAACTTTCTAAGTTAGAAGTTGTGAAGCCTTAGAATGGCAAGATAGAAGTATAATCCCATAAGTTAGTGGAAACCTATGGAAGGCCCTTCTTGCTATAAGAGAGGCATTTTCCTTGTAAATAACACTTTGAAATTATGCTAATTTGGTCTCTTGAGATTATCCATTTTATTGTGTTCCTTTTGGAAGGTGCATAGCTTGAGGAAAGGTGTTCGGGCCTCCTCTTGGCTCTTTTGATAGGTTTTTCATTGTGGCATGCTTTTTATGTTTTATGCTTAGTTAGCTGCAATGTTATTTCCATCTCTCTTTGGGTGTTCGGTAGGATTTAGATTAAACATCTTGCTAGTTAGGTAAGCCTTAGCAAAATTTAGTTATTTAGTGGATCTTGGCTAGTTGGGAAGGGTTAGGCAAGCTTAGATTAAGTTCCGAGCACCAGTTGGGAAGCCTTGGTGCTCTCCTTTTTTTAAGTTCTTCATTTTCAGTTGTAATCTTGTAGAACTTAAAAGGTGGACAACCGGTATACCACTATAATACGACCCGAACTTTTGATTAGACCTAGCCACTACATAGAAGGGAAATACGGGCCAACATTTCTTGCCGACAGAAGGCTCACCTTGATTTTGACCCTTTGACCACTTGCTTTTGCCTTTTCCCTTGAACTTGTCTTTGATGGACATAGATCCCTCTCCTCCGACTTGAGATGTAGAAGTAGATCCACCTCTTGATAGAAACCTAAACTTCTCATTCACCAAGATCTCTTGAAAATCCTCCATAATTGGCAATTTCTTTTGAATATCAAAGCTTTGCACTACATTAGCATGATCATCCAACAAGCCATAAAGAACAACTTGAACAAGCTCCACATCCTTAATGCTTTCATCAATCCTAGATCGCTTATGTCAAAAGCATTGAAAAGATCTTATTTGATTTCATCAATTAAGCTCTCATTACTTCCTGTAATAATCAAATCATCCCGGTACAACACAATGAGCACTATATCTTAATCTTTTTCTTAGAATGTAAAGATTAGGATCAGCATCACTCTTTACCATTCCCCTTTGCTTGAAGTGTGTAAAATAATTCAGATCATTGATGATCCAAATCCATAAACTGATCTTGGGTTAGAAAGAGAACAAATCAACAATCCTGCCAATGTAGAAAAATTAGCATCTACTCTATGAATGAGATGCAAACTCTAATAGAACTTGATCAAGTCTGAATCATAATATAAAAATGACTTGTTGTCTGTAAAAAAACAGCAAGATACTATATTTGACATGTGTGGATCTAAAAATAACATTTAATGATCATTCTACACATAGAATGCAAGCAATCACAAGTAAAGTGCACCAATGGATAATAGAACCCAAGAGAATCATGTATAAGCATGAAATGAGATAGAGAAGAGAGAAGAGAGAAGCTCTGCTTCAATACGAGTTACATCCTTTTATAACAGGTCCAAAAATCTACTCAAACTGACACTTTCTCACAATTTCAAAAAGTGTCTATTCAAATGAAATTTAGACTAATAAAATCTGAAAAGTCTAACTCTAAGTCTAATATATTGGCCTCAATTGTGTATTTGGCAATTTTTCAACTATGATCAATTTTACCTAAACTAGTTGATAATTTCTCACACTCCCTCTTCAACTAGTTTTAGCTTTACCATAGAACTTTGATCTAACTTTAGAATGATCTCCATCCTAAGAATATACCTTCTTTCTAATGATCAAAAATAGTTTCCACAATTGATATAGAGAATAATGTCCACTTGGGATGCTTCGCTATTTCTTACATCAATTTTACATGTCAAGATGTAACTAGAACATGAAGAACCAAGTAGAATGTAAATGAGATGATTCCTCCATGCTATAAACATAGCAAACAAACAATAGATGTGAGTGATCAACATTTGCTTGCATGTCTCCTCCTTCTTTGTCCTTTGTTGCCATGTATCCACCATGAAACTCCATGAATGAGCCTCCATCTCCATCTTGCCACAAGAAACCATCAAACTTTGGAAATCCATGAGTAAGTGAGTACATCAATGATGCCAATCCAGCACCACATGACTCCATAAACCAAGTAGGTTGCACTAGTCCTTCTTCAAGTTCTACTTGACACAAGAACAATACCATGAATTCACCAAAAATTGACAGTCTCCAAACATTGGCATCAAGTAGCTCAACACTTGAGAGCTTGATCATGAATGAGTGATATAATGAGCCTCCAATAGATTTATTTCAACCAGCAAAATAGCCAAGAATGCTAGTACAAATCCAACATCAAAATGATGCTCACCAATATAGCTAGTTTTACCATATCTTGACAATTTGCACACATCCACATGAAAATGCTCAAACTTGAGACAGAACAAGTAAAGTAAACTTGAAAAACACTTCCTTGATGCTCCTTTAACCTTATTTGAGTCTTCAATAACCTGTTGTTGAAGCCCATTGAGATCAACCTTTTGATCATCAACTTGATCATCAAAGTCATTGAACAAAATTTGTTTTCCAAATACATTACTTGACTTTAAATCATGATAACGTCAATCCACTTGCATACCATCATATACACAAGAAGATTCACCAAAAGATGTTTCATTCTTCATAAGAGCTTGATACTCAAGATCCATTGCTTGGATACACTCCTTTTCATTCCTTGCTTCAATCACTTTGTTAGTGAAAGGAATGTAAATCTTGTAGGCTTTACTCACCTCACTATATCCAAGAAAAATGCCTTTCCATGAAGATGGATACTCCTTGAACCTATCATCAAGAGTAATGTTGACATAGCATGTGCATCCAAAAGTTCTTAGAAAGTTGACACTCAGCTCCTCTTGAATAGCATCTCAAAAGGTGTCCTTTCATCCAAAATAGCACTCAACCACCTATTGCACAAGAAATTGGCACACAACATGGCTTGATCCCAAAATGGTTTTTCAAGATTAGCATTTAACCTCATGGCTTTAGCACTTTCACATAAAGTCCTATTCTTCCTTTCAGCCACTCCATTTTGTTGTGGGGTCCTTGGTGTTGTATACTCCCTCTTGATCCCATGCTCATCACAACAGGCCTTGAACTTGGTAGATATGTACTCACTACCATTGTCACTCCTTAACCACTTGATCTTTGGTTCCCCCTTGCGTTATTGAACTTAATAGAGACATCATGCACTTCATCTTTGCTCTTTAGTAGATAGATCCAACAAAATATACTAAGGTCATCAATGAAAATTACATACATCTTAGCTCCACTATTGCTAATTGTAGTAATTCCATGAATATCTGAATGTAGAACTTGAAAAGGCTTGTAATTCTAGATGTAGATCTAGTATAAGGTAGTCTATGTGACTTTGACAAAGCACAAGACTCACAAACAGGATTGATACTTTTAAATGAACTTGGAAGACCTATCACAACTTGCTTCCTAGCAATTACCTCCAATGAGTTGAAGTTGAGATGCCCCATCCTTTTATGCCAAACCCCTTGAATAGGTATTTCCTCCCTTGCAACACATCCAATTTTGAGATGGTGTATATGCACAAGAAAACTCCCTTTTAATGCCTTCAGGCTCACAATAATCATGAATTTTATTGGAAGTGTACTCACCACCTCCATCACTTCTAAGAATCTTGATTTTGTATGAAAATTGCTTTTCAACTAGAGCTTTGAACTTTAGAAAATAGTCAAACACCATAGACTTTGAAGCTAGAAGATATAACCAAGTAAATCTAGTGAGATCATCAATGAAAGTTACAGAGCAAGTAGCACCACCCTTGCTCTTTGAAGATGAGAAGTGCACATCCGAGTGTATGAGCTCCAATGGATGTGTAGTCTTGATAGATGACTTTGAAAAAGGCTTCTTATGAGACTTAGATATGGCACAAGCCTCACATGGCTTGAAATTCTTGGAGATAAGATTAGGCAAGCCAATAGCTTTGGATTTCTTGACCATGGACACCATAGAACTATAGTTAGGATGTCCAAACCTTCTATGCCATAGTGCCTCCAAAGACAAATGAGAAGCAAAAGCACCATCACAAGAGTTAGCATACTCTTTGGGATCAAGCTTGTAGATTCCACCATATCTAGACCCAAATGCAAGGATCTCATCATGCTTCTTGATTGTACATGTATCAACATTGAAATTCACATCTAGTCCACTATCAAACAATTGCCCAACACTAATAAGATGTTTTGTTAACTTAGGAACAAAAAGTACTTTAAACAGAGAAAGAACTTTTGATGTTGAAAGCTTTAAAGGAATGGTCCCTATGCCTTCAATAGCACACTCATAAGGTGACATGGATGAAAAAGAATGCTTGGAGCTACACATATGTGAAGAAGCTCCACTGTCGATATACCACGAACCATCCTTCTTGAAAGGTGATGAAGAAAAACTCAAGACCATAAGAGATCCCTCTCCATCACTTGCATGAGCATCTTCCTTCTCTTCATTGGAAATGTTGGCTTGCTTGAATTGACTCTTCTTCTTGAAGCAATTGGTGGCATAATGCCCCTTCTTGCCACAAAAGAAACACTTGATGTTTTTCTTCTTCTTCTTGGATGTGAAAGCTTGAGAGGACTCATCCTCTTCTCCTTTCTCCTTGGAAACAAGATTTTTCTTGCTTGAAGAGGGTTGGCGTTGATTCTTACTTCTTGTCTTGTGCTTGTCTTTGGTAAAGAGAGCTTTACCATCAATGTTGAGAGACAGTCTCTCTATTTTCAAGAGTTTATACTCTTGTCTTGATTCTTCAGAAATGAGCACACTTTGGAGTGCTTCCAAACTTGGTAGCTCCTCCTTAATGGCATAACTCTGAACAAGGTTGTCATATTCCTCCTCTAACCCATTAAGTATGACTTGAACAGGTTCATTTTGGTTGATGGAGTCTCCTATGCATGACAATTCTCTATGGAGGTCTTTAACTCTCATTACATAAGCTGAAGCACATTCATCACTTCTCCGTACACTTTGAAAAATTTGGTTTCTTAGTGTTAGAAGTCTAGAAGTATTCTTTGCCTCATAGATGGACTTGAGAGTATCCCAAGCATCTTTGGCTTTAGTACAAGCACCAATTTCTCTTAAGATGTCATTTGAGAAATTCATCTTAATATAATGCAAATACATCTTAGCTCTATTTTTGTACTTTGGAATTTCTTGAGAAATTTGTGGTTCTTCTTCAATACCAAGTACAACATCCATCACATCTTGTAGTATTAGGACAGATTCCATCCTAACCTTCCAAATTCAGTAATTGGAGGTTGACAATCTTTCACTTGCTTCTAATAGAAAGACACCCATTGAAGTCATAAAGAATGATGGAAATCAAAAAAGATGGATGAAAAAATTGCTTATCTTCTCACTATAGGAACCAATCAAGGGCAAAAAAACCAAGTCCTATGTAAGACAAAGCAAAAAACTGTGAGATAGATCTCACTAGCTTGACAATCTCTTTAAAACAAGATTTGAATCATCAAAAAAGATGAAGTATGGCAAAAGTTATGGTTCTCTGAATTTCACACGTGTGAAATACTCCAAAAACGTCAAATTGACTCAAATACAATATATTTGTATGAAACAATTTGCCTAGAACCTATAAATTTTGTCTAAATCACATATAGATGAGATTGGTCATCTTCTGGATGATTTTTGTGATCATTCAAGCAATAAATGACATGTACTCACGATTTGCCACAGGTCTAGGTACCCTACCTATGACTCTTCAAAAGATTATTATGTTTGATTGGCATATCCAACTATCACGATTCAAATTGCATCAAATTCTACACATTTCTAGCTTTCTAGTGGGCTAATTTGCATGAAATTTGGATATGAAGTGAGAGAGAACCACCAAGCTGAAAATGGGCGGATTTCACACGTGCCTACACCTGAAATTCCGTACAGTACCTGATCTAGACCATTCAAAGTGGTTTGAAGCTCTAAATCACCAGAAAACTGCAAACTAGCTAGAAAGTAGAATCTAGACAATTCCTAGCTTGAAATCTGATCAAATTTGCAAACTTTCTAATTGGATTTGCTTGTAAATCTTAGGTAGGCTTTGATACCATGTTGAATTCACACGTGTGAGACACCCTACACATGTACTTTTGATCTCCTAAGCCCAATAATACCATAAAGATCATACTAGCATTGATTGACAATAGGAAACTGACCATACAAGAAATATTATTGTGTTACAAGCAAGAACTGTCAACAAAACATGAAACTAAGTACAATAAATGCCTCAACTCGACAAGAGAGAGAAAATGAAAGCACAAACTCGAGTAGAGAGAGAGGGCACAAAGAGCTTAGTCTCCAAATTTGCATTACACACAAATTTCATCATCTTCTCAATGAGAGTACATCACATATATATAGATCCATGGACTCTCCTCCTACTTTGAGTTGAATTGGAGTTATGAATCCACCTCTCAAGCTATCTAGACTTATTCAAGCCACCTCAATATGTCTAATTGTGCCACCTAGTCTTTTCATACATTAAATGTGGCATGCAAAGTACAAATGACAATTCCTATGGTAGCTCGAGTTTCTACTTCTACCTACCTTGAATATTTTATTCTAAGATGGGTCTTTACTAAGCCCTTGAAGGTACTTGTCTTTCCCTTGATGTTCTCCTTGGCTTTTGACTTCATGAAGGTCCATCATCATCACCATCCAAAGTAGGACCGTTTTCATCAACATCAAGAATGTTAGTGCTAGAATTTACCAATTTTCACATGGGTTTTGCAATGTATTTGACATCTATGTGGATCCACATGTGTGAGGACCTGTCCACACATGTGAAATGACACTTGCAATATTCAGATCCATTTTATTTAGCTTTCATTTGAGTCAAATATGACATCTCCTAAATTATAGGAGTTAGGTCCTAGATTGTAGGAATCTATAAGGTCAACACAAACCACGAATGGATGATGTGGCAAATTAGATAGATCTTATTCGAAGTGGATATGGATGAGTACAATGAGCTATCCCACATGTGCTGGATGCAGCTTAGAGAGAGATTATGGTGATTGTGTACTTGATCCATGATGGATCCATTGTGAAGCTTATGATGAGGAATCTCGGTTTGTGAAGCAATCTTGATGTTTTCACACTCTTTAGCACTTTCTTTCTGAATGAATGCTTAGTATTTCACAAGTAAATTGATTCTTTGTTATCAGGCTGTACAATAGTAGCACTTCATGTGGATCATCATTTCTTGATTGTTCTTGCTTGGAATCACAAAAATTGTCAACTAGAAGCTAGAATTGGAAGCTAGTCTTGATGTAGATCAAGATCCCAAGCTACCAATCACTCTTTGTGATCATTTGTAGACCAAATTTAGTCCAAAACTCTAAAATTTGACATGGTATTAGAGCCAAGTCAAAGAGCTTAGATGATGATCCAAATATCTTCATTTTGGTGAAAGCATTGTGCTAGAGTCATTTTGAAGGAGGGAGACCTTTACTAATAGTTTACTTGTGAAGTTGAGGTTCAGATTAGTGTGTAAAGTTCAGATGTATTTCTCACACATGTGAGAGGCTGTTGGAGTTGTACTTTTATCAAATCTTTGTGTAGCTTTGTTGCTAAATTCTGAGAAAGAGAGAAGGGACGGAGAGCCTTTGAATAGTACATTTGTTGTACTTGTTACTAGTGAGAATGGGTTCAATTGGAGCCTATCTACTTGAGGCTAGTGAAAGGCTAAATTCTAGTAATTATTCAACTTGGAAAGTAAGAATGGAGTCACTACTAGTGTTCCAAGATATGTATGATCCTGTCATAGGAGAGGAAGAAGAACCTCAAAGAGGGCAAGATCAAGTAAGGTACAAAAAGAGAGCTAGACTAGCATTACATTGCCTGAAAATGAATGTTAGTAATGAACCTCTAAAAGAAGTGGCATCTTGTACCTTGACCAAAGAGGCTTGGAACTATCTAAAAGGGATTTATGAATCCAAAAATCTCAAAGCATTAGAGCGAGTGATGAGAGTGCTCAAGAATATGTCCTGAGAATAAAGTCTCTCAATAAAGAACTTTCCATCATAAGTCAGGGTATTCAAGATGATGAGCTTGCTCAAATCATTTTAAATGGTCTTGGAGATGAGTTCTCCAAATTTATACAAAGCTTTGCTATTCAAGATTCTCTACCTTCTATTGACAAGATCCATAGTGTGCTTATGGCCGAGGAGTGTAGAATCCTTCATGTCAAGAAAAGGATTGGTTCCTTAAAGTTGCATGATGGTGATGAGAAGGCCAACTTCTCAAGCAGTGGAAAGGCAAAGTCCAAGAAAAAGATCCAACCAAGGGAGACCAAGAATGATGATCAACCATCAAGCTCCAAAGGTGGAAAGAAGAACAAAGCCAAACTCAAGTGCTTCTTTTGTGGAAATAAGGGGCACTTTGTAGCCGAGTGTTACAAAAAAAAGAATGCACAAGGAGAGAGCAAGCAAGGCAACCTCACTCTTGAGGAAGATGAGGATAAAGTGGATTCATATTTGATGGCATCTGCATCAACATCCAAGAGATACTCCAATGACACATGGTGGATTGATAGTGGGGCTAGCTCCCACATGACATTCCAAAAGGATTTTTTCTCAACTCTTGTACCTTTTGTAGGTTGTAAAAAGTCTATTCTAACATCAAGTGATCAAGAATGTAGAATAGATGGAGTGGGAACTATTCCCTTAAGTCTTGCATCCTCTAAAAGAGTAGATCTAGATAATGTACTCTATGTTTCTACACTCACTAAGAATTTGTTAAGTGTAGGACAATTGATGGATGATGGTTTAGATTTCAATCTTAAGCAAGGTGTTTGCTCTATAATGATGAATGATACTTGCATTGTAAAGGGATTCAAGCAAGGAAGGCCTTTTAAGCTTGATGCTAATGTTTTTCTTGGAAGTGTGAACATGGCTAAGGAGGAGCTCAATCAAGTGGAGCTATGGCATAAGTTGGGCCATCCCAACTTCAAATCAATGGATATGCTATGCACCAAGGATCTTGCTCTCAGCCTTCCAAAGACACTCTCAAAGTTTCAAATTTGAATGTTGGGTACATTGAATCTAGACCCAAAAATAGTAGGGTTTACATTTTGGAGAGAAAACCAAGTGGCCAAATAGGGTTTGGACCTGCTATAAAAGGATGTAACTCGTGGAGAAGTAGATCTTCTCTCTTCTCTATCTCATTTCATGTTTATACATGGTTCTCTCGGGTTCTACTATCCATTGGTGCACTATACTTGTGATTGCTTGCAATTCTATGTGTATAATAATCATTACATGCTATTTTTAGATTCACACGTGTGAAATATAGTAGCTTGCTGGTTTCGTATAGACAAAAAATTTATTCTTATGTTATGATTTAGTTTTGATCAAGTTCTATTAGAGCTTCCATCTCATTCATGTAAAAGATTCAACTAGTTTGATCATATTTGCTATATTTCCATATTTGGCATATTGAGGCCAACTTTGTTTTTAGACTTAGAAATTGACTTTTTAAAGTTCATTAGTCTAAATTCCATTTCAATAACCACTTTTTGAAAGTGTGGGAAAGTTAGAAGGTGAGTTTGAGTAGATTCAAATTTGAATGTTGGTTACTTTGAATCTAGACCCAAAGATAGTAGGATTAGCATTTTGGTGGGAAAGCCAAGTGGCCAAATAGGGTTTGGACTATTAGAAATGGATGTAACTCATGGAGAGACATATCTTCTCTCTTCTCTATCTCATTTCATTCTTATACATGGTTCTTGTGAAAATTGTCAACATTTCCTAGCTAGTTTGAGGCCTAAATTGGCAATTTTTGTACATAGTTTTGGATCTAGCCTTTCACACTTGTGAAAGAGGCCTAGATACTTTTATTTTAGTAGACATTTCATATTGAAGATGTCTCAAACTTCAGGACCTTCGAAATGACACCAAAATCATGTTATTTGGACATATATGCCAAAATTGGCTATTTTAGGCTACTCGTGCTCTAAAATTGGGTCCTAAGTTCTAGAGAGAGGAGAGAGAGTCATCTCTCTCACCTATATTAGGCTTAAATTGGAATTTGATCTACCTAACCCGAACTTGCTCTATTCTACAAGGATATGTGCTCAATTCACATACCTTGGATATGTACAAAGTATTTACATGGGTAGGCCCCCCCAAACATCAACAAACATAAGATAGAGATGTTTTACAATTTTTAACACTTGGACACTCCACTATCTATGTACCAGGTATACTTGGCTTCATCACTTGTCATTAATGCTATAATGAACAAGTTTGACCTCTCACCTATATCATCTTCATATTAATCATCATCGTATTGGTGTTGATCAGCATAGTTGTCTTCATAATGATCATCATCAAAATGATGTTGATCAGCATAATTGCCTGCTTGCCATTTGCCTTTTCTTTGTGCTATCTCCTGCTACTTCTTGAAACATTCACGCTCCTAATGGCTAGGTTTGTTGTAGTACCTACAATTTCCAAATTTATTTTGCTTGGAATAGCCGCATCCTTGACCTTGGCCTTGATTCCAATTGCCTCAATTCGGACTATCATTGACTTGCTTATGTGAAATGATCCCCGACTTGAGTTTCCTCCTCTCAATTGATACCTCACACGGCCAGATCTTCCACCTCATCCTCTAACTACAAGAGATTGATCGTAGCCCCTATTACGATGATTCAAGTTCTCTTGATATTGCTCTTTCTGCAAAATCAATCCACCTAGTTCTTCATAGGTTGGAAGGTTCTCTCTTGTGGCTATACTCGTGACAAACATCTGATGTGACTAACTCAGACTATTCAATGTCAACCACATGATATCATGATCCTGTGCTTTCTCTCCAAATGCTACTAATTGGTCACGAATCTCTTTGATCTTCAGTAGGTGATCTACAATAGTTTCACTATCATCCATCCCCAATGTATACAACTTTGTCTTTAGAAATAGTATTCAAGATGTGTTTGTCATTTCAAGCAATGCCTTCAATGTATCTTGGGCACATTTTTTTTTGGTCCTTCTGAATCCAGATAGTACGGAATAATTGCATATCTAACTGATAAGTTGATGACATTCTGTGCCTTTAATTTTCTCCTGTCAAATGCTCGTTGATCTTCTTCAACTAACGACCTAGTCCCTTCACTTTTCACAATATCCCATAGCTCTTTTTCCATCAAAATGTTCTTCAGTTTGAAATTCCAAATTGCATAGTTGTCGGCTCCTTCCATTTTGCTTGACTCATTGAGGACACTCTTTCTTAGATTTGCCACATTGGATAGATGATTCCAGATTGTAAGAATGGCTCAGTTTGAGCACACAACTTGTCTTCAAATTTATTACACCCCAGAACCGTACAACCTTGGTTGTACAACTGATATAGATTCAGTGCACACAAATATGAGTCCTAGTCCTTGACTTGGTTGTTCGCGCGTTGATTTGATATGTACGGACATATGCAATATCAATTTAGCACGTAGATGTACGACCGCTCTGGCACGTTGAACCAATACTAGTATGGATCAAGATGAAAAGTAGAGGGAATATAAGAATTTTTAGAGAGAATATTCTAGATTTCGAAGTGTGTGATCGTTCAAAAAGAAAAGATCAGTAATATAAAAAGTATGAAGCCTCATAAAATCTGAATGAAAATACTAGACATTGTCTATTGTGATCTACAGTTCCCCAAACAAGAAAATGAGGTTTCCAGGCAAACCTCTCTAAAAAATGGCACTTTTCACAAAAGCTAAGAAGTATTATAAAAATCTCCCCACGCAGCAAATTTTCAATCTGTCTGATTTTGTCTTGGCATTTTGATGCCTCCAAGATTGTGTCTTTGTTTCCCATTGATGATTCTGAACTCCAAAACTTGCAAAATACACCAAGGAAGGATTCCTTCTAGCCGTTTTTGTCTCTCCAAGCTTTCACTCTGTTGAAGGACTTTCTCACTTTATTGCGGAGCCTGTGAGAAGCTGTATCCACTAATCAGACACACAAGACTATTGCAGCTCTGATACCATGTCAACAATCACATAAGCAACATAAAACATTCACCATAAGCAATCACCACAAGGAGGAAGAAGAACACGCACCAACACACTATCACTCTATCTCGTACTGAATGTACAATGTAAAAATGAACTTTGAACTCTTATAGAGAGGGAAAACCCAAGAGTAGACTACTAAACTAGCCTACGGCTAGTTACAACTGGTAATAGCTATCAACAATAAAGTACATCGTGAATTGTAACAATGAAGTGTATCAATGAAATTTATCATTGATTTCTAACATATTTTCCACCATCTCGGATATTACAGTCTCATCTTATCTTCCAAGGGGTTGATGAATATTTTGAAATTTAGTGGTGGTGATTATGTGGAAAGAAAAAAAGAAACAATACCATCGTCTGCTAACATTTAACTTCGAAAACCAATGAATTCAACACACATTCTACTAATTATAACTTGACGTATACTCGACACATTCCAAACAAAGAGAAACCTACATAACACTTATGCTAGCTCATTTCAAAACAATCACCATCATTGCACAAAGACAAAGGATTTGTAAAATACCTTGGTCCATGAAAGAATTCGGTCTGCTGTTACCTTGCCAAGTCCTTGTATGCATATTTTGTGGAGATACTTCAAGTATTTCAAGTTCAGGTTTTGCTCATTCAAGTGGAGCAGAGAACACATCATTTTGGGAATCATTCACTCAAGGGCTTTCATGGATTGGAGATCTACAAAGGCAAGGTGATGATGAAGGTTCATTCATGGAGATACATGGTGCATTCAATATGGGCATAGTGCAATGTGGAGGAGGCATGCAAACACTTGTTGGTTACTTTCACTTACAACTTCTTTGATGCTATTTTACAGAGAATTCAAAGGTGGATACATGAAGGAATCCTTTCATTATGATTCTATGTTCTGTTACATGTATCTTGTTCACCATTCTATGTAAAATTGATGTAAGAAATAGTGAAGCATCCTATATGGACACTATTATCTATATCAATTATGTTGTACTTCATATTGTACGTATTAGAAATTGTCAACATTTCTTAGCTAGTTTGAGGTCTAAAATGGCAATTTTTGTACATAGTTTTGGATCTAACCTTTTACACGTGTGAAAGAGACCTAGATATTTTTATTTTAGTAGATATTTCATATTGAAGAAGTCTCAAACTTTAGGACCTTCAAAATGACACTAAAATCATGTTATTTGGACATATAGGCCAAAATTGGCTATTTTAGGCTACTGGTGTCCTAAAATTGGGTCCTAAGTTATAGAGAGAGGAGAGAGAGTCGTCTCTCTCACCTATATTAGGCTGAAATTCAAGGAGAACAGGTTGGAGAAACTTATTGTATTGTTGAGAGATATCAATAGATCATTGTCACAGTTTCTTCCTCCATTGAGAGCATTGCTTTGTGTATTGTCTTCAAGATTTTGTGTATGATATTAGGAGATTTTCAAAAGTGGTAGACTACTGTATTAAGGTCTGTTTGATGCTATTTTGGGTTGCCATCAGTACCTTTTATTACTTTCTTTTGTCTCTTGAATGCTTTGTCAAGTTCATGTGTATCAAAGGTAGCATTAGGATGCGTTGCCATTTCTAGCTTTTGTAGCTTGCTGTGCAAAGATCTTAGCCAAGTATTTTGGGAGTTTGGATACATTCAAGATCCACTTTTTTCACAGTTCTCTTGGGTTCTACTATCCATTGGTGCACTATACTATGATTGCATGCAATTCTATGTGTAGAATGATCTATATTTGCTATTTTTGGATCCACACATGTGAAATATAGTATCTTGCTAGTTTTGTATGGACAACAATAGTACTTCATAATTTGATTCATATTTGATCAAGTTCTATTAGAGTTTGCATCTCATTTTGTTTGTAGATGGTAGAGTATTTCTCTTTGTAATCCAAGATCTTTCAAGTGGATTAAATCATAATGATAAAAAATCCATCACATGATGGTATCAGAGCTTGTGTTTCAGGTTATGAAGGAGGAATTCAGATCTATCAATGATTTGGTGTAGATATCAAGGCTAGGGCATGCTAGAGAGAATTCTACACCAAAATTGAGTTTTTTGCTTTTGTAGACTGGATCTTTTGTAGATCAAAACCCTAAATAGATTCACAAACTTTTTCAATTCTAATTTTTTATTTCACATACTAAATTTGGCTGATTTTTGGATCATTAGATCAGCCTAAGTGGTGGCTATTAGATTGCATAATCAAAATTTCAACATTTGCATGTAGATTTGGAATAGTCAATCTTTTGTGATTTTGACAAAACCCTAATTTTGATTGGATCTCTAGATAGTGAAGTTGATAGACTTCATTTGAGTGTTTTTCAATCTTAGGAAGTGTCAAAAGTCATTAGATTGAGGATTGATCATAGGTTGATCAAGATTCCATGATTCTATGTGTTGATTTGCTTGGTATAACTGCTAGAGGAGAATTGTTGAAATAGTTTCAAATCTTTGTGATTTCTTTTGAAAGCATTTGTTGTTGTTCAAAGGAGTGCTTTGTGCATTAAAACAAGTTGAAAGAGAAGATCGGGTCATTGTTACATGGCAACCTCAATTGGAGTCATGTTGGAAGCCAATGATAGGCTTACCTCAAGCAACTATTCATTGTGGAAAGTGAGGATGGAATCACTTCTTGAGATGAATGATGTTTTGGATATTGTTGTAGGTTTGGAGGAGAGACCAGCAACACAACAAGATCAAGTGAGATATGATAAGAGGGCCTAGAAGGCTCCACACATGATCAAGAAGAAGATTACTAATGAGCTCCTCAAGGAAGTTGGTAAGTGCACATCATCTTTGGAAGCTTGGGATTCATTGAAGAAGCTTTATGAATCCAAGTCTACTTCTAGAGTGTTGACTCTAAGAAGAAAAATATTTTCTTGTTTGCAAAAGAATGAAGAAAGTCCAAGTACTTTTGTTTTGAGGATGAAAGCATTGAATGATGAGTTGGCTTGCATTGATGAAAGCATTAAGGAAGGAGAGCTTATTCAAAGTATTGCTATTCAAAAGAATTTGCCAAGCTTGATGGATCTTCAAGAGATCTTGATCAATGAGGAATATAAGCTTCAACCAAGAGGTGGATCTACATCGACACTTCGAGAGGATGCTATGTTCACAAAGGGCAAATTCAAGGGCAAATCCAAAAGTAAGTGGTCTAAAGGGCAAGATCAAGTGGATGATTCTTCAAGTAGCAAAAAGAATGATAGATCAAATCTCAAGTGCTTCTATTGTGGCATCAAAGGACAATTTGCAAGTGAGTGCTACATGAAGAAGAGAGATCAAGGAGACAAGCAAGGTAATCTTACTCTTGATGAGGATGGTTTGGATGTTCAAGATGCAAATGATGATGCTTTTGTGATGTCTTCATGTATGTTTGCTAATGATGAAGATCTAGATACTTGGTGGATTGATAGTGGAGCAAGTTCAAACATGACCTTTCACAAAGAGTACTTCACTTATTTGTTGGCATATGGAGATGACAAGAGGGTGATCTACATAGCCAATGATGGTGAGTGTGCAATCAAAGGGGTTGGCACGATTCCTATTTCTCCCTCTACAAATAGGAATGTTCATTTGGAGGATGTATTGTTTATTCCATCTATTACCAAGAATTTGCTTAGTGTGAGTCAAATGCTAAGTAAAGGCCTCAAGGTGGAGTTTGATGGAGATGCTTGTATGATCAAAAGGAGTTCAAAAAGATGCTTGTATTACTGCTAACCAAGTTGGATGTGTTGCAAGGGAGAAAATAACTATTCAAGAGGTTTGGCATAAAAGGATGGGACACCTCAACTTCAATTCATTGTAGGTATTGGCTAGGAAGAAGATTGTAATAGGTCTTCCAAGTTTCTTAAGTGGCATCAAACATATTTGTGAGTCTTGTGCTTTGTCTAAGTCATGTAGACTACCTTATACTAGATCTATAAAGTCTTTTCAATTTGTACATTTGGATATTCATGGATTCACTACAATTAGCAATAGTGGAGCTAAGATGTATGTAACATTCATTGTTGATTTTAGTAAAGGATGAAGTGTATGATGTCTTTATCAAGTTCAAGAATGAAAAGGAGAACCAATTTTCCACAAGGATCAAGTGCTTAAGGAGTGACAATGGTGGTGAGTACATATTTACCAAGTTCAAGGCCTTTTGTGATGAGCATGGGATCACAAGGGAGTATCCAACATCAAGGACCCCACAACAAAATGGAGTGGCTGAAAGGAAGACTAGGATTTTATGTGAAATTGCTAAAGCCATGAGGTTAAGTGCTAATCTTGACAAACCATTTTGGGATCGAGCTTTGTTGTGGCCAATTTCTTGTGCAATAGGTGGCCGAGTGCTATTTTACACCTTTTGAGATGCTATTCAAGAGGAGGCCGAGTGTCAACTTTCTAAGAACCTTTGGATGCACATGCTATGTCAACATTACTCTTGATGATAGAACCAAGGAGGATCCATCTTCAAGAAGAGATATTTTTGTTGGATATAGTGAGGTGAGTAAAGCCTACAAGGTTTACATTCCTTCTACTAACAAAGTGATTGTTGGCAGAGATGTCATTGTTGATGAGGGAAACATTCCAAAATTGTCTAAAAAGAATGATTAATAAAGGTGTGGATGGATCTAACTATCAAATTTCAGAGTTTTGGACTAAATTTGATCTACAAATGATCACAACTAAGTGATTGGTAGCTTGGGATCTTGATCTACATCAAGACCAAGTTCCAATTCTGGCTTCTAGTTGACAATTTTTGTGATTCTAAGCAAGAACAATCATGAAATGATGATCCATGGCTTGACACATGTGAAGTACTGCTACTGTACGGCCTGATAACAGAGAATTAATTTACTTGTGAAATACTAAGCATTCATTCACAAAGAAAATGCTAAAGAGAGTGAAAACATCAAGATTGCTTCACAAACCAAGATTACTCATCATTAGTGACACCTGTTGAGCCCATGCAGTTTGGGGCTTTGCTATATGTACAATGTTTCTTCATAATAGACTTAAGCTTTTGTTGTGCCATCTTTGAGAGCTTGTGAGGAGTGTCTATGGTGATTGATTTATGTGATCTGGATACTGCACTAGATCCTAACAGAATTTCAACATGGTATCAGAGCTACAGCGTGTAGTATGCACGATCCAGTGGAGCTATGACATAGCATCTTTCACCAGGAAAAATAGCACTCAGAGCGTCTCAGGAGAGACGACTCCATACGGGGTATCAGAAGTCCAAATGGCAAGAGACAACAAAGTCCCTTCGATCGGAGCTTCAGGGAAGATCAAAACGATCGTTGTAGGTGGATTCCAGGGAGAATTCATGAAAAATTGCTCAAGAATGGTTGTATGTGGCTATGACAAGAAGCTGGCCAGATTTCTTTGAGTACTTTGTCAATATCAAAGCAAGGTAGTGGCAATTTAGGTCTGAGTGGATTTTGCAATCCATTTACAGTGGGAGGAGAAAGCGGCAGTTCGGGGAACTAACCATAGTGGCTTAGTTTTCTGTGAAAGACGTAAAGTTGCGGATCTTTTTCCATACTCAACAGAATTGGGCACTATAAAAAGCTACCCAACATTGTTTAGGTGAGGTCGAGTGATTGCCAGAAGGGCGGGGTCAACCATGGAGCAATCGTAAAGCAATTAATTCTCTCTCTTAGGCTATGAAAGAAGGCAGCTAGGGTTTCAAAGGGGAAAATCATGAATCTCTCTCTATAGTGGATGGAATTGGGAGATGTAAAGCTTTGACAGTGGGTGCCCTAGAGCTTCTAAGTGAATTCTAAAAGGCCACAACTTGATGTGGAGCAATGAATGCATGAATTCATGCAGATTGGGCAGCATATTAAGTAGCCAGGTGTAGGGTCGAAGATCTCGCGTAGTATAGCACTCCTGTCTGTCAACAAGGGTTAGATCACTGGATAGGTACCTAATTATGCATAGATGCTATTTTTAGTTAGTTTTCTACTTTCTCCCTTAACTCTACTCCCCACTAACACTACTCTCTCTTAACTCTACTCCTCTACACTAGCATTCATCATGATTGTAGGTGAAAGGAAGGGGATGATTAGATAATGGAGGGAAAAGAAGATAGAAGAGAGAGATAGAGGGAGGGTGGAGGTTAGCTCAAATGCACATTGTACTTGCTAAAGGAGAAACATAAACTATTGAAACCAAAAAGCATGAACTTGAGAGCAATAGAAAACAACAAGAGCAATAGCAAGCATTGAATTGCAAATGAGAATGCTTTTCTTCCAAAATTGGTAAAGTTTTCTCCTTCTCATTAAGCATGAAAATAGTGTACAAATGGTGTCTTTTTATAAAATGGGGAACGCCCTTGCCCCTCAATCCTATTGGCTAATATTCACAATGATCCTATCCATTCACCTTGGACCCAACTTGATCCAAGGGTCCACAAAAAGTACATTGGTAATCACAAGATTCATATGAGTCCCAATTTGGACCCAACTCTAAAAAATAATCTCTAAGTTTAAAAATGACTTTGGCATCTAGTTTTATTTCAATTCCAAGGCCCAAGTCAAGTTTATTTTATTTACAACTTTACTTGCGTGCTCATTGGGCCATGGGCTTACGCGCATAGGATGCCATGCCCTCGCAACACATTTTATTGAATGATTTATTTATTACACTTTGTTGGAAATACCCCCAACAGGACCCCCGACCTGAAGTAGTGCCAGTCCCTCGGCACTCTGCCGTTTTAGTAGAGCGTTTTCTTCGTCCGCCTTTGCTGGATGAGGTAGGTGGTGACGTCCTCCATAAAGTTGAGGCAGTCCAATTTTTTTAAGTCTTTTGGCATGTGAAGAGACTTGTGGGCCCCCCGCAGCCAATCTTGGTTGAACCCCATGTTTGAAATCGGCGTGTCCATGGATCATCCTGAAGCGCAGCTCGGTAATAGACATGAGCCCTTGGCAGTGGATCTTCAATTTTGTCTGAAGGTAGCGCCTTATTAACATCAAAGAATATGGATGGGAGAAAATTGTCTTATTTAGTTTCGATCCCCATCAGATATTCTAAGTCCCGGGCATAAGTGGCTGTCGCGCGGACTGTGGGATCAGGGCAATTGATGTATTGGATGCGGTGAGAGCCCTTCTGGCATCTACATCCGTAGTCCACCCATATTCTGATTGTATGACCAGCCAATTGAAATTCTGAAGTGTGTTCTTGTCTAGAGGGGTGTCGCATTCCACCCATTTGGGTCTTCGTGGACATGGCAGAAAGTGCACGTTCACCCGTAATTGTTGTGGACTCGTCAGGTAGGCCCTGATGGCCGCAGGGTCTCTTTTGAACAACTGCTGACACCACTCTGGTTGTGGTTGGAGGGCGAATAGTACTTGCAGTTCGTTGCCCTTGATTGTCTGAGCAGAAAACTATATCTGCTAGCCGCCTCTTGATGACTCATGGGGATACTTTGATAAAAATTCATTGATTTTCTCCTCCACGGACTTCGGTCTTCAGAAGGCCCGGCTGGCAGATATCGTGTATGAACCTCTGGATGATGTGGCTTGGCTTTGGCTAGTAGTTGCACCTTGGCCCTGGTCTCGCTTCTCAGTAGCTGTACTCGTTTGCCCTTGGTCCTGGCCTTCAAACTCTTGATCTTATTGAAATCCCCTTGTTGCCTACTGGCTCTGGTCTTAGCTTGTACTAGCTTGTGCAGCGTCAAAAGTAGGTGGCGATGGAATTACCACGGGCTTGGGCTGGGCCTTCATTTCCATGAATTTCTAGCAGGCCTTGGGGGCTTGCTTGGCCTGGGCGAGCTCATGCGTTGCGCTTGTCCGATATTTGTTGAACTCTACCTAGTAGTTGTTTAGGGTTTGGCTATAAACCTGCACCTGATGCCGTAGAAGATTCATTTCTGATTGAGAAAGCGGACTTGAGTCCGGTGCAGGTTGAGATAACCAGACGAGCTTTTCCTCTTGTAGTGCTTTGACCTTCGTCCCCAAGCACGTATTCTTTGCTTCCAAAAGGGTAAGTTGCACCTGGATGGGGGCAAGCCGTTGGGACACTTCAGCTTGAAGCTTTCGCACCTTCGTGGAGGCCTCAGTCAATGCTTTGGAAAGGCTTTGGATATATTTGTTGAGACCCTCCTCCTTTTGCTGCAGCTTGGCAATCTCTTGGTGCCCTGCTTGTTCGTGTTGCTGAGCCAAAATTAGCTCTTGCTGCAGCTTGGTGAGGTCTACTCGCAGCTGTGTGTTACTCGTCACCAAGTGTAGGGGCTTTCTAGAATGGCTTTGGTCGCTACCACATCCAGGATGTATTTCCCCAGAGTTTGGTACGTCGTCGTTAGATCTGTGAGAGCAGTTGATACACTAGCACTGGTAGGGGCTTTTGTTGTATCGGCCCCAATGACTTGTGGAGTGCCATCATCATTGTCTTCTATCAGGTTCTCATTGGACCTGATGCCATCTGGGACGGTAGGATCAGTCCGATCTGGCGATGGTGCAAACACTGTTTGGACAAATGCGTCATCAAGCAACGGTTGGTTGCCTCGGCAACCTTTGTTGGCGAAGCGGGTGGGGTTTGAGAAACAACTGTGGAAACGGGAGTGAGGACGGTTTGTCCGAACGAGAGGATGGGAGGAGCAGAAGAAAAGTGGAGGGTGGTGTGGAGTATGGAAGAAGGTGAGGATGGAGCAGAAAGCGGCTGGCGTGGGGTTGAAAAATTGATGACTTGCATCCACGTCAGAGTGTCGGGAGACAATTGAGAATCAGAGGGATTGAATGGAATGGAAGCAACGGTGGTGGCAGGAGTGATGCGATGGTGATGGATGGAGTAGTGGATACTGGAAGAGAAATAGGAGTGGTATCAATAGAAGAAATGGAGATGGAGATAGAAACAGATGTGGATGGAACATGAAGAGAGGTAGCGACAAAAGAAATCGGAGTGGAGGGCTGTACCAAAGAAGAAGTGGCAGCTGTTGATGGGGTGGTTAGTGCGGTAGTGGAGGTGCGTCTTTGGGTAGCAGGTGGAGATGTGGATGTAGAGGCAACACCACACATTCGTTTGCTGGCCGTTGTGTTAATAACTACAAGTTGGGAGGAGGTGCATGCTTGAGATGGCAGATAAAGGTTAGTATGTGGCACGAGGGTAGACAAAAGGGATGAGCGTTGGAAACCGCGCACTTTTGTCTCGAGAAGTGCGCAAACAAAGTTATACAACAAGGGGCCTACTGTGATTCGCTCATGGTTGTTGGGTTTGATGGAGTTGGTTAGTTCTTGAATAAGGAAGCTATGCCAGTCGTATGAAATAGGTTTCCTAGCACACTATTGCAATACATTTTCCATCATTATGAATATGTATCAAAATACTAAATTACTACCAGAATGGTATACATAATAAGTTTTTTAAACATGGACACATCCAAAAAAGATGATATATACCTCATAAAGAGTGGCTCATGAATTGGTTTCTAACCACATTATTGTAGTACAATTCTATTTGTAACAGTTAGATAAAAAAATAAAACACACATTTCCTATCATTGTGATTAGTTATCAATATAGTCAAATCCACACGTATCAAAGTGTTTGAACCATGAAGCATTTTTTTTAAAAAAAATTGTTGCATTGACAAATATTGATGAAATACAAATTTAACAATAAACATGGATGTGAACCAAACAAGGAATTTTCATAACAACCGTGCACGGGACAGCACTCGAAAGACCTCGATTTTTGACAACATGGGTTGGTGTATGTGCATGCTATGGTTCTGATCTAATCCAAATATCCACATGTAAACAAAATACATATGTTTATAGGCCCAAAAACTTTTATCTCTTGTGGAACGAAACATGAAATCTGGACACCTGCAAGAGGGGTTTGTGCTTATTGTGACTCTATACGTATGTCCCTCAATCCTTGAGTGACTTGTCTCTATCTTAAAAACTTCATGCTCTCTTGTCCTCACTACTTTTGTTGACAACACTCTTGCTGTCATGTTGGCAGCTGACTCTATTCTCTTTAAAGCTTCCTTTGATACTTGTGGCCTATAACACCCATTTCGAATGTCTTCTTGATCTTGAGGCAATGTCGTTGGAACCACTATTTCAGTTTCCAAATGAAAACTTGCCAAAGTGAGATTCTCAACCTCTTCATTTGTTAGGTGAGTGCCGGTGACTATGGGCCAAGTGCCTGGAGCCATTCCAGGTATTGCTTGAATGCCCCAATAGGAATTCCATGTGTGTTGAACATTGTTGCTGCAAAAGTACATGAATTGTCCTTTTTTCCATGCGTTGTATTGTAGCATACCAAAGAAACAAGGAGCGAGTTTTCTCTTTTATCCTCCAGCCATCTTTTGGATACATCTCTCTTTTCCTTTTAGCCATCCCATTCATCTATTGTTGCTTCTAGGAGGTAATCTTATAATTGCCTAGAGTGCATCATTCACATTTCTCTCAACAATACTTTCTCCATTTTGTGCTGCTGTCTCCAACTCATTTTGCTGGGCAGCACCTATAATTTCTGATTCTTCTTCTGCAGTCACTCTTCTACGTTCACCACGAACACTGTGCTTTCGAGTATGTGTGGTGTACTCAGGTCTATGGCTATCATAATCATTCACACTCTCCACATCTACTGTGTTGAATTTCACACGTGTGGACTGTCCACTACATGTACTTGTGATCTCCTAAGGTGTGTAGATGCACCAAGATCAAGACTAGATTGAGATTCAAGATCAATCTTGAATCCTATGGCAAAAACACACCACTACATGCATTCAATCACTTCCAACTCTCACTCACACGTGTGGGAAGTATTCAAAAAATAATCTAAGTAAAAACAAGCTGCTCTCCTTGGGTAGAGAGAGAAAATACATCATGAGCTCTCGAGTAGAGAGAGAAAGCTAGAAATCCAATAACTCACAAAATCCATGAAATCACCAAATCAATTAGCTTCAAAATGAGGAGTACAATGATACTAGTAGGTCCACGAGCTACCACTATGCTTAACTATGATTGGACCATATTTTGTCACCTTTTGATCCTATTGGATCATTGATCCATGCACCTCTTAATTCTATTGGACTATATTCAAGCACACCTCAATTTCCTATTGGACCTCACAAGGTTCCACCTCTAAATCCTATTGGACCTCTTGGAATTCATCAAACAAAAACTTTACACTTGTCTACACTCTAATTGGCAAGTGTTTAGCCTCTTACTCTATTTTGGCTCAATAGTGGCATTACAAGTGGAAATGCATAATTTGCCATCTATGCCAAATTTATTCCTATCAACATCCTACACCTAGATGCTTGATGTAAAAAAACATAAGACCCCTATATCTAACATAGATAATCTTTTTCAATTCTTCACACTCCTCCTAAAAAATTATCTATGAAGATTTGAGAATTGATCTTGATATAACTCCAAGATTAGATCTATGCTTGATGAAAGCACTTTTGCTCAAAGGCTTGGTGAGTAGATCGGCAATACAAGAGGACGAGTTGACATGCTCCAAATAGATTTCTCCTCCAATAAGCTTTTCTCTCACAAAATGGTGTGCCACTTCTATGTGCTTGCTTCTTGCATGAAATATGGGATTATTGGCAAGAGCTTGGGCCGAGATGTTATCACACTTGATCATTGGTAGATCATCCTCCTTGATGCACTTTAGTTCCATTAATAACCTCTTGATCCAAAGCACTTCTTTGATAGTTGTAGTGAGTGCTTTGTACTCGGCCTCACATGAAGAGAGAGATATAGTATCTTGCTTTTTGGAAATCCAAGATATTAGATTGCCTCCAAGAAAGATAGTGTAAGACTTTCGATCCATCTTGTCACTTGCAAAGTCCGAATCCGAGTAGCCAATAATGGATAGATCTTCACTTTTATAGAGTAGACCATAATCACAAGATGAAGATACATATCTTAGAATCCTCTTGGCCATCTTCCAATGATGGATCTTAGGATCTTGCATAAATTGACTCAATTTGTGCACACAAAAACTAAGATCGGGCCTAGTAATGGTAAGCCAAATCAAGGAGCCTACAAGACTCCTAAAAAGTGTGATGTCCTCAAAGGATCTTTCATCACCTTTATTAGGATCTTTTACAATTTGCTCCATTGGAGTATCTATGCTCTTAGAATTTTCCATATGGAATTTTTTCAACATAGAGTGAGCATATCTAGATTGGCATATAAAGACATGATTTTCATAAAAATCAATTTCTAGGCCTAGGATGTAATGTATCTCTCCGAGATCTTGCATTTTAAACTCACATCCAAGTGCTAGCTTGGTTTCATCAAATAGCTTGATACAACTTCCACAAAGAATAATGTCATCAACATAAATTAGAAGAATGACAATATTGCTATCAACAAACTTTAGATACATGGAAGGATCATAGTCACTAAGAGTAAATCCTAGTGAGATAAGAAAAGAGTTAAGTCTTGAATACCATGATCTTGGTGCTTGCTTGAGTCCATAAAGACTTTTGAAGAGCAAGCACACTTTGGACTCATCCTTGATAAGTCCTTGAGGTTGTTCCATATAGATCTCCTCCTCAAGATAACCATTTAGAAAAGCATTGGATACATCTAATTGGAACACCTTCCACTTGAAAAAACAAGCAAGAGAAATAAGAATTCTTATTGTCACCATCTTTGCAACGGGTGCAAAGGTCTCCTCATAATCAAGACCATGGATTTGAGCAAATCCTTTGGCACATAATCTTGCTTTATGCTTGTTGATGGTGCCATAATGATTGAACTTGATCCGAAATACCCACTTGAAACCAATCACATGCTTGTTGGATGGAGCATCCACAAGCTCCCAAGTATTGTTGGTGATCAACGCATCATACTCTTGCTTCATGGCATCATACCACTCCTTGGTATTGAGTGCCTCTTGTACATTCTTTTGGCTCTTCATGAGAGACATAAAAAACATAATTAGTGGAATCAAGATCCACTTCTTTGCCTTTGTCAACATATGAGAGCCTCTTAGGCTCGGATCTATCTCTCATGGATCTTCTTGGTGAAAAAATCTGAGGAGAGTCTTCTTTAAATCTCGACCCCATCACATCATGATTGTCTTCAAAATCAATAATTGATGATGCATCCATAGATTTCTTGATCTCGGCCTCTTCAAATGATGAGTGTTGATCTTCATGAAAGACAACATCTCTACTTTCAATAACTTGAGAAGTAGAGAGTATAAAGACTCTATAGGCCTTCTTGGTGGATGAGTATCCAACCATGATCCCTTTGCATGCACTAGGATCTTCCTTCTTCCTTGTTTCCAAGGGAATATGGACAAAGCATAAGCATCCAAAAACTCTAAGGTGATCAATCTTAGGCTTCTTCAAAAATAAGATTTCATATGGTGACTTTCCTCCAAGAGCTATATGTGGGAGCCTATTGCAAAGATAATTTGCACAATTAATGGCTTCTCCCCAAAAATCTTTGGGCAAAGATGCCTCAATTCTCATAGATTTTGCACATTCACATAGAGATCTATTCTTTCTCTCGGCCACTCCATTTTGAGATGGAGAGTAGGCACAAGAAAACTCTCTTTTAATGCCTTCAAGCTCACAAAAATCTTGAAATCTATTGGAGATATATTCACCACCTCCATCACTTCTAAGAGCTTTAATCTTGAATGAGAATTGCTTCTCTACATAAGCTTTGAAAATAAGGAAATGATCAAACACCATAGATTTTGAAGCAAGAAGATATATCCAAGTGAATCTTGTGTAATCATCAATGAAAGTAACAAAACAAGTGGCTCCTCCCTTGCTTGTAGTTGATGAGAAATGCACATCCGAGTGGATTCACTCCAAAGGATGCTTGCTTTTGATAGAAGATCTTGTGAATGGCTTTTTGTGAGATTTAGCAATAGCACAAGCCTCACAATGCTTGATCTTCTTGGAGAATGACTTTGGCAAGCCAATAGCTTTGGATTCATAGAGAGCATGGATTTGTAGTTGGGATGTCCCAACCTCCTATGCCATAATTCCTCCATAGAGAGCTTGTTCACAAGAGCAACATTACAAGCATTCACATACTCATTTGGATCTAGTTTATAGATGCCACCAAATCTAGATCCTAATGCAAGTATCTCATCATTCTTCTTGATAGTGCAAGTATCAACATTGAATTTTACATCAAGGCCATTATCAAGCAATTGGCCAACACTAATAAGATTCTTGGTAAGCTTAGGTACATAAAGAACTCTAGAGAGAGAAAGAACTTTAGAGGATGCAAGCTTCAAGGGAATGTTCCCTATGCCTTCAATAGGACATTCAAAATCATTTGCAGTGTATATTGATTTCTTGAATCCATCATAAGGTGCAATAGAAGAGAAAGAGTCCTTGGAGCTACACATATGTGAAGAGGCTCCACTATCAATATACCATAGGCCGTCCTTCTTGAAAGGAGTAGATGAGAGACTAGAGACCATAAGAGATCCCTCTCCATCACTTGCAATAGTGTCTTCCTTCTCATTGGTAATATTGGCTTGCTTGAGTTGATTCTTCTTTTTGAAGCAATTGGTGGCATAATGACCTTTCTTGCCACAATAAAAGCACTTGATCTTCTTCTTCTTGAGCTTGGATGATGAAGCATTAGAGGAATCATCTTCCTCCTCATCTTTGTCTTTGGATTTGACTTTGTCCTTGCTTGAGGATTGTTGATGTTGGTTCTTGCTCCTCCCTTTGTGCTTATCCTTGGCAAAGAGAGCTGTGCCATCATTATGAGTGAGAGAAAGCTTGTCCATCCTCAAGAGCTTGTACTCTTGTCTTGATTCTTCTGAAATTAGCACACTTTGGAGAGCCTCCAAACTTGGTAGCTCCTCCTTAATGGCATAGGATTGGACAAGTTATCAAATTCACCTCTCAAGCCATTGAGAATGACTTGAACTAGCTCATTTTGATTGATGGAATCACCAATGCAAGCAAGCTCTCTATGAATATCTTTTACTCTCAAAATATAACTAGATGCACTCTCATCACTCTTTTGGCTACTTTGAAAGATTTGATTCCTAAGAGTGAGAAGCCTAGAGGTATTCTTAGCCTCAAAGATAGTCTTGAGACAATCCCAAGCTTCTTTGGCTGTTGTACAAGTACCCATCTCCCTCAATATCTCATTAGAGACATTCATCTTAATGTAGTGGAAAGCCATCCTAGCTCTCTTTTTGTATTTTTGAACCTCTTGAAGAACTTGTGGTTCTTCTTCAAGGCCAAAAACTATGTCCATCACGTCTTGAAGGATCAAGATGGACTCCATCCTCATTTTCCAAATTGAATAATTTGAAGTGGTCAATCTTTCACTTGGTTCCAACAAGGATGAACCCATTGAAGACATTTGAAGTGAAGAAAACTCAAATGATGAACAATAAATGTTGTTACACACTTTCAATAGGATCCAATAATTGAGTACTATCTCCTCCTATGAAAGATCTTGCAACAATTTGTGAATTGATTCTCACTAGCTACTCAAATCTCTCTAAAACAAGATCTATTTCACATCAAATGATGGAGTATAGGCAAAGTTAGGATCTAACACTCTTAGCACGTGTGAAATACACTAAGAGACCAAATTTGACTCAAATACAATGATATTGCATGAAACAAAATGGCTAAGATTTCAAAACAGTGCCTAGATCACATATAGATGAGATTGGCAGGATACAATTGTGATTTTGGATCAACCAAGCAATCTCTTGACCAAACCAAATGTGTCCACCCAGGTCTAGGTGCCCTACCTAACCCTCTTCAAAAGCTTATAACTTTTGATTGGCTCAACCAAATGGAATGAAACTGATTGCAACAAAAACTAGACAAAAATAGCTTCAAAACAAGCTATCAAGCAAGATAAATGGATCAAACATGAGAGAGAACTTCCAAACTGAAATTGGATGTTCCTCACACGTGTCTGAGCACCTGATTCCGTACAGTACCAGGTCAGACCCAATCAATGTCCTTTTGATCTCTTTTGATCCAAGATTGAACAAGATAGCTAAGAAAATGGGCCTTGACAACTTCTAGCTCAAGATTGATGAAATTTTTTTCACTTAGATGGATCAAAATGCATGGTAACCTTAGGTAGGCTCTGATACCATGTTGAATTTCACACGTGTGGACTGTCCACTACATGTACTTGTGATCTCCTAAGGTGTGTAGATGCACCAAGATCAAGACTAGATTGAGATTCAAGATCAATCTTGAATCCTATGGCAAGAACACACTACTACATGCATTCAATCACTTCCAACTCTCACTCACACGTGTGGGAAGTATTCAAAAAATAATCTAAGTAAAAACAAGCTGCTCTCCTCGGATAGAGAGAGAAAATGCATCATGAGCTCTCGGGTAGAGAGAGAAAGCTAGAAATCCAATAACTCACAAAATCCATGAAATCACCAAATCAATTAGCTTCAAAATGAGGAGTACAATGATACTAGTAGGTCCACGAGCTACCACTATGCTTAACTATGATTGGACCATATTTTGTCACCTCTTGATCCTATTGGATCATTGATCCATGCACCTCTTAATTCTATTGGACTATATTCAAGCACACCTCAATTTCCTATTGGACCTCACAAAATTCCACCTCTAAATCCTATTGGACCTCTTGGAATTCATCAAACAAAAACTTTACACTTGTCTACACTCTAATTGGCAAGTGTTTAGTCTCTTACTCTATTTTGGCTCAATAGTGGCATTACAAGTGGAAATGCATAATTTGCCATCTATGCCAAATTTATTCCTATCAACATCCTACACCTAGATGCTTGATGTAAAAAAACATAAGACCCCTATATCTAACATAGATAATCTTTTTCAATTCTTCACATACTGGATTTCTTTTTCTTCTAAAAGTTGTGCTATCACCATACATTTGTGGGTTCTGATCCATGTTAGTCCCAGTCACAGCATGTTGCACCACATGATTAACAAACCTAGGCTGAGGTGTTGTGTTTGCTCTGCAAAACACCCGATCAACGAGATCTTCAAACTTGGTCCACGTTCTATGTGTCTTCCCTCGTTGAATGAAATTTGTTTGGTTGTTTGCAAAATGGCATTTGCAAGATCCATCACAACAGCATCATAGAGAGAAATTTGTTTTCTTTGTCCTCCTCCAGCTAACCAACTGCCATGCACTGACTCCGCTTAATTTGTTCGCGGTGTTCTCGCTAGGTCCTCAACATTATCAACATTGACGATCTGCAACAAGTAAAAAATCAAAATAAATATATTATTCTACATGCTTCATAAAAATATTGTGAAAAATTGTCAACTAGTAGTATTTTCCTAACTTGAGATTTTGTAGGCCTATGGCCAAATAAAAGTTAGAGATAGGTTCATACATGTATGTAGAGGCCCAAAGTATGTGTACACTACTTTTGAGGTCACATTAATTAGAGGAGGTCGAGTGTGGAGCTCTTCTATTGGCTCATAATTTGGTGCATTCCTATTTGACCAAATTTCTAGGTATATGGGTGAATCCTATTGGACCCCAATTTTAGCCTATCATAAGACAAGTGGCCAAGAGGCACTATGGCTGCTATAAATAGCCATCTCCACGAGTATGTACACATCTCATTTTCATTCTATTGAATGAATGTTATGCTCTTTGAAGGTCCATCTTCTTCTCTCTCACTTTTTTGTTCATATCTTGCATTCTAGCCACTAGAATTGTGATTTCTTTGTTGCTATGGCTTCACACGTGTGAAATGCAGGTTGTAGGCTCTGAAGTACGGACAGGGACAGCAAGTTTCTGTTTGTGGAAGCTTATGATCAGATTTTGATGTTTAGTTGATGTTTAGTATGCTTAACATCACAATTTCTATCATTTTTTCAATCTAGATGTGCATAACTTCCATGGCCAAGATCTTTATGAAACTTTAGCATCTTTTGGATCTGAGTTTTTCACATGGTATCAGAGCATTAGGCGGCCAAATGTGCAGGTTTTGCCAGATTTAGAAGAGATTTGTGGGCGAGTTTGCTTTTGTAGCATTCCAATCAAGTTTCTAGCTAAAAATCTTGTTGATTTATGTGTAGAAATTGGATCTTTGTGATCAAAACATCATTTGTATGCATTTCAATTGAAGTAGGGCGAATTCCCTCTGTACTTATCAGAATAAGGAGACAAAAATTGTTTTGGAAAGAGGGAGATGCAAGATCCAACAAGATCCTATTAGTTTTCCATTCTAGCATATAGTTTTTTGATTCAATTTCTTGCTTCTTCATGTCAAAAACTTCAAAATTGATGTAACCCTCTGATTTTCAGTTTGCTGAATGATTCAAGAGTGTATTTCAATCTTAGGAGTGAGGGAAAAGCAAGTATATTGAGGTTTGGTCTTGGTTTGATCAAGAAATCATAAAACTAGTGGCTAAAATTAAGGAAAAAGTGAGGAAAAGAGAGAAAAAGTAAGGTTTTAGGTTCCAAATCTTTGTGATTTCTTCTTGTGTTTCATTTGTTGATTCAAGAGAGTGCTTAGTGCATTGGAACAGGTCAAAGATCAGAGATCAATCATTGCAACATGGCTACAAATGGAGGCTACATGTTGGAAAGCAATGATAGGCTTACCTCCCTCAACTATTCTACTTGGAAAGTAAGGATGGAGTCTTTGCTTGAGATGAATGAGTTGATGGATATTGTTGTAGGTGTGGAGGAGAGACCTTTGGCACCTCAAGAACAATTGAGGTATGACAAGAGGGCAAAGAAAGCCCTTCACATGATCAAGATGAATGTGACAAATGAGCTTATCAAAGAGGTTGGTAAGTGCACATCATCTAGTGAAGCTTGGGAAGCCTTGAAGAAGGTTTATGAATCCAAGTCTACTTCTAGAGTGTTGACTTTAAGAAGGCAAATCTTTTCTTGTATGCAAAAGAAGAGTGAGAATGGACATGCTTTTGTTTTGAGAGTTAAAGCATTGAATGATGAGTTAGCATGCATTAATGATGGCATAAATAATGAGGAGCTTGTTCAAGTGATTCTCAATGGCTTGTTGGATGATCATGCTAATCTTGTTCAAAGTTATGCTATCCAAAAATGTTTACCAAGTGTTGGAGACTTGCAAGAGGTCTTGTTGGCTGAAGAATTCAGGTTGCAAGCAAGAGTGGGAGCATCTTCTACATCTCAAGGAGGAGAAGAGGAGGCAATGTTCTCTAAAGGCAAGTTCAAGGGCAAAGGTAAAAGCAATTGGTCTAAAGGGCAAGACCAAGGTGAGCACTCTACTTTTGGCAAAAAGAAGGATAGATCTAAGCTAAAATGTTTCTATTGTGGAGTCAAAGGGCATTTTGCTAGTGATTGTTTTAAGAAAAAGAGGGATCAAGGGGAAAAGCAAACCAATCTAACTATTGATGAGGGTGGGGATGAGCTTCTTTCAAATGATGCTTTTGTTATGTCATCTTGCTTGTTGGCTAATCATGGAGACATTGATCCTTGGTGGATTGATAGTGGAGCCACTTCTCATATGACATATCATAAAGAGTATTTTTCATCTTTAATGGCATTTGATGGTGATAGGAAGGTAATCTATACCGCAAATGATGGTGAGTGTGCAATCAAGGGGATTGGCACAATTCCTATTTCACTTTCTACAAATAGGAATATAGAATTGAAAGATGTTTTGCTCATTCCATCCATTACCAAGAACTTACTTAGTGTAAGCCAAATGCTTGACAAAGGATTCAAAGTTGAGTTTGATGGTGATGCTTGCTTGATCAAAAAGGGGTGTAGTATCATTGCAAAAGGGAAAAGGCAAGGGAAATTGTTCAAGCTTGATGCATGTGTTGTTGCTAACCAAGTTGGATGCATGGCAAATGAACAAATGTCAATTCAAGAGGTATGGCATAAAAGGATGGGACATCTCAACTACAAGGCCTTGGAGGTAATAGCCAAAAAGGAGGTAGTAAGGGGACTTCCCAAGTCTCTTACTTGCTTGAATCATGTTTGTGAAGAATGTGCTTTGTCTAAATCACATAGATTGCCATATACTAGATCTATATCTAGATCTAAGATGCCTTTTTCTCTCTTGCATTCGGATATTCATGGTGTTACTACAATTAGCAATGGAGGTGCTAAGATGTATGTAACTTTCATTGATGATTTTAGTAGATTTTGTTGGGTTTATCTACTAAAGAGCAAGGATGAGGTGTTTGATGTGTTTGTCAAGTTCAAAGTTGCTATTGAGACTCAATTTACAACCAAAATCAAATGCTTGAGGAGCGACAATGGTGGTGAATACATTTCTAACAAATTCAAAGCCTTTTGCGATGAGCATGGGATCAAGAGGGAGTACACATGTCCAAGAACACCACAACAAAATGGAGTGGCCGAGAGGAAGAATAGAACCTTGTGTGAGAGTGCAAAGGCAATGAGATTGAATGCTAATCTTCCTAAACCTTTTTGGAGTGATGCTTTGTTGTGTGCAAATTTCCTATGCAATAGATGGCCAAGTGTTGTATTGGAAGGAAAAACCCCTTTTGAAGCTTTGTTTGGTACGAAGCCTAATGTCAAGTTTCTAAGAACTTTTGGATGCATTTGCTACTTCAACATTACTCTTGATGATAGAACTAAGGAGGATCCATCTTCAAGAAAGGGCATTTTTGTTGGTTATAGTGAAGTAAGCAAAGCATATAGGATTTATGTTCCTTCAATCAAGAAAGTGTTCACAAGTAGGGATGTCATTTTTGATGAAAGTAACATTCCAAAAGTTGTTTCAAGTGATGATGGTGTTGTTGCAACTAATGTGCTTGATGACAATGGAGTTGATGACACATTGGATGTGGATGTTGAAGAAGCCTCTTCAAGTCAAATTCCAAGGAGAACTCCAAGGCATAAAGTGAAACCCTCAAGGCTCACTTATGATGGCAAAGGTAAGCAAGTGGTGGATGGATCCAACTATGCTTTCCTAACTTCTTTTGATGTACCTTCATGTGTAGATGAAGCAAGGCAAAAAGAGGAATGGATCCAAGCAATGGATCTTGAGTTTGAAGCACTTATGAAGAACAACACATGGAGATTGGTGGAGCTTCCAAAGGGCAAAAGTGCAATTGGATGCAAATGGATCTTCAAGGTAAAGACAAATCAAGATGGATCTATCAACAAGTTGAAGGCAAGGTTGGTGGCTAAAGGTTATGCTCAAGAGCATGGCATTGACTATGAGGAAACCTTTGCACCCGTGGCAAAGATGGTGAGCATAAGAGTAATCATTTCCCTTGCAACTCTTTATGGATGGGATCTTTGGCAATTAGACATTTCTAATGCTTTCTTGAATGGTGATCTTGAAGAGGAAGTCTACATGGAGCAACCCGAGAGCTATGTTTCTCATAGCAAGCCTAATCATGTGTGTTTTCTACAAAAAAGTTTGTATGGTCTTAAGCAAGCACCAAGGAGTTGGTATGCTAGGCTTAACTCTTTTCTACTTTCTCAAAACTTCACTATGAGTGAGTATGATCATTCACTTTACTTTAGAATTAGTGCTAATGATGTTACAATCCTTCTAATTTATGTGGATGACATTATTTTAAGTGGAGGGAACAAGGAAGATATAGAAGATATCAAGAAAGCACTAAAAAAGGAATTTGAAGTGCATGATCTTGGTCTTTTGAGCTATATCTTAGGAATAGAAGTAATTAGAACTTCTCAAATCACTTTTATTTCACAAGAGAAGTATGCTATTTCTATTCTCAATAGATTTCATATGGTAGATGCAAATCCTATTGATACACCTATGGAATCACATGTAAAGCTAACTATAAGAGGTAATGAAAGATCCTTCGAGGACATTACTCTCTATAGGAAGCTAATAGGTTCTCTTATATATCTAACCATCACAAGACCTGATTTATCTTATTGTGTTGGTAGATTAAGCCAATTCATGCAAGATCCTAGCATAGAACATTGGAAACTAGGAAAGAGGATCTTGAGATACATCTCGGGAACAAAAGATTTTGGCATTGTTTATAGAGGCTCATCACCTAACTTATTTGGTTTTTCAGATTCAGATTTTGCAGGAGACCTTATGGATAGAAAATCCATAAATGCACATGCTATTTTCATAGGTGATGGAGCTATCTCATGGATGTCGAAGAAACAAGCAACTATATCACTTTCTTCTAGTGAGGCCGAGTACAAAGCTTTGACATCATGCACAAAGGAGATGGTGTGGATCAAGAGGATGATTATGGAGCTTCATTTGCTGGATTTTTCAGAGAGTCCAATCATCTTTTGTGACAACCTTTCAGCCCAAAGTCTAGCAAGCAATCCGGTTTTCCATGCAAGGAGCAAACATATCGAGGTGGCTTACCATTTTGTGAGAGAACAAGTGTTGGCAAAAGAGATCAAGCTTGAACATGTCCCATCAAAGGAATGTGTGGCTGATATCTTTACCAAAGCATTGGGAAAGGACTTATTTTTCAAGCATAGAACAAGTCTTGGTGTACTTTCTAAATCTATGCTAAAACTAGTTGAAGAGGGAGTGTGAAAAATTGTCAACTAGTAGTATTTTCCTAACTTGAGATTTTGTAGGCCTATGGCCAAATAAAAGTTAGAGATAGGTTCATACATGTATGTAGAGGCCCAAAGTATGTGTACACTACTTTTGAGGTCACATTAATTAGAGGAGGTCGAGTGTGGAGCTCTTCTATTGGCTCATAATTTGGTGCATTCCTATTTGACCAAATTTCTAGGTATATGGGTGAATCCTATTGGACCCCAATTTTAGCCTATCATAAGACAAGTGGCCAAGAGGCACTATGGCTGCTATAAATAGCCATCTCCACGAGTATGTACACATCTCATTTTCATTCTATTGAATGAATGTTATGCTCTTTGAAGGTCCATCTTCTTCTCTCTCACTTTTTTGTTCATATCTTGCATTCTAGCCACTAGAATTGTGATTTCTTTGTTGCTATGGCTTCACACGTGTGAAATGCAGGTTGTAGGCTCTGAAGTACGGACAGGGACAGCAAGTTTCTGTTTGTGGAAGCTTATGATCAGATTTTGATGTTTAGTTGATGTTTAGTATGCTTAACATCACAATTTCTATCATTTTTTCAATCTAGATGTGCATAACTTCCATGGCCAAGATCTTTATGAAACTTTAGCATCTTTTGGATCTGAGTTTTTCACAAATATGTGTATCATATGCAAGGTTGAAATAATTTCATAGTTCTGTGTGAATTTTAAGGCTTTGCTCCCAGTGAAACAAACACGATCTCTCTCTACCGTCCATAGTGTTTTCTTGATTGTATACTTTTTTGATTGCACGCCAGTTCGCTTGTGCCTCATCTGCCATAAACCCATGAAAATTTGGTCGATTGTGATTATTTTTCGTCACCACTGCATTGAGCTTCTCCCAGAACAAGACTTAGCTCCCTCATCTTCTTCTTTCATTTCACACATTGCTATTGTGAGCAATTCTTGCAAGTTGTTCAAGAGAGAATACATTGTTAGCTGGCAACAATAAGATACAGATCTGTAATAAAAAAATATGATAGAATCATGGCAATTTTATTAAATATACTTACTTTGGATTATACACATGGGCAACCATTGTCACCCATCCATTTACTCTGTGTGTGTGATCAAACATTATCCAATCTCTTTTTAAATCGCCAGATCCTTCTCTATTCATCCGAACAATAAAGTCCACCCCAGAGGCATCACCTTTTGTGGACATCTTGAACACATGACACCTATCTGTATCTCCTCCTTGTCCTGGAAATAGCATACCATGAAAAAGATCATAGCGACAAGTTTTCTTGAGATTCAACAATGAGTCTCGAGAATCGGATGGAGGACACAAATCTTTTTTTGTAATGTTTACCATCCTTCGAAATCCAATTTGCATAACTAGAGGCTGGAACTCCTTTGCCACTCTACCTATGTCCACATCTGTCATTTCATCTCCTCCAGTGACACAGGTTGTAATCAAGTCTCTTGCTATTTCCATTTGAATTTTTTTGGGACCAGCTCCTCTGTCTATTCAAAGTATATTTGCTACTTTATCTCTTATTGTTTCTAATTTTTGTTTGCTCACCCCTGTGCGAACATGATGGTCACGTACTCCTGACTGTATCACTAGTTTAGTTTCTCTTGAGTTTTCAAGAATTACATAATAGACCACAGATTTGCATACACTAATACATATTGGCACAAACTTGCAATAAAAACACTTAAGAGAGCCATATCGACCAACACACTTAGAGAATTCTGGACAAACTTTGAGTACTTGACCAGAAAAATGAAGTGTGTTTGGTAGTCCCTTTCTATCTCTCCCTCCACGGTTTTGATTGGGACACTCGTACAAACTTGCACATATGCTTTTGCGCACCTTTCCATTAAAAACAACATTTGATGTCACTGGTTTGGTCCACAAATGGCCATCGTATTTCTGTTGCATGCCATCCCACGTACTACAAACATCCTCCACCCCTGGGAGTTCAAAAGCAATGTTGCCATCATACTCCACAGGCAGCTCAGACACTCGTACAGTCTTGTCACACGTAGATAAAAGTCTCCACAACAGTCCATCGTTTTCTCCCATTAGTATCTGCTCAGCTGTGTAGTGCTCAAAAACATGTTTTGTCTTCTGTGGATTATTACCATGCACCCCCAAATTTTTGCCATCAAAACACAAATCATCTTCAAGGGCGGTCTTCTTCACATTAGCACTAGAATTTGCACTATCCACAAGGATGAAATCATCATTGCAAGTTGATTTGCTCTACTTCACGCAATATATGTTGGTCAAAGATTTCTCCAGCACAAATATTTTCGTTCCATCTACTGCCACAAGTGGCTGCACTTCTATCTCTTCCTCAAATGAAGAATTTTCGTGCATCAGTATTCCAAAAATCCTCACTCCTGTACTTTTCACCTTCAAAACATCTTCCAAAAAAGCATTGGTAAGAATAGCTTTCTCGCTATGTTGCCAAGAAAGCTCCGTGCAGGTCCCATTGGTGTTCCCAAGGTAGACCTTGATACTTTTCATTTTGTCTTGGTCTGTAGTCTCTCTTCCAAAATGATCCTTTCTGTTTGTTTCAAGCTGTTTCTCTCCTATCACAAGTACAAGGATACTCTCTGTGTCATTCTATGACACTTTTCTTGTTTTTTGTATCAGTAGTTGAATGTAGCAAAGTCTTTTTGTGTTTTAAAACAACAAATATCACTTTGAGTTTTATTCGGCCCCTCTCCAATGAATATATTATGATATATTTAATAAAATATCTTCTTATTTTCATACATGCTTCATTTTCTACACAAGTTAATATTTAAATTTTTTAGCCACTTTGATTTTTCAATAGCTCATTTTATTATATGGCGCATACTCTCTTATACACACACACACACACACACACTCATCCATCCTTCGTTCTTTTGAACTTTTTTTTATTGCCTCTCTTTATCTATTTATCACTTTTACTTATTTTCATTTTTAATGATTTTTTTGATTATATGATGTTCTTGTGTTTTTTTTCTTTTGTTTTTATTTTAATTATTGTATTTTATTTGTAGTCATCTCTCTATATCGAGATCATTTATCTTTTCAATCTCTATATCTCCATATCCTTCTAAATAAAGGAACTGATGTACGAATGTAGCTATATTAAAGAGTAGCTATGAAATTCTATGGCATGTTCAAATGTCATAATCAATTTTCAAATGACAGTTATATCAGACAAATTAGAGTTATTTTTACAATGTTACTATTTTTAATAAGTTTGTTAAATAGCAATAAGCTATTTTTAGCAACACTCATAAGTGACTTTGATGGATGATAATATCGACAGTTGCTAAGTAGTTTTATTAAATGGCAATTTTTTGCCATATTGTAATAATGAAATGTACTTTATATCATGATTAATAAAAGATGCCCAGGTAACTTTAAAGCACTGACTTAAGTTTCAAGGAAAGGTCCAAAGGCTAAGGGTCTTGCAAACAACGACAATCAAAGTTCAGTTCAAGACGAAAACAACAAACCAGAGAAAATACGACAATTAAATCAATGGTTGTGACAAGTAATACCCTTTTTAAGGTTAAGAATGTCCTTTATGAATTGGGACCATGACCTTATTATAAAGGTCCAGAAGAATACCGCAAAGTAAAATACAGTGACTAAGTTTGGTATCGTTTGACTAGTAGCTAACAACAATCTCTAAAAAGATTATCGAAGACAATTGGAAACTTCAAGCTGCAGCCAAGTAATGAAGTAACATTACTTTAAAATTTAATAAGTGCTTGGGGAAAAATCGAAGAATCCGGATCGATCAACTATTGATAGAGTTAAAGCTATGCTTCCAAAATGGCAGTTGGTCTCGTAAGTCAATGAAGTGTGTGTCTCTATGGAAAATGAAGGACTAACACATCACAAATGTTGCAATCATAATTGGGTGAATTGGTCCAAATACCAATGATTAATAATTTTGAATAAATTGTCCTAGGAAGGCCAAAATGATATAGAACGGCCTTTATATCAATATGAAAATTAGGGAACTTTTTGAAGGCATTTTCCCCTTCAATGAAGTTTAGTTTTGAAGAAAATACATTTCTAAACGTCGTTGGAAGAGGTCCTACCATGGACTCTTTGATAATTTGGAGCCCACATATCCTTAATCGACACTTGTCAAATGGACCTGAAACTTTTTATCATAATGAGTAAAGTCAAATTTCATGAAATGGATTCAATGGAGAATGAAAGATGTTGGTGTTTTCAAGTGGAATGGAAATGAACCGTTTTCTCTCAACGAGGAGACGAGAAAGGAAGGATCCGAGAGGAAGCAATTCATTCGTTACAGTGTAGAAAAGAAGCATTCATTTAATCTCTTATTTTTTTTTCATTCCAACATTCTGCGAGCAAGGAATGCGTTCACTTTGTGAGCAGAGATTCGTTCCTTGACATCCTTGCATTCAATGAGCAGATGCAATGAGCAGAGTAGATCAACGGTATTCTTCAAAGAGATGCTGGATTTCTTTTGTGAATGATAAAACATTGATTGGAGCAGCAAAGCGCACATTAGCAACATTGATCCACACTCTCTCTCTCTCCAAGCTGCTCTATCTATCTCCCTCAGAATCGCTGCCCTCCATCTCTCTCCCTTACAATGCTCCCAATCCCTCCCTATCTAATCACCCTCTCTCAATCGCTACCCTCCCCACTCTCTCTTAATCGCTATACTTTCCCTCTCTCAGCGCAGTCAACTCTCCGTATCTCTCTCCCCCTCACAGTCAGTCGCTCCCTTATCTCTCCCACTCTCCCACAATGATCTTTATTCCCCTCTGACTACGCTCATATCTCTCTCTCTCTCGGATTTCTCTCACAATTACTCCCTCCATTCCTCCAGCGATCTCTCTCCTTCTTCACCCTGCCTGCGCTCTCCATCCATCTTTGACTCAGCACTCCAGCTCTCTCTTCCTCGCAGTCAGCCACACCCTACCACTCCCTCTCCGATCTCTGTCAAAAGTCCTCTCTCTCTCGGCCGCTCTGTCTGTATCCTTCCTTCCTTCAGCGATTCCCCCCCCCCCCCTTTTTCTTCTTGCTTCAAAACTCATTGGTAAAATGAAGAAGATGACTCGGTAAAGAATAAGATGGGAACCGGCAGTCTGGAAATAAAGTGAAAAGCCACAAAAATGAAGATATTAAAGAAATGGATGCCTATTGAAGAAAAGACCTTAGCCTATGGACAGTCTCTTGAAACTTAAGTCAGAGTAAAAAGACTGAGGTAATTTTCATTTTTCATCTCTGTTTTTACTCATGTCCTAAATCCCTTCATAATACAAATAGAAGATGAGTAAATGTTATTTTGTGTATTATTTCAATGACTGTAAATGGAATTCAAGAATGGGAATCCAATTAGTCTATGTATACTAAATGTGTAATGCAGTAAGAGATGACTACCGGATTTACCTTCTGCAGTAAGAACCATAGTTTTACAGTCAGTAATACTTCACTGATTTACTGTCTGAGGTAAAAAATAGTCAACATAAAATAGATTTCAATCTCTGTTTTGGTTTATAGAATATGCTCTATGCTTAACAAACGTAATGGCACTTTACAAGCACAATAAATCCCATATTGCTAATCCATTGAAAAACATGAAAAAGCTACCACTCAAAGTGGTTGAAAAACACCATTAGAGCTATATATATATTATATATTTCCAAGACCACATACATCATCATAATAAAACCATTGAAAAATATGGTCAAGCTTTCGTAGATAGATCATGGCAATTGCATCAAAGATTGAATAAATTAAGTTTGCTTGATTGGAGAGAACACAAGAATTAGTAAATGAAAAATATTTATATCATTGAAAAAAATTTGAGATGGATTACTTATGAGGTGAATGGGTTCGAACTTAAGTTATCTTCTAGTATAATCTATGGCAATATCCGAACTAGAAACCCAATGACTGGCTTCATAATCATACCAAAACCCCCTCTATAGAGTTATGAACACTATTAAGCAACACACCAAACGTACCACATGTTTTATGGCGACCACAATGGGATTTAGATCCATGAAAGCCAAATACTCTAGTGGTATCCTAGGTCAATATACTGCCATAGAGGATTTAAAAGGTTTAGAAGTGATATCAATGCTCCTAATGTGAAAGAAATTGGACAATTCAAAAGAGAAACATACATCTTGATGAAAAAGAAGAAGAAAAAAAAAATTGAATATTCCACATGGAATTGACCTCGTGAAATCCTTTATATGTGTTTTGATTTTGAATGGACAGTCATTATTTAATGATTGTATACATGAAAAATGAATGATGGTAACTGTTGATCATGATGGTAATAATGTGTGATAAAAATTGTTGTTTGGACTTGGTGATATTTGTGAGATGTGTGAGCAAGATTGAATGTTTTCATGATTGAGTAGTACAACAGTTTCAAGATTTGTAGAAGAAGTAAGGTATAGTGTTGGACAGAGAGGTGTAGGTGTGAAGCCTAGCCCCACCATCCTAACCTAGTGGGTGCCATCTTGAAGTAGACAAGGAAAGTCACTCAAGAGGACTGTATTGAATTTGCATGTCTTGAATGAGTGTTATCCATACTTGATAAAATAAATAAATAGATAAACTTTGTGAAAAAAGAAGAAGAAGAAAACACTTAGAAATGAAAGATGAAAAGAACTAGCTAAAAAAGCTATAAGTATTACAAACTAAGTAAGTCCGATTCAAAATTGAAATCAATCATTATCACCAAAGCTATAATTGAAAAAAAAAATCATTTCTACGATCATTTCACAACAATCCAATAGAACATATATAAAAAAAAAAAAAAAAAAAACAATGTCAATGGATAAAGAAAGTGCCAGTCTACCCAGTTTTAATGGAAATGAAGATGAAGATGCATATCTACATATTCAAAGATTCATGAATGTGTGTAGACAAAATTATGAAGAAGAAGATGATGATATGTTTAGATTATTTCCAATAACATTGGATAATCTTGCTCTTGAATGGTATTCTGTATTGAATCAAAAGAGAATTTGCAATTGGACAAAACTTAAAACAAACTTTTTGGATAGGTTTAGAAGATGGAATTACTCTTCTGATGTCATCAAATTACTAAGTGAAATTAAATTGAAACAAAATAAACCTATCAAAAGCTTTGTTGATAGAATCAATTGTTTGGGTAAAAGATCAAGTGAAAGACCAGGAGAGAGTTTTTCTTATCTTCGTTTATATCAGGTTTTCCTGATGACATGGCATATAGTATTCTCTCAAAAGTTTCTAAGACTTTTGAGGAAGCTATCTCTAGGGTAGTTGCTATAGATGATGACAAAAATAGAAGAACTTGATAAGAAGAGTTGGATAAATAGATCCTTGGATGAATTTGATGTAGAAATCCCTTCCTACTATGCTACAGTATCATCTATTCCTAAAATTCTTACAGAAAATGAATCGTGCTATTTTGATGATCCTATTCAAAAAATCAGCTTTTTAAAATTAAAGAAAATATTATGTTGCAAGAAGAATGTAGTAAAAATGTTGAGTATGACTATAAGATTGATGAATCAAATGAAATTAATGTTGTCATTGAAAAGAACAATTGTTGTGAAAATACTCAAGATGTGGTGCATTCCATTGATGTATACTATGAACCGATGGAGTCTTTATATAATGATAATGAAAAACTAGAAAATATATATGATGCTACAATTTATAAATATGCTATTGAGGAAGTAGAACAAGAAGGTCAATCAAATTTTACTGATGCTAACTTGTTCCAAAGTCAATGTCTTTTGAAGGAAGAAATGATACCAAATGACATATGGATATCACAGTCTGAAAGTCAAATATTACCATTAATAGTGAATGATCAAGAAATTGAAGATAGTTTTGTTGGATTAAAAGAATTCATAAAGAAAATCATTACTTCCAATATGGGTGGCATTGATGAAAGGTTTCAAGGTCAAAATATAACTTCCATTCTTCCCAAGGAAAAAAATGATGACCGATCTGATTCAAAGAAAGATCAAAAGGATTTATCATCTAAGATGGATGAGTTACAAGTTGTTCATGAATATGATGAAGAGTTAGAATTAGAATTATCCAAGTTGGATCACTCATCTTTGAAGCTAATTAATAATGAGCTATATGAAGAAACTAATGTGAAAAACCAGAATCAAAGAGAAATAGAAGAATTTAAAAAAATAAATTCAATATACGATAATGAGATTTGTACCAAGAATACAAATGAAAATGTTCTTCAAGAGTTTAGCCATTGGAATAATGACTATGTTAATTCATTATATGGTATAGATATTGAAATATCAATCGATGATAAATTAGTGTTTACACTTGTGTTTTTACACTCATCACTCAAAAGATCTCACAAATATTCTCAATAAAAGATCCAAGATGGTCTTCAGTAGCAACAGATGGCTTCGACATAGATCCATGATCATCAATAGGTGTTTTTTTTTTTTTTTTTTTTTAGAATGTTTTATCCCTTCCAAATCTTCATATTTCCTCTCAATACCACCCTCATGGTACTATTCAATAAAAAAAATGCCCATCCAAGGCATTAGAACATTGCATCCCATCTTCAGATCAATGCATAATGCAAGTATGCATTAAATGCAACATATCGGTCTTTATATAGGATGGATGCATACATCACAGTGTCTATATGATGCAAGTGCAATGTGTGTGGATATTTTACCTCCAATCTTCATATAGAGTGTATCACCTTCCAAGATGTATATTATATCTTTCTCAAATAAGATGAAATATTTTTCTCAAGATAGCCTCTCACACATTTGTGTCATAAAACTAAAGTTAGTTGTCCAATTCATGGTAGTTGAACCACTAGTTTTTCCTTACTATAAGCTTAAAAAAATAAAAGTATTTGATAGATATGGCAAATTGAGTTTGTAAAAATATAATCATTGAAATTTGTGCATCTCGTCCATAAACATACACTATATTTGAATTTGTATTGGATCCTACATTCAAGCTGTCATTGCATATTGTATATTCTATCAAAACAATATCTTCATAGGCTGCTCATATATATTTCAAACATGAAGTTCACATTGATATATAAATTTCTTAATCCTCCATTCACATATTAAAATATGTCGCCAAATTATGTGTCTAGTTAATTAAGGTAACAACTTTGAGTGATAGTCATTTTTCTAAATAATCTCATTGTCATGCCATCGTTTATGTGATTTTTTGTTTTTGTTTTTCTTTTCAATTTCTAATAGTCTTTTTATATTGTTTCAAATTTAGGATTTTTTTTGTTTTTGTTGTATTTTTAAAAGAAAAAACTATCATATTATATACATTTACATCATCATAATTATATCAATTTATTGAGATATTTCTTATGATAATTATCATGAAGCATCTCATATGTATGATGAGTTAATAACATATTATACCATTTATCACAAATTGTCTTGTAATATTTGAAACTATTGATTTTTTCAGATTTTCTTTGATATTCACCATTTTTTTCATAAACTTTATTTTGAATATCTTTATCTCTTTTGTAGTTATAATCACTTCTCCACCTTTTATCATGCTTACTTAGTATTTCATCAGTTAGAGGTTTTAATGCTCGTATGTAGTTATATTTTTCTAAGTTCATAAAATTTTGATAGAGTATTATCATTATAAATAATTTTTTGCCATATTGTAATGATGAAATGTACTTTATATCATGATTAATAAAAGATGCCCAGGTACCTTTAAGGCACTGACTTAAGTTTCAAGGAAAGGTCCAAAGGCTAAGGGTCCTGCAAACAACGACAATCAAAGTTCAGTTCAAGACGAAAACAACAAACCAAAGAAAATACAACAATTAAATCAATGGTTGTGACAAGTAATACCCTTTTTAAGGTTAAGAATGTCCTTTATGAATTGGGACCATGACCTTATTATAAAGGTCCAGAAGAATACCGCAAAGTAAAATACAGTGACTAAGTTTGGTATCGTTTGACTAGTAGCTAACAACAATTTCTAAAAAGATTATCGAAGACAATTGGAAACTTCAAGCTACAGCCAAGTAATGAAGTAACATTACTTTACAGTTTAATAAGTGCTTGGGGAAAAATCGAAGAATCCGGATCGATCAACTATTGATAGAGTTAAAGCTATGCTTCCAAAATGGCAGTTGGTCTCGTAAGTCAATGAAGCGTATGTCTCTATGGAAAATGAAGGACTAACACATCACAAATGTTGCAATCATAATTGGGTGAATTGGTCCAAATACCAATGATTAATAATTTTGAAGAAATTGTCCTAGGAAGGCCAAAATGGTATAGAACGGCCTTTATATCAATATGAAAATTAGGGAACTTTTTGAAGGCATTTTTCCCTTCAATGAAGTTTAGTTTTGAAGAAAATACACTTCTAAACGTCGTTGGAAGAGGTCCTACCATGGACTCTTTGATAATTTGGAGCCCACGTATCCTTAATCGACACTTGTTAAATGGACCTGAAACTTTTTATCATAATGAGTAAAGTCAAATTCCATGACTCCCTCTTCCTCGCAGTCAGCCGTTCCCTACCACTCCCTCTCCAATCTCTGTCATGAGTTCTCTCTCTCTCGTTCGATCTCTCTCTACCACTCGTCTATATCCTTCCTTCCTTCAGCGATCCCCCCCCCCCCCCCTCTTTTTCTTCTTGCTTCAAAACTCATTAGTAAAATGAAGAAGATGACCCGGTAAAGAATAAGGTGGGAACTGGCAGTCTAGAAATAAAGTGAAAAGCCACAAAAATGAAGATATTAAAGAACCGGATGCCTGTTGAAGAAAAGACCTTAGCCTATGGATAGTCTCTTGAAACTTAAGTCAGAGTAAAAAGATTGAGGTAATTTTCATTGTTCATCTTTGTTTTTACTCATGTCCTAAATCACTTCATAATACAAATAGAAGATGGATAAATGTTATTTTGTGTATTATTTCAATGACTATGAATGGAATTCAAGAATGGGAATCTAATTAGTCTATGTATACTAAATGTGTAGTGCAGTAAGAGATGACTAACGGATTTACCTTCTGCAGTAAGGACTATAGTTTTACAGTTAGTAAAAATTCACTGATTTACTGTTTGAGGTAAAAAACAGTCAGCATAAAATAGATTTCAATCTCTGTTTTGGTTTACAGAATATGCTCTATGCTTAACAAACGTAATGGCACTTTACAAGCACAATAAATCCCATATCGCTAATCCATTGAAAAACACCATTAGAGCTATATATATACTATATATTTCCAAAACCACATACATTATCATGATAAAACCATTGAAAAAGATGGTCAAGATTTCGTAGATAGATCATGGCAATTGCATCAAAGATTTAAATTAAGTTTGCTTGATTGGAGAGAGCACAAGAATTAGTAAATGAAAAATATTTATATCATTGAAAAAAATATTTGAGATGGATTACTTATGAGGTGAATGGGTTCAAACTTAAGTTACCTTCTAGTATAATCTATGGCAATATTCGAACTAGAAATCCAATGACTGACTTCATAATCATACCAAAACCCCCGCTATAGTGTTATGAACACTATTAAGCAACACACCAAACGTACCACACCCGGTTCCAAACGTGCCCCCTCCTGAGAGAGAGAGAGAGAGAGAGAGTATAGGAAAAAGAGAGAGGAGAGATGAGTGAAGTAGATTAGAGAAAAAACAGGCCAAGGTTTGAGAGGGAGTTGAGAGAGAGAACAAAGTAGCGAAAAGGTAGGCTAGGGTTTGTGAGAGATAGAAGGGTAGATACAAATAGTCGTTGGAACCATTTGAAAGAGCCGTTGGAAGGATCTGCTGAGGCTAACAAAGCTTTCTGCAGTGAGGTTAGTGATCTAGACAAACATTGTTTGTTTCTTATTTTTCTCAATGTAAAAGAATAGAAAACAATCTGCTTTTCATTTCTATCTGTAATGAAAGTTGTGTAATACTTGCTAGCAATTAGTTCTGTCTATAATGAAAGTTGTGTAATACTTGCTATCAACTATCCTGAGTTTTTTGTTTTTCTGTCAATGGCATCGTCTACGTTTTTAGAATTATCTAGATACAATTTGCGATCTCGTTGTAGGAGAGAAAGTTGTGAAAGTCAGCAATCTGTTTCGATTTGGGCTCCAGAAACTACACCTATATCTCTTGTATTGGAAGAGCCTCAATACATGGATCCATATTTTGAGCAGCCAGAAACCGAACCACTTTTTGAAGTTCTTCAGCCAACTCAAGAGTCAACTTTGCATAATGACACACATTCGCAAAGTCAGCACCAGGTTCACAAAGACATGTCAGAGTCTTTGGATGCTACCATCCAAGAGACTCCAACAAAAGGTAATAAATCTCTTATTCACTTAGAGAATATTACTATGCTTGTAACACATTAATTTTGTCATTCTTATTTTCTCTATGTATCTCCATCACTTGTACAAGAAAAAAGTCTCATAAGAGAAAGGAAGATGCTAGTGAGTACTACGGAAAATTGATTCAAACAAATCTGTGCCAATCAGTCTTGACCAGACTAAAAGTCCTGACCACCATCCCTGCACCTTTTGTTCCGTTGTGCAGAATGATCCCAAACGAGGCTGTGAGGCCAATAAGGGAAGCTGTCCTATTTAAAAGAGGAATTCCGCAAGTATGGCTATTTGGAGTCCAAGGGTTCCTTCATTTTATCATGCACAAGCATGGATGGCAATCAGATTAAAGTTTCTCCTGAGATTATTTCAGATTGGGATCCCATGTGGCATGTAGTAAACAATGAGTTTTAAGCCGACTTTGGAAGTAACCCAGAGTGGTCCCATTTGAGCAATAAGATGTTTTTTGTTTGGGATAGGAACAATAGGTTGAGGGCCTTCATGTCAAAGATAAAAGAAGGCAAGATTTTCTCTTCCTATCTTTTATGTGTCCATGGGTATGTTTATTCGAATAGGGAGGGTTTGTTTGTTTTTTACTTACGTTCATTCAAGTCTTTTTTCATCTTTGTAGCTTTCCAAAGCATGAAGTATTGGCACATTTGCGTGGCTACCACGTTTATCAACTTCGAGAAGCTAGATGAGGGAGAGTTGCTGCTAGCCTTGACTGGAGTAAATAGGTAACTGTGTATTTTTGTTATACATATATTATATGGGAATGATAGATGAGAGAGAGAGAGAGAGAGAGAGAGAGAGAGAGAGAGAGAGAGAGAGAGAGAGAGAGAGAGAGAGAGAGAGAGAGAGAGAGAGAGAGAGAGAGAGAGAGAGAGAGAGAGAGAGAGAGAGAGAGAGAGAGTGTTGCTCGCTTCAAGGAGTTCAAGACTTTGGTACAGAACCAGCTGGATGCATGCATCAAAGTGCTAAGATTTGATAGAGGGGGCGAATACAAATCTGATGATTTTGAGGACTTTTGCAAGGAACACGGCATCAAAAGGCAATTCACACAGTCACACACGCCGCATAGTAATGGTGTAGCTAAAAGGAAAAACAAGACTATTATGGAGAGTGCACGCACCATGATGAAGCAAATGGGCTTGACTGATTCACTTTGGTCGGAAGCGTGCAGTGCGACAACGTTCCTGCAAAACAGGAGCCCTATAGTTGCGGTTCCAAATGTGACTCCCGAAGAAGCATTTACTGGAATAAAGCCAAATCAACAAGTTTCGTGTCATTGGATGTAGGGCCTATGTACATGTGCCAAAGGAAGAGCGAAAGACACTTGATGCCAAAGCAATCAAGTGTACCTTTGTCAGTTATGATGAGAGGACGAAGGCATACAGGTGTTTTGATCCTGTAATGAACAAGATTCAAATTAGCAAAGATGTGATCTTTGATGAGACGCATAGGTATGAAGATGAAGACCATGCAAGACTTCCCACAATTTTGGAAGAAGAAGATGAAGAAGACGCTCCACAAGATGATGCATGTGAAGATGAGAGGCAAGAGGGTGATTATGAAAGGACACCACCTATTCAAGAGCCTAGGGAGAGGTACTTGCCAATAGGAGCAATAAAGGAGAAACCGGTTGGAAGTAAGAGACATTACTTGGACACTCCTTGGGATGCATACTCTCCACGTAGTGTATCACCTGAATCTAAGATACCAAAATGGTATGAGAAGATCATGAAGGATGCAAAGTTAAGTCAACCAGGATCTAGCACACAAGGAGAAGTGAGAAGATCAACGCGGGAAAGGAAGTCTCCTGATCGTGACATTTTGAAGTGTCGAGAGCCATCAACCTTTGATGAGGCAAAAGATCACAAAGAGTGGCAAAGGGCATGATACATGGGAGTTGGTTGATCTACCACTTGGAAAGAAATCCATTGACAATAAATGGGTGTTTAGAACAAAGTTTCATGCGGATGGCACGATAGCAAAGCATAAGACATGCCTAGTAGTGAAGGGTTATGAGCAAAGCAAAGGAATTGACTATGAAGAGACATTTTCTCCAGTGGCTAAGTGGACTACGCTATGCCTTATCATTGCCCTAGCATCTCATTTTGGGTGGAAGATCCATCAAATGGATGTGAAGTCCGCATTTTTGAATGGTGACTTAGAGGAAGAAGTTTACATGGTCCAACTGCAGGGCTTCATGGCAAAAGGGCAAGAACATAAGGTATGTAAACTACACAAAGCACTTTATGGCCTTAAGCAAGTGCCACGCGCATGGTATGGACACATTGATTACTTTCTTTCTCATGGGTTTGTAAGAACAAATTCAGATCCAAATCTTTATGTTCTTATAAACGATGATAGCATTGCCTTGATTATACTTTATGTTGATGATATCATTATCACGGGCAATGATGAGAACCTCACTCGTTCTATCAAAGCCAACTTATGCAAGCAGGTTGAGATGACTAAATCTTATGCACTACTGCTTGGGTGTCAAAGTATGACAAACTGGCAGTGATATCAGGTTATGTCAAACCAAGTATGTGGGCGAGATATTGGAGAGATTTCACATGACAAAATGCAAACCTTCATCACCCCTTGCGAAGCTGGTAAGAAATTATCTCGTATTGATGATAGTGCATATGTTGACGCTACTCTATTTCGTCAGCTAGTTGGGAGTTTGATATATCTTATGACTACACGTCTTGATATCTGCTATGCTGTAAGTTTGATTAGTCAATTCATGTCATCACCCACTATGGACCATTGGAAAGCTGCGAAAAGGACTTTGAGGTATGTGAAGGGTACACCTAACCTTGGCCTAATTTACAAAAGACAAAGTGTTTTACCTAAGTTGCAGGATTATGTTGACGCTGATTGGGCACGAAATATAGATGATAGAAAGTCAACAACAGGTTATGCATTCAATTTTGGTAGCGGTTGTTTTTCATGGTCTAGCAAGAAGCAAGACACTATTTCTCTTTCTTCTATAGAAGCCGAATATAAAGCGTCAAGTTCTGCTACCCAGGAAGTTGTTTGGCTATGTAAGTTGTTATGTGAGATTGGCATGAAGTAGGTAAACCCTACTATTATTTTCTGTGACAGTCAAAGTGAAATACAATTAGCTAAGAATCATGTCTTTCACGCAAGGACAAAACATATTGAGGTAAAATGTCACTTTGTGCTTGAGAAGCTACAATTTGAAGATATAAGTATTGTACATTACAAGTTGCTGATATATTTACGGAAGCTTTAAGTAAAGAAAAGTTTGAGACTTTTAGAGCCAAACTTGGCTTAGATCTGGTTATGTAAAAAGTCTTTACTTGTAATACTATCATGGAGGTATGTTCCATGAATAGAGTAAACTCCAAAAATAGAGAGAGATGTTGATCATTGAGGGAGAGAGTTAAAATAGCAATGATCGACTTATACAGTGCTTTCTTATTTCGATGACACCACATGTGCTCAATTCTAGAATTATCGGGCCATCTTTCTTTTACGAGCCCTTTGAGTACTTTTAAGTAACTTTATCTTTGTACTCACTTATTAGTTGAATATACAGTTTGAGGTGAGCTATTCTGTTGTCTTGTCTTGTTGCACTTGATGGTGTGCTGTGGTGATTGATCCGATCGGGTGTTTAAATTGTTTTCTTAACTACTACGCCTATCAAAAATTGAACATAGTAGTAGTGATGAAAATCATGTTCAATCTTTAGCAACTAACTTTGAAATCGCTAGAACTAAGTGATTACATAGCCAATATAAAGTATTGAATTCTCAGACAATTTCTATCAGTTACAAAAGCAATACAGAGATGCATGCATATGGACATATACTGAACGCAATAAGAAGATAGTATTGTTTCAGAAAAACAAAATCAGATGCTAATGAGTGCAAGGCAATAGCAGATAGAAACTGTGCACTCTAAGTTGTCTGTGGGTAACTGAGAACAAGTCTGATAATAAGCAGCTCTATTGATAAGCAGTAGCGCAATTGCAACTCTAAAATAAATGCATAAATGAACTAAAACTGCCACTGGCGAAGGTGTTGCAAAAAGATGACAGTGTTGGGTTTTTGTGAAAAACTCGACAGTGCCTTAAATCTCATTTAGGATTGCCCCACACTTTGCCAGAGTCATTTCCTTAACATTTGAGGCACGTTGAAAAATGCGAAAAATGCAACTCTGCATATTTACACGAGATTTCTGTCAGGCGAAAAATGCGAAAAATGTGACACTGCATTTTTACACAAGATTCTTGACAGGCGAAAAATGCGACATCTCCGTGTATTTCTCAGACTATGTAAAAACACTTGCAAATTTGTAGACTATATAAAAACATGGGAAATCCGCAAAACTAGATAAACAATGGATGATGATTAAAATACACTCGAGAGGGCTAGCGACGTTAGTGAATGTCGCCCAACAACGTTCATCTGATTTTGAACTTCGTGCTCAAAAATGATTCGGCTATATAGCGACAATTAATTGTCATCGTGTGACGATCAACGTTAATTTCAAATGGATGTCCAGTGGTGACATTTGTCCACAAAAATCGCCCGGCGACGCTTGCAAAGACGCTCATTGACAAACAATCGTGGGCACTAAAAGACATATAAAAGTGATGCTAACTTTGTTATTTTCGTTGATGATATGTCGCTATAAATGTCACAGTCCACTAGCGAAGACGATAACGACATTTATAGGAATAAATTTGAAGGCCATATTCGTCACTAAAATTGCCTTAAGCGTCACTGTGCCCTTGGTGTAGTGGTGACTATTACATATTAAAAATGCATTAATTTCCTTAGTTATAATGTGCTAATAACAATTAATAAATGATCAAGGATGGCCTTCCGCGATGGGAGGCACCCGAGGGCGCCTCCCAGCCGCGGAAGGCCCCCCACCCGCGGGCCTTCCCCATCGTAATAACCGTGCAGATTTTTTTCATTTTTAGAAGTGACTTTTCAAAAATATCAAGTTTGGAAAGTGACCCTTACATTTTTGTAAGGGGCTTCAATCATTTTCTAAAAATAGTAATAGTACCTTACAAATGTATAATGTATTTAGTGCTCCATAAATTCATGTATAATAAATTCAGTGCATTATTATGCCATTTAAGGCATCCTCCAAAATCTTGGAGGTTATGGTTGCTTGCAATCATACTTACTATTGTGACTTGTATGTCCTATGGAATGGGCCGGGCAGAGGCCATTTTGCCCGGTAAGGCTTTCCAGAATTTTTTAGGCTCAGCCCCAGCCTAAAAATTTTTGGAAAGTCTTACCGGGCAAAATGGAGTGTGCTCGGGCCCATTCCATTGCGCAATGAATTCTTTGACTTTCCCACATGCCATTAATAAAGCAGAATCTGCAGTCCGACTTTTTTTGGACCAGTCAGAAATTGCAACGTGGCAGCTTGACGCGGACTGACATGCACGTGAAATGTGCCTCAGAAATTTTTTTGCAAATCCAGTGACATTTTCTGGTTTTTAAAGAGCCCAATTTTGAGCCAGAAACTGGGCGTAATGCTCACAAAGAATCCATCTCACTAAAGAAAAAATTCTATTATCACACGGACTATCAAAGACACAGAATATATGTTTCTGCCATTTTTCCATATCTTATCAATCTTCACTCAATTTTTAAATTTCTTGCAGTGGCATGTCATCAAACATTACGTCAATATGCAACATAATGAATGTTATTCTTGAGTCATCAGGGTGTGTAGTACTTCAAGCAATGGAAGCAAAATTGCGGAAGTTCTAGTACAAACAAGATAGTTTGATTTGCCAAAGGAGTCCTGATAGTGTAATATTCACGCCAAAACCTATTCTTCCACGATTGACTCCATCGTTTTGTTAATTATATTGTGCTGCTCAATCACTGATCCTGAGTGTTCGGATGCTATACTTCTCACAACCATTGCTCCCCGTTAATGAATCCAATGGTTAAGAAAGGTTTGGCTTGGGCGGCTGTCAGCATTCGAGACCACTTTACGCGGCCCAGTCTGTTAGCTCCTGGTCCAAAGCATTTGTATTCTCCATAAAACACAGTCCTGTTCAATCACAGTCACAATGGCAATTGCTTATGATCCAAAAAACTATATTGTGGTGCTATGATCTCGAATATGTGTAAGGGTTTCAAAAGTGTCGATGAGATAATGCAAAAGTTTCACGTACTTCTCTCTGCTCGGAAAATTCCAGTCAAACCATCCTTGTGGTAAAATGATGTCTGCAAAGTAGGTGAAAGAGTAAACAACACGTGAGGAGGCTCCCCAGGCTCGTCCGAGGTAAATCGTGCCAGTTCCTGTCACTAGCGAATTATATATTGAAAATCCTGTCTGCTCCTTCGGAGTTAATCTGTGTTGTGCCGTGATAGATCCAAATGGGCTTGCGATTGAATGCAAATGGCATCGCTGATTGCATAACTCCAAACCGTTAGTTTCAAAGGAAAACGTCTCGTTATCGAATACGAAAACCCAACCAAAACTGCATTAGACATAGAGTGAGAAGCCAAAAGTCATCAAAAACTAGGCCTTACTTCATAAAATGAGCGACCGTCTCCGAAAATGAAATCAATCGAGCCCTCAATGTAGCAGTCTAAAAAGTAGTGTCGCCCCTCATGATCATACAACGTGTCTTGTGCCCCAAAGAAGCTGACACCATAAAACGCGGCCATATCCCCTGCAATTCTCAGTGCGACCGCTTGCTTTCCTACGGCACCTCCAGGAGGAGCAGGAGCGGTATTCTGTTAAGCCAGCAAGAAAGTCAAGTTTTAATGCTGGTAAATATACGTTTTTCATACATGCTTCAAGTGCATGGAGACGTAACTTGTGAATTGTCGGTTGTCAAGATACTTGAAGCCATACCCTGAATGAAATGTCTATGGCTTTGAAGTGCACAGCTTCGATTGCAACCGATGCACTGCCTTTTGTTCCAAGTGGCTGTCCTTCAGGCCCCTTTGTGGAAGCCGTGTCTCCCCACTCTATAAACGTAGAGGTAGCACCTTCTCCCTGGAAAGTGATGAATGGTTTTGTTTTTGGAACAAAAACCTTCTCCCTGCAGAAAAGATTTGTGATCAAGCATATATATTCATAAATTTATATAATACAAATAGGATTTCTAGATTATAAAGTCCAAGAGAAAACTGGTTGAACTGAACCACTGGGGGATGATGAGATAATTCGTACCTATAAATGCCTTTCTTTATAAAGATAATCACATTTCTGTTGTTGTTGTTTGGAACAAGGTTCACAGCAGCCTGTACTGTCCTTACTTTCCCGGATCCATCTTTTGCAACAATTATAAAAGTCACATGAGCCCCTTTGAGTTTTCTTTTTGCTAGTTCCATATTTTTCCTACCAGGAGTAGCTGGAGCACTGGAAGTGTTTCCCATCCTATCGAGCCAGTCGTAAAAGTCTCTCGACGATTTATCTGCCAGTTGACGTTTTGTACTTGTGACCATGTTAGAGGCGTCAAATGAGGCACGTGCACTGGAAGAACTCTTATAGAGGGATGCTCTTTCTGAATATGTGCGTGACATTGTATCAAACCCATTGTCAAAATCCTCGTCATGTTGGGCCTGATTTTCTGTGATGTCTGCCAAACCCAATCTTAGTATTGCAGCGAGTACCAACATAAGGGGTACCCATTTGATCTTCATCGTGAGAAATGTAGACAAATCAAGCAGCCACTTATGAATATGCTGATCAAATCTCGAATTCAGCAACGGTCTTATCTTAATTATATCATCTAGGATCTAAGACCCAGATCTATACATAGATAACATGAACGGTGGTGTTTAGTAGCCAAGGAGAAGCTTGAAAATCAGCAAGGATTCCTCTATTTTCCACTTTCTTCTTCCCCATCTCTCTGAGCTAACATGATTTTTCACAAATTAATGAGAAGAGAGGAGTTTGGAAAGGAGGGATGATCTCGCCAAAAATATATGTCCTGCCGTCGTACATCTACATTTTAGAGCATAGCTGCAATTCAACGAAGTCGCCACCTCTTTTGAGTCGAGCAGACGTGAGATCTTGTCGACGTGCAAATGATATGCGGATCCAACGGTTGACAGATTGCACGCACTAATATTGGCAGACAATGTTAAAAATCCACCAGAAAAAGACAAGGTTGAGTGTCTCAGGACAACCCTGTCCGCGCATAAGCGCGCGTTACGAAATGAGATACAGCGCGCGGTGGTCTGCGCGATGAAGCTGACGAGCAGCTCCAACCGCGCGGCGGACGACCTGGGGACGCACGTCTTGGCTGCAAGCCAATCCAATTAATGCACTCTACTGATTGATCAAGGCTCTTAAGATTTTAAAACCTTTTATGCGATCTTTCCAGGGTGTACAAAATAACTGTGAAGGCCGTCTATTAGCTGTGTATAGCATGAACTTGCATGTTGTGGGGACTAATCTTGAGCTTGCTTCTTGTCATCTAATCTTGAATGTGCAATGCACATATATTCGACCACCTAAGCAAATTTTGATCACATACAAGCACCTAGTAACATCAAGGAATCAAATTAGGATTTTCTTCCAACATGGTAAATGCTATGTTTACAAACATATTATTGTGACAATGTTTATCTTTGAACTTGGTGACATTTTCAAATAGCAAGTCTTAGCCATTTTCTTTTTAAGAATTATGTATAACCCATATGATATCTTGCCCAAAGATGGTAACCGCTTACAAGTGGTATTAGGCTCTACCTTGCAAGGATCATGTGGTTAGATGATCATAAGGAATTGAGAAGAAAGTGAATATTTGAACAAGATGATCACAAGAAGCTTTGTCTTACTTAGAGCATTCAAATTGTTGAGAAGTAAAATAAATAGATAAAATAGCATTATTGAAAAATCAAAAATTCAAAATAAAAATCATCTCAATACTCAACTCACCTAAGAGTAACATCTCAACTTCTAAAAAATCATTAGAATAATGCACATATAACTAATGATTCAAATACCTATTGTACAAATAACTAGCTTTATTATCCGCAAAAAAGACAAATATAGTCAATGCACACTACTAGGTATTATGACTATACTATCTTAATTCAAAACCTTTTGTTGATATTGTTCACTACCACAAAACATGTGTATAACGTAAGTTTAAGCTATTTATTCATAAAAAAATTGAACGTTGATGTCCATCGACGTTTCATTTTTAATGTTTCTCGAGATCCGATAGGACGTGAAATGTCGTACACATGAATCCCTCTCCAAAGAATTTGCAACTCCTCGACAATAGGTTCTAGATAGACATCCATGTTTTTTCCCTTGAAACGATCGGGAATGATGAGAGCAAGTAAACAATTACCTTTTTTCATTGCCATTTATGGAGGTATGTTGTAATTCACAAGCATCACTGGCCATATTGTTGTCCAAGTAGAAGATCGATGGCCATAAGGATTAATACCATCCATAGCCAACCCAAGTCTCAAATATCGTCCACTCATCTTCGATGTGTTTTGTAGCCATACTATCACATGGTATTCTGATGACACCATCTGTGGATCTATTCCTGGCATGCCAATCCATCAATTCGGCCAAGGACTCACAATGGAACATGTGTTGGATATTTGGTAATATTGGAAAATGGCACACAACCTTGGATGCAAGTTTGTTTCCTTGCACATCTTGCCGGTATCCTGGGGATTCACATCTAGGGCAACTTGTTTTTTATTCATGTACACCCCTGTATAATATGCAATCATTTGGACTTGCATGAATGCAATTGTAGTCCATTCAAAGCATCGCCAATTTTTTTTTAAACATCTTTCCTTGAATTTGAAATTCTACTGTCCTCGGGTAATAGTGAATGTAACAACCTATGGCAAATGTCCAATAACGTTACAAACTTTTTCAACTAGTTAGTCTTGAATTGAAACAAAACTATATCAAATTTATATAAATAGTCACCTGAATAATACATCAGCACTTTGATTACTCCATTTGTACACAACTTGAAGATTTAGGATGAGCAAGCATGCTGATAGTCTATAAACATTTTCTCCTTTATATAAAGGAGTTGTAGCTGTAGTTCTCATGCTTGTTTCACCTTTGGTTCTCATGTCTTCAATATTTTCTTGAGATTTGAAGTTAGCTTCTTGTCTATGATTGGATGTGCATCATTTCTATCGATTGGAGTGGTCTAATGAAAAGGATAGTAGGAATGTATCAAATCTTGTATTATATCATCTTCCTCATCAAAAGAATGATCATTGTCTTCTTGGTTTGGAATGTTGACTCATGTGCTCATCAATCGTCGACGACGATACTCCAACGATGCTTGTCACATTTTTCAAATAGTTTCTGTATGTCGTTTCGAAAATGCAGTGAGTCCAGGCCCTTTGGAGCTCTACGTGGCGCAGGAACTGGTGTGCCTCCTGGTACCAATTGTTCATCTCAGAGTTATCGAGGCTTCCCATGGTGATGTCAATTTTGTCATGATCAAAACTAGAAGATATTGTGGTAGACATATTCTGGACTTTTCTGATAGAAAATGCAGATTCGGCTCAGTCAGTTCAGCTCATTCGACTTTGGATGTACTCGGATCACTCAACAGTGAATCGACTCGACTCGATCGACTTTAGATGCACTCAACTTGGTCAATAGTGAATGGACTCGGCTCGATCGACTTTGAATGCACTCGGCTCTATCAACAATAAATGCAGAGTATGGCTCGGCGTAGTGTATGGAGACTACAAAAATGTGGAAAAATTTGGAACAATGTCACTCTGATAGGATGATGAAAATGATGATGCTTTTCGTCTCAGTAGCTACTAGTAGCGAGTTGTCAACACAAATCGGTGTTGAATGTGTGGTTCTGGCAAGGTCCAGTACTACCCCTCAGCGGTTTTGCTTGTGCTAGATTTGACGATTCTTGTAATGTAGTAGACTTTGGCTGTTATGTGCCATACCTCTCAATCCAAGCCAAGCAAGCTAGAACAAGGAGGAAACCACCACACCTATGTTGAAGAGAACCAAAGAGGAGCAATAACCACAAGCTACCACAAAGCTCATATCAAAGTGAAGCTCACGAGGAGATGGATTCCATATTAGAGAGTGAGGAGTACATGGATTCATGTGATGGGGCACATGAGACCTAGCAAGATCAAGATCCCAAGGCTCACATTCACAAAGGAAGAAGAGGAGATGGAGCTCCTAGTTCTCTCACTTACAAATAAAAGATCCCGAAAGTGATGTCTCTTGCCTACTTATAGACAAGTCCCCTAACTTAACTAAACATAACTATCTTGAAGAATAATTAGCTCTTGTTAAGACTTATTAAATGTATTTGGGTGGGCCCTTGTTGGCTTATTATCCTTATTAATTACTTTGGAGGGCCTAAAGAGAGAACCATCTTTCTATAGGCTGATAGCTCCTTTTGGGCCTACAAAGCTTACAATGGATATTCTAATGCGTTGATAAGCGCTGATGTACTAGTAGTACATGACACTCCCCCTACTTAGACATTTTTGTCCTCAAAAATCGAGATGCTCATTCAATGAATTTGAATGCTCCATTTAAGTAATCTTGAAGAAAATGTCATGTCTAGCAACTTGCTCCATAGTTGAAGATCCAATTTTGTTTTAATAAAATCCATCTGATAGCTTAAATATGCAACTTGCTCCATGTCGAAAATGGGATAGGTAATGTAACATCAGATAGGTAATTCTCGATAGTTTGTTGGCTAGGAAGTACAAAACCGAGTCTGTGGAGATTCGTGGAATAGCTTGAAACTGTAAGAAGATTCAGAGGCAGAGGATTGTCGGCTGAATCATAGGGCAAGCAAAGATTGAAGCTGGATTCTTCTAAAGGTTGCTTAGCATTTGTGATTGCTTTGAATCCAATCGAACACCGTTTGAAGAGCGGGTTGGAGCATAATATTGCTTGTTGTAGGGCGACCTCAGAGGGATAGGTAGCTGCTTAGTTAAATTCTCAAGAAGATCAAATAAAGCCCAAAAATACCTTCTCTTTGATAGCTAGGGTTTCAAGAAGGGCAAAAGCTTTTTTTCTCTCAATACAAATCTATTTTTGTGGCTGTGAAGAGCTAGAGAAGGGCGCCCTAGTAAGGAGAATCAGCCTAAAAGAAGTCGTGGGCGGCCGTGGAGCGTTGGAGGAGATAGAGTGATCAGCAAGGTGGCCATCGCTGGAAATCAGCGTGAAGAAGTTTGGAGATGGAGGACCATAGGAGCTCATGGGTTTGTCACGTGGCCAGCGCGAGTAGGACTATAGTGGTAGAAAGAGACCCATGGATACAAGTGTGGGGATCAATGCGCAAATGCAGTTGTAGCTGTCAGATCTCGTAGAGTTTACATCCACGGTAGAGATTGCAAGAGGGAGAGCGACTGGGAGCCGCGGGATTGAGGATCACCCTTAGATGGGCTTTGAAAGGGTCCTAAAGATCTGAAGGGCAAAGGCATTCTTCTTTTCATTAAAAATTCTCAAAGTGAAAATTTTTTTGGGTCCCATTGCCCAATGACCCGATTTGTGGCAATAGTAACATTTGTCTTTCTTCTTCTTTTTCCCTTTTGATGACGACTCTCCCTCATCATCATCATCCTTGGATTTCTTGGGAATCCTTTTCCATCCTTTCTGCTTGCCTTTGGCAAGCAAGGCTTGATCCTCTTGTGGGGTTTGCCTTGACTTCACCACTTCGCGATGCTACTCTTCCTGCAACATGATTCCGTGGAAGTCTTCAAAAGTAGGCAACTCTCCCTCAAAGCAATACCGCTCACAAACATCTGTAGCCCTTTTGTGACACCGCTCATTGTGGTATGTACCAATTCAATGTCCCTAATTGGTTCTCCAATTGCCACAAGTTGATCTCTCAGCTCCTTTATCCTGGTGAAGAAAGATCCCACTGATTCACTTTATTCCATCCTTACTGCGTTCAATCTTGACTTCAAGAACAAGGCCCAAGTTGGATTGCAAGTTTGAAATTGCATTCTAAGAGCTTCCCAAGCTCCCCTAGCTGTCGTGGCATCACTTATATGAGTGATCACATGGTCTTTCACTGAAAGATTGATTAAGCATAGTGCTCTCTGTGCTTTTTTATCAAAGGCCCTCATGTCACCTGGAGTGGTGTTTGGCCGGACTTCAATAAATTCCACAATCTCCCATAGCTCTTTCTCCATCATAATGCTCTTCATTTTGAATTTCCAGATGTTGTAGTTAGAAGCCCCATCAAGTTTGCTTGCATTGCCCAAAGTTGCCTCATTGATGTTTGCCATTTCCAAACTACTTGAAACTCCACCTGTAGGCTATAAAGTGTATGCCGAAGCCAACCGTGATGTCAGAAAGAAAAAATAATCACCTGCAATTTTTGGCTTACTAGGCCACCCGCCGCTCTTTCGAGCGGACATAAAGGCAGGAAAAGTGACTCAACAAGGCAACATTGTCGAAGATGATGGAGAAGATGACGAGACAAGTGTCTTCTCATCGGCATTGGCATCCCAGGTTGATGATGGTGCCAGATGGTTCATAGATTCAGGCGCCACAAGGCATATGACCGAGAAACGTGATTGGTTTGAGAAATTCTCACCAATCAATGATGGGAATAAGGTCAGTCAAGCCAATGGGAGGAATGCCAAATACAGGGTGTGGGCAATGTACCTGTGCAGTTTTCTGATGGTAAAATCAAGAACATCCCTAATGTGCTTTATGTTCCTGGACTCAAAAAAAGTTTGCTTTCTGTTGGATTAATGGCTTTTGTCAAGGATGGATGTCTTATGAGGGATATGAACCACAATCATAAAGTGGTGGCAAAAGGTTATAGAGATAGTAATTGTGGCCTTTATAAATTGGATGCTGCAAAACCAGGAGAATATGGTTTGGCTATCTCAACAGCATCTCAATCTGAGTTGTGGCACAGGAGACTTGGTCATTTGAACTATGGGAGTTTGAGATTGATGGCGAAGCTGAAGATGGTAATAGGGTTACCGGTATTGCAGGATGATCATCATGCAATATGTGAAGGATGCGTCATGGGAAAGCATCACAGGGAGACATTTAAGAAAGGTGGAGCTGCAAGAGCTAAGAAACCGCTGGAACTCATTCACAGCGACTTGCGCGGCCCAATGAAGACCATGTCATTGAGGAAAGCATATTATTTTATGACTTTCATAGATGATTACTCTAGAAGGACATGGATCTATTTAGGACTAAGAATGAGAGAGAGAGAGAGAGAGAGAGAGAGAGAGAGAGAGAGAGAGAGAGAGAGAGAGAGAGAGAGAGAGAGAGAGAGAGAGAGAGAGAGAGAAGGGGGTGGAGAGAAGAGGGAAGAAGTGTGTATGTATTGTGTCTTGCATTTTGAATTTAAGATGTGTGTGTGTGTGTGTGTGTGTGTGTGAGAGAGAGAGAGAGAGAGAGAGAGAGAGAGAGAGAGAGAGAGAGAGAGAGAGAGAGAGAGAGAGAGAGAGAGAGAGAGGGAGGAAGTGTGTATGTGTTGTGTTTTGCATTTTAAAATTAAGATTATATATATATATATATATATATATATATATATATATATATATATATAGAGAGAGAGAGAGAGAGAGAGAGAGAGAGAGAGTATGTGTGTGAGTGTGAGTGAGTGTGTTTTGATTAAGATTTAGAGTACTAGATGACTAGATAGTGTTTGATGGTAATTGTATGTTTGAATTTGCTTATAATAATGGTTCAATTGTGTAATATAGTGTCATTTTGTAATTGCTTGTGCATGTGACAAAAATATTTAGGAAAAAGAGAGCAAGCGTTTAAAGAGCGAGCAATTGCACGTTTGCACTTAAGCTTCGAGTGAGTTTATCGGTGAGTTTGTGTTGTTTCAATTTTTTTTATTATTGGAATACGTTATCTAACATAGTAAGAAATTAAATGTAATTCATCATTTTCATTTTGTTCAAAGCAATATCGTATTTTACCACATACACTAGCAATTAGTTACTATGCAAAGGTGAAATGTAGATAATTAAAATTCCCAATTCTAGGAAGGTGTATAGCCCTTACTTTTCTCTCGTTAAAGGCGAGGTTCTAATCTTTCCAACTTGTCTGGAAAAACCTACACGTCGTAGGGAGGGAATATGTGGTGACATTCTGAAATAGGACATACCCGCAAGGTTCGGGTATTATAATTATCACATTCAACTCTATCTATAAAAGTATACATGAAAACTGGTATTGCGATGAATATTAAAAAAAAATGAGTGCAAGTGAATTCAAGTATTAATAATCATAGATCATTCTCATCATTTACATCATTCTCGTCATCACACAAGTCTTGACACTCATCTAAATCTAGGACTAGATATAATCGTAAATTTTTTATTGTGTCTCTTTGATGATGTGAGCTACCCTCATATTCAATCTCCTCTTCTTCTAATTCTATCTCATCCAAACGTGGGTGCCTCAAATTACCCCCAATTTGGTCTTGTACAATTGTAGGTCATCATTTTCATTTGTACCTTCTTCTCCCATCATTTTGACATCATTTGGAGTTCGGATGAGTGGTCCAGGTTCTTTTAAAACGTCGCTAAAATTGGGTGATGGTTCGTAGTGTTGTGTATCCAATTCAACAATATCTTTTTCCTCAAACACACGTCGTTTTCTTGCATTAAGTTGGATCACATACCACCATCTTGGGTCTATTCGATCTGGATGGAATATAATTTGCCAAAGAATTAAAAAAAAATCAGTTAGTCTTATAAGATTGATACATAAATAATTGGATTACGAATATTAATGACATGGAAAATTTGAAGTCTCACTTGTTCGCAATGTCGTAGCAATACTAAAGTGTCATGAGAGTCCATCGATATACATTTTGTTGAGTCGATCTGAAAAAACTTTGAGTTATTATTTCTAATCGTGGTGTTGCTTCCATGATAGATGACCTTAAACCATTTTACGTCAAAAATAAAGTATTTGCCATTAGTCTCGAGTCTATTCTTGAAAATTACCATGACATCGAAGAGAAGGGCCACTATACCAAAGCTACGGATATCATCAACTAGAGCCACAACTTGGCAACAATCAATTGTGTCAATGCGGAACATTGTGAGCCCAATATACATGACACTGATAGCCATGAATCTACCATTGAATCAACTGATTTGGATACTCCTATCTTCAATGTCAGTTATGTTAACATTCAACCCCGTCAATCAAAACATCATCGTTACAAATATCCTTATATAGACCAATCTTCCCGGCCTATGGTGGATAACAATTCAAATTCAAGATTAATGGTTATCATCGAAGCGTTTGGATTGAACAACAAATTGACCATCCAACAACATGACAAAATTGTCAGGTCAGCATAGTCAGATGCAATGCCAAAATATGATCTTGAAGGAATTGGATAAATCATCCAATTTGTCATGATGCCAAAGAAGCAGACAAAAGAAGATATTGCGATTTGGCTATTAGAAAAACAAAATATGGTGTTTCATCAGCCTCTTCCTACAGTATCGCCGAACGTTACATAAATGTCGCCCGACGATGTTTACTTGATTATGCAACAGAAATATAGCGACATTTATTTAAGTGTCGCAAAGACGTCGCTATTAAGTTTTTAGGTTTCGGGTGGACGTCGACATTTAGTTTGGATTAAAAAATCTTTGGGGGCTCGTGGGTGCTCATTTGCACCCACGAGGCCCCTATTTTTCTGTTTGAAAAATACATATAAGCGTCCTCTCATTTTTGAGATTGGATTCTTGTGCTTCTTAGGTGAGCACTAGCATTGATCAAAATTGTTCCCTATTTGTGCTACGTATTCTATTTTATACTGTACATGGATTCTATTTTCAAAAAATTATTTACATTTGTGCAGCTTTAGTTTTCATTTGAGAAGAAAGCATCGCCTCTGTGACTGCCTTCTTTTTTATCATCATCACCTTCGCGGTTGTCACCGGTCCTTGCCGCCACCGCCAATCCTTCCTCTTGCTCAAGTTCTTGATCAATTTTCCTCTTACTCTCGATTGATCTGCGCACAAAATCACAGGGACTTTGTTTGAGTTGAATGCAATGCAAAATCCTATTTTAAATAAAGACAAGTTTCAACTAAATGTCAGAAATTGTTTGTTAGGGAATATGTTAGGGTTTACCTAATTTATTGGAAATATTTCTCTACTTTACAATTCTCTATGCATGTTCTCAACATTACGATCGTAGCAGAGCTTATATTCCTCTTCAATCTATGCTCCCTGTCGAGCAATGACAAGCATATAATCAAAAGGACCTTGGAGGTTTTTCACAAAACAACAAATGGTGTTTTCGCAATTAAAGAAATAGACAAGTTATTCACTTGTTGACCATTCAAAGGCCACTACTATTTCAAAAAAAAAAAAAACAGGAGAATCATTCAAACCTCTACTCCAAGCAATCATGGAGCTCTCAACGGTACAATTGACCTCAAAGAAGCTGCAATCAATAGCCACAGTTCTATCAACATTATGTTTTCAAGAGACAACTATGAGCAACAAACCTTTGATCTATTCATTCACCTGCACCACCGCCCCATATCTTACTCACATCTTACCACTTACCCTCATCTTCATCTCATTATCATTCATTCACACCTTGTGTTGTTTTTATACCATATTCAACAACCCAAGCTCTTGTACATCATCCATTGAATCATCAGCGTGGGCAATTGGAAATACAACCCGTCAAAGAGCCAAATCTTCTGGAGACGCTCATACTTCTTCAAAGCTTCATCTCCCATGGAGCAGCACTTTACAAAATGTTCCACATCTATAAGCTACACCGACTTTGACTCCTCCCACACCATAGGGAGCGAGGTTCTTTACATTGCCATTGGTGTGGGAACATCAATCAAATAAGGACGAGGATAATGTTAGCAACAAAAATATAAGAAATAAAACACCGTGGCATGTGTATTGTAAGTCCGTACTTGTTAATGAACTTCTACTATGGCATGTGTGGTATAAGACCATGGGTAGAAGCTTAAAAAAATTCTAAATTTCTAAGTTAACAACTTAAGTTAGAAACTTAAGCTTAGAAACTTAAAAGATTCTAACTTATCTTAAGTTCTAAGTTAAACTTAAACTTTCTAAGTTAGAAGTTGTGAAGCCTTAGAATGGCAAGGTAGAAGTATAATCCCATAAGTTAGTGGAAACCTATAAAAGGCCCTTCTTGCTATAAGAAGAGAGGCATTTTCCTTGTAAATAACAATTTGAAATTATGCTAATTTGCTCTCTTGAGATTATCCATTTTATTGTGTTCCTTTTGGAAGGTGCATAGCTTGAGGAAAGGTGTTCAGGCCTCCTCTTGGCTCTTTTGATAGGTTTTTCATTGTGGCATGCTTTTCATGTTTTATGCTTAGTTAGCCGCAATCTTATTTCCATCTCCCTTTGGGTGTTCGGTAGGATTTAGATTAAACATCTTGCTAGTTAGGTAAGCCTTAGCAAAATTTAGTTATTTAGTGGATCTTGGCTAGTTGGGAAGGGTTAGGCAAGCTTAGATTAAGTTTCGAGCACCAGTTGGGAAGCCTTGGTGCTCTCCTTTTTTTAAATTCTTCATTTTCAGTTGTAAGCTTGTAAAACTTAAAAGGTGGACAACCGGTATACCACTATAATACGACCTGAACTTTTGATTAGACCTAGCCACTACATAGAAGGGAAATACGGGCCAACACTTCTTGCCGACAGAAGGCTCACCTTGATTTTGACCCTTTGACCACTTGCTTTTGCCTTTTCCCTTGAACTTGTCTTTGATGGACATAGATCCCTCTTCTCCGACTTGAGATGCAGAAGTAGATCCACCGCTTGATAGAAACCTAAACTTCTCATTCACCAAGATCTCTTGAAAATCCTCCATAATTGGCAATTTCTTTTGAATATCAAAGCTTTGCACTACATTAGAGAACAACTTGAAAAAGCTCCACATCCTTAATGCTTTTATCAATCCTAGATCACTTATGTCAAAAGCATTGAAAAGATATGATTTGATTTCATCAATTAAGCTCTCATTACTTCCTGTAATAGTCAAATCATCCCGGTACAACACAAGGAGCACTATATCTTAATCTTTTCTTAGAATGTAAAGATTAGGATCAGCATCACTCTTTACCATTCCCCTTTGCTTGAAGTGTGTAAAATAATTCAGATCATTGATGATCCAATCCATAAACTGATCTTGGGTTAGAAAGAGAACAAATCAACAATGCTGCCAATGTAGAAAAATCAGCATCTACTCTATGAATGAGATGCAAACTCTAATAGAACTTGATCAAATCTGAATCATAATATAAAAATGACTTGTTGTCTGTAAAAAAACAGCAAGCTACCATATTTGACATGTGTGGATCTAAAAATAACATTTAATGATCATTCTACACATAGAATGCAAGCAATCACAAGTAAAGTGCACCAATGGATAATAGAATCCAAGAGAACCATGTATAAGCATGAAATGAGATAGAGAAGAGAGAAGAGAGAAGATCTGCTTCATTACGAGTTACATCCTTTTATAACAGGTCCAAACCCTATTTGGCCACTTGGCTTTCCCTCCAAAATGTAAACCCTACTATTTTTGGGTCTAGATTCAATGTACCCAACATTTAAATTTGAATCTACTCAAACTCACACTTTCTCACAATTTCAAAAAGTGTCTATTCAAATGAAATTTAGACTAATAAAATCTGAAAAGTCTAACTCTAAGTCTAATATATTGGCCTCAATTGTGTATTTGGCAATTTTTCAACTATGATCAATTTTACCTAAACTAGTTGATAATTTCTCACACTCCCTCTTCAACTAGTTTTAGCTTTACCATAGAACTTTGATCTAACTTTAGAATGATCTCCATCCTAAGAATATACCTTCTTTCTAATGATCAAAAATAGTTTCCACAATTGATATAGAGAATAATGTCCACTTGGGATGCTTCGCTATTTCTTACATCAATTTTACATGTCAAGATGTAACTAGAACATGAAGAACCAAATAGAATGTAAATGAGATGATTCCTCCATGCTATAAACATAGCAAACAAATAATAGATGTGAGTGATCAACATTTGCTTGCATGTCTCCTCCTTCTTTGTCCTTTGTTGCCATGTATCCACCATGAAACTCCATGAATGAGCCTCCATCTCCATCTTGCCACAAGAAACCATCAAACTTTGGAAATCCATGAGTAGATGAAAATTACCTCAGTCTTTTACTCTGACTTAAGTTTCAAGAGACTGTCCATAGGCTAAGGTCTTTTCTTCAATAGGCATCCGGTTCTTTAAAATCTTCATTTTTGTCGCTTTTCACTTTATTTCCAGACTGTCGGTTCCCATCTTATTCTTTACCAGGTCATCTTCTTCATTTTACCAATGAGTTTTGAAGTAAGAAGAAAAAGAGGGGGGGGGACAATCGCTGAAGGAAGGAAGGATACAGACAGAGCGGCAGAGAGAGATCGGACAAGAGAGAGATAACTTTTGACAGAGATCGGAGAGAGAGTGGTAGGGAATGGCTGACTACGAGGAAGAGGGAGCTGGAGCGCTGAGTCAAAGACGGATGGAGAGCGCAGGCAAGGTGAAGAAGGAGAGAGATCGCTGGAGGAATGGAGGGAGTAATTGTGAGAGAAATCCAAGAGAGAGAGAGAGAGAGAGAGAGAGAGAGAGAGAGAGAGAGAGAGAGAGAGAGAGAGAGAGAGAGAGAGAGAGAGAGAGAGAGAGAGAGAGAGAGAGAGAGAGAGAGAGAGAGAGAGAGAGAGAGAGAGAGAGAGAGAGAGAGAGAGAGAGAGAGAGAGAGAGAGAGAGAGAGAGATATGAGCGTAGTTAGAGGGGAATAAAGATCATTGTGGGAGAGTGGGAGAGATAAGGGAGCGACTGACTGTGAGGGAGAGAGAGATACGGAGAGTTGACTGCGCTGAGAGAGGGAAAGTATAGCGACTAAGAGAGAGTAGGGAGGGTAGCGATTGAGAGAGGGAGATTAGATTGGGAGAGATTGGGAGCGTGTAAGGGAGAGAGAGAGAGAGCAGTTTGGAGAGAAAGAGTGTGGATCAATGTTGCTAATGTGCACTTTGCTGCTCCAATCAATGTTTTATCATTCACAAAAGAAATCCAGCATCTCTTCGAAGAATACCATTGATTTGCTCTGCTCATTGCATGTGCTCATTGAATGCAAGGATGTCTGCTCACAAAGTGAACGCATTCCTTGCTCACAGAATGTAGGAATGAAAAAAAAATCAGAAATTGAATGAATGCTTCTTTTCTACACTGTAACGAATGAATTGCTTCCTCTCGGATCCTTCCTTCTTCTTCTCCTCGTTGAGAGAAAACGGTTCATTTCCATTCCACTTGAAAACACCAACATCTTTCATTCTCCATTGAATCCATTTCATGGAATTTGACTTTACTCATTATGATAAAAAGTTTCAGGTCCATTTGACAAGTGTCGATTAAGGATATGTGGGCTCCAAATTATCAAAGAGTCCATGGCAGGACCTCTTCCAACGACGTTTAGAAATGTATTTTCTTCAAAACTAAACTTCATTGAAGGGAAAAATGCCTTCAAAAAGTTCCCTAATTTTCATATTGATATAAAGGCCGTTCTATACCATTTTGGCCTTCCTAGGACAATTTCTTCAAAATTATTAATCATTGGTATTTGGACCAATTCACCCAATTATGATTGCAACATTTGTGATGTGTTAGTCCTTCATTTTTCGTAGAGACACACACTTCATTGACTTACGAGACCAACTGCCATTTTGGAAGCATAGCTTTAACTCTATCAATAGTTGATCGATCCGGATTCTTCGATTTTTTCCCAAGCACTTATTAAATTGTAAAGTAATGTTACTTCATTACTTGGCTGCAGCTTGAAGTTTCCAATTGTCTTAGATAATCTTTTTAGAGATTGTTGTTAGCTACTAGTCAAACGATACCAAACTTAGTCACTGTATTTTACTTTGTGGTATTCTTCTAGACCTTTATAATAAGGTCATGGTCCCAATTCATAAAGGACATTCTTAACCTTAAAAAGGGTATTACTTGTCAAAACCATTGATTTAATTGTCATATTTTCTCTGGTTTGTTGTTTTCGTCTTGAACTGAACTTTGATTGTCGTTGTTTGCAGGACCCTTAGCCTTTGGACCTTTCCTTGAAACTTAAGTCAGTGCCTTAAAGGTACCTGGGCATCTTTTATTAATCATGATATAAAGTACATTTCATTATTACAATATGGCAAAAAATTGCCATTTAATAAAACTACTTAGCAACTGTCGATATTATCATCCATCAAAGTCACTTATGAGTGTTGCTAAAAATAGCTTATTGCTATTTAACAAACTTATTAAAAATAGTAACGTAGTAAAAATAACTCTAATTTGTCTGATATAACTATCATTTGAAAATTGATTATGACATTTGAACATGCCATAGAATTTCATGGCTACTCTTTAAAATAGCTACATTTGTACATCACTTCCTTTATTTAGAAGGATATGGAGATATAGAGATTGAAAAGATAAATGATCTCGATATAGAGAAATGATTACAAATAAAATACAATAATTAAAATAAAAACAAAAGAAAAAAAATACAAGAACATCATATAATCAAAAAAATCATTAAAAATGAAAACAAGTAAAAGTGATAAATAGATAAAGAGAAGCAATAAAAAAAAGCTCAAAAAAACGAAGGATGGATGAGTGTGTGTGTGTGTGTATAAGAGAGTATGCCCCATATAATAAAATGAGCTATTGTAAAATAAAAGTGGCTAAAAAATTTAAATATTAACTTGTGTAGAAAATGAAGCATGTATTAAAATAAGAATATATTTATAAAACTCAAAGTGAGATTTGTTGTTTTAAAACACAAAAAGACTTTGCTACATTCAACTACTGATACAAAAAACAAGAAAAGTGTCATAGAACGACACAGAGAGTATCCTTGTACTTGTGATAGGAGAGAAACAACTTGAAACAAACAGAAAGGATCATTTTGGAAGAAAGACTACAGACCAAGACAAAATGGAAAGTATCAAGGTCTAACATGAGAACACCAATGGGACCTGCACAGAGCTTTCTTGGCAACATAGCAGGAAAGCTATTCTTACCAATGCTTTTTTGGAAGATGTTTTGAAGGTGAAAAGTACAGGAGTGAAGATTTTTGGAATACTGATGCACGAAAATTCTTCATTTGAGGAAGAGATAGAAGTGCAGCCACTCGTGGCAGTAGATGGAACGAAAATATTTGTGCTGGAGAAATCTTTGACCAACATATATTGCGTGAAGTAGAGCAAATCAACTTGCAATGATGATTTCATCCTTGTGGATAGTGCAAATTCTAGTGCTAATGCGAAGAAAACTGCCCTTGAAGATGATTAGTGTTTTGATGGCAAAAATTTGGGGGTGCATGGTAATAATCCACAGAAGACAAAACATGTTTTTGAGCACTCTACAACTGAGCAGATACTAATGGGAGAAAACGATGGAACGTTGTGGAGACTTTTATCTGCATGTGACAAGACTGTACGCGTGTCTGAGCTGCATGTGGAGTATGTTGGCAACATTGCTTTTGAACTCCCAGGGGTGGATGATGTTTGTAGTACGTGGGATGGCATGCAGCAAAAATATGATGGCCATTTGTGGACCAAACCACTGACATCAAATGTTGTTTTTAATGGAAAGGTGCGCAAAAGCATATGTGCAGGTTTGTACGAGTGTCCCAATCAAAACTGTGGAGGGAGAGATAGAAAGGGACTACCAAACACACCTCATTTTTCTGGACAAGTACTCAAAGTTTGTCCAGAATTCTCTAAGTGTGTTGGTCGATATGGCTCTCTTAGGTGTTTTTATTGCAAGTTTGTGCCAATATGTATTAGTGTATGCATCTTGTGGTCTATTACGTAATTATTGAAAACTCAAGAGAAACTAAACTAGTGATACAGTCAGGATTACATGACCATCCTGTTCGCACAGGGATGAGCAAACAAAGATTAGAAACAATAAGAGATAAAGTAGCAAATATACTTTAAATAGACAGAGGAGCTGGTCCCAGAAAAATTCAAATGGAAATAGCAAGAGACCCTATTACAACCGGTGTCACTGGAGGAGATGAAATGACAGATGTGGACATAGGTAGAGTGGCAAAGGAGTTTCAGCCTCTAGTTATGCAAATTGGATTTTGGAGGATGGTAAACATTGCAAACAAAGACTTGTGTCCTCCATCCAATTCTCGAGACTCATTGTTGAATCTCAAGAGAACTTGTCGCTATGATTTTTTTCATGGTATGCTATTTCCAAGACAAGGAGGAGATACAGATAGGTGTCATGTGTTCAAGATGTCCACAAAAGGTGATGCCTCTGGGGTGGACCTTGTTGTCCGGATGAATAGAGAAGGATCTGGCGATTTAAAAAGAGCTTGGATAATGTTTGATCTCACACACAGAGTAAATGGATGGGTGACAATGGCTGCCCATGTGTATGATCCAAAGTAAGTATATTTAATAAAGTTGTCATGATTCTATCATATTTTTTTATTACAGATCTGTATCTTATTGTTGCCAGCTAACAATGTATTCTCTCTTGAACAGCTTGCAAGAATTGCTCACAATAGCAATGTGTGAAATGAAAGAAGAAGATGAGGGAGCTAAGTCTTGTTTTGGGAGAAGCTCAATGCAGTGGTGACGAAAAATAATCACAATCGACTAAATTTTCATGGATTTATGGCAGATGAGACACAAGCGAACTGGCGTGCAATCAAAAAAGTATACAATCAACAATAAACTATGGATGGTAGAGAGAGATCGTGTTTGTTTCACTGGGAGAAAAGCCTTAAAATTCACACAGAACTATGAAATTATTTCAACCTTGCATATGATACACATATTTTTATGAAGCACGTAGAATAATATATTTATTTTAATTTTTTACTTGTTGCAGATCGTCAATGTTGATAATGTTGAGGACCTAGCGAGAACACCGCGAACAAATTTAGCGGAGTCAGTGCATGGCAGTTGGTTAGTTGGAGAAGGACAAAGAAAACAAATTTCTCTCTATGATGCTGTTGTGATAGATCTTGCAAATGCCATTTTGCAAACAACCAAACAAATTTTATTCAACAAGGGAAGACACATAGGACGTGGACCAAGTTTGAAGATCTCGTTGATCGGGTGTTTTGCAGAGCAAACACAACACCTCAACCTAGGTTTGTTAATCGTGTGGTGCAACATGCTGTGACTGAAACTAACATGGATCAGAAACCTACAAATGCATGGTGATAGCACAACTTTTAGAAGAATAAGAAATCCAGTAGATGTGGAGGGTGTGAATGATTATGATAGCCATAGACCTGAGTACACCACACATACTCGAAAGCACAGTGTTTGTGGTGAACGTAGAAGAGTGACTGTAGAAGAAGAACCAGAAATTATAGGTGCTGCCCAACAAAATGAGGTGGAGATAGTAGCACAAAATGGAGAAAGTGTTGTTGAGAGAAATGTGAATGATGCACTCTAGGCAATTAGAAGATTACCTCCTAGAAGCAACATTAGATGTATGGGATGGCTAAAAGGAAAAGAGAGATGTATCCAAAAGATGGCTGGAGGATAAAAGGGAAAACTCGCTCCTTGTTTCTTTGGTATGCTACAATACAACGCATGGAAAAAAGAACAATTCATGTACTTTTGCAGCAACAATGTTCAACACACATGGAATCCCTATTGGAGCATTCAAGCAATACCTGGAATGGCTCCAGGCACTTGGCCCATAGTCACCGGCACTCACCTAACAAATGAAGAGGTTGAGAATCTCACTTTGGCAAGTTTTCATTTGGAAACTGAAATAGTGGTTCCAACGACATTACCTCAAGATCAAGAAGACATTCGAAATGGGTGTTATAGGCCACAAGTATCAAAGGAAGCTTTAAAGAGAATAGAGTCAGCTGCCAACATGACAGCAAGAGTGTTGTCAACAAAAGTAGTGAGGGCAAGAGAGCATGAAGTTTTTAAGATAGAGACAAGTCACTCAAGGATTGAGGGACATACATATAGAATCACAATAAGCACAAACCCCTCTTGCAGGTGTCCAGATTTCATGTTTCGTTCCACAAGAGATAAAAGTTTTTGGGCCTATAAACATATGTATTTTGTTTACATGTGGATATTTGGATTAGATCAGAACCATAACATGCACATACACCAACCCATGTTGTCAAAAATTGAGGTCTTTCGAGTGTTGTCCCGTGCACGATTGTTATGAAAATTCCTTGTTTGGTTCACATCCATGTTTATTGCTAAATTTGTATTTCATCAATATTTGTCAATGCAACAATTTTTTTTTTTAAAAATGCTTCATGGTCCAAACACTTTGATACGTGTGGATTTGACTATATTGATAACTAATCACAATGATAGGAAATGTGTGTTTTATTTTTTTATCTGACTGTTACAAATAGAATTGTACTACAATAATGTGGTCAGAAACCAATTCATGGGCCACTCTTTATGAGGTATATATGATCTTTTTTGGATGTGTCCATGTTTAAAAAACTTATTATGTATACCATTCTAGTAGTAATTTAGTATTTTGATACATATTCATAATGATGGAAAATGTATTGCAATAGTGTGCTAGGAAACCTATTTCATAGCTAGTCTTTGTTAGGTATCTATCATCTTTTCTGGTGTGTCCATGTTCACAAAGTATCATGTTCAGTATTCTGGTAGTTTTCTATAGTACTCGCTCACACTTGGATTATCCAACATAGTGCTCACTCACACTTGGATTATCCAACATAGTGCTCACTTTTCCATGCTCGCTCGAATGGATACTTGCTCGCTTTTTCATGCTCGCCAGAAATCTATATTCTCTATTTTGTAAGAAGCTGAATCTCAAAGATCTTAGCATCTTCGGATCTACTTGCTATGTTTTTCAAGCATTAGATACAAGAAAAAAAGATGATCCTACTTCCATAAAGGGGATCTTTGTTGTTATGCTGAAAATAGCAAAGGATATAGAGTCTATAATCCAATCACTAAAAAGATTTTAGTGAGTAGAGATGTTACATTTGATGAAGGTAACTACAACAAGGTCAATGAAAGTGCTTCTAATACATCTTATGTCAAGGATCTTGCAAGATTTGAGGAGGAGCCTACATGTGATTGCCAACCATCGAAACCATCACTGACCGATTGCCAACCATTAAAACCATGAACAACATTCACAAGTAACAGAGTGATGGAGGAGCTCACATCAAGCAAAGAGCTCACAAGCAAAAGCATCTCTATTACAAAGAGACTGATACATATACAAGTAACTGGTCCCCTTTGCATGAAAAATGCCACATGGCATAGACCTAATAAATGCATGAAATTTACTATTGGCCTCTACGTGACATTTTAGGCTATATTCAGATGTAATCTCATTATTGGCCTAAGACAAGCCCCCAGGCTGGCTTCTTAACTAAAGCTACTAAATTGAATCAGTACATAACAACTGTTAACTACACTAACAGTCCAATCACCATTGGTTTGTCATTGAAAAAATGCAAAAAGAGTGTTGAGATATATCTTGGCCACCAAGAACTCTAATTGTATCAATGATCTAATCTTGCCTTGAGGGCATATTCAGATGCTGATTTTGTAGGTGATAAAGTGGGTAGGAGGTTCACAAGTGCTTTTGTTACCTTTTTTTGCAATGGCATAGTGTCTTGGCTTTCCAAAAAGCAAGACACCATTTTTCTTTCTTCAATCGAGTCGAAATACAAGGCACTAACATCAACAACCAAGGAGATCTTATGGTTGAAGAGGCTTTTAGTGGAGTTGCAAGTCATGGAGGCCAAGGAGCAGCCAATTATATAACAGTGACAACCAATCAAGCCAAAAGTTAGCAACCAATCCCACATTCCATGCAAGGAGCAAGCACATAGAGATTGCTCATCATTTTGTGAGGGAAAAGGTTCAAGCAAGGGAGAACATCATGTATCTTCTTCAGATTGCCTTGCTAATCTACTTACTAAAGCCTTGCCAAAGGCTTCATTTATCAAGTTAAGCCTTTAGAGGTTGTTCAGGGCCTCCTCTACCCTCTCACACCTCCTCCGCTAGCTGTGAACAGTCCAAACACAAAAAAATACAAAAAACTAACTCTAAACACTCATAAATCTACCTGAAACTACTCTAAAAAGCAAGAAAATAGCTAAAATCCAGCTAAACTAGTTAGTGGAAACCTATTCCCGGCAACGGTGCCACTGTAGGATCAAAGATCTCGCGTAGTATAGTCTTCCCGCCTGTCAACAAGGATTAGATCACTGGATAGGTACCTAACTAGGCATAGATGCTATTTTTAGTTAGTTTCCTACTTTCTCCCTTAACTCTACTCACCACTAACACTACTCTCCCTTAACTCTACTCCTCTACACTAACATTCATCATGATTGTAGGTGAAAGGAAGGGGATGATTAGATAAGATGGAGGGAAAAGAAGATAGAAGAGAGAGATAGAGGGAGGGTGTAGGTTAGCTCAAATGCACATTGTACTTGATGAAGGAGAAACATAAACTATTGAAACCAAAAAGCATGAATTTGAGAGCAATCAACAACAAGAGCAATAGCAAGCATTGAATTGCAAATGAGGATGCTTCTCTTCCAAAATTGGTAGAGTTTCCTCCTTCTCATTAAGCATAAAAATAGTGTACAAATGGTTTCTTTTTATAAAATGGGGAGGCCCTTGCCCCTCAATCCTATTGGCTCACAATGATCATATCCATTCATCTTGGATCCAACTTGATCCAAGGGTCCACAAAAATTACATTGGTAATCACAAGATTCATGTGAGTCCCAATTTGGACCCAACTCTAGAAAATAATCTCTAAGTTTAAAAATGACTTTGGGCCTCTAGTTTTATTTTAATTCCAAGGCCCAAGTCAAGTTTATTTTATTTACAACTTTACTTGCGTGCTATTGGGCCATGGGCTTATGCCCAGCCAGCCAAAAAACCCAAAAAACACACCAATCTGCATTTTGGAGGGAAAAAGAGCCCAAAATCTCATCAAATTTTTATATCTCCAGAATCAGTGAGAATTAACCCTTGCATGACTGGCAGCAGATCCAAGGTACTGTCCCAGACCTACATGGAAGTCTATGAGAGTTAGTTCCAAGCAGATTGTGAAAACCAGAGGAAAATCATAAAAAATTCAGAAAACCCTTGAAAAAATCCAAAAGAATTCAAATCTTCATAACAACTCTCGCCGAGCCCTCTGAAGTTCCATCTCAATGAGACTAGGACACAGAGAAGCTTACGAGAGGTAGTTTGATGTCTAAGTGCCTGTGCGAGAGTGTCTAGTGAAAAAAAGACAGGAAAGTACCAGTGAACCCTCGCAGACAATAGAATTTTCAATTCCAATGGTCAAGAACAATCGTAGAGGATTCTGAAGTTTCATCTCAGTGAGACCAGGACACAGAAGAGCTTGCGAGAGTTAGTTTGATTCTAGTGAGTAGCAAATTGGATTTAAGTGCTCTGCATAAACTATGTGAAACACGCTTACTAGCTGTGCACACACTGGCAGCTGAAAAGGAAAGACGCAAGGCATGGCATGATTGCAAGTTACAAAAAAAGGATCTTTGCTCCGGAGATCTGGGTCTTGATGTATATAAGCAAGGCGATTAAGAAAAAACTAAAACTCACAGGCGAAGGTCCTTATAGGATCAAGGAAATTCTTAATCATAGAGCCGTAAATTTGGAAAAGCTAGATGGGACACTATTCGATACGCCCTTCAAAGGTAGCCGGTTGCACAAGTACTGGCCACCACAGTAAGGCAAATCCAGATTGGGGGTGACATGTTACAAAAAGCTATTATGCTAAGCCATCACCGCTAGATCTAAGAAGATCAAGCCAAATCAAGCTAGATCCATTAAGATTCAGCCCAATCTGACAAGATCGAAAAAATCCATCAGAATTTAAAAAGGATCCAGATCCAGATAGGATAAAAAAAGAAACAGGTCATCAGATTGACTGATGGATCTGTTACCAAATATCCATCAAAATTTTCAGTTAACTACCAATAGTCAGATCAAGCCTGCATGAAGCTGATTACCAGTTTACAAAAGTTAAAAATAAAAAAATCTCAAGATCTCATCAAAAAACACTTTGAAAGAGCACTTTTTTCTTGATTTTTTGAGATTCCCTGGGAAATAGCTCTTGAAACTTGGACAATCACCAGATTTGACCTAGGTGCATCCATGAAAATCTCTGCAAGAGTTCTTGATGGAGAAATCACCATTTTTCAGTGTGTGCGAGGGTTCTTAGAAGCTGAATTTTTAGACCCTCGCAAAACTTAAAGATCAACTTACCAACCCTCGCAAGGTGCCTAAATGGAATCAGAGCAGTAAAATTAGCCTGCCTACATGGTCTGATCTTAAAAATCCAATCACAAGGACAAGTTGTGCGAGAGATCACTTCCTGCGAGAGTTGAACCCTCGTAGACAGCCTGAACCCTCGCAGAACCTTCGCATAGCAATCAAATCACCTTCTGAACTCTCGTAGACTTCCCTGAGGTCTTAGAATTTTGTAAAAAAGGTGTTTGCCAAAATTTGGGTGAAACTAAACAAGGTAAAGTGGATTTCACCTAATACGCACTCTAAATTCCGCTATATAAGGGCTGAATTTGAGTCATTTGTCACCTTTGCTAGCGAAGCTCTATTGAAATTTACTCTGAAATCACCAAGTTCTCCGTTTGTAACCAAACTTCCTACCAGCTGTCATCTGATCAAACTGAACACCGATCTGCCCTCTAAACTACACTCCTTGTCATCCAACACTCGTTATTCTCAGTTTTCTACCGTTTCTACATCTTTTTCCATTCTCCACCATTTTTCTTACTTTTTCGACTGCTAATCATCACTGCTAACATGGCCTCGTCATCCTCTAAAGACTCTACCACCAAATAGGTGATCTAGCATGACATCCCCGAGGCCACACAGATTTGGCCTCTATCCTCTGACGCTCTGATCCAACCATGGCTACAGACAGCCGGTCCACTTCTAGCGGTTATGGGTTTTTACCCGGCGCGCTTCCATTCTGAGATTAACATGGGCCTCGCCCTTCATGCTTATGCCACCTAGGATGAGAAAAAGACTCGCTTACACTTCCTGTACCAAGGTACCACGTACAAGGTCAGGATTAACACAGACTCGATGGTCACTGTTGGCATTATGTCCGGTGATCGTCAACCCATCTCTCATCGTAGGCCAAAGCTTTGATCAAACCGTTCGTCACCCAAACCACACCAAAAATTCCCATCCAGACTAACAATGGTTACCTGATAGAAGCTATCACAGAACCCGTCATTCAGACGGTTGCGCATTTGTTGAATAACTTTCTGCTTATTTTGACATTTCACAAGGACAGAATCTAGTCTACGGTGCTGAGTCAGATAGTGGAATCCTTGCTGGAATTCCCTGGTCTCTCTGCTGTGCCATACGACTAGCATAGCTTCCTTATTCGAGAACTAACCAACTCCATCAAATCCAACAACCATGAGCGAATCACAGCAGGCCCCCTGTTGTATAACTTTACCGTCCCAGATGGCATCAGGTCCAATGAGAACCTGATAGAAGACAATGATGATGGCACTCCAGAAGTCATTGGGGCCGATACAACAAAAGCCCCTACCAGTGCTAGTGTATCAACTGCTCTCACAGATCTAACGACGACGTACCAAACTCTGGGGAAATACATCCTGGATGTGGTAGCGACCAAAGCCATTCTAGAAAGCCCCTACACTTGGTGACGAGTAACACACAGCTGCGAGTAGACCTCACCAAGCTGCAGCAAGAGCTAATTTTGGCTCAGCAACACGAACAAGCAGGGCACCAAGAGATTGCCAAGCTGCAGCAGAAGGAGGAGGGCCTCAACAAATATATCCAAAGCCTTTCCAAAGCGTTGACTGAGGCCTCCATGAAGGTGCGAGAGCTTCAAGCTGAAGCGTCCCAACGGCTTGCCCCCATTCAGGTGCAACTTACCCTTTTGGAAGCAGAATACATGCTTGGGGACGAACGTCAAAGCACTACAAGAGGAAAAGCTCATTTGGTTAGCTCAACCTACACCGGACTCAAGGCCGCTTTCTCAATCAGAAATGAATCTTCTACGGCGTCAGGTGCAGGTTTATAGCCAAACCCTAAACAACTACTAGGTAGAGTTCAACAAATATCGGACAAGCGCAACGCAAGAGCTCACCCAAGACAAGCAAGCCCTCAAGGCCTGCCAGAAATTCATGGAAACGAAGGCCCAGCCCACCCCCGTGGTAATTCCATCACCACCTACTTTTGACGCTGCACAAGCCAGTACAAGCCAAGACTAGAGCCAACAGGCAACAGGGGGATTTCAACAAGATCAAGAGTCCGAAGGCTAGGACTAAGGGCAAACGAGTACAACTACTGAGATGCGAGACCAGGGCCAAGGTGCAACTACTAGCCAAAGCCAAGCCATATCATCCAGAGATTCATGCACGATATCTGCTAGCCGGGCCTTCTAAAGACCAAAGTCTGTGGAGGAGAAAATCAATGAATTTTTATCAAAGTATCCCCACGAGTCATCAAGAGGCGGTTGGCAGATATAGTTTTCTGCTCAGACAATCAAGGGCAACGAACTGCAAGTACTATCCACCCTCCAACCACAACCATAGTGGCGTCAGCAGTTGTTCGAAAGAGACCCTGTGGCCATCAGGGCCTACGTGACGAGTCCACAACAATTACGAGTGAACGTGCACTTTCTACCATGTCCACGAAGATCCAAATGGGTGGAATGCGACACCCCTCTAGACAAAAACACACTTCAGAATTTCAATTGGCTGGTCATACAATCAAAATATGGGTGTACTACGGATGTAGACGCCAGAAGGGCTCTCACCGCATTCGCCAACCAATACATCAATTGCCCTGATCCCACAGTCCGTGCGACAACCACTTACACCCGGGACTTAGAACATTTGATGGGGATCGAAACTAAATAAGACAATTTTCTCCCATCCATATTCTTTGATGTTAATAAGGCGCTACCTTCAGACAAAATCGAAGATCAACTGCCAAGAACTCATGTCTATTACCGAGCTGCGCTTCAGGATGATCCATGGACATGCCAATTCCAAACATGGGTCGACCAAGATTGGCTGCAGGGGGCCCACAAGTCTCTTCACATGCCAAAAGACTTAAAATTGCCCCTACCTTGCTTTGATATTGACAAAGTACTCAAAGAAATCCGGCCAGCTTCTTGTCATAGCCACATACAACCATTCTTGAGCAATTTTTCGTGAATTCTCCCTAGAATCCACCTACAACGATCGTTTTGATATTCCCCGAAGCTCCGATCGAAGGAACTTTGTTGTCTCTTGCCATTTGGACTTCCGATACCCCGTATGGAGTCCTCTCTCCTGAGACGCTCTGAGTGCTATTTTTCCTGGTGAAAGGGAAAAACATCTTAAAGAATTCTTTTTATTATCCCATAGCTCCACTGGATCATGCATACTTGCTACATGTTGTAGCTCTGATACCATGTTGAAATTTTGTTAGGATCTAGTGCAGTATCCAGATCACATAAATCAATCACCATAGACACTCCTCACAAGCTCTCAAAGATGGCACAACAAAAGCTTAAGTCTATTATGAAGAAACATTGTACATATAGCAAAGCCCCAAACTGCATGGGCTCAACAGGTGTCACTAATGATGAGTAATCTTGGTTTGTGAAGCAATCTTGATGTTTTCACTCTCTTTAGCATTTTCTTTGTGAATGAATGCTTAGTATTTCACAAGTAAATTAATTCTCTGTTATCAGGCCGTACAGTAGCAATACTTCACATGTGTCAAGCCATGGATCATCATTTCTTGATTATTCTTGCTTAGAATCACAAAAACTATCAACTAGAAGCTAGAATTGGAACTTGGTCTTGATGTAGATCAAGATCCCAAGCTACCAATCACTCAGTTGTGATCATTTGTAGATCAAATTTAGTCCAAAACTCTGAAATTTGATAGTTAGATCCATCCACACCTTTATCAATCATGCTTTTTAGACAATTTTGGAATGTTTCCCTCATCAACAATGACATCTCTGCCAACAATCACTTTGTTAGTAGAAGGAACGTAAACCTTGAAGGCTTTACTCACCTCACTATATCCAACAAAAATATCTCTTCTTGAAGATGGATCCTCCTTGGTTCAATCATCAAGAGTTATGTTGACATAGCATGTGCATCCAAAGGTTCTTAGAAAGTTGACACTCGGCCTCCTCTTGAATAGCATCTCAAAAGGTGTAAAATAGCACTCGGCCACCTATTGCACAAGAAATTGGCCCACAACAAAGCTCAATCCCAAAATGGTTTGTCAAGATTAGCACTTAACCTCATGGCTTTAGCAATTTCACATAAAATCCTATTCTTCCTTTCAGCCACTCCATTTTGTTGTCGGGTCCTTGATGTTGGATACTCCCTCGTGATCCCATGCTCATCACAAAAGGCCTTGAACTTGGTAAATATGTACTCACCATCATTGTCACAATTTAAGCACTTGATCCTTGTGGAAAATTGGTTCTCCTTTTCATTCTTGAACTTGATAAAGACATCATACACTTCATCCTTTACTAAAATCAACAATGAATGTTACATACATCTTAGCTCCACTATTGCTAATTGTAGTAAATCCATGAATATCCAAATGTACAAATTGAAAAGGCTTTATAGATCTAGATATAGATCTAGTATAAGGTAGTCTACGTGACTTAGACAAAGCACAAGACTCACAAATATGTTTGATGCCACTTAAGGAGTTTGGAAGACCTATTACAATCTTCTTCCTAGCCAATACCTACAATGAATTGAAGTTGAGGTGTCCCATCCTTTTATGCCAAACATCTTGAATAGGTATTTTCTCCCTTGCAACACATCTAACTTGGTTAGCAATAATACAAGCATCTAGTTTCAACTCCTTTTGATCATACAAGCATCTCCATCAAACTCCACCTTGAGGCCTTTACTTAGCATTTGACTCACACTAAGCAAATTCTTGGTAATAGATGGAATAAACAATACATCCTCCAAATGAACATTCCTATTTGTAGAGGGAGAAATAGGAATTGTGCCAACCCCTTTGATTGCACACTCACCATCATTGGCTATGTAGATCACCCTCTTGTCATCTCCATATGCCAACAAATAAGTGAAGTACTCTTTGTGAAAGGTCATGTTTGAACTTGCTCCACTATCAATCCACCAAGGATCTAGATCTCCATCATTAGCAAACATACATGAAGACATCACAAAAGCATCATCATTTGCATCTTGAACATCCAAACCATCCTCATCAAGAGTAAGATTACCTTGCTTGTCTCCTTGATCTCTCTTCTTCATGTAGCACTCACTCGCAAATTGTCCTTTGATGCCACAATAGAAGCACTTGAGATTTGATCTATCATTCTTTTTGCTACTTGAAGAATCATCCACTTGATCTTGCCCTTTAGACCACTTGCTTTTGGATTTGCCCTTGAATTTTCCCTTTGTGAACATAGCATCCTCTCGAAGTGTCGATGTAGATCCACCTCTTGCTTGAAGCTTATATTCCTCATTGATCAAGATCTCTTGAAGATCCATCAAGCTTGGCAGATTCTTTTGAATAGCAATACTTTGAATAAGCTTTCCTTCCTTAATGCTTTCATCAATGCAAGCCAACTCATCATTCAATGCTTTCATCCTCAAAACAAAAGTACATGGACTTTCTTCATTTTTTTGCAAACAAGAAAATATTTTTCTTCTTAGAGTCAACACTCTAGAAGTAGACTTGGATTCATAAAGCTTCTTCAATGAATCCCAAGCTTCCAAAGATGATGTGCACTTACCAACTTCCTTGAGGAGCTCATTAGTAATCTTCTTCTTGATCATGTGTAGAGCCTTCTAGGCCCTCTTATCATATCTCACTTGATCTTGTTGTGTTGCTAGTCTCTCCTCCAAACCTACAACAATATCCAAAACATCATTCATCTCAAGAAGTGATTCCATCCTCACTTTCCACAATGAATAGTTGCTTGAGGTAAGCCTATCATTGGCTTCCAACATGACTCCAATTGAGGTTGCCATGTAACAATGACCCGATCTTCTCTTTCAACTTGTTTCAATGCACAAAGCACTCCTTTGAACAACAACAAATGCTTTCAAAAGAAATCACAAAGATTTGAAACTATTTCAACAATTCTCCTCTAGCAATTATACCAAGCAAATCAACACATAGAATCATGGAATCTTGATCAACCTATGATCAATCCTCAATCTAATGACTTTCGACACTTCCTAAGATTGAAAAACACTCAAATGAAGTCTATCAACTTCACTATCTAGAGATCCAATCAAAATTAGGGTTTTGTCAAAATCACAAAAGATTGACTATTCCAAATCTACATGCAAATGTTGAAATTTTGATTATGCAATCTAATAGCCACCACTTAGGCTGATCCAATGATCCAAAAATCAGCCAAATCTAGTATGTGAAATCAAAAATTATAATTGAAAAAGTTTGTGAATCTATTTAGGGTTTTGATCTACAAAAGATCCAGTCTACAAAAGCAAAAAACTCAATTTTGGTGTAGAATTCTCTCTAGCATGCCCTAGCCTTGATATCTACACCAAATCATTGATAGATCTGAATTCCTCCATAATAGCCTAAAACACAAGCTCTGATACCATCATGTGATGGATTTTTTATCATTATGATCCAATCCACTTGAAAGACCTTGGATTACAAAGATAAATACTCTACCATCTACAAACAAAATGAGATGCAAACTCTAATAGAACTTGATCAAATATGAATCAAATGATGAAGTATTATTGTTGTCCATACAAAACCAGCAAGATACTGTATTTCACACATGTGGATCCAAAAATAGCAAATATAGATCATTCTACACATAGAATTGCATGCAATCACAAGTATAGTGCACCAATGGATAGTAGAACCCAAGAGAACTGTGAAAAAAGTGGATCTTGAATGTATTCAAACTCCCAAAATACTTGGCTAAGATCTTTGCACAACAAGCTACAAAAGCTAGAAATGGCAAAGCATCCTAATGCTACCTTTGATACACATGAACTTGACAAAGCATTAAAGAGACAAAAGAAAGTAATAAAAGGTACTGATGGCAACCCAAAATAGCAGCAAACAGACCTTAATACAGTAGTCTACCACTTTTGAAAATCTCCTAAGATCATACACAAAAGCTTGAAGACAATACACAAAGCAATGCTCTCAATGGAGGAAGAAACTGTGACAATGATCTATTGATCTCTCTCAACAATACAATAAGTTTCTCCAACCTATTCTCCATGAATTTCAGCCTAATATAGGTGAGAGAGACGACTCTCTCTCCTCTCTCTATAACTTAGGACCCAATTTTAGGACATCAGTAGCCTAAAATAGCCAATTTTGGCCTATATGTCCAAATAACATGATTTTAGTGTCATTTCGAAGGTCCTAAAGTTTGAGACTTCTTCAATATGAAATATCTACTAAAATAAAAGTATCTAGGCCTCTTTCACACGTTTAAAAGGTTAGATCCAAAACTATGTACAAAAATTGCCAATTTAGACCTCAATCTAGCTAGGAAATGTTGACAATTTCTAATACGTACAATATGAAGTACAACATAATTGATATAGATAATAGTGTCCATATAGGATGCTTCACTATTTCTTACATCAATTTTACATAGAATGGTGAACAAGATACATGTAACAGATTATAGAATCATAATGAAAGCATTCCTTCATGTATCCACCTTTGAATTCTCTATAAAATAGCATCAAATAAGTTGTAAGTGAAAGTAACCAACAAGTGTTTGCATGCATCCTCCACATTCCCCTATGCCCATATTGAATGCACCATGTATCTCCATGAATGAACCTTCATCATCACCTTGCCTTTGTAGATCTCCAGTCCATGAAAGCCCTTGAGTGAATGATTGCCAAAATGATGTGTTCTCTGCTCTATTTGAATGAGCAAAACCTGAACTTGAAATACTTGAAGTATCTCCACAAAATATGCATACAAGGACTTGGCAAGGTAACAACGGACCAAATTCTTTCATGGACCAAGGTATTTTACAAATCCTTTGTTTTTGTGCAATGATGGTGATTGTTTTGAAATGAGCTAGCATAAGTGTTATGTAGGTTTCTCTTTGTTTGGAATGTGTCGAGTATACGTCAAGTTATAATTAGTAGAATGTGTGTTGAATTCATTGGTTTTCGAAGTTAAATGTTAGCAGACAATGGTATTGTTTCTTTTTTTTTTTTTCCACATAATCACCACCACTAAATTTCAAAATATTCATCAACCCCTTGGAAGATAAGATGAGACTGTAATATCTGAGATGGTGGAAAATATGTTAGAAATCAATGATAAATTTTATCGATACACTTCATTGTTACAGTTCACGATGTACTTTATTGTTGGTAGCTGTTACCAGTTGTAACTAGCCGTAGGCTAGTTTAGTAGTCTACTCTTGGGTTTTCCCTTTCTATAAGAGTTCAAAGTTTATTTTTACATTGTACATTCAGTACGAGATAGAGTGATAGTGTGTTGGTGCGTGTTATTCTTCCTCCTTGTGGTTATTGCTTATGGTGAATGTTTTATGTTGCTTATGTGATTGTTGACATGGTATCAGAGCTGCAATAGTCCTGTGTGTCTGATTAGTGGATACAGCTTCTCACAGGCTCTGCAATAAAGTGAGAAAGTCCTTCAACAGAGTGAAAGCTTGGAGAGACAAAAACGGCTAGAAGGAATCCTTCCTTGGTGTATTTTGCAAGTTTTGGAGCTCAGAATCATCAATGAGAAACGAAGACACAATCTTGAAGGCATCAAAATGCCAAGACAAAATCAGATAGATTGAAAATTTGCTGCGTGGGGAGATTTTTATAATACTTCTTAGCTTTTGTGAAAAGTGCCATTTTTTAGAGAGGTTTGCCAGGAAATCTCATTTGTTTGTTTGGGGAACTGTAGATCACAGTAGACAATGTCTAGTATTTTCATTCAGATTTTATGAGGCTTCATAATTTTTACATTACTGATCTTTTCTTTTTGAACGATCACACACTTCAAAATCTAGAATATTCTCTCTAAAAATTCTTATATTCCCTCTACTTTTCATCTTGATCCATACTAGTATTGGTTCAACATGCCAAAGCCCAAAAAGATCTCGAGCGGTTGTACATCTACGCGCTGAATTGATATTGCATATGTCCGTACATAACAAATCAACGCGCAAACAGCCAAGTCAAGGACTAGGACTCATATTTGTGTGCACTGAATCGATATCAGTTGTACAACCAAGGTTGTACGGTTCTGGGGTGTAATAAATTTGAAGACAAGTTGTGTGCTCAAACTGAGCCATTCTTGCAATCTGGAATCATCTATCCAGTGTGGCAACTCTAAGCAAGAGTGTCCTCAATGAAAGCAAAATGGAAGGAGCCGACAACTATGCAATTTGGAATTTCAAACTGAAGAACATTTTGATGGAAAAAGAGCTATGGGATATTCTGAAAAGTGAAGGGACTAGGTCGTTAGTTGAAGAAGATCAACGAGCATTTGATAGGAGAAAATTAAAAGCACAGAATGTCATCAACTTATCAGTTAGAGATGCAATTATTCCATACATTCTGGATTCGGAAGGACCAAAAAAAAATGTGCCCAAGATACATTGAAGGCATTGCTTGAAATGACAAACACATCTTGAATAATATTTCTGAAGACGAAGTTGTATACATTGGGGATGGATGATAGTAAAACTATTGTTGATCACCTACTGAAGATCAAAGAGATTCATGACCAATTAGTAGCATTTGAAGAGAGAGCACATGATCATGAGATCATGTGGTTGACATTGAATAGTCTGAGTTAGTCACATCAGATGTTTGTCACGAGTATGGCCACAAGAGAGAACCTTCCAACCTATGAAGAACTAGGTGGATTGATTTTGCAGAAAGAGCAATATCAAGAGAACTTGAATCATCGTAACAGGGGCTACGATCAATCTCTTGTAGTTAGAGGATGAGGTGGAAGATCTGGCCGTGTAAGGTATCAATTGAGAGGAGGAAACTCAAGTCGGGAATCATTTCACATAAGCAAGTCAATGATAGTCTGAATTGAGGCAATTGGAATCAAGGCCAAGGTCAAGGATGCGGCTATTCCAAGCAAAATAAATGTGGAAATTGTAGGTACTACAACAAACCTGGCCATTGGGAGCGTGAATGTTTCAAGAAGTAGTAGGAGATAGCACAAAGAAAAGGCAAATGGCAAGCAGGCAATTATGCTGATCAACATCATTTTGATGATGATCATTATGAAGACAACTATGCTGATCAACACCAATACGATGATGATTAATATGAAGATGATATAGGTGAGAGGTCAAACTTGTTCATTATAGCATTAATGACAAGTGATGAAGCCAAGGATACCTGGTACATAGATAGTGGAGTGTCCAAGTGTTAAAAATTGTAAAACATCTCTATCTTATGTTTGTTGATGTTTGGGGGTCCTACCCATGTAAATACTTTGTACATATCCAAGGTATGTGAATTGAGCAGATATCCTTGTAGAATAGGGCAAGTTCGGGTTAGGTAGATCAAATTCCAATTTCAGCCTAACATAGGTGAGAGAGATGACTCTCTCTCCTCTATCTAGAACTTAGGGCACCAGTAGCCTAAAATAGCCAATTTTGGCATATATGTCCAAATAACATGATTTTGGTGTCATTTCGAAGGTCTTGAAGTTTGAGACATCTTCAATATGAAATATCTACTAAAATAAAAGTATCTAGGCCTCTTTCACAAGTGTGAAAGGCTAGATCCAAAACTATGTACAAAAATTGCCAATTTAGGCCTCAAACTAGCTAGGAAATGTTGACAATTTTCACAAGAACCATGTATAAGAATGAAATGAGATAGATAAGAGAGAAGATATGTCTCTCCATGAGTTACATCCATTTATAACAGTCCAAACCCTATTTGGCCACTTGGCTTTCCCACCAAAATGCTAATCCTACTATTTTTGGGTCTAGATTCAAAGTAACCAACATTCAGATTTGAATCTACCTAAACTCACCTTCTAACTTTCCCACACTTTCAAAAAGTGTTTATTCAAATGGAATTTAGACTAATGAACTTTAAAAAGCCAAACTCTCATTCTAAAAACAAAGTTGGCCTCAATATGCTAAATATGAAAATATAGCAAATATGATCAAACTAGTTAAATCTTTTACATGAATGAGATGCAAGCTCTAATAGAACTTGATCAAAACTAAATCATAACGTAAGAATAGATTTTTTGTCTATACGAAACCAACAAGCTACTGTATTTCACACGTGTGAATCTAAAAATAACATGTAATGATTATTCTACACATAGAATTGCAAGCAATCACAAGTATAGTGCACCAATGGATAGTAGAACCCGAGAGAACCATGTATAAACATGAAATGAGATAGAGAAGAGAGAAGATCTACTTCTCCACGAGTTACATCTTTTTATAGTAGGTCCAAACCCTATTTGGCCACTTGGTTTTCTCTCCAAAATGTAAACCCTACTATTTTTGGGTCTAGGTTCAATGTACCCAACATTCAAATTTGAATCTACTCAAACTCGAATACCAACTTTTTCACACGTTCAAAAAGTGTTTATTCAAATGAAATTTAGACTAATTAACTTTGAAAAGTCAAACTCTGAGTCTAATATGAAAATTGTCCTCAATTGTGTATTTGGCAATTTCTCAACTATGACCAATTTTAGCTAAACTAGTTGATAATTTCTCACAAAGTGTTCATCAATGCAAGAGTAACATGCCCGTGGTGCTTGCTTCAATCCATAAATAGCTTTGTTGAGCTGACAAATAAGATGCTCTCTCCCTCGCTCAACAAATCCTTGAGGTTGTACTAATCCTTAAGTACACATCTTCATCCAACACTCCATTAAGAAAAGCAGATTTAACGTCCATTTGCTGGATCTCCCAAACATAGAAAGCAAAAATAGCAATGATCGAATGTATAGTATCAGACAATGGAGGACATGCTTTGAGCATATGTGGGCCATCAGTAGTTTGATTGGAAAAATTACCTTCCATTGGTAGAATTTGTATATAATAGTACAAAACATTCAATGACCGAATTTAACCCTTTCATGCTTATGTATGGCTATCAACCTCGATCATCGATTAGTGTTGGCATGAAGAATCTAAAGGTGATTTCCTTGTGGATATGCAAGAAATATTACAACTGGTTAAAGACAGCATAAGAAGTGCCCAGGACAAGGCGAGGCACTACGTTGATCTGTCTCGGAAGCACATGGAATTCAAGGTCAATGACATTGTGTTTTTGAGGGTCCCTACTCACTCTAGGGTCTTGAAATCTGGTAAGTGTGTAAAGTTGGCACCTTAGTTACTATCTTAGCTACAAGTGCGAATGTTTTCTCAAAGTCAATACCTTCCTGCTGCTCAAATCCTCTCGCAATCAATCGTGCTTTGTACTTGTTGAGTTTCCCATCCATTGCATATTTGATCTTGTATATCCATTTGCAAGTGATAGGCATTTTACCATCAAGTAGCTCAACCAAGTTCCATGTCCTATTTTTCGATATAGCTTCCATTTCTATTTGCATAGCTTCACGCCACTCCTTGTGCTCCTTTGCTTTATAATTTTTTTTTGGTTTTTGAGCCTTGAGCAAATAACCCATTAGGGCTAGATTCATCTCTAATCTTGCAGGAGGTTTTCGATCTCTACTTAATCTTCTAACCTCTCCCTGCTCACTAGATTCAGGTAGTATCTCCCTTCTTTGCATCATCTGTGACTGATAAGGACCATTTAGGTACTCTCTTGGAAACTTCAGCATCAAGCTTGCCTTTGTCTATTTCATCTTCCACATCAAAAACCACTTCCTTCTTGACATGTACTTTTGCTTCCTCATCAAAAGGCTTAGTGATTGCTTCAATTTGTTCACCTCAATCCATTTCGTCAAATGTAGCATCCCTAGAAATCACAAGTTTCTGTGCATTCATGTCATACATCCTGTATGTCCCATACCCAAGGAAACTCCACGTGATAGCTTTTGCATCCAATTTTCTTTGTTTCTCATCAGGAATATGAGTGTAAGCATCACAACCAAATATTCTCAAATGAGAAATACTAGGTTTCTTTCCAGTAAAAGCTTCATGAGGTGTCTTACCTTCCACAAATTGTCGGACACCAATTCATGATGTGTGTAGCTGTGCTGCAAGCTTATGCCCAAAAGGTGTTTGGCAAACCCTTGCCTTTGACAATGATCTGTTCTTTCATTCTGCAACTCCATTTTTCTATGATAAATTAGGTGTTGTAGTCTACCTCTTGATCTTTTGATCTTTGCAAAAATCAATAAATTATGTCAAAAAGTACTCACCATCTCCATCAAATCTCAAAGTCTTGATGCAACATCATGTTTGCTTTTCAACCAATGCCTTGAATTCCATGAACTTAGCAAAAGCATCTGACTTCTTGCTTATGAAATAAATCCAAATGCATCTGCTATAATCATCAATGAAGGTAATAAAGTAGTAGTAGCATAGGTCCACATAGATCATTGTGGACAAGATCTAGGATGCCAGTGGCTCTCCCTACACTTTTGGAAAATCTCTCTCTGTGTTGTTTTCCCATAATGCAACCTTCACAGATTTTTCCTTCAAAAAAAATATCAAGCAATCCAATAACTAGATAATCTCTTTTGAGAATCTGTAAACGTTGTTGTGAAACTCAACCTTGAGTTGTTGATTAGCCATCATCCCAATAGATAGTAGATTTCTAGCTAAGCCATGTACATATTCCACATTGCTTATCCGCTTTATCATCTTGCTGGCTAACTTCACTGGCACCGCTACAAGTCCTTTAATATGTAACAATTGGCCATCAGATTGTCCAACTTCATCTCCATTGTGGATTTCCTTGAATTTCAAAAATTACTCCTTCCTCGAAGTCATGTGCTTGTGATGAAAATCTAGCAAATTTACACGTGTGGGGAACCACAAGAAATGTGTGAATGATCTTTACCATGTTTTGTGGTGGCACACAAATCACCTACTGAGCAATCCTACAATCTACCAATAGATTTATGGCTAGAGCACAATCTAGAATGCTACATATCAAAGCTACATTAATTCCTCACAAATAGGAAAAGTACATAAGCAAGATCATGTATGAAGAAGACACAAAATCCGAGTTAGAGAGAGAATACAATCTCAAGCAACATAGAATGACATCCAAATTTGACATTATGACATTACCAATACTTGATTCTTCATTAAAAATGAGTAAAAATGATATGTACATATATAGGAGAGCAAAAATTCTTGGTACTCCTTGCATTCAATGTATACCCTACACCTATTCAAGTGCAAACTACTATTATCTTGACACCTAACTGCTTGCATGCACAAATTGCACCTAACTTCTACCTACTTTCTCCAAATGGCAATTTCTCAACTAGCCATGTACAAAACTACATGCATGTGTCCATTAGAGTGTTTTCATGCCTTGCATGTCACAATGGAAACTTAGGACACAATGCATTCATTATGGCTCGAGTTTCTACAAGGTCATAATTGACCAATTCCATGTGAATTTCTATATGCATGTCAAAGTAGACATTGTCAACATCATTGCATGTCATACTAGACCAACTAGACTTTATGCATGTCATTGGAATTTGATCTACCTAACCCAAACTCGCCCTATTCTACAAGGATATGTGCTCAATTCACATACCTTGGATATGTACAAAGTATTTACATGGGTAGGACCCCCAAACATCAACAAACATAAGATAGAGATGTTTTACAATTTTCAACACTCCGCCTTAAAATATATCTATCTAATGTTGATGAAGATCCTTTGTGTGTGTAAATTCTTTGCTTTGCATTTGAAGTGAAGATGAACAAAGAATCCATCATAGCAGCATGCTTACCAAATCCACGATAAGATCTCTTTGATAGAAATCTTTTCCAAATGGCTTTGAAAATTTTTCCACCAATTTGCCACTACGTCGATATGCCTCCTCCATGCCTGATGTAGATCCTAGGTTTGCAAAGTTCCTTTGCATGAAGAGGGCTGCATAAGAATTTGAAAAATTTGAGGCTTCCATGCCTCATCATGATCACAAAGATCATATAGATCAAGATTATACCATGAGCAATATTCAAGATTAAGCACACTAGCTTTATTAGTCCAAACACTATGAACTCTATCCATAAAGGATCTAATCTTGAAACCATACTCTAACTTGATCAGATTGAGGCTATCTTGATGGTGTAAGTGTCCTTAGTGGATGCTTCACTTAACCTCACAAGAAGTTTACAATATGTCTCTTTAAATAAAGGAACATATTTTTCAATATGTTTGAGTTGCTCTTACTTAATTTAAAAGCATTCAAATGATGGTACAATATCTTGCTTTCTAGATGTTTTGGAAACATAATCAATTCATTAATGACAAAAATCAATTCCAATCTAAAGACTTTATTCAAAACTAGAATAGTCTTATTTGACCTTGGAGATGAACAAATCTCAACTAAGCAAGATACAACATCAACCAGAGAATCATAGGTGAGTAGAATAGAATGAGTACCACCTTCACTTATCCTTTATTTTCCATAAAATAAGAACCACAAGGACTTGGCCTTGTACAATGAAGATCTTCTTGGATATGAATGTTGAGGATAATCCTCCTCAAACCTTGAACCCATTATAAGTTGGCTTTTCTCAATAGAATGAAATTTTGATGCAATAAGAGACAATAACATCTCCATACTCAAACACCTTCGAGATAGAGAGTGTAAAGGCGAGCAAGACTTTGAACAATGTTAGCATGAGCATCCAACAATCCATTAAGAATAACTTGAACAAGCTCTCCTTCCTTAATGCCCTCATCAATGCAAGCCAGCTCATCATTCAATGCTTTCACTCTCAAAATGAAAGTATTTGGACTTTCTTCACTCTTTTGCAAACAAGAAAATATTTGCCTTCTTAGAGTCAATACTCTAGAAGTAGGTGGGGATTCATAAAGCTTCTTTAATGAATCCCAAGCATCCTTTGATGAAGTACACTTACCAATCTTGTTGTATTGCTGGTCTCTCCTCAAAACCTACACAATATCCAGAACATCATTCATCTCAAGAAGTGATTCCATCCTCACTTTCTACAATGAATAGTTACTTGAGATAAGCCTATCATTGGCTTCCAGCATGACTCCACTTGATGTAGCCATGTAGCGATGACCTGATTCTCTCTTTCGACCTATTTCAATGCACAAAGTGCTCCTTTGAACAACAACAAATGTTTTCAAAAGAAAATAAGAAAGATATGAAACTACTCAATTCTCTTCTAGCACTTATACCAAGCAAATCAACACACAGAATCATGAAATGTTGATTAACATATGAGCTATCCCCAATGTAATGACTTTTGCCACTTCCTAAGATTGAAACAATTGAAGTCCAGCAACCTCACTATCTAGAGATCTAATCAAAATTAGGGTTTTGACAAAATCACAAAAAATTGATTTTTCCAAACCTATATGCAAATGCTGGCGAATTATGCAATCTATTAGCCACCACTTAGGCTATTCCAATGATCCAAAAATAGACCAAAGCCAACATGTGAACTGAGAAATTGGAATTGATCAAGATTATAACACTATATAGGATTTTGATTTACAAAAGATCCAAACTACAAATGCAAGAAACTCAATTTTGGTGTAGAATCCAATCTAGCATGCTCTAGCATTGATATCTTCTCTAGATCATTGATAGATGTGATTTCCTCCTTCATAACTTGAAACACAAGCTTTGATACCATATTTGGGATCAATTCAGATCCAAATCTACTAAAGATCTTTGGTTACAAAACAAGCTACTCCACCAATCTTGCCAATGTAGAAAAATCAGCATCTACATACAAAATAGAATGCAAACTCTAATAGAACTTGATCAAGCATAAATCAAAGCATAAAGTATTGTTTTTGTCTGTACAAAACCAGCAAGATACTGTATTTCACACATGGACCTAAAAATAACAAATATAGATCATTCTACACATAGAATTGCAAGATATCACAAGTATAGTGCACCAATGGATAGTAGAACCCAAGAGGACCATATATAAGCATGAAATGAGATAGAGAAGAGAGAACATCTGCTTATCCACGAGTTACATCCTTTCATAACAGATCCAAACCCTATTTGGCCACTTGGCTTTCCCTCCAAAATGTAAACCCTACTATTTTTGGGCCTAGATTCAATGTAACCAACATTTGACTTTGAAACTACTCAAACTGGACTTCTAACTTTCCCACACTTTCAAAAAGTATTTATTCAAATGAAATTTAGACTAATTAACTTTGAAAAGTCAAACTCTAAGTCTAATATAAAGCTGGCCTCAATCCGCCAAATATAGAAATGTAGTAAATATGATTAAACTAGTTGAATTTATTACATATTCTACCTTCTTCTACAAATATCCATCATTCCCTTGATGATGATATCCATCATGTCCACACATCGGAAGATGGAAATCTTTCGGAGAATGGTGAGGAGATGAGTGATAAAAAAGTTCTCAATTATCTTGATAGTAAACATTTCCCACCTAAACCAATCCCTAAGGATATCAAGTCGCCAGGCCCTATGGCTCATGTGCAACTTACCTCCAAGGTAGTCAAAACAGTGACCTATAGGCCCAAACCTAAAGTCTACCAATGGGAAGTGCTTCCAGATGAAGTCTGTGATGCCATCAATGAAGAGTTAATCCGAGAGGCAAGCACAACACCTAGATAAAATCCCACAAAACCTCGGTTGTACAAAAAACAAATCGTCAACACAAAACTAACCAAACGACAAAAACATATGTGTGCAAAACTTAAACAGCCAATCCAACCATTGTTCAAAACTCAAAAGGCCCATCCAAGTGAAAGAGCGTCATGATTCAATAGCAAATCACCCACAATAACTTCCAAAGTGCCCAAGAACTTTGTGGATCCACCTTTTTGTCAAGTTTCAGAGAAAGAGGACAATTATGATTGTACTAATCAATCATTAAGAGTTATTGATTTCTTCATCATATCAAGTTCTAGGTGTTAGATCTTGATCTAGATGCATTACACTATAATTTAAGCAAGAGCAATGGATCAAGATTAAAATCTTAGAGAAGCAGCCTCACACGTGTGGAGGACAATACCTATACGGCTTGTAAACAAAGAGTAAAGTACTCAAACTTAGATGTAAGTCTAATCTAGCCCTCTTCTTGTATTTTAGTTGTTTTTGGACAGCTTGAGGCTCTTCCTCAACTCCTAAAACAATATCAAAGAGGTCATGGATCACAAGTAGTGATTCCATCCTCACTTTCCAAATGGAATAATTCGTGGAAACTAGTTTCTCACTAGCTTCTAAGAAATATCCACCCATAGATGACATTGTGAAGGAAGCCTATGAGATGCACAAAGATCTCTTGATAATGAGTGATCTAAGATAGATTTCTAGCTTTCCAAGATTTAGATGAGAAAATCTAACAAGAACAATCATAAATGAAAGGGAATTGTACTTGCTGGTTTCACACTTGTGAAAACCTGTCAAAGTATGGACTCTAGCCTGAAATCAAAGTACAATATGATAGGAACCCAAAACTATAAAAAAAATCAAGACAAATGATGAAATTGACAAGAATTTCCTCCAAAACCAAGATTAGTGTTGCTTGTTGATTATGGCCAACTGTGGCTCTATATATACAAAAAGTGGGAGCTCGTGGTACTGATCATCCCTTTGATCTCACATGTGTGAGGGTGCTTTGTCATGTGATGATTCATCATGCAAAATTGACACTTGGACAAAACCTTCTACTTTGAGCACTTTTGGTCCATTTTTCTACTATATAGAGAACTAATGAAAACTCTTCTAGAAGTGAAAATTCGACTTCCTCAGCCTATTCCACAAGTGTGAGAAGACCTCTACACATGGGATTTGACACCTAATCTCATGATGTGGCTTCATGCAATCTCTAGATTGATGCCATGCGGCATATGGCTAAAAAACATGGTTTTGGCCTTTTTAGCCAATAGAACTTGACTTAAACTATATGTACAAGCTATATGATTGCACTACATGAAAAGTACATTTATTTTACATGTGGGAATCAGCTCCACACATGTGTAATCATTCTATATACATAGATTTGGCCTTGAACAAGCATAATTTTTTAATTTTTCACACTCCTCAAAAATCTAGCTTGGTAAATCTAGCTTGATAAAAAACATGATGATCTTGAACTTCACTCCATGGGCTGAATTGGTCTTTGCTGGTTCAAAAGGTGTGAAGATCAGCCAATGAACTTGATGTTGATCTGAAATCACCATATCCATGATAGTGCTTCTTTGATGTTGACATCTTTGATGAACTTGAGAGCTTTGCACCATCCTAGCACCTCCAAAATTGATTCCTTCCAAATTTCATGTAGATGCTTGACCTTGAGGCTTGTTCCTTCTTCATGTGCATGCTCCTCCATGAGGATATAAAAATTTCTTCTTGACTTATTAAGATCACAAAGATCCAACATCATGTTATCATGATCTAGAGAATTAGACTCATCCAAATTGGCAAGACTATGCATGCTATAATAACAAAGTGTTTGCATCAACATCAAGCATTCACCATAAGCAATCACCAAAGAAGCTGAAAGAAGAACACGCACTATCACACTATCACACTCACACATACTGAATGTGAAATGTATATATAAACCCTGAACCTTGATAGAGAGGGAGAACCTAGGAGTAGACTACTAGACTATCCTACGGCTAGTTACAACTAGTAATAAAGTACATCGCAAACAGTAACTAGGAAGTGTAACAATGAAGTTTATCATTGATTTCTAACACTCTCCCTCAATGAGAAAATTACATTCTTCTATTCCTAGTAGAGTACGAAACTTTTCAAATTTACATCTACCTAATGACTTAATAAAAATATCTGTCTCTTGATCTTCAGATTTATAGAAAACAAGATCAATGGCTCCATCAAGAATTTTCTCTCACATAAAATGATAATGTATTTTGATGTGCTTGGTTCGAGCATGTAAAATTGGACTTTTGGCAAAGTGAATGCAGCTTTGATTGTCACAAGATATAGTAGTCGCATCCACCTGTGGTTGACCTAGATCCACAAGCAATCTTCGTAACCATACCGCTTCTTGTGCAACATTGTTGATTGTTCAATATTCAGCTTCCGTCGAGGATAAGACTATTGTAGGTTGTTTTTTTCTGCTCCATGAAACTGCAGCTGTACCATAACTGAATGTATGACCACTGGTAAACCTCTGTCATCAATATTACCTGCCCAATCAGCATCTGTATATCCTATCAATATTGGCACTTCAGGCTGATCATACTTCAAACCAAAGTTCAATGTCCCTCGAATGTATCTGAGAATACGTTAAGTAGACTTCCAGAGTGTTTGACTAGGATCTTGCATAAATTGATTAACAACACCAACAGCATAAGAAATATCAGGTTGTGTGTGTGTCAAATAAATCAAACTACCCACCAGCTGTTTATACAAATAAGCATCCACTTTCTCAGATTCATCATATGCAGTAAGCTTCGTGTTGACATCCATAGGTGTATTCAAAGGCTTACAATCCTACATATTGAGCTTATAAAGCAATCTCGTGCATATCTGCTTTGTGTAAGAAAGACCATTGTTTTCTTTTGCCATACTTCAATTCCAAGACAATAGTGCATCAATCCTAGATCACTCATGTCAAAAGCATTGGAAAGGTCAGATTTGATTTCATCAATTAAGATCTCTGTACTTCCTGTAATAATCAAATCATCCACGTACAACACAATGAGCACTATATCTGAATCTTGCTTTAGAATGTAAAGATTAGGATCAATATCACTCTTTATCATTCCCCTTCGCTTAAAATGTTCATCAATGCAAGAGTACCACGCCCGTGGTGCTTGCTTCAATCCATAAATAGCTTTGTTGAGCTTACAGACAAGGTGCTCTCTCCTGGTTCAATAAATCTTTGAGGTTGTACTAAGTACACCCATCTAGCACTCCATTAAGAAAAGCAAATTTAACATCCATTTGCTGGATCTTCCAACCATAGAAAGTAGAAATAGCATTGACAGCACATATAGTTACCATCTTAGCTACGGGTGCAAAGGTTTCCTCAAAATCAATACCTTCTTGTTGTTCAAATCCTCTTGCAACCAACCATGCTTTGTATTTGTTGAGTTGCCCATCAGCTCCATATTTGATCTTGTATATCCATTTGCAAGTGATAGGCATCTTATCATCAAGTAGCTCAGCCAAGTTCCAAGTCCTATTTTTTGATATAGCTTCCATTTCTGTTTCCATAGCTTCATGCCACTCCTCGTGCTCCTTTGCTTTATCAAAAGTTTTTGGTTCTTGAGCCTTGAGCACAGAATCCATTAGAGCTAGATTCATCTCTAATCTCGTAGGAGGTTTTCGATTTCTACTTGATTTTCTAAGCTCTCCCTGCTCACTAGATTCAGGAGTATCTCCCTTCTTTGCACCATCTGTGACTGATAAGTACCATTTAGGTACTCTCTTGGGAATTTCAGCATCAGGCTTGCCTTTGTCCAATGGATTTTCTATATCAAAATCCACTTCCTTCTTGACCTGTACTTTCGCTCCCTCATCAAAAGATTCAGTGATTACTTCAGATTGTTCACCTCGGCCCATCTCGTCAAATGTAACATCCCTAGAAATTACAAGCTTCTGTGCATTTGTGTCATAAATCTTGTATGCCTTGGCCTTCTCATCATATCCAAGAAAAATACACTTGATAGCTTTTGCACCCAATTTCCTTCGCTTCTCATCAGGAATATGGGCATAAGCATCACAACCAAATACTCTCAAATGAGAAATATTAGGTTTCTTTCCAGTAACAGCTTCATGAGGTGTCTTACCTTCCACGGATTTTATAGGACACTGATTCAGGATGTGCTTAGCTGTGCTACAAGCTTATGCCCAAAAGGTGTTTGGCAGACCCTTGCTTTTGGGCATCGCCCTGGCCATCTCAGATAGATCTGTTCTTTCGTTCTGCAACTCCATTTTGCTGTGGTGAATAGGGTGTTGTAGTCTGCCTCTTGATCCCTTGATCTTTGTAGAAATCAATAAATTCTGTCGAAAAATACTCACCACCTTCATGAAATCTCAAAGTTTTGATGCAACATCCTGTTTGCTTTTCAACTAATGCCTTGAATTCTTTGAACTTAGCAAAAGCATCTGATTTCTTGCTTATGAAATAAATCCAAATGCATCTGCTATAATCATCAATGAATGTGATAAAGTAATAGTAGTCACTAAGAGATCTAGTCTGCATAGGTCCACATAGATCATTGTGGACAAGATCTAGGATGCCACTGATTCTCCTTGCTCCACTTTTGGGAAACTTCTCTCTGTGTTGTTTTTCCAAAATGCAAACTTCACAAATTTTTCCTTCAAAAGAACTATCATGCAATCCTATAACTAGATTACTTCTTTTGAGAATCCGTAAACTTTGAGCACTAATATGACCAAATCGTTGCTGCCAAAGATCAAATGATTTGTGAAAATATTTGAATCACCCTGAAAAAATCATTTCATTTCTTAAAATTTCTACAAAATATTATAAAAACACATCCAAATTTAAAATATTATAAACTTGACAAATTGTTACAATTTTAGTTTTTGGTAATGATTATCAACGTTAAAATTTTTAAAATATATCAATTTCTTAATTTTAAATCATAAAAAAATAATTTTAAGAACATTAAATCAATCAAAAAGTTTTTAAAATACAATACATTAAAAAATATAAATGCAATTATTCTTTAAATCAAAAGAGAAATTTTGATTCCCAAAAATCATCGAGGTCATTTACATGTTTTTCTTTTTCTTGAGTAGTTACTCTGTACTTTCAAGTGGCACCTCTTCTACACTTTCCTCAACTACCATAACCACATTGTAATCTTGAACCAAGACATCAGCAAATTCTCCTGTGTCGTCTACTTTTTTGCTAGCAAGAGACTGAGGTTCCTTGGACAAGGAAATTATTGTATCCTCGTTATCTAAACTCTTTCCCACCTCAGATAGTTCATCTGGCAAAACTGAAAGAGATTTCATTCTCATTTTTATAAAATCAACTAAATTAGTATGTAAATCTACTATAGCAACATGTCTGCCTTTCTAAACAGCACATGCGCTTGTAGTATCACTACCGCTTAATAAATCCAAAATACAATCAACTGGATGTGAAAAAATGTCAATTAAATAATCGATTAATTGTTGTGGCTTTTGGTAGGGACAAACCACGGAACCTGTCATTGGATTTTTTAATTTTTCGTCACGGTTGGATATTGAAATAAGTTTCCAAAACTTGTCAATCCGGAAGTGTTGTAATGAAACATCGAATGTTTGTCATCCAAAGAATAATAACCGATGGTTATGTATTCTATTTCATTGCAAAGTTGTGCTCCTCTCGAGTTCCTGACATTGGGCTTATACCTGACATGAAACATTTCAAGTAAAATAAATTTAAAATTTTAACTTTAAGATAAAAGATTTAAAATAAAATCATGAATTAAAATACGAATTAATAATTCAGAAACTTAAAAACTTACTACACAATATTTTCTATTCCCGCATTACAGAAAGTTAGTAGAGCTTTCTGTACTGAAACTGACTGCCAAGAAGAATGAAAAATAACAACTCTCCAAATTGGAGAGGTTGTAACTTCAAGAAAACCCTGCATAAAATTATGAATCTCAATGAATTTGAAGGGAGAATCATCAGGTTAGAAACAAAAATCACGTTTAATATATAATGAGTAAAGGCTTTTACTTAATAGTTCAAAGAATTTTATATTTAGTAACCACTATGCTAAACATGAAATAAATGTAGACATACTTGAATAAAAATATGTTTTATAATTACACACCAAAGTAACTAGAGCTTTATCAAAATACTCTCTGATGGCCTCGTCCTGACAAAGTTGAATCTTTATCATAGTCTCGTTCAGATTGAAAATAAGATGATATTTATCCGTCTCCTTTACAAGTATGTTCACAAAACCTTCTTCCTCATCCTCATCTGGTTGATCAGCAAGCAATCTTCCTTGAACTTTGAATTGTGAGTCTCCCCTACCAGGCTTCTCAGCTAAATGAATAAAAAGCTCCGACAACTTTGTGTTGTTGACCCCTCTGGTGAAGTAATACATGAATTTCTTCTTATCTTTTAGTGAAATATCTTGAGGTTTACCCGAAATTTTGAAAGAAATCCTCGACATTTCGAAAATTATCAAAGACAATTGAAAATCTGCAAAGAAAAAGATTCTTTAGAAAAATTTAAATCACTATTTAAATGAAAATATTGAAAACCTTAATAAGACAAGCAGTTTTTGTAAAAAATCTCTAAAAATCAAAACTAAAAACTTAACTTATTTTCTTACAAAAACATCTCAAAAGTATCACTTTTCTCAGACTAAGCCTTGTAAAACATGATAAATATGAGTAACGACCTATGCTTAGCATAGGTTGCATCTTTAGTCATCTTCTAACCTATGCTCAACATAGGTTAGGAAGCAGATTGTGAAGACATCCTATGCTGGGCATAGTTGGGACTAGAGCACGTGAGTGATGACCTATGCTGAGCATAGGTTAGAAGAGGACCAGAGAGGCAACCTATGCTCAACATAGGTCGTCACTCGCGGGCTCTAGGCTCACCTATGCTCAGCATAGGATGTCTTTACAATCTGCTTGCTAACCTATGCTGAGCATAGGTTAGAAGAGGACCAGAGATGCAACCTATGCTTAGCATAGGTTAGCAAGCAAGTAAGAATAGAAAAATCTCGCCGGCTTTCTATGCTAAGCATAGGTTGTTAGTAAGGACCCGAACACAACCTATGCTCAACATAGGTTAGAGGAGAGGACTCGTGCAACCATCTATGCTGAGCATTGGTCCCCCAAGTTTTAAGAAGATGAATACTAATTAAAACATGAATATTTACTAATGTAATAGTTTAATACCCATGTTAAGCATAGAACAAAGTTTAAAAATGACAATAATCTTATCGTCAAGAAATCTGTGAGCGAGCACGTGTGCAATATCCTATAGAAAGCCGTGACTTTGTCATAGCGAGAGCTCTGGCAGCATGTGTGCTTCTGAATTTGCAGATGAGGTGAGTTATGCTTGGACTACGGTCCTTAAATAATTTTTTTTTTGAGACCCCTGCCTCATGCCAGACCTCCAGCTGCATCGAGACTGAGTTGCTGCAACATAGCTTGTGTCGGTACCGAGTTGCCATGACTCACCTCACCTCATGCCAACCTCAAGCCTTTGTGTTAACTATTTTAACGAGTCTTTGCTTAGCATAAGTACATAGCTAAAATTTCTTTTAAGGTTACGATGTCAAGTAGTTCTACCTCTTCTATTCTAGTAGGTGTAACTCAATACGTTGCAACAAGTGCATCATCTTCATCTGATATTCCCAATTAAAGCTTTTTCTATAAAGCCACTCTTGAATCTGAACATGTTTTTGTAAATGATGTGGCATCATCATCATTTACCCGTTCATCTTCTGAAATTCCTCAAACAAGTACTTTTCAAAAAATGATGTCTGTAACTCAGCTTGTGTCAAATCTTTTGACCTCGTCCTCCTCTTCAGATACAAGCTCTGTACAATTAGAACATTGTTCTGTTGAACAAGTTGAATCATTGAGTGATGAGTCAAAACCTTCAATTCACTCAGCTACTGATTCTAGTAAATCAACAGATTCGCGTAAGTATGTTGATTCACGACGTTCAAGACTTTCTCATGTTTGTAGGAGACCTTCTCAAAGAGATGTCTGTCATGTTAAATCTAAGAGGGCTATATTCGTTGAAAATTTAGAGCCTTCTGAGGGTAACATTTTGAGGTTGGAGCCAAAATTTCGAGTCATGAAATTCCAACACCTTCTCAACCAGTTCAAGCACCTACTAGTGTCACAGTTTCAATTTATAGATCAGACTCCAAACAAAAAGAAAAATACAAGAGAGACTTGAGATCCTCACCTTATTTAACGAATCATAAAAAATAATTGATTACAAAATCTGAAATTCAAAAGGTACGGAATATCATTTGTTACTCATCCTGTTGTTTGCAAAAGTTGAGTATCAGAGAAATTGAAGAATTAAGATTAAACTTCTTTTTACGAAGTAAGGATGAGAGAAATTACTATTTGTGTGCAACAGTGAGGTCGGACAAAAACTCATTTTCGTATTTTTTAAATGCTTTGGAGGTTTGTTGCAAGGCTTACAAGGCAGTTCAATCGGAAACTCACGGCTTCAACGCCAGAAATACTTTATTTGCAACTTGACAACACTTCTAGGAAAAATAAAAACCAGATTGTTTTGGCATATTTGTCCATGCTAGTGGAGAAAAAAAATTTCAAAAAAGTAAAAATAGAATTTTTGTTGGTCATGCCCATGATCAAATTGATCAAATGTTTAGTTGCTTTTCTAAGAGGTTGAGACGCAAGAAAGCATTGTTGAGAAATCGTATGTGCCAAAGCCAAACGTGTCATTAATCAGACACACATATAATTTTCGTGATTATGTTAAGGCGTCCAACGAAACAGAGCGATGCGTAGCTAATATTAATGATATTAGCTTTCAGCACCAGTTTAAAATCAAATGTAACGAATTAGACATTATATTATTATGGGGCAAACTATTTTCAAATTCAGTTTCATGGCTACCTCTTGAAGGAGTTCGATTTTTGCTTAACATTCCATGAACTCAAATCAAGCTTGATGTGTTGTCTCCCTTGAAGTCCTTGCTAGAAGAACAAAAAGTGCAAAGAGAACATCGTGAGATTGATCCATTTGCCTCATTAAACTTTTTGGAATCAAGTATTCAAGCAGCTTATCATTTTTTTGATGAGTTTGATTAGCATTGGTGGATGGACTTTTTCAATAAACAAAAAATCAGTTTGCTCAATCTCGAACATACATCAACAACTGAAGAATTTCATTGGCCTCATAAATTAGGAACATCATCTACAACTGTTGAACCTTCAGATCTTTCTCGAGATAATGATTTCTTGCAGCTTGTGCAAGGTGAGGAACATAAAATTTATGTGGGCTCAAGGAAGAATAGGCAAAGTGTAAAAGCTGCAAAAATGAAATGGCACGGTGATTTGAATTAAATCCAAATTGAAAGCCTTGTTGCACTTCTAGCTTCAGAAAACAATGAAGGACATCCATTTTGGATTGCCAAGTACTTGGTTTTATTCAAAATAGCAATCAAACAAAAGTATTATGTGTCCATTGGTTGCGCACCACTTCAACCAATGCTTTTTTGGGAAGGTACGAACTCGAAATGTTGCAAGTAGATCCAAAGGGCAAGAGAAAGAGATTGTCAAAAATCAATTAAGAGTCGACGATCTGAATCTACAGGATGTAGATGTTTTGGCATTTAATTTTGAATTAACAATGACCAATCATCTACGAAAGTCCAATATATCTATATTGAAAAAACGACTAGGAAAACTGAAAAAACCATCATCCTCGACTCATCATCAACAGAGAAAAACTGATTTACAAGATTTTTTGTCAACATTAGACGCAGATTCTGAGGAAGATATGCCAGTTGACTCTGATGAAGAAGACGAGTCTTCCACTTCATCAGCTGAAAACGAGAGTGTTGAGAATATGTCAAGTTTTGAATTGAGAGACATCAGTGAAAATTCCTTGGAAAATGTACTTAAAAAAAATGAATGTGCAAATATAATTTAAGTTGTTTTGTATTTCAATGGGATTTCGAGTTTCAAAAATCATTTGTTCTCTTAAATTATTATTACATTTGTAATTATGGTTTTATGAAGTTTGCAACAAAAAACTTGTAGTTCTTTATTTAAAATATGTATTTTTTGGCTTTTTTTTAAAGCAAAATTTAGAGATTTATTAAAAAAATCCATGATTTTGGTCTAAAACTAGGACCATTAAAAAACACCCAAAAAAATTACTGTTTTTCAAGTCAAAGTCCCAAAACAAATGTCATTGTGTATTATTTTGTTGATTGCCCTCCCTTGTTTTATTTGTTATGTGTTACAGATCAACATCATCTGGTATAGCTTCGAAAGATAGATTTTAGAATTTGAAATTTCAAAGTTATATTAGTCTAAAAGCATTTGAATAAACACTTTTTGAAAGTGTGAAAAAGTATATGATTTTTCTACATTGGCAAGGTTGGTTATTTGTTGTCTTTCTAACCAAAGATCAAAGGGATGATTTTGGATCTTAATGATCTAAAATTTTTCATATGGTATCAGAGCTCTTGTGTTTTAGGTTATGTAGGAAGCAATCACATCTATCCTTGAAAGAGATATCAATGCTAGATTAACTTCTACTCAAAAAACAAGTCCTTTGCATATGTAGATTGGATCTTTTGTAGATCAAAACTCAAATTAGGTTTATATACTCAAATTAGGTTTATAAACTCAAATTAGGTTTAAGTAATAAATGCAAGTAGACCCCTCTTAAAAAAAGTAGAGTGAGCCACCTTTTGATGGTGACCTCTAGTGGAGAGCATTATTCCATTTGTAATTTGTGTAATGTGGAAATGCCACTAGGATGCCACCTAAGGAGCTCTCTTGCTTATTTAAAAGACTCTCTCTTTGTGAAGAGGAGATTTTTGTGAAATGCACCTACTCCATGCTGAATTGAGAAGATCTTCCATGAGTTTTGGTGCATCCATTGAGCTCCTTGATCATGCTTGTTTCTTGAGTGAATGCATTCATGATCTTGCCCTTCCTTCCTTTCTGTGTGGTCGTGGTTCTTAGAGTGGATTATATTTTCTGCTTTCCTAGAGTGGATTAGATTTCATTTCTTGTTTGTGGATTAATGTAGGAATCAACATTTAGGTAAACTTAATAGATTGGGTTTGTGGTGTAGTTCTTGCATATCTCCTTACAACTCTGTTCTTGATGTTCTTGGAATGTCCAAGAATAAAAAGACTGGTCGGTTTCTTGATTTTTGGACTTCTAAAATGCTGTAAATTAGTTTCTTGTTTTTTGTTTTGTGGATTTCTACAAGTTTAGTAGTGTTTAGGATCTGATTTTAGTTCATTTTCGCAGCATTAGAATAGGATTTCAGTCATTGTTCAACGGATTTGCATACTGATCTAATGGTTCAATGTTTTGACATGCGTGATTGACTAATTGTGGTCATTTATGCATGTGCCTCAGTGCAAGAGTGACAAACCTGAGTGTCCTCTGACACGCAAGACAATACTACAATGTTAATTAGTCCATTCTACCTGGTTTGGGCATTCTAATAACAAGAATACATCTAATGAATGCCCACGAAGCCTGATAACAGACAGAACCAACCTCAAAACTGTTCTGAAACAAGAAGAAAGAACCAGAACAAGAACACGAGAAAGAAATGAAAAGCCAACAAATTCTAAAGTAGAAAATCAATAAATATTAATGCATTAGCATAACCCTCTACTTGAGTTAGAGAGTGAAAGAGAGAGCAAAATTCAATCAAACAATGGTGTAGATCCAAAATGACATGAAATAGCTTCAAATCTTGGTTCTTCATCAAAAATTATGAGAGAGTCTACACATTTTATGGAGTTTTGAGTAGCTCAAGGTAGAACCATCTCCATCCAACTTTCATCCACATCTATAAGTGAAAACTAGAGAATCAGTGACATTTGTCACTTTACATGCATGCATTTCTACCTACTTTTTCCAAGTGTCAAATTTTCAACTAGAATTGTACAAATCATCATGCATGTGTCCAATTCATTTTGTGCATGCCTTGCATGTCACTATGGATCACTTACAACCATTGCATGTAATATGCCACGAGGTTTTACAAGCCTATTATTGATATTTCTATGTCTACATGAATATGAAAGTTGTATATTACCAACTAGACTTGAACAACCTATATAGCTCGAGTTTCTTCTAGGCCAAATTTGGCATTTACAATATGAAACAACATATACACGTAGAAAAAACTTTGTCAAAAGCCTAAAGTCAAGATAGATGATTTTTCATTTCTCAGCTCTCCTCCTAAAAAATAATCTATGCTTGATGAAGGAATTTTTCATCGGCTCTACGCTTGATGAAGGAATTTTTGCTCAAAGGTTTGGTGAGCAAATCTACAATACAAGATGATGTGTCGATGTCTCCAAGTAGATTTCCCCCCCAATGAGCTTCTCTCTCACGAAGTGATGTGCAACTTCGATGTGTTTGCTCCTTGCATAAAATATTGGATTATTGGCAAGGGCTTGTGCTGAAATATTGTCACACATGATCAAAGGTAGATCATCTTCCTTGACTATCTTTAGCTCCACATGCAACCTTTTGATCCAAAGCACTTCTTTTGTTGTAGTAGTAAGTGCCTTATATTCAGCTTCACAAGATGAGAGTGATATGGTATCTTGCTTTTTGTAAAGCCAATATATCAAATTTCCTCCAAGATATATGACATACGCACTTGTAATTTCCAATCTACTTTATCACTAGCAAAATCCAAGTCAGAAAAGCCAACAATAGAAAGATCTTCACTTTTGTATAACTGTTGACTGATCCAGAGGATCTGTTTTACTACGGTTCTTTCTTGCCTCTTCTTCAGAACCGTTTCTGCCTGTTACCAAGCTTCATGGCATTCATTAGATAGTTTCTTGATTTTACGATGCCAACCCAGGCATAAGGGACAGAGTTTCGTTGTAGTATTTTCTTTGTATTGCCTATCAGAGGACTACTCAAGGATGTCACTCTTGAACTCACTTACATTCTACATAGATGCAAACCCAGAACGCATGTAAACCAATGAACGTTCAGTAGTTTCTACTGCTACTTACTCTAAAAACGGATTGAAATCAGATTCTACACTACACTGAGCTTGCATAAATCCACAGAACAAGAAGCAAGAAACTAATCTACAGCATGTTAGAAGTCCAAGAATCAAGAAACTAACCAGCCTTTTGATTCTTGGACATCCCAAGAACATCAAGAGCTAGAATGTTAGAGAATATGCAAGATTTATGCCACATTTCTAGCCTATTTAGTTTACGTGAATGCTTTCTCCTACATTAATCGACAAGAAAACAAGAAAGCTAATCCACTCTACAAAAGCAACAAATCTAATCCACTCTACAGTCCACAACCACACACACAAGGAGGGAAGGGCAAGATCATAAATGCATCACTCAAGAAACAAGCATGATCAGGGAGCTCAATGGTTGCACCAAACTCGTGAAGGCTCTTCTCATTTCAGCATGGAGTTGATACAAATCACAAAAAGCTCCTCTTCACAAAGAGAGAGTCTCTTAAATAAGCAAGAGAGCTCCTTAGGTGGCATCCTAGTGAAATTTCTGCATTTGATAAATTACAAGTGGAATAATGCTCTCCACTAGAGGTCACCATCAAAAGGTGGCTCACTCTACTTTCTTTAAGAGGGATCTACTTGCATTTATTACTTTAGCCTAGAAATACTAGCTCCTACATGGTCATTCCATCTTCCGGGATTCACCATGAGGCTTACACAGTTCTTACTTGTCATTACTAACTAGTATTCCTTGGCTCTCATACTCGACTCTCAGTCTTCATTACTCTTGTCTTCTCAGAGACCTCCTCGGTCTAAGGTGAGAGGTGCTCTTGAGTTGCTCTGTCCGAGTATCTTGGGGATTCGTTAGAATTAGCCAACAATAACAAACCATAATCATAGGTTGAAGATATGTACCTAAGTACCCTTTTGGCCATTTTCCAATGATAAATAGTAGGATTTTGCATAGCTTGGCTCAACTTATGGACACTAAAACTTACATCAAGCTAGTTATGGTGAGCCAAAGTAAGGAGCCTATAAGACTCCTGAAAAGAGTGATGTCCATGAAGGATCTTTCATCACCTTTGTTAGGGTCTTTTACAATTTGCTCCATAGGAGTATCAATACTCTTACAATCTAGCATATTGAACTTTTTTAACATTGAAAGAGCATACTTGGATTGACAAACAAAAGCTTTCTCATTATGGAAGTCAATCTCTAATCCTAAGATGTAATGAATTTTTCCAAGATCTTGCATCTTGAATTCTTTTCCAAGTGAAATTTTGGTTTCTTCAACTAAATTGATACAACTTCCTGTTAGGATAATATCATCAACCTAAATGAGAAGAATGACAATATCACTATCATGAAACTTGACATACAAGGAAGGATCATAGTAAAGAATTAAGTCGAGAATACCACGATCTTGGTGCTTGCTTTAGTCCATAGAGACTTTTGAAGTGCAAGCAAACTTTGTTCTTGTCTTGGATGAACCCAAGGGCAACGTTGATCCATATACATTTCTTCTTCTAGATATCCATTTACAAACTCATTTGAGACATCTAGTTAAAAAACTTGCCATTTGAAAAAACAAGCAATAGAAATGATGACTCTAATTGATACCATCTTTGCAACTGGAGCAAAAGTCTCCTCATAATCAAGTCCATAAATTTGAGCGAAACCCTTTGCACAAAGTCTTGCCTGAAGAAACATTTTGTTTCTAATGCCTGAAGAAACACTTTGTTTCTAATGCCAAAGCTTTGCTAGCTTTCAATTTTGAACCTTTGACAAAAGGTGACACAACACAACACAACACGAAATCAGTCATGCCCCACGAACAACCAACAAGATCAGCCACGTGCCATGGAGTACATATATATAATCTGATAACATGACATCATCAGAAGTATTCTAGATTGTGGCTAATATGCCACTCTTGTAATTCACGAATTAATTGTAGATGCTTAATCTTTCTAATCTGTAAGCTACAAGACGCAACACAAAATTGTTCGCGAACTATATACTTTTTAATTGATGCATAATACAACAAGTCTAATGCTAGTAAGCAAGACAAGAATCAAAAGATGAAAAATTCAGAATACAAGTCTTGCGTGCGAGACAATTTTTATAATAGGATTAGAAGATCCAAAGTCCGCTAGTAAGCGAGACTCGAATTTGTGAGAGAACTGTATTTCTCTCACGTCAACGCACTACGTGGATCTACACGCAGTGCTTGAAGAATCAGAAAAATCAATAGATAATTTTGTAGGTGTTGTGCACATTATTATTCTAGATGATTGTATGATCTTGAATGTAAATTCGTTTGCTACTATTTGTGTGTCTGATTTGCTTGTTCATTCTATTCGGCACTTTGGTTTGATCTCGTTAAATGCTGCATTAATTTGTTAACGTAGATTAGCATTGTCTTACTACTCTCTAAAGGATTGTAGGAGTGATACAGCCGGTAGTGACCAGCAATTACATCTGAATTCCAGACAAACTGATTTCGTTCGCAAATCCTTTCGCTTTGTGATTTTCTTCGCTTCGCTTCGCGATCAGTTGGCTAGAAGGATAAATCAATTACAGAACTCAACTAGGTTTTGTTTTGTTTTGTTTTGTTTTGTTTCATTTTGTCCTATTTCATCTCATCTCATCTCATCTCATCTTGTTATAGAGAGTGATTGATCTTGTCGTGAATTATTTTGCTTCATTTCATTTCATTTCACATCTTGTGCTTCTAACATGAATTAATGTCAGAGCTCGTTTAAGTTTCGCTTCGCTTCGCTTCGCTTCGTTTCGTTTTTGTTTAGAATTCATCTCGTCTCATTTGGTTGTGTTACAGAGCCTGCTTGATCCAACTCAAACAAAAATAATTCGAGTGTCGCAAAAATTTTCGTGAATTGTTCGTGATTTAATTCTATCAGTTTTTCACCAGAGTTTTGGCTAGAATTTTGCATTTTCTAAGTGCATTTTTTTGCATATTTTAGCATCAGTGGTATCAGAGCCTACCTTGTCATAATTTGACATAGCCAAAGGGAAATCAGATCAAAGGGACTAAAGCATTCAAACAATCAACCATCAACAAGTGTACACAAATTCAGAAGCAATGGCTTCTATCAGCAGCATATAATCCAAGATCTACACAGTTCTAGATTCTTCAGGATCTAACTTTCTAGCATGGAAAGTTAAGACATCGTTGATACTAAAGGGTGAAGGTTTATTTTTTTGGGTGGATGGCACAGAGGAGATGCCTACAACATCAAGCAAAAAGCTACACAAATGGAGGGAGAAAAATGACAAGGTAGTAGCCTTGCTATCATCATCCATCAAGGATAGTCTCACACTTGACCCTGGCTACACTCTCCAAGGCAAAGGAGATGTGGGATACACTGCTCACGAGATTTCGAAAAAAATCACGAAGTCAAATAATGATGCTGGAAGGTTAGCTGACAAATCTACAGTGGGACGGGAAAGACCTCACTTCTTTTGTAAGGAAGATGAAGGATCTATTCTTGTCACTACATGATTCTGGAGCAGAAAATGTAGTGTCAGCAGTTCACTTACCTGTTGAGAGCCTTACCCAGATCTTTCTAGACAGCCAAAACCCTACTTGCAAAAGATCCTATAATGAACCTCGAAAAGGCAATTGTCGAAATTAGAGAAGAAGTCGAGGCTAGAGAGCATCTTGACCACAAGGAGGCTTCTGACCAAGCCCTCTATAGCAATAAAGAAAAGACAAAGAAACAATTCAAGCCTAACAGGGAGTCAAATCAAAGGTAGGATCGTGATCAGCAAGCAGAGAGGACAAGCAAAGGCAAGTGGAAAAACAAAGAGAGGTCGAAACAACAAGGTGGAGAAAAAAAGACTTGTGTGAGATGCAAATGAGATGGGCACACAGTTGATACATGCTGGCTCAATTCAAAAATTGAATGTATCCACTACTTGCTTTTGTGGCAAGGATAGCTGATGCAGGGATGCATTTGACGTTTTCTGACGAAGCATGCAATGTTATTGATGCCAGTACCAGTACCCTGATAATTCAAGATAGAAGAAAAGGTTATCTATATCACCTGAAGGTATGCCTACCTGCAGATCAAGTGCATCAGACTCATGATGATTCGCCAGACACTCTGTGGCATAGGAGACTATGCCATATGAACTCAATGGCACTTTACCAAGCAAGTCATCATGGAGCAATAACAGGGGTCAACATCTCGAATGCGAACAATTCAACCACCTTTGATGCATGTTTGAAGGGTAAGATGTCTCGCACTCCATTTTTCAATGACTCCTACAGAAGCCTACTCGAAAGCCCCAAGAGTATTGTGGGATGAAGCAGTAGCTACAGCTGCATACATATAGAATAGGACAGGGAAGTCTGGTGTCCCTCACACGACATCACATGAATCATCGTGGGGTAGAAACCTCAACCTGTCTCACATCAGAATCTTTGACTGTGCAGCTTATGCACATATCCCTGATAAGCTTTGAAATTATGAAAACAATTCGTCATACTACAGAGTCTACATGCCAGAAACGAACATTGTGAAGACAATGAGAGATGTCAGATTTGATGAGAGCAGGACAATGGCCAATGATGATCCTGTCAACTATGAAGTTCTGGAAAGACAGTATTATGATCTGCCACCAGCGACAGAGGGAACAGAAGACGAATGCAAAAATGAAAATTTTTGAGTCGCTTCGCATTCGAGTGACAAATCAGAAGACAAAAGATTCGAGAGACAACCTTCTGCTACAAAACCTGTAAACCAATATAATTTCGGACCTAGCAGAGCAGACAAAGACAAAGGCATTGATGTCCTAGGAGGATCTCCTAGAAGGTCGACAAGACAATGAAGAGCACCAGCAAGATATGTGCTAGGCAGCTCTACTTCCACATCAAAAGAATTATGTGGATTTAGTGGCAAACCACAAACATTCGAGGAGGCAATTGAATGTCCAGAGAAGGACAAATGGATCCAAGCCATGAACAAGGAGATGGAATACATGAGGAAAAACTAGCTTTGGACGTTGGAACCATTACCAGATAAGCAAAAGACTATGAAATGCAGGGCAAGATCCACTCTTTCTTGCATAAGATCATCTTGTTGCTAACACAAATGAGAAGATACTATTAAAAAACCCTAGATTAATCACTCTGGTTGCCCCCCAACTAGTGGCTAAGATTAAATCTAAAAATGAAATCCTAATCTTCCTTGAATCCCAACCCTTAATTTGAGGCATTTCAACTAAGGTGGCTATCCTATACTCTCTCTTGAGGCTTACCCAACCAACATGAGGAAACTAGCTCAATAATACATTCCATACAATACTTTATAACCAAAGGGAAGATCCACAATGGGGAGACACAAGAGAGATGGGAAGATCCAAAATGTAGAATTCCTCTACAAGTGTTCACCTACAAATGAGCTCTCCACATTGACTTGTACTTAGAGGCCCTTGTTTTACAAAGAACCATCAAAAACTTGAAACTTGATAATCTAGTTAGCTACAAGCCATAATAATTTAAGTGCAGAACAAAGTCACTTACAATAGGTTCCATGGGACAAACCCCCAATGGACCATATGACTTATTTTTATAAGTTAGATTCCATGGGACAGACCCCCAATGGACCTAATCTAGAGTCACTGTAATTATATGACTTGAACTAATTTGAATTACCATATGGCTAGAATATTCACAGGGAATATTAGCCTACAAGGTCAACGTAGAACATATGATCAGACAGATCTCGATTCTACTAACAAAGCACGTCGTTCACTTGACAAAGGATGAGAAAGAAACGAATGCGAACTTGAAACATTTCTATTCGTGATCAACTCGAAAGATTCATGAAGGATTCATGAAATTTGTCTTGTAGTCAACTCGAAAGATTTGCAAAACAGTTTCTTGTAGAAGCTCGTGGCTTTCTTGTTGAAGCTCGAAAGATTCGTGAACGGAATCTTGTCGCAAAATATTTTGTTTCTAGTTCAAACCTCAGATGTCGCAAAATTGTCACGAACAATTTGCAAAATCTTCTGGGTTCTTCTTCAAGCTCAAAGTTGTCATCTGTCGCGAACAATTTGCGAAAGACAAAAATGTCGCGAAGAGACAAGTGTTGCAAACAATTTGCGAAACACAAAGCTGAGACGAAGAGATGGACTGTCACGAATAATTCGCGAATAGAATTTATTCAACTCTGGAAACAAAGCGTCTATTTGAAATTTAATTGTCATAAATGGTTAGATATCTACTGTTACAGCATTAAAAGACCAAAAGACCTATAAATAAAATGCCAAAAGACCTGTCTTGCAGCAATATAAATACATGTGCACTACTCATTGTCACTCACTCAATCAGAGACACAACAGCGAGATAAGACAACAAGAGATGTATATTGATGATTCAGATTCAGAGTTATAAAAATTCGTTTTTTATCAATAGTTTCTTATTGTCTAAAATTGTCTTAAGTTGTCTCTTAATGTCGCATATAATTTTTGCATGCATATTCAATCAGAGCTAATACTATTCTATTAGTACATAGATCAGATACAGTCTCGATTGAAGACACTGATATTTGTTAGATTTATTTAATCTTTTATCGTATTCTCTGTGGAAGAATAATTACTATTTGTCTTACAATGGTATCAGATCTTACAGAATTAAAATTGATGCAGTAATATCAAAACGAATTAGAGTCGATACAGTGATATCAGAGCATACAGGTTCAAAGCTAATACAATGATATCTAAACGAATCAGAGTCGATACAATGGTATCTTCGCATCCCTCTAAGCAAGTCATATTTGAAGTGATTCAAAAAATAGAAGATGTCATCGATCAGCAATATTCAGGCTAAGATCGCTACGATCTTGGATCCAGAAGGTTCAAACTACTTGATTTGGAAATTAAAGACTTCACTCTTGTTGAAGGGCAAAGGTCTATGGTAATGGGTAGAACCAATAGAGGAGAAGCCAGTTGCTACTTTTAACAAAGAACTTCAAGAATGGAGTTTAAAAAATGACAATTTAATAGCAATTATTGCATCTTCAGTGCATGACAAATAATGCTCACTCTTACATCAATTTTGAACGCAAAAGATTTATGGAAAGAATTGCAAACCAAGAATGAGACTCGATCTCGTAATCAGATCATGTTCTTGGAAGACCAATTAACTTACCTACAATGGGACGACAAAGACCTAAATACATTCATGTGAAAGATAAAAGACTTGTTTATCTCCTTGCAGAATTCTGGTGCAAAAAATACAATTTCTTAGTTATTTTCTTCGAGCCCTACCCAGGTCATTCCACACAACTCGAACCTTATTGGCGAAAGATGCGACAATGACACTTAAAAAGCCAATAGACGGAGCTAAAGAGGAAGTAGAAGCTCATGAACGCTATGACGACAATGGTGATTTTGAAAATGCTCTATTTACTCAAAAGAATAAATCTTCTAAGAAGTCTAAGTTTAAGAGGGAGTCATCTAAAAAGAATGAGTCTAAGACAAATGAACAATAATCTGGTAAACAACAGAAGAATTCTAGTGATAAAAAGATCTACAACAGATGCAAAAGATCAGGACACACAAAAGAAAATTGTTAGTTAAATCCAAAGATTGAATGCATTCATTGTCATAAACGGGGTCATGCAATAGTAGACTGTTATCAAAATCTCAGAGACAAAAAGGGACAGAATTGAAGCAAACTTTCATATTCAAACTATGTTGAAGACAAAGCAGAATGCTCTAGAGTAGCAGAAGTCCGCAAAGCAGATGCCTATGTTACTAGCCAAAGAAGTTAAAGATGTTGAATAACAAACAGGACCTATTGATTACCGAAAGTGCATAGAAGAGCATAAACTCCTAGTCAAGAAAGCAAAAAAATATGCGGGAGAAGAGGATACTAAATGGTGGGATACATTTCATGAGGAGCAAATGTTGATATTAAGTAATATTGAGGACGACAAATGGGAACTCCCATTTGACTTTGTGTGGCCTATTCATCAAAGTAATATCGAAACAGAGCACGTAGAGATAATAGAACATCATGAATGTGTTAGAGAGGCTAGAGAGATGTATCTTGGAGCAAGGCGGTCAACAAGCAGGAGGGACAGACTAGCCCAGATGTGGAAGGGTGACCCGCAAGATATCCAAGAGGGTACTTTGGTAGCTACACTGGCAATAGATGATTATCTCGGTCACCTCTTTTGGAGTGGAAAAGTACTCACACTTCATTGAGATGATATCACATCCAAGATTAAAGACATAGTTGTGCATTGGATTAAAACAGATCACATTGATCCATTCAAAGGAGGTACAGCCTCGAGATGTTCCATACAGTGCATGGTAAAGGGAAGAAGCGAAAAACAAAGAATACTCCAAATTCTTCTTTATTGTCTTTAGAGGAAGTGGATATTTTAGTGTACGACTTCATGCTCACCACAATAGGTCATTTGAGAAAGTCCACTATTGAAATCCTAAAGCAAAAGGTTCCCACGACAAACGATGTGGGACCGTCCTCACGAACTAGAAGAAGTATGGGAAACTATGAAAATTACAGCTTGCATCGTGAGGAAGGCAATGTTTTAGTACATAGTGAAGAAGAGGATGCTTCTTCCACCACTTCAGGATCATCAACACCTATAACTACTGATAGTGATGGGATTGATAGTGACTAGCATTTTGACCTGTATGAGTCCAAAGAGTTTTGAATATCGCGTGTCTCACAAAATATAAGTAATTACTTCTTTTGTTTGTCACTTTTATAGAGTAAGAGTATGAGCATTATAAAAATGTTCTTCCTTTTCAAACTTGGTACTATTTGAAAGGATATGTTCTTCCAAGTGGTCTTGAGAACCCCCAAAAATGGTATAATTGTTATTCTTGTCAAGAACAAAAAAAAGTCTCTCTTTTAATGTAATTTAAAAAACACTTTGCGCATGCGTATTGCTTTTTTGTTGACACCCATAAAAAGAGGTCATTTTTTGAAGTATCTTAGGGAATATCTCAAATGTTTTCCCTTAGTTGGAAAAATTACCATTCAATAGGAAATTGTGTTAGTATTTTTCTAGAGACTGCATGGTTTTGTAAGCTCTGTTTTAAATTAATGATGAATGTTTTGCAAAGACAGATTGGTAGTACTTTGTCACAATTCGAGTCCAAACCATGTTGAAGCATTCAGATGGTTAATCTACACTATTATCATTGTTAAATTTGTTATATTATGAGAGATAGAATGAGATAAGATGTGTGATTCTTCGAGTCATTTCTTTGCACATTTATCTTTGAATGCATATATACATGGTGGACTAAAATTTTGAAAATAGATTTTCCTCCTGATGATGTTTTGAAATCCAAAATTCTGGCCTTCCAATAAGATTGAAATGATAGTTTTGTCTTTTTGGCCTCCTCGGACAGTGATGAGCTGGAAGGGCAGGCCTCAACATTTATATATTTATATAATATAAGCCCTAAGGGCCAATTTTCTGTATTCATCTGATGCATATTCTATTATGCAAATGTATGTAATCTAGAATCTGATCATGGAGGAGCGCGAGAGTAAGCCCTCTGATCGGGTCAACACAAGTGTTTTCGCGCTCCTACGTGATTACGGAGGAGCACGAAAGCTGAACCTTTGACTTGGTCAGATCCCCTATTTTCACACTTCTACGTGATCATGGAGGAGCATGAGAACTAGAATTTTGACTAAGTCAGAACCCTTCTTTTCCTCCATGACATTTTTCTTGATGAGCAACACACAATTTCAATCACAATGTGCAATTTCAATTTCAATCATAATGAGCAATTTCCATTTCAATCATAATGAGCAATTTCAATTTCAATACTCAACTTTGAAACACACAACTACAAAGCTTTTTCTTCATTGAGCTTTTGTACATAATAGCCTTCCTCTCACTTGCTAGTAGAGTAGGCTTTTTTTATGCAAGAATATGAGCATCAAATTCTTTGGAAAATGGGCCAGTGGTCGTTCCCATTACTAGCCTAGACTCAAAGCCTGAGTTGGAGGACCTATACTCAGCATAGGTCAAGAGAGGAATCATTTCAATATGCTTTGTTCTAGCATGGAAGATAGGATTTGAAGCAATTTGCTGAGAAGCTTGATTGTCACAAAATATGTAAGGGATCTCCTCGGCCTCTAGCACATGTAGTTCCATCAAGAGTCTTCTTAGCCATAGGAGCTCTTTGGTTGTTGAAGTCAATGCCCTGTACTCGGCTTCACAAGAAGATAGTGAGATTGTATCTTGCTTTTTGGAAAGCCAAGATATCACTCCTCCACAAAGAAATGTTGCAAATGCACTAATGGACTTCCTATCCATCTTGTCTCCTGCAAAATCTGAATCCGAGTAGGCTCTCAAGTGCAAATTAGATCCTTCATAAAGTATGCCAAAAAATCTAGTACTAGAAACATATCTAAGTACTCTCTTGGCACTTTTCCAATGATGAACTAAAGGAGCTTGCATACTTTGACTCAACTTGCTTACACAAAAACTTAAGTCAGGTCTAGTGATAGTTAAATAGATTAGAGAGCCTATAAGCTTCCTAAAGAGAGTGATGTCCTCAAAGGATGCTTCATCACCTTCATTAGTTGCTTTCACAACGTGCTCCATAGGGGTGTCAATCCCCTTACAATCTTTCATACCAAATCTTTCAAGAATGGAAGTAGCATACTTAGATTGACTTATGAAAGTACAATTGCTACTTCTAGACACTTCTATCCCAAGTATAAACTTTAGGAAGCCTAGATGTAGCATCTTGAACTCACTAGATAAGTCAGCTTTTACTTTGCCTATGCCATCATCATCATTTCCTGTCATAATGATGTCATCAACATAAAGAACCAAAATGATGATCTTTCCTTCATTACATTTGAAATATAAAGAAGGTTCATAAGCACTTAGTACAAAGCCAAGGGAATAGAGAAAATCATGCAACCTAGAGTACCAAGCTCTAGGTGCTTGCTTCAAGCCATATAGGCTCTTCCTTAAGTAGCACACCTTTTGCTCCTCACCAACCTTGATGAAGCCCTCGGGTTGCATCATGTAGATTTCCTCTTCTAAGAAGCCATTGAAGAAGGCATTTGTCACATCCATTTGGTAGAGATCCCATTTGAACAAAGTAGCAATGCAAATGATTAATCTAATAGTTACAAGCTTAGCTATAGGTGCAAATGTTTCTTCATAATCCAATCCTTTTATTTGAAGAAATCCCTTAGCAACAAGCCTAGCTTTGTATTTACTAATAGATCCACCTTGATTGTACTTAATTCTATAAATCCACTTACATGCAAGTGGTTTCTTTCCTCTTGGAAGATTTACAAGATTCCAAGTATGATTCTCTTCTTATGCATCATACTCTACTTGCATTGCATCTCTCCAAACTTTAGATTTACATGCTTCCTCAAAAGATGATGGTTCTTCAATCAATGTAGCTAAAAAAGAGTAAGAGGTAGAAGATGTAGAGCCTTCCTTTTGCTTTCCCTTGTCCACATAGGTAAGCCTTGAGGGCTCGGCCTTGCTCCTTGATGATCTTCTTGGCCCCTTTTGACTCGGATCCAAATATTCATCCTCGGGTTTGTCATGATCCTCCTCGGGTTTGTCAAGATCCTCCTCGGATTTGTCAAGATCTTCAATGCACAATGGGTTAGATCCATTTGACAAGCTCTTAGCAAATTGTGACTCATCAAAAAGTACATCCTTGCTTATCTTTACTTTCTTGGATGTAGGATCATATATCCTATATCCCTTGCTATTTTCTCCATAGCCAACAAAGATTCCTTTGAAGGAGGTAGAATCTTCTTTCCTTCTAGTCTCCAAAGGAATGTGTACATAACAAGTACATCCAAAGATCTTAAACTCTTTTACATTGGGTTTCTTATCAAACAAGGCTTGATAAGGTGAGATCCCATCTATAGCACTACTAGGAAGTCTATTACAGAAATAATTAGCACATGTTATGGCTTCTCCCCAAAATGAGATGGGAAGTGATGCATCAAGCCTCAAGGACTTTGCACACTCACATATACTCCTATTTTTCCTCTCGGCCACCCCATTTTGTTGAGGGGTGTAGGAACAAGTGTATTGTAACTTAATACCATTGATCTCACAAAAGTCTTTCATTTTATTGGAGGTGTACTCTCCTCCATTATCACATCTTAGTGCTTTGATAGAAGTACTAAGTTGTTTCTCTACTAGAGATTTGAACTTAATGAAAGCTTCATAAACAAGACTTTTCTTTGATAGTAACTCAATCCATGTGAATCTAGTACAATCATCTATAAAAGTTACATACATCAAGGCACCTCCATTACTTGCATGTGAAAAACTATGTACATCAGATTGTATGAGATCCAAGGGAGAGAGAGATCTTGATGAAGATTTCTTGTAAGAAGATTTGTGTGACTTTGCTAGGCCACATGCCTCACACATTTTTCCACACTTCTTGAAAGTTCTTGGTAGGCCGAGAGCTAGTTCCTTGCTTGCCATTGACTCCATAGATTGAAGATTAGGATGGCCTAATCCCTTATGCCAAAGCTCCATTTGAGTTAGCTCCTCCCTAGCCAAGTTCACACTTTCTCCATTCTTGAAATGTACACCTAGTCCATTGTCCATTAATTGTCCTACACTAAGCAAGTTTCTTGAAATGGTAGGAACATACAAAACATTATCTAGATCTATCCTTTTAGATGTGCCTAAACAAAGAGGTATAGATCCTATGCCATCTATCTTGCATGCTTGATCACTAGCAGTGTATATTGACTTCTTAGAGTCATTACAAGATAGAAGAGTAGAAAAATAATGCTTGTTAAAGGACATGTGGGAACTAGCCCCACTATCTATCCACCATGTGTCTTGACTTGAAGTTGGTGTAGATGCAACCATTAAGGATGTGTTGAATCCATCCTCATATTCTTCCTCTTGAGAAATGTTCCCTTGATCTCCTTTGGCTTGTTGATTCTTCTTCAAGTAGCATTCTGAGGCAAAGTGTCCTTTCTTTCCACAAAAGAAACACTTTAGTTTTGCCTTGTTCTTCACTTTGCCTTTGGAGGTAGATCCTTCATTCTTCATCTCGGCCTCCTTGCCTTGATTTTTCTTGAATGGATTTTGCTTTTTCTTGCCTTTAGATGTAAAGTTAGCTTTCTCCTCTCCTCCATTAAGTGACATGCTATCCATTCTTGCCTTGAGGTGTAGAAGCCTACTCTCCTCGGCCACAAGAACATTGTGCAACTTTTCAATGGATGGAAGAGAGTCTTGAATGGCAAATTATTGGACTAAGTTGGTAAACTCATCACTTAGACCATTCAAAATGATTTGTACTAGTTCTTGATCTTGGATATTCTCTCCTATTGCACTTAACTCCTTGTTAAGAGATTTGATCCTAAGAACATACTCTTGTCCACTCTCTCCACTTCCTTTCATGCTTTGGAAAACTTGATTTCTTAGCATGAGGATTCTTGAAGTATTGTTGGATTCATAAATGCTCTTTAATTAATCCCAAGCCTCTTTGGGTGAGGTTCAAGAAGACACCTCTTTCAAGAGGTCATTGCATACATTTAACTTTATGCAATGTAGAGCTAATCTTGCTCTCTTCTTTTGTTCTTGGGGAGTTTGAGGCTCTTCCTCTACTCCTTGAACTATGTCATATAGATCATGGATCACTAGGAGTGATTCCATTCTCACTTTCCAAATGGAATAATTTGTGGAAGTGAGTCTCTCACTTGATTCCATCAAATATCCACCCATGGATGACATTTTAGAATGAATGCTCTTTTAAAAAATCACAAAGATTTTTGAATTTTAAAAGATCTATGAAAAGGCCTAAAGCTTTTTAGAATGCCTATAGGCTTGTCTCTATCAAACTAGCACACAAGCTTGAATGATACTCAAAGATCTTACCAAAAATTTCTAGCTTTCACTCTCACAAAAAAATTGCTTCACACTTTTCTTAGAGATTTCACTTCAACTAAGGATCTGAACAAATCAGCCTCTTAAGATCTGATCTTAGACTCTAAAAAGAAATGCTTCAATGATCCAAAACACTATTTGGTCATAGGCATTAGTTAGAATGAATCTAGATCAATACTATGCTTCAAAAAGCACCAAAAATGAACTAGTATTGTGATTTTGGGACCAACAAACACAAAGTAACTTGAATTGAAAGTTGCTATACGGTTTCACACGTGTGAAAAGTACATACACAGCCTCCAAGTCGTTTTTATCCAAATGATTACAAGCTATCACTCTAGAAGAACTCGCCCTCACTAGTATTGGCCAAAAAACAAATTTTGCCAATGATCTTTACAAGATTTATATTCAATGATCACTCTCTTACTTAGCTCTGATACCATGATAAATTTTACAATTTTTAGGACAATAATGATTGTACTTTACAATCATAGAGAGTTATTGGTTGCTTAATCAATGAATCTATCAAGTTCTACACATTAGATCTTGATCTAGATTCACTACACTTGGATTTAAGCAAGAGCAATGGATCAACACATCATTTTTTAGTGAGAGCGGCTTCATGCGTGTGGAGTACTGTCCACTGTACGGCCTGCACCTGAAACAACAAGTACAATGATACTAGATAGCAATCATGCATAAAGATCACAAGACAAATGACTAGAAATCTCACAAAAGTGTAGAGTGCAAAAGCCTCATCAATTTTCTTAGCAAAATGATGATCCTTTTATGGATCAAGTACATCCATGAGTCTGGTACAGTCCAGCAGGCCTTCACACGTGTGAAGAGTGCCACATCACTCAGATCTATCCATTTTATCCATCCTTGATCCTTATCCAATAGTTGACCTTCTAGAATATGACTAAAATCCAAAAAGCTAGTCTCCTAGAATATAGGAATATTCTCTACAAAATAGGATCTAAGGAAAATGGTCAACTCTTATCTTCTAGTACTCTATACACACGTGTGAACATCCACTTGCCATGTGGGAGCATTTACTCATGCACATGCAAGGAAAAGCTAATTTGTAGGTGACTAGTCAACTTGACTAAAAACTAGTCATTTCATGTTCACACTAACTAGAATGATACAAAATCAATTTGGATATATACAAACATGAAAAGTACATCCTTTCACATGTGGGAACAGGATCCACACGTGTGAAATCATATCATCAACATATTCTAATGTTTGATCAATATTTACATGAACCAATGTCAAGTGAGAAGTGACAATTTTCAACACCATCACAATGTAACATGAAAAATAAATCTCTTGAAAATTCAAGCTAGAATTGTGAAATTTTAACACTCCTCCCAATTTAGCTTGATGAGACTTTCTTAGATCAATAATTAATACATGCATAAAAATAACATAATTTTCAGGTTCTTGTTGTCTGGAGTGAGTATGATCACTCATCACAATAAGAATATGGTTTGCGCTCGTTCAGAGTCTCTTTCTAGCATTGAGGTGGTCATGACCATGGGCAAAGGATGGCATCATGGGGCTCCATTCTCTTACATGGGCAAATGAGCCCACAATAATCAACTCTTCTATCATGTGATATCAATTTTAAAATTCTCAAATTCTGTCTTTTTTAAGAAACTCTTCTCTACCTCATTCCTTCAAAGGGGTCAAAGAGCCTCGATAATATGCATGCCATGCTGCCATGTGGTTGCCAAATGCTTACTAGTTCTAATAAGGTTTTGCCAGGTGACCACTGTTGTTTTTATACTATTATCTATCATGTATTGATATAGTTCTTGGTTGAGGAACCATAATAGGTAACATCACTATGACAATGTCCATAGGTAAAGATTGTGATGGGCAGTCCTCAACAATAAGTTATGGGGTGTGGTCTCTCTCTCTCTCTCTCTCTCTCTCTCTCTCTCTCTCTCTCTCTCTCTCTCTCTCTCTCTCTCTCTCTCTCTCTCTCTCTCTCTCTCTCTCTCTCTCTCTCTCTCTCTCCACACAACCCCACCTAATTTGCTTGCACTCTTTATCTAACGACCAAAATTTACAATTCCAGAAGATAAATGCTACTTGTTATCTATTCACATTGTGACTCTTCCAAATTGAGAACATGTTCAAATAATTCGTAAATAGCCAACAATGAGATGTAGAAGAAATTTTATCTATGCCAAAGTTTGTTTGCAGTTGGCAACTACACATGAAACTGTCAAGAGGTTGATAATTACAAGAAGTTGATGTGTCGTGCCTACCTACTTCGTGTGATAATCCATGTATACCATAGAGGTAATGACAAATGTAAGGTCACCAAAGCGCCGTATGTGGTCAAATACTTCTTGTAACTATCAATCTCTCAACGTATATGTTATATTTAGTGTCATTTAAGGTTTTCTGTTTTTGAGACTAAATGCTTTCTTTGGACAAACCTTGGGTAGTCAAGGATCTCTTTGGCATTCTACTTCATATGTTTGAAGTGGATTAAATCATGTGGATAACTTCATTTGTCTAAAAATAATAATTTTTAGATTTGTGTGTGAGTTGTTTTTTGAAAATGCACTATAGAATGAAGTTTAAAGGAGAATATTGTTTGTGAAATTGACATGCAAGAGTTGTTTTTGAAAATGGACTATAGAATGAAGTTTAAAGCATATTATTGTTTATGAAATTGACATGCAACACATTATGAAATCTTGAAGTCCATAAAACTTTTCAAAATTTGTTTATATCTCATAAAACATCTATAACAAATTTGGGACACTGAATAAAACCTCTTAAAAAACAAAATCTATGGGCGATAAGAATATTTTCAGCCGGCCAAGACTTTTCTTAAAACCTATTCACCCAGTCCATTGCATTGCAATAAAAAAAAAATTAAGATTGTTTTAGCGCATGCAAAGGTCACTAAAAACACCATTCCCCAATGCATTAAGATCAGTCCAAAAATTAGTTGATATCAAGGTAAGGTGACCAAGACAACAAAAACAGAAAAACATAACATTCGTCCTTTCCACATGGCTGCGTATAAGAGCCATGCTCAAGTTCTAGATCCGTAATCTCATTTTTGCTTTTTCAATGAAGAAAAGGGAGGCACTACTGCCCTAAAAATCCGTGCAGCACCCCCCCCCCCCCCCCCCCCCCGCCCACCTTCCGGCATCCAGAAGGTGCATGTAAAAAAATTTACTTGTTTTACACACCTTTCGCGCAGAAAGTGCATGTAAAAAAAAAGTACGACAAAAAAATCATTAAAAAAAAGTAAAAACTAAAATAACAGCAAGGAAGGTCATCTCCTCGAGGCATTCCCCCAGGAAGGGCTTCCGCCTGAGGGAGGAGCCCTTCCTAGCGCTGAATGCCCTTGGAGGGCTAGCGGAAGGTGCATGTAAGCCTTCCTAGGTCGGAATGCGATTGGAGGACTCATCCCCCCCCCCCCCCCCCCTTCTCTAGAGGGTGAAAGCCCTTCCTTGCCCTCGGAGGGCGGAAGCCCTTCTTAGGGCAAAATGCCCTCAGAGGCAATCCCCCCACGCTGGCGCTTTAAGGCACTGGGCCACACATGTTAAACGTTTGGCCTTTGACCCAATCATTCGGCGCCACGTGGCCTAGGTGCTCGCCCCGGGCAAGGACTATCAAAAATCTCATGGCGTCTAATTTCCCCGAGCACAATCTAGGTGCTGGGCAGGCGGATGGGCAGCCCCCTGTGGGCAACGAGCAGGCAGGATGGTGCCGGGGGCAGCAGCTAGGTGTGTGATGGGCATCTCTCGGGATGGCAACGGGTAAATGAGATGGCGCCCGACAACTTTCGGGTCGGCGTCGGTAGGCAAGGTGGCGCGCTGGGCACCTCACGCCTGAGCACACACACATGGATGGTAGTTGGCAATTTGGCTATATATTCCCTGTTAGTTATCTTTGGGAAATGCTTATGAGATAATTTCTTGATTGCTTGCCCAGACACGTGGCATTCGGGCAGCCAATTTTTTTTTAAAAAAAACATGTGGATGAGGACGCTCAGGGGCCAAAGGCCCACCGTGCCCTTATATGCGAGCGAACCTCCCATCCCTTGGCTAAAGCCGTTCCATCGGGGGCCGAAGTCGTTTCTAGGGCGGCCCCCTCATCAATTCAAGTTCTGATGCTTCGAAGTGGAATTGAGAAAATGGAAATGAGTACCGTGCTTGTAAGTGTGTGGAATATATTGATGCTTGATGATCAATTCTGATTCTGACAGATTCGTTCACAGTGTATCTTGTTTTGTAGAGGCCTCAGACGTGTAGTGCTAGTGTATATTCCTTCAGAATAACCTTAATTGCGCTCTTTGGGCTCGTGAATTATCGTGTCTGGTTTTGTGGCTGCTTCATAGATCAAAGGTTCTGCAGTACAGGCTTGTCCACGTTTAATATTGTTCTTTGTTATGTATGTGTTGGGAACAGGACTGAAATAAAAAGACAGAAAAAACGAGTGAGTATTAAGTTAGCTTGTTAGCTGATGTAAATTGCAGCGTTTAAACCGGGTTTAATATTGTTTTTTGTAATGCATGTGTTGGGAACAGGACTGAACATAAAAGAGAGAAAAAACGAGCGAGTATTAAGTTAGCTTGTTTGCTGATGTAAATTGCAGAGCTGTTTATTAGGTGCATTTTAATCCAGCTCGGTTTTCTAGTTTTGTTTCCTGCAAGCAATCAAGAAGTAATGATTGTAATGAGAGAATTAGGTGATCAGTAACTGCAAACATTGGCATGCATCACCTCTGATAAATCAATTTCTTTCAGAAATTTATGCTATCATGTCCAACTTTGTTCGAAGTGACTCCCAAGATAATTGGCATCGTGCTGACACTCTTTTCACAAGCATGCCTGTCCACTCAGAGCTCAAGCCAAGAAAACCGAGCGGAGTGTTCACCAAATTGAAAACAAATTTGGGATTGAACAAAGAACTTAGCCCCATAAAGCTTATATTGAGCAAGTGGGCAACCCGAAGTCCAGTTTTGCCGAGGCTTCAGCAGTCGTTCAGGATGTATTCAAGATCCGAACGGCCTGTTTCTAGTTTGAAATACTCATGGAATAGAAGAAGGTACCGTAGAATAGAATCACAAATCCCTTACAATGGATTTCAGCGCAAAAAGCGTACCGTTTTGAGGCTGGGCAATAAACGCACACTATTTCGGAAGATACAAATCCGTTCTCGTGTCAAACGTTCACTACTCTTTCTAAAGAAAGTAAAAGATGCTTATATACAAATGCTTGCTTCTTCTTCAGCGCACGGATTTGCGACAGGATTGCTGCTCCCTCGCTTTTGGTACTTACCACCTGTTATAATGTAACTACAATATTTTACAAATGTTTGTGTCACAGTACATGCAAATTTTTATTGTTAGAAGAGCATAGCTTGAATCCTCGATGCAAAGGATGAACTCTTATGAATGTCAATTGATAAATTTGGCATTTTACCTATTGGTTTCAAACTTTGTAAGTATTTGATCTCTACTATCTGAACTGGTTTAGTTATAAATCTCAATATCATGGGTTTTATTACGGTGCATTATCTCGTTCATTGGGTATTGTAAGTTTTTTTTTATGGAATTGGCTTAAAAATATCTCACAAGAGATTTCACTTAATTGTAGATGACAATGATGAATGTACATACTAGTAAAACTAAAGACTAAAGAGAATTTTAAAGAAACTATATTGCATTATTTGGGAGGACAAAGTATGATAGAGTTTTGCAAAAAACTAATGTGGCCTATTCATAATATAGAACATTTTGTTAAAAGATGATATGCTACATTAATGTGAAATATCTATTATTTTTGTTCACTTGTTTTGGGATTTTTTTACTTACCTCTCTCTCTCTCTCTCTCTCTCTCTCTCTCTCTCTCTCTCTCTCTCTCTCTCTCTCTCTCTCTCATGAAAACACACACACATGCACGCATGTTAGGCTTCCACTTTGCAACTTTCAATACTTGTCTTTCACATTTTATTCATGGCATTTAATCATAGTTGTTGGTTAGAGGCCTAAAACTCATAATGATAGATTTGTATGGTGTTGTAGTGACTCATAGGGGGGTTGTGATTACCGTGGCGCAGTTAGGCTACTGAGGTGTCCTGAAGTGTAATAGTTTACTCCCAGTTGAGGAGGAGCCTTGTAGGATATACTAGTATATACCCATAGGCTTCCTCTTGGAGTATGCTTGATTGTGAGATTGTAGCTACATGCTGCTAGATTGATACCTCTCTCTCATGTTGAGAAATCGCTAGTGGTCCATAGCTCGATGGCTAGATCCGGTTGATTAGGTTTGTTTGGGTTGGGTTTGTCCACCATCCATTCCATTTGTTTCTCTTGTTTTAGCACCCTAGACCTTGATTCCTAGAGGAAGATTTGATAGTGGTATTAGGGCCTGGAAGGCTTGGAGTATTGCTGGTTTGAAATCTCACAAAAAAAAAGTCCGAGAATTGGAGGAGTTTTCAAGTGTTGGGGTTCTATCATTCTTGAGGAGGGAGCAAAAGCTAGAGGCTTGGATTTATTTAGATTTTCTAAATTTTCAGTTTTCCAAGAAAGCTTTTGTTGCAAAGTAAGTGTACTCATATTTGCAACAAGCTAGAAAATGAAAATTTTGGAATTGAGATTTCGTTTTTCCCAAGCTCTTTGGAAGAATTTTAGCATGGTCTTACATCAATGGCTTTTGCAAATTTTTTGTTTGAATGTAAGTCAAACGATTCGTCAAATAATTGGGAATATATAACATTTCTTGGGCACCAATTGATTGTTGAATTGGATTGCTTTTCAAGCTCTTATTTGTGCTTGCTTTCGAGTGCTTAAGATAATTTTTATTGGACCTTCCAAAATGAACTCTAGCACTACAAAAAAATGAGGTTTAAATGATAGTCTAAAATGATGGCTTTTCTAAAGGTTGTCATTTAAGCAGTCTTAAACGATAGCCATATACAATTGCAAGTTATAGATCATCATTTTTGTCAAAATTGAGGATATTAAACTAAAAGGACCATACGTTATGCATACTAACATGAGTGGCAACCTTAAAATAGTGATATGCTATGGTTAAAATGACGACCAAGAAAAACTATCATATGTTTCTAGTTTATATGAGAACTTTTTAGCAACCTTCCTTTATGCCAATAATTAATTTGTTTAATTTTATGGCATGGATTGTGGCTAGATATATACATTGATCTATGTATTGCATATTGTTATCTACATATAACATAATATGTCTATGTCATACCAATCTATCAATACATTGAATGATAATAATTAGTACATTGATAGGTATAATGGCCAAATAATTTATAAAGTAGGCACATTTACACAAACATAGATGGACTAATATACAATATGATAGACAAATGTGAGATCTAGGCTTAAATCCTCACTTTATGCTTGATTGACATAAATGACAAACCGTCATTTATGTTCATTTTTATTATAGCTTTTCGAAAGTCGTCACTTATGCCAATACGACAATATTTTGAAATGCGCGTCAATGCATGTACGAACATATCGATGAATCAAACAATTTTTAACACTTTGATAGGTGTAATAATGGGTCCTATTAATTAGGTAACTAGGTAAATCTTCATGAACAAATATGGATTAATATATAATACTATAGATGTACATGACATATAAGCTTAAATTCTAAGCTTTATTGACATAAATGACGACCTAGAAAAACCGTCGTTTATGTTGATTTATATGAAAAATGTTCAAAAGCCATCATTTATTACAAAATGACAATCTTTGAAGTTTTTTGGCTTAATTTGTGGATAAGTGGGTGGATAAAAGGCCATATATGGATACAATGGTATAACATCTTCAATTTGATATGAATGTGTTGTATATATATTTTTCAATGCATGTCAATGTCTACTAATGTATCCATGGTTCAAATTGTATTAAACACATGATTCATAGATATTATACCCAATGATAAGATAAGTAGGTAGTTGTAGACATAAATGGATGGATTAATGTATAATTTGAAGATCTGTGTGACATGTGGTGTTAGTCCCATGCAATTTATGCATAATTGGCATAAATGATGGCCTAAAAACTATTCTTTATGCCAAAATATTATTTTTTCTTATGCTTGATGTGCAACAAAAAAAGTAGATTATTATCTTAAACAATGATATATGCTAAGCATAGACTATCTAAAAATTAAAACAAATAAAGTTAAGTTTTACGAAAGTTAAAGACATACCATACAACATTTTCAATCCTAGCATTGCAAAAAGTTAGAAGAGCTTTTTTGTAGTGAAGCCGACTACCAATCTAATATTACAACTCTTTAAATAGGAGGAGTTGTGATTTCAAGAAATTCTTGCATCACACTATGGATCTCAATGAATTTGAATGGAGAATCATTGTTTAGGAATTCTTTCATCAGAAATCCATAGGGGATGTCTGCTATGCAAAGAGTGTAGGGTCTTTTCTTTTAAAATTTTGAAATTTTTCTACAATCTCCTTCTTTCACAGTATAAAAACACGGTTGATCATTGACACATTTTCGGAGGAAAGTCTCTGTTGAATCCTCCTCGACAATAGTCTCACCCCATGCCAATCTTTCTCTGTCTTTTTTTTCTGCCTTCGCTTTAGGAATATGTCGTTTAAATTGCTTTGGAAGGACTTTGTTCTTCTTGTCTTCAGCCGACTGAAAGAAGAGAGAATGCAACTATGCTTAGCATAAGATGTACAAAACAAGTAATTAGAAAATTTTGATTTTAAGAAAGGTACTAAGGATGAACATAATAAATAATAAGTAAATTAAATCTGTGCTAGGATTGAGATCAAGCTAGCAAAGAGAATATAATTACTATGCTTAGCATAAGATATGAATGTTTAAAATAAAAAATTAATATATTTCTATGCTAAGCATGAGTGAAGTGAATACCATATCTCTAAATAATATCAGAAAAGAAGTGAGAGCTTCATTTTTACTGCTCAAAGGATAAAGCCTTTAGCACTCCTCAAAATCATTACAGTTCACCTTTGTTATTAGGGCCTCTTGAACTTTCATGAATAGTTTATATCTATATTAAAAAACAAATTAATGGTAAGTATCACAAAAAAAATAACAAAACTTGCAATTACTATTAAAAAAATGCTATTTAACACGAGTCATTTCAAAATGCACACAAAAGTGTGAATTTCAAGCACTTATCCAAAAAATCATATCTTATAAACTATGATGAATTACATCAAATCCTTTCACATGTGTGTTCTTCATATATACATTTACAGATTAAAAAAATTAAGACCTTCATTTTGAGCAACTTATATGTAAGATATGATGTGTCAAACATGTGGGGGTACTGATGAAACTTCGATATTTTCATATATGGGACTACATTGTTGGGAATTTTGCATTCAATTTTTAGCTTGTCTACTCTTTTACGATTATAGAAACATGCCTATTAAAAAAATTGAATTTGGAGATTTATAGAGATAGATACGTGCATTCAAAGTTATCCTTTAAGTGTTGACAAAAATGAAAATATCATATATGAGTCTATAATAACATGATTTTAACAATATTTTTTAAGTTTGTCTACTTTAAAAAGTATTATATGACCATAGAAACATGTCTCTCAAATCTTTTTCAATTCGGAGTTATGTAGAGATAGCCTATGTGCATCTAAAATTAGCCATGTCAAAAGCTGAAAAGTACTGAAAATTATTGAAAGGTGCTAAAAAGTTTCAGCTACTTTGGAGGTGTTTTTTTTCACCCTTTCTTTGGTTGTCTACTTCCAAAAATCCTTTATGACCATAGAAACATGTCCTTAAAACAAAATTCAAATTTGGAGTCCTATAGAGATATATACGTGCACCAAAAGTTACCCATGTTTAGTGTTGAAAAGTTCTAAAAATTGAAATTTTTGAGGACAAATTGCCATCAATTGAGAATTTTTTTTTTTAAATCTTCCAATAACACAATGAAGAGTCAGGTCTAGTTCCACATACAATTGAAAGATTGAAGTTTCAATCATTTGAATGCATGTTATGTCTCGTCAAGTGACCAAGGGTTTTATGCACACTTTTGTGCGCACACGCACAAAAATGTGCTGAAAATAACTCTAGTGTTAGAAGTTTTAAAAAAAAATCTGACCTCTGAAATTCCTTGCCCATTTTAGCAAGGGCAACCTTTGAGAGGACATTGATTATGAGCTTGAAGAAATTTATTTCTTGCATGTTTTTTTCACTCAGAAATACCCATCTCTGTTGGTATGGGTTTTAATGTGTGAGAGGTGGCAACAACCTTGTTTTTTTTTTTTGAGTCTCCTTGAGCTGGCTGGCCCTTTATTTCAAATTTTTTCATTTTTCAAGAATTTTATCCACAAGCGCCCAAACCTATAAAATAATATTACAGCACAAATATATTAAAAGCTTTGAAATTTTTATTTATTAATATTGAAAAGTTTTAAACCAAACATTCTATGCTAAGCATAGCAAAGCAATTAACTGGCCACTACAAAATGCAAGTTGATAAAAGTTATCATATTTAGACAAAATCTATGTTGGATTCTTAGAATCAAATTGCAGGCATGTTTCTTGGGCACAAAATGCTTTCAGCTCCAACTGGTTAAAATCTCCAGCTTTGGAAACTCTGACAAATTCTTTGTGAAAAAATCTTATGTATGACCGTCATCTTCATCCGATAGTCTTGGTCAATGTTATAGTCCTAGGCAAGAAGCTTAGTTTCTTCCACTGTCATCCCAGTGAACGCAATGACACTAGCAGTACTACTCTGGAAACGTCTATTGGGCACGTGGTAGTGATATAGTATGTTTTGATTTTGGAGCAGGTCGGTTTGCTGGACTTGATATGCGAAACTGAATTTCGAAAACGACCCTCTTATATATATACTCTAATTTAGAAGATCTGAACTGTACACGTGTTTCAAAAATGTGCGGTCAAAATTGCCACACATGTGAGAAACGACGGCCAAATCATTGCATGACACGTGTATATTCCAGAGCTTGACATGTGTCATTGCACGTGCATGACAGCTATATAATTGTATGGACAAATCATCCAGTGACACGTGTGTGGTCCAAATCATGACATGTGTCCTCGCACGTGCATGCCAGCCGTATGATTGTACGGACCAGTGATGTCTTGACACGTGAGTGGTCCATATGATGACATGTGTCACCACACGTGCAGGGAATGGAAGTGTCATGTCGCACGTGTGACAATGATTACGACGTTCAATAGGTATAAAAGAAGGTTTTTGACTCATTTTTTGGTTTCGGATTTCTTGGTTCCCTAGCGCTCCTCAGATTTCTTGGTTCCCTAGCGCTCCTCGCGATCTGCATTACAAGTACTGGATCAAGAAATGTGCACTTAAGCTGGTTTGTTCCAATGTCATTGTTTGTCAGCTCTCTTTCAAACATGGAGGTGCATCGAACTCCCACATCGTTTGTTTGCAAAAATCTATCAGATGATTTTTTATTCAAATTCATGGACAAAGGTTGGGATATAAGATCCACTGTAGATATTGCTTGTAGAATCAAACATTCATCCATATCATTTAGATGCAGTATAGAAAAGCAAATGCTTAGTATGGTGTTTCATTATTAGAGATGGAAAGAACACAATGGTACTTGGGCCCCATTAGATCAAGATCTAGACAGCATTGGACACACTGATCGTATATGCATTGATATCATGGAAAATGGGGATTCACTTATTACTATTGAGGTTGAGCAGGACTGGACCTTATTCTACATTAGAATGGAACTGACACTTTTACAACAAGATATCCCCCAATATTTCAGCTTTATATTGGATGGAAAATTGGTATGTGAAATCTATGAATTTGTATATTAATTTGTATTCATTATCCTTTTTGTCAATATTCAGATCACTAACTGTAATTTGATGAATGTATGTTTGTGCAGATACGTAAAAGACATGAAGAGAAAATCAAATGCAAAGATTTGGGGTTCAGATAATAGATCAATCATGATACAAGATTTGTAAAAGCTCTCATTTTCTGAGAATGTACATGTGCGTCCTATATTTAACAATAAATGCTTTTACCCCATTGTTTCTTTCTATATGCCCATAATTATTCATAGGGTACATCAAAAATGTATATCTCTATGTAATCTATTATTTACAGCTCAAAGTAATATGGATTATCTCCGCCCTGCATTAGTGTCAGTTGTGGACTCATATATCTCATTCATTGTAAATGCTCGACATTTATACTGCAATCCAGAATAACCGAGTCAATTGACTTATCAGAAACCAAATTGAAAGTAACTTAGTTAGGCCATTCACTAGTCTATTTGCCTTTCGTATATCTGGAGCTCCGAATTGCATGATGTACCACTCTAAGAAGTCCTGTATATTGCAGATTGAGAACCATCCACAGCTATGTCCATCATCTTGCTGAGCTGACTTCAATCACAAAACGTATAATAGGTTAGTTGTGCACTCTGAAAAAAACAAATCATATTACCTATCAGATACTTAATGAGAAATACTTACTTCTGCATCAATAATCTCCAGGTGGCTATTTATAGTGGCCCCATCCGGCCTTGGCAAAAATGACAACATTCTGCTGTACATCACGTCCATTTCGGCATGGGTACAGCTCAAGGAATTCATCTTTAAACAGATGGGATTAATGATCCCATCTGAATCTTCCCTAAGGAAGATTATATGTATTCTCTAATGCTTATTGCAAACAAGAGGTAATTAGTTAAACTGAAGGACCTATTAAAAATATTACTTAAATATATTCTATGTAATCACTTACTTTTGGCAGTATGGAATAATAAAGACTTTGGTCTCCGAGGTTGTATGGAGAAGATACTTCGTCGTCTGAGTTGGAATATGAAGGCTGTGTGCAAAAAAGGACAGTACAACTCCAATGTCCTTAGTATCATAGCAGTTACATCTATTTACAACATACATCAAACCAACCTCCACAGCTGGATCTGATATATCTGTTGTCTTCTCCTTTAGGGCATCACAAAAGTCTTTATTAATGTGATTTACATAATTAATTGAACTTAGACAAAAAAGAAATTGACCTCCTAGCTTATCAATCTCTTTGGCAACATACTCATCAAAAACTATATATCTCTCAAAATCCAAAAATGGATCTTTTGGATCAATAGGAAATTTTACACAAAGATCCTTATAAAAATCACCTATTAAACTTATATCTAGATCCAATATTATTTTATCTACAGTAGAGGTCATATCCTCGTTATTGTGGGATGGAATGGAGGGAATGGAAGAGGAACTACTTGAATAGTTAGGGGTGGGAGGAGAAAAACACATTGTAGACCGGTGTGATAGTCCAACCGAAGGACGAGAGATATGAGGAGGGATGGCGATTCGCTGCGTACTACCCTTTGCTGGCAGGCCTGGTGGGCTTGGTCTGCCTTCTCCTTCTTCATTGAGAAACATGCCCTCTCTCTGTAGGTGGTGGCCTAGAGGTGAAGCCACTCTTAAAGACTTGATCTTATGTACTCCTCAACCTCATGACGAGATGCATGTCCTGAGGCATGAGGGTAACTCTCTTGGCGTGCATTGTGCAAAGCATAGAGTCCTTTAACTTGAAAGTCCTCATAGGTAGTATGGAGGGCTTCTAGGATTGTTATGTTCCAACGAACATCATGTGAGAGTGAACTTGTCACTAATCTCACAGACTTGTAGAACGGAGGACGGGGAATCAGAAGATTCGTTGTCCTCTATAGTCTCCTTTTATCCCTTAACCATGGTCTTCTAGGCCAACCTACTCTCCTACCAGTGCCCACTGCCCTTTGTACAGGAGGACGAGGAGGCGGGGCAAATGTGGTAAGACGTGATGTCTGCTTGGTACGGGCCATTTCAAGCTAAGGTAGCGTTATGACATGCCAATGAGAAAGAACAGTGCATATCGGATAGGGGAGGCGCGTGATGGCGATATGGGAGATGGGGTATCACTACGACGCGCGGAGGGAGAAGCTATATTGGTGTCTGATTCTCTGCACACGTGGTAGTGATATGCAGATAGTGAGGGGTGCAAGTGAACAAAGAACTCTGAGGAGCGCTAGGGAACAAAGAAATCCGAAACGAAAATATGAGCCCAAAATGTCCTTTTATACCTGCAGAATGTCCCATCATTATCACACATGTGATCTGACACCTCCAATCCCTGCACGTGTGGTGACTGGCTCCTACGATCGTACAGTTGGAATGCACATGCGAGGACACATGTCAAGATCCGAAGTGTACACGTGTCATGCAAATGATTTGGCTGTTGTTTGCACACATGTGGCAATTTTGACCACATGTTTTCAAAACACGTGTACGGTTTAGATGCTCTAAATTAGACTATATATATGAGTGTCATTTTCAAAATTCAGTTTTGCATATTGAGTCCAGGAAACCGACCTACTTCAAAATCAGTACATACAATATCGCTTCCATGTGCCCAACAGACGGTTCCATAGTCGCACTGCTCCCCTGGCGCGTAGTTTCAATATTCGGAATCATGTAAAGTGTATATCGCCATCATTCGTCCAGGATTACACCGTTTATGTCCCCTTGCTAATCGACGCCTCATATTGATATGGCCTCCTCTTCTACTAGTTCGATCTATGATAGAGCTCTTAGTTCTTTCCTTGTTGATGCTAGTGTTAGCGATAGACATGCCCATTTTTTGTCCTATTTTGATTTTCAGTTTGACATAGAGAGATTTGTTATTGAGCACAGGGAAGTTTTTCTCAAACTGTACAAGGATTTTTATGAGTGCTTGCAATAGGGTACCCTTCTGATGGACGGCCTGAGATTTGTGCATTTGACAGATTTGACTCATGCTCAGCCTAGTGCCAAGCAAAGGCATGATCGTAAGTTTACCAAACTTATCGATATATTTAAACGTGTCATACCCTGTGAGGAACACAATCGAGTATGTCGCTTCGTTCAAGAGGGTATGGCCTTTGTGTTTTTCTTATCTGCTCTTATTCTTGACATTAGAGGAGTTCTAAATCCAAAAAACACCCAAGATTTCTTCTATATTTTTTCTTAATTTTTTTTTACACATGGACCAATCAAAACACTCAAATTTGAAATCTACGTAAAGTAACTTTTTGAGTCCACATTTTGATTCCACACTAAAAATGGCATAACTTTTTAGTGGTAAGTCCAAATTTAGCAAAGTCTGGTGCATTGGAAAGCGCTCAACAAGGGCTTTCCAATAATATGCTACACGACATACTTCTAAGATATGATTAAAAAGCTATGGCAATTCAAAAGTATTAGTGTTATAATATTTTAATAATATAAAAGACATCTTGCACGTTAAAGGGTCTTTTTGGAGCTCAAAACTCCCCTAATGCGAGGCAGAATCTTCTAGGTCGTCCATGATTGGTTTGCCTACCCCTACTACTCATGTGGCTTCAGAGGTTTCCATTACTGATGAGGTTTTAGGAGATGTAGAGGAGGCCAAGCAAGCACAACAATATGATCCTGCCAAGGCTTGTTCTCTGTCTATCTCTCCCTTATCTACCGTGAGCGAGATTGATCAGGGCAGAACCCTGATGGACCTCCCTATGTACCATATGGACGATATTGCATTCTTTTCCATTAGCAGTTAAAATAGCAATGATCGACTTATACAGTGCTTTCTTATTTCGACGGCACCACGTGCTCAGTTCTAAAATTATCGGGCCATCTTTCTTTTATGAGCCCTTTGAGTGCTTTTAAGCAACTTTATCTTTGTACTTAAAAGAAACCTTTACAGGAATAAAGCCAAAAAATTGACAAGTTTCGTGTCATTGGATGTAGGGGCCTATGTACATGTTGACAAAATTTCCAAAATTCACACATGTGAGGAAGATCCACAAGTATGATAGGTCTAATTAAGCTTTGTGATTAGCACAATAACCTGATTCTAGATTGATTGACAAGATCTAGTCCAGAAGATATGGCTTAACCACAATCTAGCATGCTAAGCTTCAGGGAATGATAGTAATGAATCATAAATGAGCAAAAGTACAAGATATCAGTGTATTAGCATTAGCCTCAACACGAGTTAGAGAGAGAAAGATAGAGAGATAACAAGCAAAATTTGTGTGGATTCAAAATGGCATGAGATAGCTACAAAGCTTTGGTTCTTCATCAAAAAATATGAGGAGAACTACACATATTTATGGATTTTGAGGTAGCTCGAGGTAGAACCACATTCATCCATCATTAAATGACATCTAAAGTGACAACTAGAGTCTATGTGACATTTGTCACTTCTCATGCATAAATCTCTACCAACTTTTTCCAAGTGTCCTAGTTCTAACTAGAAATGTACAAATCATCATGCATATGTCCATTACACTTTGTGCATGCCTTGCATGTCACTATGGATCACCTACAATTAATGCATGTGAATTGCCACGAGTTTCTACTAGCATAATTTTGCTAATTCTATGTCTACAATCTATATGCAAGTTGTACTCATCATTCTAGATATGACATATCCATGTAGCTCGAGTTCTATCTAGGCCAAACTTGGCATTTTGCATTTATGGACAACATACTTGCATGATGATGGTACAATATTTGTAGCAAGCCTAAAGTCAAGATGAATTATTTTTCCATTTCAACATTCCTCCTAAAAACAATCTATATTGACTTGAACATGGATCTTGGTATTACTCCAAGATTGGCTCTATGCTTGATGAAGGAACTTTTGCTCAAATGTTTGGTGAGCATATCAGCAATACAAGATGATGTGTCGATGTGCTCCAAGTGGATTTCCCCTCCAATGAGCTTCTCTCTCACGAAGTGATGTGCAACTTTGATATGCTTGCTCCTTGCATGGAATATTGGGTTGTTGGCAAGGGCTTGGACTGAAATATTCTCACACATGATCATAGGTAGATCCTCTTCCATAATTATCTTTAGCTCCACTCGTAACCTCTTGATTTAAAGCACTTCGTTTGTTGTTCTAGTGAGTGTCTTGTGTAACTCAGCTTCACATGATGAGAGTGATACAATATCTTGATTTTTGGAAAGCCAAGATATCAAGTTTCCTCCAAGATATATGACATAAACACTTGTAATTTTTGATCTGCTCTATCACTTGCAAAATCCGAGTCAGAATAACCAACAATAGAAAGATCTTCATTTTTATACAATAAACCATAATCAAAAGTTGAAGATATATATCTAAGCACTCTCTTGGCCATTTTCCAATGATAAATAGTAGGATTTTGCATAGTCTGGCTCAACTTATGAACACTAAAGCTTATGTCAGGTCTAGTTATTGTGAGCCAAATTAAGGAGCCTATAAGACTCCTAAAAAGTGTGATGTCCACAAAGGATCTTTCATTACCTTTGTTAGGGTCTTTTACATTTTGCTCCATGGGAGTTTCTATACTCTTACAATCTAACATATTAAACTTTTTTTACATTGAAAGAGCATACTTGGATTGACATACAAAAGCTTTATCTTTAAGAAAGTTAATCTCTAATCCTAGTATGTAGTGAATTTTTCCAAGATCTTGCATCTTGAACTCTTTTCCAAGTGCAATCTTGGTTTCCTCAACTAACTTGATACAACTTCCTATCAGAATGATATCATCAACATAAATAAGAAGGATGACAATATCTTTATAAAAAAAATGACATATAAGGAAGGGTCATAGTTACTAAGATTAAATCCTAGTGACTCAAGAAAGGTGTTAAGTCGAGAATACCATGACCTTGGAGCTTGCTTTAGTCCATATAGACTTTTGAAGAGCAAGCAAACTATGTCTTTGTCATGGATGAACCCAATAGGCTGATCCATATAAATCTCTTCTTCTAGATATCCATTTAAAAATGCATTAGAGACATCTAATTGAAGAGCTTGCTAGCTGAAAAAACAAGCAATAGAAATTATGATTCTAATTGATACCATCTTTGCAACTGGAGTGAAAGTCTCCTCATAATCAAGTCCATAAACTTGAGCACTTTAGCACAAAGTCTAGCCTTGTGCTTGTTGATTGTGCCATCTTGATTATACTTGACTCGAAAAATCCACTTGCAACCAATGGCGTGCTTGTTGGATGGAAGATCCACAAGCTCCCATGTCTTGTTGGCCATCAAAGCATCATATTCCTCCTTCATGGGCAAGGTACCATTCCTTGAGTTGAGTGCATCATATACATACTTTGGCTCCTCATGTGAGATAAAATAAGCACAATTAGTGGAGTTGATTTCCACTTGCTTGCCTCTATCTTCATAAGTAAGCCTCCTAGGCTCGGATCTAAAACTTTGAGATCTCCTTGGTGAAAAGATTCGAGGTGACTCCTCCTCAATTCTTGGCCCCATCTCTCCATGATAGTCTTCAAGGGTGATGATTGGAGTATCTTTGTGAGAATATTTGAACTAGGACTCCTCAAGGATGTATATTTGATCCTCATGGAATATAACATCCCTACTCTCAATTGTAATTGAGGTAGAGGGAACGTAGATTCTGTAAGCTTGCTTGTTTGATGCATATCCAACCATGATCCCTTTAACAAAGTTAGGATCATCTCTTTTTCTTGTTTCCAAGGGCACATGAACAAGGCAAGCACAACCAAAAACTCTAGGGTGATCTACCTTAGGTTTCTTCTTAAACAAGACTTCAAAAGGTGATTTTCCAGCAAGTGCATTGTGAGGTAATCTATTGCACAAATAATTTGCACAATTTATAGCTTCACCCCAATATTTAATAGGCAAAGAAGCTTCAACTCGAATTGCTTTAGCACATTCACATAAAGATCTGTTTTTCCTTTTAGCAACTCCATTTTGAGATGGAGAATAAGCACAAGAAAACTCTCTCTTTATTCCTTCAGCTTCACAATATTCATGAAACTTGTTGGAGATGTATTCACCTCCTCCATCACATCTTAAAGCTTTAACTTTGAAAGAAAACTATTTCTCAACATAAGCTTTGAAGATTAGAAAGTGATCAAATACCAAAGCTTTTAAAGAAAGTAGATACAACCAAGTATATCTAGTAAAGTCATCAATAAAGGTGACAAAACATGTTGCACCACCAATACTTTTAGAAGAGAAAAAGTGTACATCCAAGTGTATAAGTGTGAAAATTGTCAACATTTCCTAGCTAGTTTGAGGCCTAAATTGGCTAAAATTGTAAATAGTTTTGGTTCTGGAGTTTCACACGTGTGAACCAGGCCACAATGTTTTTATTTACTGTATTTTTTCAGTATGATGAAGTGTCAAACTTCATACCCTTCAAAATGAGACCATTTTGATGTATTTTGGTCATATAAGCCATTTTTAGCTATTTTTCCTATATAGGGAATATCTAGGGTCAAGTACCTTCTAGAGAGAGGAGAGAGAGTCATCTTCCTCATCCATAAATAGTAGGAAAGTCGTGGAGAACAGGTTGGAGAAACCTTTTGTATGCTTCATTGAGATCAATAGATCATTGTCATTGTTTCTTCCTCCATTGAGAGCATTGTTGTGTGTATTGTCTTCAAGCTATTGTGTATGATCTTAGGTGCTTTCCAAAAGTGGTAGGCTGATGTATTATGGACTTTATAATGCTATTTTGGGCCGCACTTGATGTTTATGGAAGTTTCCATTTGTGATAAATGCTTTTTGATCAAGTTCTTTGCATTCTAGGTAGCATAGAATGTGTTGCCAATTCCTAGCTTATGTAGTTTGGAGTGCAAGCATTCAAGCCAATGATCTTGGAGTTTAGATCCACTTAGGATCTGTATTTTTCACATGGTATCAGAGCTGGTTGGCTTCTATTTACAGTAAGTATTCCATTTTTGGTGATATTTGGATGTTTGATCAAGTTCTAGCATGATTTTGCATTGCTTTGTTGATCAAATCTTACTAACCTTTGTTTTGTGAGTTGAACTTGTGGATCAAAAGCATATTTCAGGTCTATTGAAGATCAGAGGCTGAAAAGAAACTATTTTGGATCAGATCATAACACCTAATCATTTGTGATTGTGAGGCTTGTGCATATTCAATACTAACAATGTTCTTTTCAATCCTATTGTTGACAATCTCCATTCTTGGATGAACACTCTCCTTAAGTGGATGAAACTTCTCCTTAAGTGAATGACAAATGCTCTTTTGAGTGAGTTGTAATTCTCCTAAAGGCTGAGCAAAGCTCCCATTTGGATGAAAGATCCCCTTTTTTGGGTGAACATATTGTAAGCTCCATTGTGAAGAGCATATTGTAAAGATTGTCATCAATTTTGGCATAAATTTTGGTGTACTTTGTTGAGCATGTAAGTAACTCTCCTTATGTAATTTGATTGGAGCATTTGCTGGAAGGTGTTAACCATTATGCAAGTGTGTTTTCAGGTTCTTAACAGGTTGAGGAACATTCTCATGTGAAGTGATCTTAGATCTACATCTAAACACCAAGATTTGACAAGATAGTGAAGCTAGTCTTGTGATTCACTAAGTGTGCTCATTCATTCACCTCTAAATCTTGTATTTATCACTTGCTGGAGTTTATAAACTTTTAGAAGTGTGGTTTACATGTGGTTTTACAGGTTGAATCAATATCTTAGTGTGTTGATCATATGTTGATCAAGTTTGTTCATTACTAGGTAATCTTGGCATCCTAGTTTTGGGTATTTTCTAAGAATGCAAGTAACTCTTCACACCATAACTTGATTTGGTCACTTGCTGGAAAGTTTGAGAGCTTAAGCAAGAGTGTGTTCAGGTTGGTTTGATTTTGTAATCCATTCTTAGTGTGTGCAAAGTGTTGCATGTGTTTCAATCTTCCTTTCTATGCTTGGAAACCATCTAGGTTCAAGATAGAAGTGTTTTAGGGTCCTAAATCTTCATAGATCTCTTTATCTATCATTTGTTGAGAGAAAAGTGAGTGCTAAGTGCTTTAGGACAAAACCTAAAAGTTGAAGAAACATTAGAATCATGGCTTCCAATGGTGGGATCATGCTAGAGTCTAGTGAAAGGTTGAGTTCATCAAACTACTCTACTTGGAAAGTGAGGATGGAGTCCTTACTTGAGTTGAATGAACTCATGGACATAGTTGCAGAAATTGAAGAGAGACCTCTCACACTTCAAGAGCAACAAAGGTTTGATAAGAAGGCCAAAAGGGCTCTTCATATCATTAAAATGAATGTTACAAATGAACTTCTCAAGGAAGTTGGAAAGTGTCAAAGTGCAAGTGAGGCATGGAATGCCTTAAAGAAGCTCTTTGAATCAAAGTCCACATCTAGGGTATTGACCCTAAGGAGACAAATATTTTCTAGTAGGCAAAGAGAGGGTGAAAGTGCTCATGCATTTATCTTGAGAGTTAAGTCCCTAAGTGATGATTTAGCATGCATTGATGAGAACATAAAAGATGGTGAAATAGTCCAAGTTATGTTGAATGGTTTGCTGAATGAACATGCTAACCTTGTGCAAAGTTTTGCCATTCAAAGAGTCTTGCCAAGTGTGGTTGACTTGCAAGAAATCTTATTGGCTGAAGAACATAGGTTGCAATCAAAGCTTGATGGTGCATCCTTGCAAGGTGGAGGTGAAGAGGCTTTCTTCACAAAAGGCAAATTCAAGGGCAAAGGTAAAGGCAAAGGGAAATGGTCCAAAGGTGGTAACTTTGATCATGATGATCACTCTTCCTCTTCCTCTTCTACTAAGAACAATAAGTCAAAGTTCAAGTGCTTTTATTGTGGGATAAAAGGTCATTTTGCAAATGAATGTCATAAGAAGAAAAGAGAGCAAGGAGAGAGGCAAGGAAATCTTACAATAGATGAGGAAGAACATAACACATGTGAATCACTTGTTATGACTTCAAGTTTGTTAGCCAACATAGATGATAATGATCCTTGGTGGATTGATAGTGGAGCCTCATCTCACATGACAAGACATAAGGAATACTTTACATCCTTATTGACTTATGAGGGAGAAGGTAACATCATCTACACTGCAAATGATGGTCAATGTGACATCAAAGGCATAGGCACTATTTCTATTTCCCTTTCAACAAATAGGAAAGCAAATCTTGAAAATGTTTTGTACATTCCTTCAATCACTAAGAATTTGCTTAGTGTAAGTCAAATGATTGACAAAGGACTTGATGTGGAGTTCATTGGAGATGCATGTTTGATAAGTAAATGTGGATCCTTGATTGCTCAAGGTAGGAGGCATGGTAAACTTTTCAAGCTTGATGCATGTGTGATCTCTAATCATGAAGGATGTATGGCTAGGGAGCAATTGACAAACCAAGAAGTTTGGCACAAGAGGTTGGGCCATCCCAACTTCAAATCTTTGGAGGTAATGGCAAAGAAAGAGCTTGTTCTTGGTCTCCCTAAAAGTCTTGTTGCAAACAATAGTGTTTGTGAACATTGTGCCTTGTCCAAATCTCATAGACTTGCTTATTCTAGATCTACTTCTAGATCTAAAGAAGCTTTTCAACTTGTGCATTCTGATATTCATTCTTCTAGTACAACTAGCAATGGTGGGGCAAAGATGTATGCAACTTTCATTGATGACTTTAGTAGGTATACTTGGATCTATCTTCTTAAAAGTAAGGATGAAGTGTTTGCTGCATTTGTCAAGTTCAAGAATGAAATGGAAAACCAATTCAATACAAAGATCAAATGCTTAAGATCTGATAATGGAGGGGAATACACCTCAAATAGGTTCAAAGACTTTTGTATAGCACATGGGATTAAGAGGGAGATGTCTAGTCCTAGGACTCCACAACAGAATGGAGTGGCCGAGAGGAAGAATAGAACCCTTTGTCAATGTGCCAAGGCAATGAGACTACATGCTAATCTTGCTAAGTCTTTTTGGGGGGAAGCTTTAGCATGTGCTAACTATCTATGTAATAGATGGACAAGTGCTTCCTTGGATGGTAAAACTCCTCATGAGGTTCTTTATGGTAGAAGGCCGAGTGTCAAGCATTGTAGGATCTTTGGATGTACATGTTTTGTCAATATCACACTTGATGATAGAACTAAAGAAGATCCTTCATCAAAGAAGGGTGTGTTTGTTGGCTATAGTGAAGTAAGCAAGGCTTACAAAGTGTACATTCCTTCTACAAAGAAAGTTGTCATAAGTAGGGATGTCATCTTTCATGAAGAGAATGTTTCCAATGTTGTTGATGTTGATGTTGATGTGCCTACTAATCATCATGATGTGCAAGATGTCTTGGATGAAGATGGAGATGCCACTCCAAAGCAAACTTCAAGGAAGACTCAAAGGCAAAGGGCTAAGCCATCAAGGCTAACCTATGATGAAAAAGGAAAGCAAGTGGTGGACAACTCTAACTTTGCTTTTCTTACCTCTTTTGATGAACCAACTTGTGTAGGTGAAGCAATTCAAAAGAAGGAATGGATCCAAGCCATGGATCATGAGCATCAAGCACTCATCAAAAGCAACACATGGAGGTTGGTAAAGCTTCCAAAGGACAAGAAGGCAATTGGTTGTAAGTGGATCTTCAAGATCAAGACAAATAAAGATGGATCAATCAACAAGTACAAGGCAAGGTTGGTGGCAAAGGGGTATGCTCAAGAATATGGTATTGACTATGATGAGACCTTTGCACCCGTGGCAAAGATGGTAACTATTCGAATCCTAATCTCTCTTGCAACTCTTTATGTTTGGGATATGTGGCAAATGGATGTTACTAATGCCTTCTTGAATGGTGATCTTGAAGAAGATATTTACATGGAGCAACCCGAGGGCTATGTTTCACATGATGAGCCTAATCATGTGTGCTATCTCCAAAAGAGTTTGTATGGGCTAAAGCAAGCACCAAGGAGTTGGTATGCTAAGCTCAATTCCTTCTTACTTTCTCAAAACTTTGTTATGAGTGAGTATGATCATTCTCTCTACTTTAGATTGAATGAAAATGATATCACTTTACTTTTGATCTATGTTGATGACATTATCTTAAGTGGTGGTAACAATCTAGATATAGATGAAATCAAGATGGCACTCAAAAGAGAGTTTGAAATTCAAGATCTTGGTAAACTTCATTATATCTTAGGAATAGAGATTATTAGAACTTCTAAATCTACATTCATATGTCAAGAAAAGTATGTTAACTCTATTCTAAAAAGGTTTCATATGGAAGATTGTAAAGTTGTTTCTACTCCTATGGAATCAAATGTAAAGCTAACTACAAGAAGTAATGAAAGATCCTTCAAGGACATTACTCTCTATAGAAAGCTAATAGGATCTCTTATATGGTTAACCATCACAAGACCTGATCTAAGCTTTGTGGTTGGTAAACTAAGTCAATTTATGCAAGATCCTAGTGAGGCTCATTGGAAGCTAGGAAAGAGAATACTTAGATACATCTCGGGATCTAGAGATTTTGGCATCTTGTATGGAGGTACTACACCTAACCTTTGTGGATTTTCAGATTCAGATTTTGCAGGTGATCAAATGGATAGGAAGTCAACAAGTGCCTTTGCAATCTATCTTGGAGATGGAGTGGTCTCATGGCTATCAAAGAAGCAACCAACTATCTCTCTATCTTCCACCGAAGCCGAGTACAAGGCATTAACAACATGCACCAAGGAGATTCTTTGGATCAAGAGGATGTTATTGGATCTTCACTTGCTGGAACCAGAGAAGACTCCAATCATACTTTGTGATAACCTTTCAGCCCAAAGCTTGGCAAGCAATCCTGTTTTTCATGCAAGGAGCAAGCACATTGAGATTGCTCACCATTTTGTGAGAGATCAAGTCATTGCCAAAGAGGTGGAGCTTCAACATGTCTCTTCAAAGGAGTGTGTGGCTGATATCTTCACCAAACCATTGGGAAAGGACCTATATTTAATGCATAGATCTAATCTTGGAATGTGCTCAAAGACTATGTTGAAACTAGCATCCAATGTTGAAGAGGGAGTGTGAAAATTGTCAACATTTCCTAGCTAGTTTGAGGCCTAAATTGGCTAAAATTGTAAATAGTTTTGGTTCTGGAGTTTCACACGTGTGAACCAGGCCAGAATGTTTTTATTTACTGTATTTTTTCAGTATGATGAAGTGTCAAACTTCATACCCTTCAAAATGAGACCATTTTGATGTATTTTGGTCATATAAGCCATTTTTAGCTATTTTTCCTATATAGGGAATATCTAGGGTCAAGTACCTTCTAGAGAGAGGAGAGAGAGTCATCTTTCTCATCCATAAATAGTAGGGAAGTCGTGGAGAACAGGTTGGAGAAACCTTTTGTATGCTTCATTGAGATCAATAGATCATTGTCATTGTTTCTTCCTCCATTGAGAGCATTGTTGTGTGTATTGTCTTCAAGCTATTGTGTATGATCTTAGGTGCTTTCCAAAAGTGGTAGGCTGATGTATTATGGACTGTATAATGCTATTTTGGGCCGCACTTGATGTTTATGGAAGTTTCCATTTGTGATAGATGCTTTTTGATCAAGTTCTTTGCATTCTAGGTAGCATAGAATGTGTTGCCAATTCCTAGCTTATGTAGTTTGGAGTGCAAGCATTCAAGCCAATGATCTTGGAGTTTAGATCCACTTAGGATCTGTATTTTTCACATAAGCTCCAAAGGATGAGTAGTCTTTATAAAAGACTTCTGATATGGCTTTCTGTGTGATTTTGCAATAGCACAAGCCTCACAAGGCTTGAAATCTTTGGAAAGAGATTTTGGAAGACCAATAGCCTTCACTTTCTTGACCATAGAAGACATAGATTTAAAGTTAGGATGCCCCAACCTTCTATGCCACAACTCCTCCTTAGATAACAAAGCAACTTCACAAAGGTTTGCATTCTCATAAGAATTCAACTTAAAAATTCCACCACATCTAGATCCGTTAGCTAGAATCTCATCATTTTTCTTGATAAAGCAAGTATTGGAGTTGAACTTTACATCACAACCATTATCAAGCAACTTTCCCACACTAATTAAGTTCTTTGTAAATTTTGGAATGAAAAGAACATTAGAAAGTGCAAGAACTTTTAAAGAAGCAAGTTTCAATGGAATGTTGCCAATTCCTTCTATAGAACACTCATGATCATTAGCAGTGTAAATAGATCTCTTGAGTCCTTTGTAAGGTACAATTGAGTCAAATGAATCCTTTGAACAGCACATATGTGAAGAAGCTCCAATAACTATGTACCAAGCTCCATCTTTCTTGAAAGGTGATGAAGAAAAACTGGACACCATAAGTGATCCTTCTCCATCACTTGCAACAGAATCTTGTTCAATCTCTTTGGAGAGATTGGCTTGCTTGAGTTGGTTTTTCTACTTAAAGCAATTAGAGCATAGTGCCTCTTCTTGCCACAGAAGAAACACTTCACTTTCTTCTTCTTGGTCTTTGAAGTAGAAGGATGAGATGTATCATCCTCTTCACCATCTTTGTCTTGATCTTTGGCTTTATCTTTGTTGGATGCTTGAGAGAACTGGTTTTTACTTCTTCCTTTATGCTTGTCTTTGACAAAGAGGGCTTTGTCACTTCCACCATACTCGAGTTTGTTCATCTTGGAAAGTTTATAGCTTTGTCTAGATTCTTCAGAATTAAGAATTCCTTGGAGAGTTTCTAGATTAGGCAACTCCTCCTTAATGGCAAAAGACTGAACGAGATTATCATAGTCATCTTTCAAACCATTTAAAATGACTTGAACTAGCTCATCTTGGTTAATAGTAACACCAACACAGGAAAGCTCTCTATGTAAATCTTTAACTCTCAGAACATAGTTTGAAGCACTTTCTTCACTTCTTTGGAAACTTTGGAAAATCTGATTCCTGACAGTGAGTATTCTAGCATTTTTGAATGGTGACTTAGAGGAAGAAGTTTACATGGTCCAACCGTAGGGCTTCATGGCAAAAAGACAAGAACAGAATGTATGCAAAGCACTTTATGGCCTTAAGCAAGTGCCACATGCATGGTATGGAGGCATTTAATTACTTTCTTTCTCATGGGTTTGTAAGAACAAATTCAAATCCAAATCTTTATGTTCTTATAAATGAAGATAGCATTGCCTTGATTGTACTTTATGTTGATGATATCATTATCATGGGCAATGATGAGAACCTCACTCGTTCTATCAAAGCCAACTTATGCAAGCAGTTTGAGATGACAGATTTAGACCTTATGCACTACTGCTTGGGTGTCAAAGTATGGCAAATTGGCAGTGATGTCAGGTTATGCCAAAACAAGTATGTGCGCGAGGTGTTGGAGAGATTTCGCATGATAGAGTGCAGACCTTCCATCACCCCTTGTGAAGCTAGTAAGAAATTATCTTGTATTGATGAAAGTGCACGTGTTGACACTACTCTATTTCATCAGCTAGTTGGGAGTTTGATATACTTATGACTACACGTCCTGATATCTGCTATGTTGTAAGTTTGATTAGCCAATTCATGTCATCACCCACTATGGACCATTGGAAAGCTACGAAGAGGATTTTGAGGTATGTGAAAGGTACACCTAACCTTGGCCTAATCTACAAAAGACAAAGTGTTTTACCTAAGTTGTAGGGTTATGTTGACGCTGATTGGGCAGGAAATGTAAATGATAGAAAGTCAACAACAGGTTATGCCTTCAATTTTGGTAGCAGTTGTTTTTTGTGGTCCAGCAAGAAGCAAGATACCATTTCTCTTTCTTCTATAGAAGCCGAATATAAAGCGTTAAGTTCTGCTACCCAACAAGCTGTTTGGCTACATAAGTTGTTATGTGAGATTGGCATGAAGCAGGTAAATTCTACTGTTATTTTCTGTGACAGTCAAAGTGGAATACAATTTGGCTAAGAATAATGTCTTTCACGCAAGGAACAAATATATTGAGGTAAAACATCACTTTGTGCGTGAGAAGCTACAATCTGAAGATATAAGTATTATACACTGTTCTACGTTGTTACAAATTGCTGATATATTTACGAAAGCTTTAGGTAAAGAAAAGTTTGAGACTTTTAGATCCAAACTTGGCTTAGATCTGGTTATGTAAAAAGCCGTTACTTGTAATACTATCATGGAGGTATGTTCCATGAATAGAGTAAACTTTAAAATAAAGAGAGACGTTGATCATTGAGGGAGAGAGTTAAAATAGCAATGATCGACTTATGCAGTGCTTTCTTATTTCGACGGCACCACATGTGCTCAATTCTTACGAGCCCTTCGAGTGCTTTTAAGCAACTTTATTTTTGTACTTACTTATCAGATGAATATACAGTTTGTGAAGAGCAATTTTGTTGTCTTGTCTTATTGCACTTGACATTGTGTGGTGGTGATTGATCTGGTCTGGTCTTTAAACTATGTTCTTAACTTAAGCGACATCGGAGACGTAATGGATCTCAGAGAAGATGAGATATTATCTCTTATGTCAAGGATGATTTCTGAATTTAATGATTTTATTGACTTTGATGATGACGACCTCATAGATGGCATCAACTATGAGGACCAGGTGGAATGGGCAAGTGGCACAGATGCCCTTCAAAGGATGCTATCTGAGAGCAGGGCATATGAGGCTAATATGCCGAGTGAGGAGGAGTTTTTGGCTTTTCAAAAAAAGTATCCACCACCTCCCATATATACTATTCTAGTTGACCAGCAATCGACCATTATTGTTGGTCACAATTTAGAAGCTGCTAGTGTGATCCAAGTTGATGAGGAGGATTTGGTAAGTACACCTTCTCACAAAAATCATTTACTATTTAACGTGTAACTGATGATTGATCTGCTAGTTTGACTAACACTTGATTATGTGTTGTAGGAAATTGTTGAAGTTGATGCCTTTGCTAGCAGGCATGGAGGATTGAGAGAGAGACAAGGCGGGAGACAGAAGGATGTCTCATTGGCTCATTATTTGAAACATTTTGTAAAAATAACGAAATTTGTATTCTTTATGAAAGGTATTTTGTGAATGCGGAAACCTTAATCATGTCCATCAAGGCCCTATCTTACTTTGCCCAAGGGCATAAATATCCAAAAAATACATATAGAATCATTTTTGTCAAAAAGATGTTGCTCTTAAAGTGTTCATTTACGTGTCAGAAAATGTTCCTATGAGATCATCTGCTCTGACAACTCTATCAGGATATATAGATCTGAGCAAAAAGTGATCCACTCGATTTTTGGATCCGTATGATAGGAAAAAGTTCCTTCATGACAACACAGCAAAAATTGTCCTTAGAGACAATGAAAAAAAATGATTGTACTCTTTTCCATTTAATGTATGTGAACTTTGAGAATTTTTGATCACACATGTTTGATCTTTATTGAATGCCATCAATCTAATTTTGGCTTATAGATTTACATGCTTTTTTGAACCTTTTATATTCAATTGATCTTGTTGTGTATCGAACTTGAGCTCGTCATCTATAAAACCATTGGAATAGTTGAATGATGTAACTATTTTTTGAGGATGTTCCACCAGGTTGTGTATTTCGATGAAATGCTGCTCTTGCCTGCCAATGTGATATCTCCATTCCTTGTGAGGACCATATACTCAAACTGCCATTTTTTGCAAAAAATGATGCACGATGCCTTAGTATGTGCTGCAATATCAAAGATTTATGCATTGGTTAGAAAAATATGCATTGGTTAGAATCTATCAAGCAAGTTACACTAAAATTATAAAATTGTAAGACACTGTTGAAATGTATCTTACCATGTAGTGGGTGATGTGATATGAGCCCCAAGCCACCCAAACTTCATCTACAAACTTTATTGCTGTATTCATTAAGAGGAGTGCATTTGCATATGAAATTGTGTCTTTTCTAAGCACTTCAACCATATTATCAAGCTTTTTCCAAACTTCAACCTTCTTTACCCTTGTTGTTCCTTTATCTTCAAAGTCTTCTATTGCAAAAATAACATCTTTCCAAACTGAGTATTGTATCTTAGACGACTCTTTAGAATGATTTGATAAAAATTGACGAGCTTTGACTCCTCCTATGCTAGGTTTACTGGGTTCGTTTCCTGTTTTTCCCAAAAGCTTTTCATCTTTTTGTATTTTAACATGGCCTTTATGAAGGCCTGCTTTTGACAACACTTCCTCTAATCGAACGATTGCTTGTTTTGATGTTGACTCTGGCTTAGTATTCCATGCAAACAAGATATGAGGATATATTGATTTTTCTATGATCCTCACCTCTCCATGAAGTGTGCAAATATGCACATTTTGTAAAGGAATTGGTAGTATTGGTTTCTAGTTGGGATCTTCAATATCTCTTGAAACTCTTGTGTTTCTTGAAATGTCATTTGATGATTTCATACAATATAGACATGGATGTTTTGAATTTTCTCCTTCAATGAGATACATTGAACATACATTTCAATGACTTCCAGTCTCCAGCTAAATTCCATTCCACAAAAAATTCACCTCTTTCAGGAACACTAAGTACTTTGCCATTCATATGATCCTTTATGATATCTGGATAACTTGTTCTACTAAAAATCCAGGAAAGAACATTGTGATCCTCCTTGATAACCTATTCAACATATGGAATCACAGGGTTTTATATATTCAAAACAATTACCAAAAGAAATTGCACATGAATAATAGCCATTTTTACCTGAAAACATGCTAGCCACCATATCTTGTTTTCTGATTGCACACTGAAGTTGAGATCCCTTGAGTTTGTTGCATTGCTCAATGCTCCATTCATGAGAGTAATACTTACTCTTTCAAACTTTTGTCCTTTTATAACTTATGATTCATCTAGCTTGACCACCAGAATAAGTTTGCTCATACTAACACTTGTAATATTATAGAATTTCACTATAAATCTCAATAAATGATTCAAATCCACAAATAAGTTGTTGGTAGAGTCATATGACAAATTGCCAGACTTTGAATTGTAAATCTATTGATATGAAAAGGGATTCCAATGACGTTTTACATACCCTTATTCAATACATCTCTCTCCAACCTTATCTGAAAAGGGCGAGGAATGGGAAATTTTTCTTATATGCAATTGTCCAAAAGCCTCTTTAATAATCTTAAATATACTGGCATATGCCTCCCTGCTGATACCTGAGAAATCACATGCTCCCTGAATTAACGTTCTGTCGATTACCTTACCGACCTCATTCATCAAAGCCTCAGTAACCTTGGACTTGATTCGAGAATATTGATCATTGTCCAATAAAGACTTTGTGGACTTGATTGTCAATACCGAACTCAGTGATTTTCCGATCAGGTAATTGTCCTTCAGATGCTCATTTGCAACCAATGCTGATCTGCAAATGATTATGAAAATTAGGGAACCCAAATAGGACACATAATAAATGTCATGCTACTTCACAAAGCTAAAGTAAAACTGATCCAAATCAAATCCTTGAATGCTTGAATCTTTTTTCTCCGTTGGCCTCCATTTAGCAAAAACTCATCAATGTCCTTCAGAATTCTTTTTCGCTTGTTTCTTTTTAATTTCTTATCTAGTATGCGAGTTTCTTCTTTTAACTAGTCATTTGATATACGTAATGTCTGAACAACTTGTCGGAAATGATCATTACTTGCATTCAAATTTAACATAATATTATGTAAACATGCATTATTTTCTTTTGTTTGTAATAATACGGTCTCTTTTTCTCTATAATCAACAAGCAAACCATTTAACATACATTCTAAACTCTATATTTTTTGAACCGAGTTTGCAACACCATAAGTCGTCAATCTTTCACAATAACCCAGTAAATCGTTCTCTCTGTCACACAAAAACTTTATAAATTGTGTGATGGATTGGAATTGTGGAGCTTGCATCGAGCTCTGATCCAATGGATACAAACTTCTGTCAATCCACAAATCGTAATTCTTTCTTTGGTTGATTCTGTGAGCAATCATATCAAGTGGAGAAACTGTGGATTCTTTCAATAATCTTTTAGCTATCGGAGCATTCTCGGCAGGGAGAACAATGTGTAGATGAAACTAAGACATCTCCGCAAACATCAACGGACAGACCAAAAAGAAAATAGACACTATTCTTCATCCATGGCATACTTGAGATTCTATGTTTATTCTCTCGCTGACACAATCTCATTTTCAAATTTGAAAAAGTTAGTTAATGAGCGTCATAGGTTCTTGAAGTCGCAGTTGCATGCATCATAATCGTGTCATGCTAACTACACATTACTAGTAAGGTTAGGCTAAACTGGACCTGAAAGTCCATCGGAGTTTTAAAATCCGGCATTTTTTTTTCCTATGTGGCATTTCTTAGACGGCCCTTTTGATGTTTGTAACTCCTCTAATGACCATTCAATAGGTCCATTAAGTCATCCATCCGAGGCAATGGATAGCGGTTCTTAATTGTCATTTTATTAAGCTTTTTATAATCAACACAAAGATGAACACCATCGTCTTTCTTGCTGGTTAGCAAAATAGGAGCTCCCCAACGGGATTTACTAGGCCGAATATGGCCTTTACGTAACAACTCCTTAAGTTGACTAGCAACTTCATCTTCTTCCTTCGGGCTCTGCAGATGTGAAAGTACAGAGTGGATGTGCTGTCTGTAGGAGATTGTGGGTGGCTGCAATCGTTGTCCAATCGATTAGCACAACTGCATGGAGTGAGCGTAAAAAGGGTGCGACGTCAACCAGTGCTGAAGTGAACGTTGGTGATGATGCGAAAAGTGGGTCACTCTTATGAATGGCCTTAGGATAATGATTTACAAGGTGCCTTAGATTCTAGGGCACCTTCGGCATCTGTAGGATAGTGTCCCCTTTTCGCTTGTCACCATAACCTGTGTAAAAACACAGTGTTCGTGATTCTTTCGCCTTTTATTCGTCTGTGCAAATTTGCGTGTAATTATGCAGGCTGCGTGACAACGTTAGTAAATATGCAGCAAGAATGGAGGCAGATTAAAAAATGGGATTTAGGAGAGTAGAAGGAGTAAATCCAACACATAACAGCCCCCTCAAATCTCTAGCCCATGATGTCCCTGCATACTTTAAGGACTATACGATTGAGGGTGTCACAATCCAATTACCCCAAGCTCAATGTGAGCCAAATGGTAATTTGTCGTACGAAGGCCCTACGCGAACTATCACCCTTTTTCTGAGTGAGCCAAATGAAACCAACGAATATATATTCCACATCAGGGCTCATCTCAATCGCGAACAATGCAGGCGGCTTGAAAAGCTCTTGCAAAAATATAGACACATGAAAGACGTCTCACCCTAGGTAGTTGTGCATCATATTCTGCTTAAATCGGGTGCGAAGCCAACTGCTAGTCGTCCATACAGATGCAATCCAATCTATAAGGCTAAGATCAAAGAAGAATTACAACGATGCGAGATTTATCTATGAAATCAAACATACTGAGTGGGTCTCCCCAATTGTCATCGTTCTCAAGAAAAATGGAAAATTTGGAATCTGTGTCGACTTCAAGAAACTTAACGCTGTCACAGAACATGATCATTTTCCATTACCTTTCAGAAAAATCCATCTTAGAAAAGCTAGTAGGAGATGAGGCTTACTCCTTCTTAGATGGCTATAGCGGATAAATATGATCCAAGTTGCTGAAGAAGATCAACATAAAACCACTTTTGCCGTAGAATGGAGAACCTTTTGCTGGAAAGTCATGCCTTTCGGTCTTTGCGATGCCCCTAGCACCTTCCAACGTGTTATGCAAGTTGCCTTTTCTCAGCAGATGGCCGACACCCTAGAGGTCTACTTGGATCATCCGACTATGTTTTACTGAAGGTGAAATACCCTCTGTAATTTTCCTCATGAAGGTATTGGTGTAGGCCATTTCTCTTCTGAAATGACTACTAAGAAAATTCTCTTGGCCGGTTTTTGGTGGCCAACACTCTTCAAGGATACGCACAATTACACTAAGGCCTGTGATGTCTGCCAATGCACAAAACACTTTGAAAGGCCAACTACATGCCTTTATACCTTGTAACCACTGATCAAGCTTTCCAGAAATGGAGGATTGATTATGTCGAACCCATTAGTCCCGCTGCTCGACAGACACAATCTCGTGACTATACATCATAGTAGCTACGGACTATTGTATCAAATGGGCTGAAGCAAGAGCTGTTCGCAATGTTGACGCTCGTTCTACTACAAAATTTCTCTATGAACAGGTTATCGTTCATTTTGGATGTCCTCTAGAACTTATCAGTGATACAGGTACACATTTTTTTAATTCTGTCATAGCAGATCTTCTTTCCAAATTTTTTGTGGTACATCGAAAAAGTTCCCCATACTATCCAAGATGCAATGACCAAGTGGAATCCACCAATAAGATCGTATGTGGAATTCTCACCAAAACCGTCAAATCCAGCTGATTTGATTGGGAACTCAAAACTTCATGCTGCTTAATGGGCTTATCACACCACCTCGAAGAGAGATACATGCTTAACCCATATGGCCAAGAAGCCGTGATGCCTGTAGAATTCCATATTCCATCCCTTCAAGTAGCCTATAATCTTGAGCTAGATAATCAAAAAATCTTAGCAAATAGGTTATTTCATCTAGAACAACTGTGTGAAATACGACGGATCAGTATCCATGCTCAACAAGTCCACAAACGTTGACAAAAAGCATGACATGATCGATTCTTAAAACTTAAAGAGTTTCAGATTGGAGATAAGGTCCTGCTCTACCAAGCCAAAGCCTTTAAAAGAAAACTAAAAATTTTCGGCCAAGGTCCTTATGTCATTCAAAAAATATTTGCCTCTGGATATGTACAACTCCAAACCCTTCAAGGCAATATCCTACACACTGGTCAATGGGAGCAGACTGAGAAAATACAATGAGCCCTGTTTTTATCTTGATATGTATTAGATGTTTTCTTCTCTACTGTTCTTCTTTATCTTACTTTCCTGTCTGTCTGCCATTTCAGCAATTTTTTGATGTGTTTTCTTGTTCACACCATCAAGATACTATCAAATCAGGCATACAATCAGTCTTTTTCTGAGAAAACCACAATAGTCATTCTTTCAAAAGATTTGTTTCACACCATCTCAGATAGAATTCGCTTGACCCTTTTTTCCAGTGCACGATTCCGTTTTAGTCTCCACAAATTCTATCTCAGAGACATATCGTTCTTCGCTTGGAGAATTCGGCAATCCTTGATCTCATGGTTATTACGCTTGCAATATGCCCAGTTTAAGAATCTCTTGAAACAGATGGCCGCTGTCAATTCAGTCAAAGCAAGACGTAATTATGGCATTGCTTTCAAGCTTGCCCTCTACATATGAGAACTGGGTGATGATCATATCAACACACTCAGATTTAACTCTTACTAGAGCTATTATATGTTGCTGCAAGAAGATAATCGAAGAAGTCAAGACACTCCATCTACTTCCTCTTCTTAGGCTCTATATGTCAACAAAGGCTCTAAACGACAGAAGCAAAAAAAGGAGCAACTCAACATATGACCAATTAACGTGAGATCTTCAACTCCGACACTCCTTACAACACGAAGAAATTTGTTCATCTTGGTGACAATAGTACTCACACTATTGAAGGTGAAGGTATTGTAACATTGTGTTTCTAGCATGATCAATTTAAATTACTATCAAAGGTCTTATATGTTCCTAAACTCTCTACAAATTTGTTATCAGTGAGTAGAATTACAAATTTAGGTCATAAGGTAGACATTAGAGGAGTTCTAAATCCAAAAAAGACCCTTTGTAAGATTCTTTTTATATTTTTTCTCAAATTTTTCTTATACATGGACCAATCAAAACACTCAAATTTGAAATCTACGTAGCATAACTTTTTGAGTCCACATTTTGATTCCATACTAAAAATGGCATTAATTTTTAGTGGTAAGTCCGAATTTAGCAGAGTTTAGTGCATTGGAAAGAGCTTGACAAGGGCTTTTCAATGATTTGTAAGATGACATACTTTTGTGTTATAATTAAAAAGTTATGGCAAGTCAAAAGTATTAGTGCTATAATATTTTAATAATAAAAAAGGCATCTTGCACGAATTCTTAAAGGGTCTTTTTGGAACTCAAAACTCCTCTAATGATTTGAATCTGATCAATGCAAAATCATTGATAGGAAGATCCTTGCACTCAACAAGAGGCAAAGTTACTTATATAGATTGGCACACTGTTATTCTGAGTCTAGTCAAGCCTTGAAAACCCATGTTCTAGTCAATAAAGCATTACTATGGCATCATCGCTTTGGACACTTGAATCATGCATCTGTTATGAACATGTCCAGATAATCCGTGGTCCTTGATCTCGACTATCCTTCTGGTAAGGTCGATCTCCATGTCTGTCATAGCTACATCTCTAGAAAGTAGGCTAGGATTCCTTTTAGATCAAACCAAATGCATGCAGCAAAAGATCTGTTAGATATTGTTCATACAGATATATGTGGACCTATGCAAACTCCTTCATTACTAGATGCAAAGTATTTCATTACCTTTATTGATGAATTCTCCATAAGAACAGTTGTTTATTTTATTAAATAGAAATTAGAGGCTTTCATCAAATTCAAAGAGCATGCTGAGAATCAAACTGGTAAACGAATCAAACGAGATAATGGGGAGAGTACATCTCCAACGAATTCAAGTACTACTACCTTAACAACGACATTAAGCAACAATACATCACTTCCTATTCTCCTCAGTCAAATGGTCTTGCTGAGAGAAAGAATAGAACCTTAGTTGAATCGGCAAGTGCATGTTATCACATGCGACACTTCCAAAGTGCTTCTAGGCTAAAGCTATTTCAATGCAACCTATATTCAAAACAGATGCTCTACTAAAGGCCTCTTAGACAAAACATTATTCGAAGTTTTGATAGGTACCAAACCTTCTTTATCAAACTTATGAGTTTTTGGATGTATTGCTTGTGCAAATTCCTCATGATCTCAGGAAGAAGCTCGACTTCTAGAGTATCAAGTGTGTTTTCATCAATTGCACTACTTCAGATCAAGCCTACAATTTGTTCGATTCCATTGAGTCAAAGATATTCACTAGTCGAGATGTCATCTTCATCGAAGATCAGTTTCAAGACCTCAAAGGAAAGGGTAGTTCCCATGTAGCCGACCTGTCAGATTCTCCTGACGCTTTGAACTTTCCAGTTCCGCAGGCGACTATTCCCATTGAAGTTCCAAGCTCTTCTACTTTCTTGCAATATAGCAGTCAAACACCATGTGAGTCCTCCTATGTCCAATTTAGTCTAGTCCCTCATATGATTATTAATTACTTTACTGGCCAAGACTGGAATGACAAGGCATAACTGATAACCACATACACTGGAGTGACCGGCTATCCATGTCAAGAATAATTCTGAATCCCACCTACTAGACATGGATGTAACACTTCTCATCATATGTGAGCCTCAAAGGTTGTTGCCTTTTCCTTGATGTCCTCCTTGGCTTTTGATTTGAAGTAGGCCCTTCAACATCAACATCCAAATTATCATAAATCACATCATCAACATCAAGAATGTTAGATCCAATTTTCACACCACCACTTGAAGAAACGTTGGAAAGTTTCCTTCATAAAAAATGACACCTCTTCCAATGACCACTTTCCTTGTTGAAGGAATATAACTTTGTAAGCCTTGCTTACCTCACTATAGCCAACAAACACACATTTCTTTGAAGATGGATCCTCCTTGGCTCTATCATCAAGAGTGTTGATATTGAAAATGCATCCAAAAGGTTTGAAAAAGTTGACACTCGGCCTTCCACCAAACAAAACTTCAAAAGGAGTTTTTCAATCCAATACCATGCTCGGCAATCTATTACATAGAAAATCAGCACACAACAAAGCTTTTATGCAAGTACAATACTTTGGACCTTGAATGAGTGCATTTAATGCCTCACAAGAGTGATTGATTTATCAATCATAAAAACAATTCAAACCAGAGACTAGATTTTCAGATCTAGATCAACAAATTAGCATCTATCAATCAACTTGAGCAACCTTTAATCATTAATCAAACACAAAGTACAACACACACATATGTGGAATAGTACATAGTATGGCATGTATACTGAAAAAAAGGTACAAATGATTTTGATCTTGTTTGGATCCAAAAAATAACAAGTACATGGACTCGAGTCTTGCCAATGAGCTCTCAAAAATAATCTAAGTCCTCACTATGGGCGGATGGAATACATACCAAAAGCCTCTTCCTTTGCAAAGTTAGGTGAATTTCCAATATGTAATAAGGAAGTTAACTTGGGTTTCTTGCCCTAATTTGCCAACCTAGCCTCATTCCTAGACTCATCATGCCAAGTAGATGGCTATTGGTCAATCTCCACCACAAATCTAGAATTTAGGTCCCATAAATTAGAAATCACTACCCAATTGACTTGACCTACTCTTTAGACTTGATCTAGCCTACACTAGGGTAGGTTTTCCACATGGCTCCATGGCCTCACACATGTGGGACCCACTTACACACATTTTACATGATTTTGATCAAGCTAGATTTTCCAATTTCTCACACTCCTCCTCAAATTTAGCTTGACCTATTTATAACTCTCTTTGCTAGATGAATGAATGCTTTAGAAGTGTCTAAAAATCCAACTACAAACAAGGAAATTTTGAGAGTCCAATAGAGAATGATGTCCATGAAGGACCTTTCGCCACCTTCTAAAGAATCCCTTACAAAATGTTCCACAAATGTGTCTATATACATGTAGCACACTTAAAAACTATACATCATGCCAAGCCATGGATTCCTAGAGATTTTGTGCACTCGAAGATACATCAATTAAACCATTAAGTGCATACATAATGATTAAAGTTCTAGGATGTGATAATGGAGGAAAGTACATCTCCAACAAGATGAGAGACTTTCGTGAGATCAATGGCATTAAGAGAGAACTCACTTGTCCTTACACCCCCCAACAAAATGGGGTGGCCGAGAGGAAAAATAGGAGTCTTTGTGAATGTGCAAAGTCTTTAAGACTTGATGCATCTTTACCCATCACTTTTTGGGGGGATGCCATCACTTGTGCTAATTACTTATGTAATAGGATTCCTAGTAGTGCTATTGGTGGGATCTCACCATTTCAAGCTTTGTTTGGCAATAAGCCCAATGTAAAAGATTTTAAAGTGTTTGGATGTATATGTTACATCCACATTCCTTTGGAAACAAGAAGGAAAGAAGATGTAGCTTCCTTCAAAGGAATATTTGTAGGCTATAGTGAAAATAGCAAAGGACATAGGATATTTGATCCTATTTCAAAGAAAGTAAAAGTCAGCAAGGATGTCCTGTTTGATGAATCTCAAAGTTACAAGTTGTCTCCAAATTCATCTAATCTCTTAGGTTATTAAGATCTTGCAACACCTGAGGAGGAGCCTCTTGAAAATGATCTTTTGGAAGATCAAAATCAAGTGCCAAAGAAGCCGAGAAGATCCACAAGGAGCAAGGCCAAGCCTTCAAGGCTCACATACTTTGAGAAATGGAAGCAAAGGGAAAACACGTCTCCTTCTACCTCTTACTCTTTTCTTACCACAATGCTTGAAGAGCCATCATGTTATGAAGATGCAAGTAGATCACAAGTTTGGAGAGATGCAATGCAAGTAGAGTTTGATGCTTTGATAGATAATCAAACTTGGAATCTTGTACACCTTCCAAATGGGAAGAAGCCACTTGCATGTAAGTGGATCTATAGATTAAAGTACAATTAAGATGGATCTATAAGTAAGTACAAAGCTAGATTGATTGCTAAGGAGTTTCTTCAAACTAAATGCATAGATTATGAAGAAACATTTGCTCCTGTAGCAAAACTTGTACCCATTAGATTGATTATTTGTATTGGTACTTTATTCAAGTGGAATCTCTATCAAATGGATGTGACAAATGCCTTTTTGAATGGCTACTTGGAGGAGGAAATATACATGCTGCAATCCAAGGGCTTCATCAAGGATGGTGAGGAGGACAATGTTTTCCAATTAAGGAAGAGCCTATATGGCTTGAAGCAAGCACCTAGAGCTTGGTACTCTAGGTTGCATGATTTTCTCTACTCTCTTGGCTTTGTGATTAGCTCTCATGAGCATTCTTTGTACATCAAATGTAATGATGGAAAGATCATCATTTTAGTACTTTATGTTGATAGAAAGTGATGTTGAAGGCATAAGAAATGTTAAAGTTTCCTTGTCTAGTGAATTCAAGATGGTAGATCTAGGACTTCTAAAGTTCATACTTGGAATAGAAGCTACTAGAGGTAGTGATTTTTACTTTTATAAGTTAATCAAAGTATGCTACTTCCATTATTGAGAGGTTTGGCATGAAAGATTGTAAAGGGATTGACACCCCTATGGAGCAAGCTTGTATAGTTACTAATGATTGTGATGAAGCATCCTTTGAGGACATCACACTCTTTAGGAAGCCAATAGGCTCCTTAATCTATTTGACAATCACTGGACCATATTTGAGTTATAGTGTAAGCAAGTTAAGTCAATATATGCACGGTCCCTTGATGCATCATTGGAAAAGTACCAAGAGAGTGCTTAGATATGTCTCTTCAACTAGATTTTTTGGCATTCTCTATCAAGGATCTAACTTGTACTTGAGAGAATTTTTGGATTTAGATTTTGCAGGAGATAAAATGGATAGAAGATCCATAAGTGCATTTGTCACTTTTCTTTGTGGGAACAAAGCATATTGAGATAGCTCATCACTTTGTGAGGGAGAAGGTGCAATCCAAGGAGGTTCAACTTCATCATGTGCCGTCATCCGAGTGCATAGCTGATATCTTAACCAAACCTTTGGCTAAAGATTCATTTTTCAAGCTAAGAGATGCTCTTGGAGTTGTAGATATATGTACATTAGACTTGCCAAGTTAGAAGTGAGGAGGAGTGTTAAAATATCACTTCCAACTTGTTGTACCTTGTAGATCTCAAGTTATTTGAGGTTGATAGGATCTCACACGTGTGTCTGTTCCCACATGTGAAAGAATGCAAATAAGTCATTTTTATAAAGTTAGATTGGTTTTAGCTTGATCTACACTAGTGTGAAATCGACCTTTGGTAGAATCTTGAAAATGGTCAAATTGGTCAAACTTTTTGTAAATAGATTGGACTTCCATGTGAATGAGTTATTACTCACACATGTCAAGATACCATTCACACGTGTGGATAAGCTTCTAGAAGATAAGATATGAAGATTCCATTAGATCCTATTTTATAGAGAATATTCTTATAAATGTGGAAGACTAGCTTTTTGTTTTCTAGCCAAAGAGAATAGTCAACTTTGGGAAATGAGCACATATGGCTCCCATTGGTGGATCCGAATGACTAGGCACTCTTCACATGTGTGAAGGCCTACTGGATAGTACACAGCTCGTGGATGTACTTGGTCTATAAAGAGATCAACCAAATCAATAGCAAGTTGATGTGACACTGGCAAATTCTAGTTCTGTTGAGATTTCCACATTTGTCTTGAGTTTTGATGAATGAAAAGAAATTGTAAGTTAACGTACTTTACTCTTTATAAACAGGCTGTACAGGTACTGTCCTCGACACGTGTGAGGCCGCCCATCCATGTGTTTGATCATTTGATCCGTTGCTCTTGCTTAAGTCATAGTGTAAAGCATCTAGATCAAGATCTAACATCTAGAACTTGATAGATCTTTGGATTAAGCAATCAATAACTCTTAATGATTGATAATACAATCAATATTTGTCCTTTTTCTCTGAAAATTGACATGGTATCAGAGCGAAACGAAACAAAGCAAAACTAGACGAAAGAGAAGAATTCACGAAAAGATGAATTAGGCTCTGTAACGAAACGAAACAAAACTAGAAGAAACAAAAAGAAGTGAAACAAAACTTAAATGAGCTCTGAAATTGATTTATGCTTAAAGACAAGTTATTGCAAAGCAAAACAAAGCGAAACACGAAGCAAAAATATTCGCGAATAAAATCAGTCCGTGTGGAATTCAAATATGATTACTGGTCACTGCCGGGTATATCATTCCTACAATCCTCCAGAATGTAGACAGACACTGGTGATCTACGTTATAGATTATTATAGCATCCAACAAAATTAAACCAATGTGCAGAATTGAATAAACAAGTGAATCAGATACACGAATAATAGTAGACAAATATTCGTTTGAGATCATACAATCATTCAAAATAATATGCACATAACAGCTACAATATTATCAATTGATCTTCTAATTTCAAGCATTGTGCGATAGATCCACACAGTGCATTAGCGTTAGAGAATCACAATTCTCTCACAAATAGTGTCTCGCTTACTAGCGAACTTCTGGATCTGTTGATCCTCTTGCAAAATTGTCTTGCTCATAGGTGGACATATATTTTGTATATTTTTGTCTTATAGTATTATGCATCAAGCAAAAAGTATATAGTTCACGAACTTTTTTGTGTCGTGTCATGTAACTCCCAAATCAAAAAGATTAAACATCTACAACTAATCACAGATTACAAGAGTGACAGATTAGCCATGTTCTAGAGTACTTCTACTGATGTCATGATATTTGATCAAATACTTGTACCCCATAATACTTGGCTGATCTTCTTGGTCCTTTGTGGAGCATGAATGATTTTGTGTCGGAAAACAATTTCGTGTCGTGTGTCACGAAATTCTTCACGAACATTTTTGTTTTATGTGTCTTTTCTATCAAAAGCAGGGTGGAAAGCCAACAAGGCTTTGGCAATAAAAACATTTTGTTTCCTCAGCTCCCTCTTAAAGCATGATAGCTTGACAACTCCAAGACTACTCCACTATTTCTTGAATAGACCTTTGTCTAGGGCCTTTGTGAATGATGGAAAAATTGCACTCAGAAAATACAAATTCTAGCTAGAAACTCTGGTGACAAACTGATAAAAGTCTCGAACAATTCGCAAATAGTTTTGCAAAACTTGAATTATTTCTGTTCGAGAATAATTCATGTTGGATCAATCAAGCTCTGTAACACAACGAAATCAAACGAGACAAAATCTAGATGAAAACAAAACGAAGCGAAACTTAAACAAGCTCTGACATTGATTCATGCTGGAAGCATAGAGATCGCGAAACAAAACAAAACGAAGCAAAACTAGACGAAAAAGAAGAATTCACGAAAAGTTCAATCAGAATCTGTAACGAAATGAAACGAAACGAAATTCTCTCACAAAGATCCTCTTACAAAATTGTCTCGCTCACAGGCGGACATATATTTTCATCTTACAGTATTATGCATTAAGCAAAAAGTATATAGTTCGCGAACTTTTTCGTGTTGCGTCGTGTAACTTCCAGATCAGAAATATTAAAATCTAGAACTAATCACGGATTACAAGAGTGGCAGATTAGCCACATTCTAGAGTACTTCTGCTGATGTCATGATATATGATCAAATATTTGTACGCCATGGTACTTCGCTAATCTTCTTGGTCTTTTGTGGAGCACGAATGATTTTGTGTCGGGAAACAATTTCGTGTCGTGTGTCGCAAAATTGTTCGCGAACATTTTTGTTTTGTGTGTCTTTTCTGTCAAAGTCAGGGTGGAAAGCTAGCAAGGCTTTGGCAATAGAAACAATTTGTTTCTTCAATGAACTAGACTAATTATGGTTAATGAATTATAGTATGCACAGTAGCCTGATTTGGTTACTATGACTTTCTCATGAGATTAAATGTGATATTGAAAAACGATATGAATATCATTGGGGTAAATTTTGGCACCCAAGCTTTAGTAGTAATAATGGCAAGGAGACCAACAAGATCAGCACTTGAATCTGTGATTCTTCATAATCTGAAAGATGAAAATGGTAAGTGGAAAACAACAAAATATACAAAGGATTCATGGGTTTTGCTGCATCCATTATCAAAGGGCAATTTTTGACCAAAGAAAAGGGCAAAGAGGACATATAACTCATAATGGAAAGCAAAGATTATGAAGTTTAAGAAAACTCCTGGAGGTCACTCTAAATTTGATGTATTGGAACAACATGTGTATATGCATTTAGAATTAAAGTACAAGATGTCAATTCTCATGATCATAAAAAATATCATTGTAAGTATATCAGAATATATGCACTTTGTTGCTATCATTTGTGTTTTTTTTATTTAAGCTCTTAAGAAGTATTTCATTATTAGAAGCTTTTCTTCTTTCAGATTTATATCCATCAACCATAAGTGAATGGGATCCAGCACAGTCACTTGCAAGTATATTGGATGTCATTCACTCAGATATTGGAAAATTGCAGTACAAGGGAAGAAGTCCAAAGCAGTTTGCAGACAGTGGCATATTCTTTTATGATTCCAAATATATTTCAAAAATGGATGGTAGTTTTGGTAAGCTTGAAGTTATTCCACTGCTAAGTTTTGGAAGTGATGAATGACTTACTCCTAACGTGTAAGAATCTTTCAGATGCAAATTACCCCTAGATGTAAAAAATTCAATGAAAATAAGTATTGGATCAAGAATTGTTCACCTAAGCTGGTTCATGTCATTACACATATTTGTTGATTCCTTCTCAAGTGTAAGTGTGAGAAGGATGCCAACTTTATTTTTTTGCAAGGATTTATCAAATGATACCTTTTCAGATCTTATGGATGGATGGGATAGTAAGATGAACAAAGATATAGATTGCAGGATAAAAAAATCTTCTATGAATTTCTGTTATTATATTGAAAAACAATGCTTATCTAACCTACAGTTATCAAAGATTTAAAACAACTAGTGATACTTGGATATCAAGATTTACAAATGAATGGTCATACAAAGAGAAAAAAGATAAACATTATATTCATTGAGCAATTTCTACCTATCATAGAGGTGGAGGAGCACTAGAGCCTTGACTATATTAGAACAGAACTTGTATAACTAAAGAATGACCTACCCAACTATTTCATATTCATCGTCAATGGAAAACTTGTAAGTACTTCATGATTACGACATGTTTACCAAGTACTTAATATGAAAGTAAAATAGTTTACAATTGTAATGTAAACTGATACATTTGATTTCTTCTTACGGATACGAAAGAGACAAGAACTGACCACAAATTGCAAAGAGCTACCAACAACAATCAATATTGTAGAAGAGCAATAAAATTAGATGCAACTTCTGATAAAATCATTTATAAACTCTTTATTTCAATAATAAAAGACTGCCCTCTTTTGGGCATCAGTACATTTGTAAAAGTATGTATATTTTTGTCAATGCTTGTTTTCTAACTATCATTCCCTATGCATGAAGGATAGTTGTATCATCCCCAGCTAAGTTTTGTGTTTGTACATCATTATTGACTCTTGGAAGAGCTATTGGTACCCTGGATTTGGACCTTGCCCTTGCTAGGATACTCAAGATCATCTCCTGCCGGAATGTGTACACATCTGATTCTATGTGCTCACATTGCACATATTATTTTCATATGTTAGTTACTGACACAAGAAAATAAATTAGTATTTCCTTAACAAAATCAAAACTGCAAAAATTACCTTTGAAATATCAACATGCTCCTGCAAGTTGTACCACTCCAAGAAAAGTTTTGCATTATAAAGAGCATGAAAGCCACAACAGTAGAAGTTAGGAATGTGTATAGAAAATAATAGTAATGATATTGAAAATGCATACTTTGAAATATTGAAACATTACTTCTACGGTCACAATTTTACATTCTTTGGTTGTGGCATTGTCTGATGGAAAATATTTATAGATTGACGGCAACAAAACATCAATGTCTTTGTGCATGCTATTAAAAGAATTCATCTTTATACAAAAAACATTTATTATCTACAATTTTTCTGTGAAGAATTGCCAAAAATTGGCAAATCTAGCTTGATCAAAAACCATAAAGAATAGTGTAAATTGTGTACACAAGTGGGTCCCGCACATGTGAGGCCATGATGCCACATGGAAAACCCATCCTAATGTAGGTTAGGTCAATTCAAGAGAGTTGGTCATGTCTATTTGGTGGTCATCCCTACTTTATAGGACCTACACCTAAGTTTAAGGTGAAAATTTGACCAACTAGCTACCTACCAAGCATAACTCTAGGATCTAGGCTAGGGTTTCATTTTAGGGCAAGAAGGGTGAGTTAAATTCCTTATTACATGCTGGAAATCCACCTAACTTCAAGAAGGAAGTCGAATTTGCTATGTATTCCAAGCTCCCATAGTGAGAAGATAGAAAATTTTTGGAGCTCATTGGCAATCTCAAGCTAGTTCACTATGTACATTGAGTTTTTGTGATCCAAATGAAACCAAATCAATTTCTACTTGTTTCTCAGGTTGAAGGCCGTACTACAGCCTGTAGTACACACGTGTGGGCTCGGATTTCAATGTTGATCAATGCTTTTGATTGTGAATGCTTGTTGTTTGTCAAATTGCCAATCTAGATCAACTTTTTTGTGTCTAGTTTTTTGATAGATTGTTAAGCAAGCATCCAATCACTCTTGTGGATCTTTTGTAGATCCATTTATGGTCCTAAATTACAGTACTTTCACATGGTATCAGAGCCAAATACAAGAGCATAACCCATTGATCTAATGCAAATCCATTTTTAGCAAGTTTTGGTGCTAAAAGCTAGTTTTGAGAGGGCAAGCTAGAATCTTGATTTTGTTGAGGAGATTTGATCCCAAACTTGGTAGGGGTCCAAATCCGTACTGTCCACATGTGTGGGCACCTCTGAACCTGCATTTAATGCATGGTATTCATTTGATCCAAAAAAATTGAATTTGTGAGCTGTTGGTGTAATTTTTGGTGGAGATCCTAGGATAATCTACCAAGATCATTTGCCATTGATTAGATTTGAATTTGTTTTGTGGAATCTAATTAATCTAGGCTGAGTTCAAGTCCTATTAAGGTTAAAAACAGGTCTTGAAAGTACACCAAGAAGGAAGAAAGAGATTAAGTCATTTTTTTGTCCAAAAATAGCCAAAATTGGCAAGATTTGATTGTAAGTAGATTTCACATCATCTTATCTTCATTCGAACTTTGTGAGGGAGTGCTAGAACCGAGATTATAAGTCCATTTGTCGGATTAGAAATCTAATTTGAGTGAAAAACTACAAGAGAGAGACCTTAGTGAGTTTCTGGAGACAATCAAATCTATTTCTTGGCAAGATTTGTTTGAAAGTAGTTTTCACTTCATCTTATCTTCATTCCAGCTTTGTGAGGGAGTGATAGAACTGTGATTATAAGTCCATTTGTTGGATTAGAAATCAAATTTGAGTGAAACACTGCAAGTGTGAGACCTTTGTGAGTTTCAAGTCAATCAAATCTATTTCTTGTTTGTAGAAGTCACTAGTAAGATGGGATCTGCTGGAGCATACCTTCTAGAAACTAGTGAGAGGTTCAAATATTGGATGAGGTTGAGACTTCAACCCCTCAACATGTGAATCTCTCTCTCTCTCTCTCCATTTCTGAACCCTCCAGGACGGATACCAGTCACTTCTTGATCGACACTTCTGAAAAGGATGGTGATTTTTTGATGTAGATATACTAATCACTTCGGATCTCTGTAGTTTCTTTGACTATCAGGAGGATGAGGTCCTCTGTCTACTGTCCGGCACTATTTCTGAGTCTATTGATATAGTTGATTTTGAAACCAATGAGTTGGTGCTAGGTATTAATTATGATGATGATGAAGGACTACTTACTAGTGATGATTGTCTGAGCATGGCTTTATCAAATGTCCAGGAGCATGGACTAAGTGTTCTTGCTGAGGAGGAATTTGTAGCCTTCCAGGCTAAGCTAGATTTTCCTTGTCCATTTCAAATGGAATTTATAGATGACATTGGGTTGTATATTGGCAGGTCAATCAACTGATTCTAAGTTTATGAATAATAAAAGTTCTCGTATAAAGTCTTAAATTGCAGAGGGCTTTATGATGGACATACAAAAATTCCTAGATAAAACATTAATCCAAGGCAATGCTTGTAATTTTGTTGGGATAAGCAGGAAAGCTTATGATACAATTTTCAAACTTATCAGAGAAGCATTTAAGCAAGTTTGTATTAAGAAGGTTCCTCTTCCAAGGTCATATCATTTAAAACATGAGAGAAATAAACCAAACACAGGAATGCATAAAAAATTATAGGGCCACTACATTTCACGTTGAAGAGACATACCAGACCGAAGGAAGATCTATTTTATACAATGCATCAAACAATCTTTTTGTTGATTTAAATCAATTATTGAGATATATGATTAGTTTCTATGACATCACCATGAAAAAGGTAATTGATAAAATAATTATAGTACTTAAGTTAGATGAGTCAGAAAAAGTTGAAGGGCAAAAGATGGAGAGGGTTAGTATAACTGTCATGAATGGTGCCCTTACACAAGCAGTCAATCAAGGAGATTTTAATTTCAGTGTTCAGTCAGAGAACGATATCTGGTGGTTGCCAGCTTTCCAGGTATCCTTACTCATTCATAATAGAGTTTGTGATTATATATATAGAATTGATTATATTCTTTGACATTGTTTTCTTTAGTAGACTAACTATTTATGGTACATGTTTGTTAATAGGTTTTGAATGAGGATCATGATGTTCTATCATGGATATTTTTGTGGAACATCTTATCCTCGGATCATCAAAGCGCATCTACTGAATATCAGTTCCATGATATCTTCCTATAGTTACAATATATCATGAATTGTTTGCCTTTAAGCAATCAAATTATATTCTTGACAATTCTCGACTACTCTGGAAACAATTGACTCGGTTAGTGCCTCCAGTGTTGTCAGGTGACATTTGTGCGTCATCCAATTATGTTAGGTAAGTAAGGACCTTTTGTTGATAAATTCCCCAAAATAAGTCAACTTTCACATGATTATAGGGAATAAAATAAATCTACTTTTACACTATTATAGGGAATTTGATTTGCAATGTCCATCATCACCTAATAGATAATGCTATACCACCCCACCCAAGAAGTTGCGACAATATTTAAAATATAACTTTGATGCCAATCTAACAACAGATGCATGGTGGTGGGTGCAGGAACATCGCGGTTGCGTTGCAACATCATATGAACACGTTGGCCCCGCGTCCCCTATTTTGAAAGGTGAGTACCATGCTAGCTTCATCGTCTGCTTTTGGAAGTAGTTGTATGTTACGCACCACCCTGCAATTCTCTCTCGCTCGCGGCCCCCACTGCCACCCCGTCTTTCCATCTTTCTTTCTTCATTCTTTGCGTGTCCGCGTGCGCGTGCGCCTGCTAGATAAATTGACAAACATTTCTTTCAATGCTGCATTGAGCTATTAGTATAGTGTTGAATTCAGAGCATTGCAAGATAACGATTGCACTTCTCCTTCTTCCCTTCCCAAACTGATTTGCGTACTCAATCTAGGAGCGTGCTGTTCATTCCGGGGAGGGGAGAGGGGGGCAAAATCTCGAAAACAGTGCTCGGATTGGATTGGATGGGGAACTACATGGCATGCACATCCATACTTAATTCTGAAATCAGTGGTGCGAAGGTTGTGTATCCCAACGGGAAGGTGGAAGAATTTCATACGCCTGTGGTTGTGGCGGAGTTGATGCTGGAAAATCCTCAACACTTTGTATGGGAATCCAGTTCTGTAAGTGCCAAACAGCGCGCGCCAGCGCTGCCTGCAGATGCCAAACTGGAGGTCGGCCAGCTGTACTACCTTCTGCCCTCCTCTAGCATGACCTCTGCAGGCTTGATTTTGTCCTCAAAGCAAGATTCTACATCTCGACAAGATCAAGCCATTCGGAAATTGAAGGTCGGAGAAATCCTAGATCTCCGAGGCCCGTCCGAATCTCAGGGGCTGTCTGAGCCATTTGAGATTGAGCAGAAAGGCTTAGTCACGCAGGTGACGGTTTCAACCCAATATGTAGCTGAATTGATGATGCAGGATTGTTCAAGTTTTTTGGAACGGGATTTATGCTCTGACTATTCAGAGCTTCAAATGGCTTTGAGAAGGCATGTCATGTCAAAAACCTATTCTTGGAAGCCCAAACTGGAGACAGTTGAAGAATGGGGCTTGTAGCAGCAAAAGCCGGGTCTAACTGAATTCTGTGTTTTAAGTAAACTTTTCGTGGCCTTCACTCAAATGCATTGAAAATCTATCTGTGCATCATTCAGCTTTTCACGGAACTACCTGCTGTGTAATGTAGCAATAACATGCATATTGCAGAAGATAGGATGTTCTGAAAAGGATGGCTGAAAAAGCATTGACACTGGAATCCACTGTTTTCTTATGGAAACTGTATATCAAAACATTTGTGGAGATGCATCAACAGAAAGAGATCAACGATTTTTTCTTGATCTGGGCTTCTTGTGAATTGCATCAAAACTTAATTTTCTATAATTAAAAGCTTTAATTATGAAAATTTCTCACATGAGTATGATGATTGTAACCATTTTTGGGATCATGCTACATCTATTTTCATAGCACAAGGGGCTAATAATCTCTCCTATCTTAATTGCTCACGAGAACACAATCGCAACCAGATCAGCAGTGTCTGTCTACATTTTGGAGGATTGTAGGAATAATATAGCCGGCAGTGACCAGCAATCATATTTGAATTCCACATTGACTGATTATATTCGTGAATATTTTTGCTTCGTGTTTCGCTTTGTTTCGCTTCGCGATCACTTGGCTTTAAGCATAAATCAATTTCAGAGCTCATTTAAGTTTCGTTTCGTTTCGCTTCGTTTCTTCTAGAATTGTTTTGTTTTGTTTCGTTTCGTTATAGAGCCTGATTGATCTTTTCGTGAATTCTTCTCTTTCGCCTAGTTTCGCTTCGTTTCATTTCGTTGCAGAGCTTGACTGGATTGCGAATTCTTCTTGAGCAAAAATTATTCATGATCAGAATAGTTTCGCAAAATGTTTGCGAATCGTTCAAGAGACTCCTATCAGTTCGTCGATAGAATTTTACTGGAATTTCAAATTTGCACACCTTCCATTATTAACAAATTTCGTTATACTAACCAGCATAGTCAAATTTAACTTGAGGTATTGAAGTGGATAGATTAGCACGTGTTGGGTAGAAAGAGCCAACCAATGGAATACATCCATGTTGCCCGTATACTTCAAAGTTTGCTATTTTATTTTCCAATTTAGTTGGGCTACGTTACGTAGATTTGAAATGTGTGCATTTTGATTGGGCTAAGTGGTCGTCGAAACTAAAGATAAGTAAATAAAAGTATCTTTACAAATGATCATTTTTATTTTGGAATTCCTCTAATGACAAATATTGCATTCAAAAATAGGATCCCAAAACTTTCAAAACATTCTAACCTCTCCAGATTACAAAAAGCACCTTAAACGAAATGTATTTGCAATGATGCATCAACTCGGACCTCCAACATTTTTATCACACTTTCATGTGTTGAAGTCCATTGGCCAACATTACTAAAAACCCTTCCAAGCTTGAACAAAATAATGTCAAATGTGAAAATTTAAGCTCTTCAAAAATGTTCAACATCATAAAATCTCATTCTCGGTAAAGTCATTGACTAGTTCTTTGTGAGCAATTTTCAGAATTGCGGAAGCCAGCACGATCATGGTGTAATATGGACTTCAAACACACCAACTTTTGGACAGAATCAAGATCATGGAATAAAACACTTTCTGGACAACATCATGTTAGAACATGATTGTAAAACAATACAAGCCCATAGACATAAAAAAAACATGCGATAAGAAAAATAGAACCAAATGTAGATCTCACTTTCCAAAACCACCCATGATAGAAAAAAAAAAATATTGCGCCCATTTAATTAAAATATAAATATCAAAACATAGAGGTAGATGCTGCTACATGGATAGCATCCATTGGACTTGATGAAAACAAGTACATACAAGCATTATATACAAGCATTAAAAAACCAACAATATTTTTAAATAGACATCCAAAACATATATACAAAAGTCCTTTCAATTGTCAAATTAGCTACTTGTGGAATGCAAAAATTGACATCCATTACACCCTAGATCCTTATGCGCTAACAAGCTACTGCACATCATATATGACAAAACTTGACAATACCTTGACAAAAGCCTTAAAAGATGCTATGTCAAAATCAATTTTAAATAATAAAGATACCCTAAATTGTCTTAAAGCACATGAAATGCATTTCTTAATGCAAACAAATGAGTGCATGCATAGAAAGAGAGTCAATTCAGATGAAAAAATCCATCTTTTTGTCATAGGAAGAGCTGGAATAGGATAAACACACTACTTTTTACTGTACAAGGTTTACTAAGGCATTACCATAAACAAATAAATATGGATATCACATTGCCAAAACCCTTACTTACAGCTTACATAGGAAAAGCAGCTTACAATGTCAATGGAATACATTCTACATTACACTACACCTGGCTAAAAGCACGGTTTGGTGGTACAACATGGACTGTCAAGGACGATACTACCTTTTTTGGGTAGAAATGCACACAAAAAAGGTTCAACAAAGAGAGAGTAGGCCCACCACTTACCCGTCATTACTAGGGACACCTTCATTGCATTAACTCATGGGTAGCATCTATCAAGCTCCCTCCCAAATCCCCAAAAAGTGAAATTTAGTACCAAAAAGTAGAATGAAAAAAGGGTTCTTTTTTTGTACCACCAAACCATGCTTTTAGCCACCTACCAATCAACACAAAAACACTGACATCATTGTCATTAGAAAAGCTGGACACATCATCAATATTTTATTCACAATTACAACTAGTAGTTTTTGATGAGATTTCACTCATTGGAAAGAGGATTTTGCAATTTGTAGATCAAAGACTACAAGTAATCAAACACATCCCTTCTCAAACTTTGGAGGATTGGATGTAATTACACGATGATTTGTATCAAGATGGACCAGTTTTAGATGAATGGGTTGGAAACATTGTCACCTAGTTTTGTTGGTTTATTGGCATTTTTGGAGGCCAACTTGAGATCTCGACTTAGAAATAGTTTCATATTTGTCAAGAAGGGCCTAGATATTGGATTTATTATTTTTGGCAATTAGATAACTGGATGAGGTTGACTTGGGCCTATTCTAATTGGCTAATCATGATTGCATCTAGACTAGATTTTCTAGGCTTTTGATGAAAATCTGGAAGTTTCCAAATCAGGTCAAGTTTGAGAAAAGTGGCCAAATGACATTTTGAAAACTATAAATAGTTGTACTTGCATGGAAAAATAATCATCATAGTTTCTTTCTTTGTGGAGAATTCATCTCTTGTGTTTCTATGTCCATCTCATGTGTTTCTCTCTTGATATCTTGTGTAGAATGTTGATTTCTTGGTAGATCTTGGATCTACATGTGTGAAGTACTGTACTTTACTTATGTTGTTACGTAACGGTGATCATTGGCCATGGTGGGCACTCAGAGCTTCTGCACAAGTCGAGCATTCAAAAAGTTGTGAGTACTACCTGAATCAAATAGCACATTCACGTCTTTCCCTAAAATATTGTCTTAACACGAAACAATGCATTAGCCTTGAAAGAGAGTGCACTAAAGTTACAAGTACAGTCACAATTATTCAACAAATTGACTTCCAATTTACCTGCCCGTAAATCCACAGTCATGAAACTTGACGATCATTAGAGAAACTTAGAGCCCGAAGGGGGCCTTTGAAAAAAATGCTTTTTTATTTTCTCTATTATTTTCGTTGCCATGTGGACCAATTGAGATCTTGAATTTGGGGTTCTACATAACGTAGAATTATCCAAATTTAAATAAAATAAAAACTTTTAAAATATATTGTTGTTTCGTTGGGCAGTATGTGGAAATGCTATTGGTTGATGAGGCCTGCCCTTCCAGCTCATCATTGCCTGAAGAGACCTAAAAACTATTGAAAATGAATATGGCAGATGGTTGAGACTCAGAAAATCGATGTACCATTAATGTATATGCATTGTCAAATCATGGTTAATAGGGTTAACCAGAGTTAATTTGTGGCGCCAAATAGATCAGTGTTTCAAATTTTTGCCAACACATTTTCTCAGATTCATGGCTTCTTGTCCACGCAAATTTTCAGATTCATAGTTCATTGTTTCAGATTTTTGCATGCAAATTACGAATGGCACCATCAAGGAAGCCGTGCTCCTCAATCAACTATGTGCTTCTATTCAACGAGACAGATGATACTGGATTATGGGTGCCAAGAAAATATTCAAAAGACTTTTGGATTTTGATGCATCCATCATCAAGAGGAACATTTCAAAAAATGAAAAGGTCAAAACTATCATTTCGATCTTATTGGAAGGCCAGAATTTTGGATTTCAGAACATCATCAGGAGGAAAATCTATATTTGAAATTCTAGTCCAACATGTATATATGCATCAGAGATAAATGTGCAAGGATTCAACCGTCAGAATCACAAAAAATACAATTGTGAGTATTGATATTTTTGATACTTTGATTTTTGTCATTCATAAATATCTAATAGCAAACTTGCCAATCTGATCATTTTTCTCTTACAGATTTATATCCATCCAACATAAATGAATGAGAGCCGAGTAGATCTTTAGCAGGTGTGTTGGATGTTATTCACACTGATATTAGACAGCTGCAATATTGAGGTAGAACTGCAAAAGATCTAGTTGATAGTGGAATCTTTTTTTATGAATGAATGTACATTCCTGAAAAAGAAAATTTTGGACAAATAGTACCAATTCCATTACCTAGTTTTGAAAGTGATGAATGGATTGCACTAGATGCTATAGTTTCAGAATCATTTCATTGCAAAATATATAATGATGTAAAAAATTCATTAAAAATGAGCACGGGATTAAAAAACAGTCAGATTGAGTTGGTTTATTTCCTTGAATATATTTGTGAATTTCTTTTCAAGTGTCAATGTACACAAAATCCCATTGATATTTGTATGCAAAAATTTATCAGATAGTTTATTATCTGAACTTATGGATGATTGAAAAACACAACTACTAGGTTATATAACAACTGCAAAATTTATTAACAGTTCCAATGACAAGAAAAATCCTTTAAAGAAAAAAAACCACAAGTCATCAAAAAACTCAAAAACTAAACTATGATGACCAGTCTCCGACCCCCTCCTCACCAATTTCAATTAAGCATGACATAACATCAAGTTTTAAAAATAAAACTTTGATTTCTCATGCCACCTACCCCCCAATCCTCTCCCTCCTTCGGGCTACAACACACGGCCACTCAGGCCTCTGCATCCGCCCGAGAGAGAGAGAGAGAGAGAGAGAGAGAGAGAGAGAGAGAGAGAGAGAGAGAGAGAGAGAGAGAGAGAGAGAGAGAGAGAGAGAGAGAGAGAGAGAGAGAGAGAGAGAGAGAGAGAGAGAGAGAGAGAGAGAGAGAGAGAGAGAGAGAGAGAGAGAGAGAGAGAGAGAGAGAGAGAGAGAGAGAGAGTGTGGGTGCCATCGGGTGGGAGGAAAGAATGAGGAGAGGCGCCCCCCATCACCTTCCCAAAAAGAATAATCTGTTGTAGGCTTCAGGGCGCCCAAGAGGAGTCAAAAAGACTGACAATAAGCATGTTTTTTGAGTCTTTGTGATAGTTTCACAACCATTTCACGTGCAGGAAGCTTAAAAGCCTAAAGTATTTGCTGTTTTTTGCAGATCACTTTGCTTTTTCAGCATTTTATAGTTTACTTTGCCTTAAGGTTTATACAGTATTTGTAAAGTTTTAACACAAGATTTGTAGGGTTTTGTCCTCACTATGCTTGCAAAACAGTTGTTATGTTGCCAAAATTTTCCAAAAAACCTAGTTTTGCAGGCTATAACAACTAGTCATCAGATCCGAACCCAACCATCCTCCAGACTCCTAACCCTGCAAACAAACTGTTAGGTTGCTGGATAATAGTCGGTTGTTGAGATGATAATTCTCCTTGCTATGTGACAGGGATATCTTCGATATTCATTGGAACAGTTGCAGGTTGAGGCCTATCAATGGTGATGGAAGTCGTTGGAACGAACTCTTGCATTGGTTGCTTTTGCTTGAAGTCGAAGAATTTATCTTTGAGGAAGACAACATCTCTACTAGCTGAGATTCGACTTGACTCGACATCAAAAACTCAATATGCTTTGTGTCATGTCGAGTATCCAATGAAGATACTCCTGCAGCTGACAAGGTCAAGCTCCTTTCTCAAATCAAAGGGAGTGTGTCCATAGCAAAGACTGCCAAACACTCGAAGATGTCTTAGACTCGGTTTGTAGCCATAGAAAGATTCGAAGGGAGTTTTTGAGTTGACTACTTTGGTACTCAAATGTTTTGAATATAGCAAATTGTTGAAATGGCTTTAGCTCAAAATTTCTTGGTGAGTTGAGTATTTGACATCATTGATCGTGTTGCATTTAGTAATGTTCGGTTCTTCCTTTTGGCTATTCCATTCTATTGTGGTGTGTAGCTAGTGGTGAACTGATGATGAATGCTGAATGATGCCAGATAGTTGGACATTTCGTTTGACAGAAACTCTCCACCACTGTTTGTACAAAGGGTCTTGAGTCGTTGACCAGTCATTGTCTCAGTGAACTATTTGAAGTCTTTGAAACAGTTGAGTGCCTTGAACTTATTCTTAATAAACATAATGCTCTAAATCTTGAATAATCATCGATAAAAGTGATAAAATATAGTGTTGAGCCCAGAGAGGGAGTACTCATAGGGCCACACAGATCACTATGTATCAATTCTAGAATGGACTTAGCTCTAGTGGCTTGTCTCCTTGGGAATCTTGATCTAGGCTGTTTGTTTAGTAGGCACATCTCACAGACATGTCGAATTTTAGTGGAGGCACCACTAAAGTTCAAATCCTTGACCATACTATTATGATGCATATACAAGATTGATCTCATGTTTAAGTGTCCTAATCTTCGATGCCATAATTGGGCATTTTAATTACTCACATTAGTAGAAAGTGCATATTTGTGACCTAGAATGTACAAATTATAGATCATTTTCCTTCAATCTACAATGTACTTGAGTCACTGAAGTAGATATACTTCGAATCTACTAGTGTGAAGTCTTCAAATAAGGACTTACATGAAGTCATGTTCTGAGAAGCACTAGAATCGAGACACCAATCCATGGCTCCTCTAATGGGTTCACCTTGTATCATTGGTAGGGGCCTTCGAGAGAGGTTCTGATTACAACAACTACGTGGCAACAAGCATGAAACAGTGCCGTTACTCAAAGTACTAAAGTGAAATGTGATGTGGTCTGCATCGAACGGGGCAATGTGGATGACGTGGACCTCAAACTCGAAGACTTTGAAATCGAAGTAGGTCAAAGAAGATGTAGAACTCGAAGGCCTTGAACTCGAAGAATTCGTCATCGATCCTTCTTCTGCTCTAGTTAATTGATTGCATAGACACTCAACTTCAAAGAGTAAGGTTGTAGTGTAGCTAGAGAGAGAGAGAGAGAGAGAGAGAGAGAGAGAGAGAGAGAGAGAGAGAGAGAGAGAGAGAGAGAGAGAGAGAGAGAGAGAGAGAGAGAGAGAGAGAGAGCGAACGAGAGAGAGAGAGAGAGAGAGAGAGAGAGAGAGAGAGAGAGAGAGAGAGAGAGAGAGAGAGAGAGAGAGAGAGAGAGAGAGAGAGAGAGAGAGAGTTAGTTTATATTTACATAGTGTATTGGTGCTCAAGAATTGAGATGAACTCGAATGATTCGTGTTCTGATGAGTTGGAGTGATGTTTAATTATAACATTCCCCCCTCTAAGAGAGTAGACCATCACATAGATCTTCTTCTCGACAACTCTCTTGTATCATTTTTTCTCCTACAGGATGAGCCCGAAGGTTGAAGATGAGGTTGCTAGTCAACTTAAGGAGTTATTATGTAAGGGCCATATTAGGCCCTTGGGGAGCTCCTATATTGTTAACCGGCAAGAAAGACGATGGTATTCGTCTTTGTGTCGATTACAAAAAGCTTAATACAATGACTATTAAGAATCGTTATCCTTTACCCTGGATGGACGACTTAATGGACCGATTGAATGGTGCTAAGTATTTCACCAAATTGGACGTCGGGGTGCCATCAAATTAGAATCCACGAGGGGGATGTTTTCAAAACTGGTTTTCGTATTGGGTATGGCCATCATGAATTTTTGGTTTTACCCTTTGGTCTAACTAATGCCCCGACAATCTTCTTGTTGGATTAAGGCTCCTTCTTACCAATCGACTAATCAATTTTAATCTTCATCCATTGTTTATCCAGTTTTGCAAATTTTCCCGTGTGTTTACACAGTCTGTAGAATTACAACTGTTTTTACACAGTCTGCAGAATTACATGGAGTTTACGACAGTGTCTCCTTTTTTGCCTATCAGGAATCCCATTGAAAAATGCAGCTTCTCCTTTTTCACATTTTTCGCCTAACAAAAATCTCACGTAAAATCACAATGTCACATTTTTTTGCTTTTTTCAAAGAGCCTCAAATGTTAAGGATATGACTCTGGCAAAGTGTGGGGCAACCCTAAATGAAATTTAAGGGCACCTTCTCCTTTTTCGTCTTTTTTACGACAAACCGGACAGTGTCGCCTGTGGCTGTTCTAGTTCATTTCTACAAAGCTACAGTTTTAGTTCATTTATGCAAATAGAACGTATACGACCAATTTCACCACTTATGAGCAATCAATGACAAGGACCGGATGGATGCCAACTGGCGATCGCAATTGATGACCTAATCTCTTAGTATAAATAGCTATTCATATTCATACATTTTGATGATCAAATTATCTAATCATTAGAGTTATGAGAAGAAGTTTTTGAATAGTTAGCTCTCTCTCTCTCAAGCCTATGAGCTTGAACACTCCTGAGCATTCTAGCTCACTTCTTAGAGTACGCTACTACTTATCAGCATTGTGCTTAATTCAAACTTTCATTTTAGCTGTTCAGAGATAACATAGAGTACGCGGCTTCGATCTACAACTTATTGTACTCATTTACTTTTGTTTCGTTTTGAATCAATACTATCGTTTATTGCATTCAACTTCGTCTCAAAATGTATGTGTGTTATGCATTTTCTGGAGTTCTTCGCGACTAATTATTTGTCTGATAGTTTTCGATGCTTAATTGTTTGGCTATGTAATCATTGTAGTACTGGCAATTTCAAAGTTATTTACTATAAGTTCAAACGTGATTTCTATCACTATTGTCTTGTTTGAAATTGATAGGCATAGTCTTGCATTGGAGAAATAATTTATTCTGCCATGCACGAAAAGTTTTCTTTCTAGACACACCAATTATTTTCATTTGTTTTCTTTTCGAGCTAGACCTATCTTCTGTACACCACTTTCCGACATGGTGTCAGAGCGAATTTCAGTACTTCTTTATCTGATTCCAACATGATATCAGAGCGAAAGCTCTAATACTTGATATCTTTCACAATATCAAATTGATATCATATTCTTCAATTCTTTTCAACCTTTCAGTATTAGAAAATTGATTTCCTATTGGTGGCATTACCACATCTTAGCATCATCGATACAATTGATAGACTAAGTTCTAGATGGATTCTCAAAGTAAAGCTGACCTTATTGCAGACAAGCTGAATGGATCCAATTATCATTTGTGAAAATTTAAGATGAAGACATTATTAATCGCCAGCGACTTATGGGATGTTACAGGTACAGAAGTAAAACTTGAAGACGATGACTCAAAGTGAAAAGTGAAGGACGGTAAAGCTTTCGCACTTATTATCCTCGATATATCAGATACATAGATTGGACACATAGATGAAGCTAAAACGTCAAAAGACGTTTGGGACATTTCGAACTCACTATATGACATGAGGGACGTAACTACTAAGTTACATCTATGAAGGAAATTCTTCACATTCAAAATGTCTGTTGGTGATTCACTTCAGAGTCACATTAACTAGTTGAAGAATCTTTTGCAACAGATGGCCACTGTCAAATCAGTCATAGACGATCAAGATGCAATAATGACATTGCTTTCAAGCTTGCCCTCTACATATGAGAACTGTGTGATGATCATATCGACACACTCAGATCTAACTCTTACTAGAGTTATTACTATATTGCTGCAAGAAGATAATCAAAGAAGTCAAGCCACTCCGTCTACTTTCTTCTCTCAAGCTCTATATGTCAACAAAGGCTCGAAGTGACAGAAGCAGAAAAGCTCCAAGAAGGCTGCATGTCTTGCTGAATCATCCTTGACTTTTCCTTTGCCATTATCCAGTAAGGGTGGCACATTCTTTGAATCCATCTTTTGAGGAGGATTTAACCATTTCAGAACTGTATTATAATGTTGTTTGGCTTGTTTCTTCATCATTGAACCTGTGATCCTGTCTTTGAAACATACTTTCTATAATTTGGCGAGGGTAAAAATAGAGATTTCCTTTGATTTGGATAGAATGAATGTTCATTGAACTCAAAAAAAAAAAAAATTGCTATAAATAGAATGATCTGGAAACTCGACGAAGGTTCTGACAAAGAATCAAGAATTATAATGGTATTTTTACAAAAAAAGAGACTTTCTTGGATGACAATATGACAACTGATCCTCTGAGAACCCTTTTATTTTTTATATTATTCTTCGCTGACCTAGCAGTAGATAGATTTGAATCACACCTATGCACAGTGAATCGAACGAAGGTTCTTTTTAGTATTTTTAGGGCTTTGGTGATTTTTTTGATGTTTCTGAAAATCTGCTAGAAAGGATTGTTCGCTCTTCAAACTAAAGGCTCTGTGATCAAAACCGAAGGTGCCTGCAACTCGATGAACGTTTCTTGAAAGAGGGCAAAAAGTTCTCAGTTCTGATGACGATTTTTGCCTTCTTTTGACCAAAATCTGACATATTTGGCCAATTTTTGTTGTTTTTTCTGATATCTCAGATCCAAATGGATCTTAAGATTGGTGATCTGAATAGTTTATATGTTCTACAATCAGATTAGATTTCAAAGAAGCAAATCCACTCAAATCAGGCAAAATCACTCCCAAACTAGCCCTCAATGCAAATTTAACACTATTCATGCCATGACAAGATGCCTAATGCAAGCTAACATCCAACAAACAAATGTGACACTATGATTTTACACAAGATTTCTAACAGGCGAAAATGCGAAAAAGACGACACTGCATTTTTCAACGGGATTCCTGATAGGTGAAAAAGATGACACTATTGTCAACTCCGTGTATTTTTGCAGACTGTGTAAAAACACATTTAATTTTGCAGACTGTATAGAAACACGACAAAAATCGTAGAACTGGATTAACAATAGATGAAGATTAAAACAATTAGTCGATTAGTAAGAAGGAGAATAATCCAATAGTATTATGATCTGCAAAACAACTCTACCTCTTTACTGGTTCCTAATGGATTCTTTGTGCATATTATGCCCATTTTTTAGGCTCCTTAAAAAGCACAATATGTCACTGTTTTTTTCAAAAAAAAATTGACACCCATTCCAGCCTACGTGTCAGTCCTGATTGGTCAAAAAAAAGTCGAAGTGTTTATTATGCTTTATAAAGGACATATGGAAAAGTCAAAGTATCCATTACGCAATGGAATGCGTCAGGCACAGGCCATTGCCCAATTTGGTTTTCCAAAAGATTTTAGACTCGGCCCCTCCGGGCCTAGTCCAAAAAATTCTAGAATCCTTATCGGGCAGAATGGCCTGCGCCCGGCTCCTTCCATAATATGTTTTAACGGGCATGCAACCCATACAATTAAAAGATAACATTCAAACAAAAAGAAATAGCTGCCACTTTTACTCCAAAAAACTCTGCTCCTATATTGCTCTTTACAATTTTGAAACTTGATAACAAAAACTTACCTGCAAACGTCTGCTCATGTGCTGCTTTTATAGGAAGAATGGTTCTTCTATAGATAGTTGTGCCACGAACTACAAACCTCTGCTCGTGCTACTTTTCTAGGAAGGACGCTTGTTCCACAGATAGTTGTGCCACGAAAGTGACCATCGATGAAAGAGAGACACAAAAATATTTATAGAAAACTGTACACCTGCATTCAAAGCACCTCCAAACTGATCGCTAATGATAGAGATAGATAGATGAGTCAGAAAACTAGTCGTTGATGCGTCAGGAAAGTAGTCGTTGATAAAAGACAGAAACAAAAACGTCTCCAAACTCATTGGTGAGAAAGACACGGATATACCAAGAAACTGATCGCTAATGAATGAATATTCCACTATTGGAGGTGCCTTTAAAATATAAAGCAATCCTGAGTACCTGACATTACATACTATGGAAGGGGCCAGCCGAACACAAGCCATTCTGCTCAGTAAGGATTTTCGCAATTTTTAAGGCGAGGCTCGGAGGGGCCAAGCCTAAAACTTTTTGAAAGCCGAACCGGGCAAAATGTCCTATGCGACGCCTTCCATTGCGTAGTGAATACTGTGCGGTGCTTTCCATTGCGTAGTGAATCAGTAGGGGAAGTTTGGATTCAAAATAGGCCCTTTGTATAGATGCTTTTGTTGACTTCACATGCTTTAAGCCTCCAAATGGACCAATAATCTTATAACATGTGTACAACATTGTAACAGTGCTCACCGGACGGAAAAAGTGTTCAAGTTTTTATGTTATTTTTTATTATTTCAAAAAGTTTTCTTGGGTAGAAATAAATATTTCATTGGACAATATGTGTTATGCCCGTACGTTAAATATCTGCCTGAATAGTTTAACCACCGTTAAGTTTTCTAAACTATAGTTTCCTACATATTTCCCCCTTTGAAAAGTGCTCCGAGGGGTCCCACGCCCTTCAAAAAATCTGCAACTGGCGCTTGGAATCGGCGGGTTTCACTTCTCCTTTGCATTTTTAGGTGACCTAGTTTTGAGTTACGATAAAAAAGTTATAGGCAGTCAAAGATCAGAAAAAATCTCTCATCTAAATATATATATATTTCAAAAAATAACCCTAATATCGGTTCAGCGCACGCCCTTAGAGTTTGAGACCGCTCAAACCCTAAGGGCGTGCGCTAAACCGCTATTAGGGTTTTTTGATTTTTTTTATTTTTTTTTATTTTATTTTTTTTTATTTTTATTTTAGAAAAGAGCTCGACGAGAGCTCTGCACCGGCACCAGAATGGCCTAATTCCGATTTAAGGTTCAAAAGTTATAGGCAGTCAAACTTTTGGCAAAAAAATTAAAAAACCCTAATATCTGTTCAGCGCACGCCCTTAGAGTTTGAGCGGTCTTAAACCCTAAGGGCGCGCGCTGAACCGATATTAGGGTTATTTTTTTTAAATATATATATTTTTTGATGAGGGATTTTCTGCGAACTTTGACTACCTAGAACTTTTAGCCATAACTCAGAATCAAGTCATATAGGGTGCCGTTGCGAAGCTCTCGTCGAGCTCTTTCTAATGGCACCATGTTCGTCTCAATTAGGCCTATGATTAAGAAGTTAGACTATTATTTAAAAAAAAAAAACCTGATATCAATTCAACGCGCGAATGGCCTATTTGACCAGTCAAATAGCACATCTGTGCGTTGAACCGATATTAGGATTTGAAAAACTCTCGCATGATCACCTTGAAATACAAAGGAGAAATGAATGAGCACACACTAGCGCAATTACGCCCGCCGGTTCCAGACGCCAGTTGCACATTTTTTCAAGGGCGTGGGACCCCTCGGAGCGCTTTTCAAAGGGAAAAATGTGCAATATGATCACATTTGCTTATGGAAATTACTATGTTAACATATAAGTTGGGTGGTGGGCAGTTCCGAAATCATAAAAAACGATTATAGATGTTGTCGGAAGTTTTCTCTCTCTTGTTAATCTTTCTCTATAATCAAACTTCTTAAAAATCTCATTTTAAGCCCATATTTTTCCTAATGATTGAGGTAAACATATTTTGCTTTTTAATATGTTCAAAAATCAAACAAAATATGTGAATGTGATGTTGACTTAATTAATGTGTGTGAGTGTGAAGACGAGCGTTGTCATTCGGAAGAGTTGATTGCCTTTAAGGGTTGCATTTGGGAGAATCAAGGAAATTCACTGACGTGGCATATGTACAATAAAATGTGTTAACACATGCCCTAAGCCCTCTACGTGTCCGCTGTTGTGGTGCATCTTGTCCCTTTTGCATGCCTCAGGCTGTAAGATATTGCCACGTAGGCTGCTGACTTGGCACTCCTTTCTGAATAATAATTCCTGCTGCTGGAGCGATCGCAACTCGATTTGGTGCGATAACGCTATTGTTCAGATTTGGTTGGCATTCGCAGGTAGAAAGAGTACTTGCCTCGTTTTCGTAGTTGATTGCTGAATAGGAGTTTGCGGCTTTTGGTGATCTTGGTTTCGTTGTGGCTGATCTTTGCTCTAGGCGTCGTGTTTGCATTTGCTTTGGGATGGTTTGTTTCTACAGTCTCAATATTTATATAGAAATGTGTTTCTATTTTTTACATTTGTGTTCTTTGGGTTGGTTCATGTTGTGATATGCAGTTATTTCAGAGCATTTCAGAATGGCAACTGATAAGATACAAGATGCAAGCGATGTGCATAAACTTCCACCGCACGAACGAGGAGAGCTGGAGAAGCGAGCAGAAGAGGGAGAAACCGTAGTGCCAGGAGGAACGGGAGGAAAATCCCTTGACGCACAAGTGCGACTGGCAGAAGGTAGGTCTAGCGGTTTTGTGGGAAACAGTTGGGATGATTATATGTGACCTGAAATTTTTTTTGTTTTAGTAGTTTGCAAATTTCTGCTAGTTTTGATGTTGGATGGCATCTTTAAGCACGATCTGATTCATGGTGCCTTTTCCATATGGTTGCTTGGCATTGTCATGGATAGGGAGGAGTAAGGGCGGACAAACTCGGAGGGATCAAATTGGAACGGAGGGGTATCAGGAGATGGGTCGAAAGGGAGGATTATCTACGACTGACAAATCTGGGGAAGAAGCTGCGCAGGAGAAGGGTGTAGAGATCGATGAATCTAAATATAAAACCAAGGAGTAATATTTATGCCATGATTGTAGTTTAAGATAGTAGTCTTTTGTAATGATGATGTAGAGATGTTGATGAAAGATTCAAGAGGCAGTAAAGTGCCGTATGGCAGGATTTTGTATTTCGGCCCAGACGCAGCTCTACTTCGATGATCAATCACAGTATATCTTTCTCAGTACATTTAGTTGTACATATTGAATCAAATACATGTGGTTATGCTCGGAGCAATTGTAATATAGAAAAATTTGTATGCGGAATTGTTTTTTGCCTTCTCCCTTCTAGGCCGAGTGATCCTCGTTACCTACATAAGTCGATGAATTGCACTTCGTCAATATACTGAACCTTAATACGATATGATGTACCGAAATTGTCATCTGCTACATAGACATATGAAGAGATGTTCTTCGTGTGTAGAACAAGCTTTCTACCATTATTATACAGGGTTTTGTTTTAAATGTTTTTGGTTATACGAACGCCTAAATGTGCTTCAGCATTGTTGGATCGCCAGAATCAAACCGAATTGAGTATTGTGTTTTTGGTTGTCGGAAGTCGGAGACCAATACCGTTATCGTATCTTTGAGGATCGTTTAATTAAGTGTCGGTTTGTAACTGTTTCAATTTCCACGTTTACAATTTCCAACCTGTTTTTTTCAACAATTTCCACATTCATTACATATTTCCAACCGGTACATTTACGTATTTTCAACCGGTAAATCATAAATAAAGTTTGGAATGGTACCCCCCCCCTCCCCCGTGCTTTCACAATGTGCATGTGAATTTTATAACCAGAATTTAGGTGGTCATTTAGATACCACATGTGCACATGTGCATAAGAACATGCACCTCCAACATGTGCATAAGAACATGCCCTTGGAGGTGGTAAGCATACATAGGTAACAAATGTCCCTTCTCACTCTCCACATAATAGAGTGGTAAACTATTATGAAGTTGATGTGAGCCTGATGTTAGTCATCTTTTTATTGGTTTTGGTCAATTGATTGACATTTGACACCTTGGTTCTTTCTAGACTCAATTGTGAAGCTAGGCTTTCTCTTTTGCTTGATTGTCTAAGGTTGTTTATCCTGGTTCTTTTGATGCCCCATTTGATGGTGCAACATTAGAATAGATATGATCTACCATCTTGATTAAGATCTTTCCTTCATTAGAATAGGTATGATCTACCATCTTGATTAAGATGTTTCCTTTCATAAGGATATCATCTATTCAATTTTTTACAAATGAAGTATATGATGCAAAGTTTATCATGTCATATTTGATCTCGTTTAGCAGTTCGCCATAATAGTTCCCTATTATAGTTTTCGCAAATAAAGGTGGATTACAACTCTTCACCATATGGTAATTAGTAAGCCTGATAGGTGTTTCTTGGCCATTTTTTGCTCATTTTATAACAAATAGAGACATTTTCAGATTATAGTATGATCAAGAAAAAAAATAGCATGAATTGGGTTTATGGAAAGAATTGTATGCTTGGATTTGAAACCTCCCACCTCTCAGTCTCTCTCCATAGTATGATCACGAAAAAAATAGCACGGAGCAAATGCAAAACGAACTTCTAAATCAAAATCTAATCCACAGTAACACTAACAAGCTATTGATGAAATAAAAGGGTTGTAGAAGAAAGAGAGAAAAAAAAAAACACTATGCATCAAGATGAAGAGAGAAAAAAAAAAACACTGCATCAAGATGAATGATGGTACTTTTTGACGAGGTCGCCACTATAGCGTGGTATGTTAGTATAAGAATCTGATCGCTAGGAGTGACCACCTCGCCTTCACATGCATAACACGATGAGAGAGAGAGAGAGAGAGAGAGAGAGAGAGAGAGATCCGATAGAGTTTTATTAAGAGAATAGAGAAAATACATTACCAAAGAAATGGTTCTCTTTTCACTACTACACATATGAGCATTTTGCCACGTGACACTGCCACGGGAACCTGATAATCAATATTTTGACATTTTTCTTTGCCTGGCTCTGCTTGGGAAATTCATGCCAAAAATTCTCCGGGGACCTTGTCGGTCAAATCCAGGTTGTGCGTTCGACATTGAATTTTTTTTTTCTCATCGTTTGGCAATTGCACGCAAATTTTTTTAAACCAAAATTCAAAAAAACGATTGCCAACATTGCTCGGCGTAGTAAAGCCATGCGTGGAAGTGGCACGCAAGGTTATTAATTAACCGCCTCTAATCTAACATTCATTTATTTTGGAGATCTGCCACACGTGACACTGCTATGCGTGGCAATTTCCAGAGAAAATTCCAGAGAATTGTGATTTTATAGTGCCACACGTGGCAAATTTTGCCACGCGTGGCCAAATATATTTGTTGTAATTTTTTTTAAAACTATTTGAACAATATTTTGATAAACAAACAACCCTATAATTAAAAGTACATGAATTTTTTTTTAGGCTTTAAATAAGTGTGGACTAATTATAACATGATTATTATGTGATCATGATTGTTAATTAAAAAAATCAAATGATCATTGTGTCAAATTATTGTGCTTTGTGCTTCAACTAAAGTGAAGATATGAAGATATTGCTTCAATAGATTTTAAATATAGTAAGGATGTTTCAAAAGAAAAATGTTTTTGCAGCGACTGCAAATGATCAACGTATGTTCACTAATTGTTTTCTTTGGTCAATCATTTTTTGCTAGATCTTTAATAAGATATAGATTGCATTGAAAGCATTTGATTTAAAATGAATCAAAAGTCATTGCTAGATTGAAATCAAGATAAACTTGAAAAATGCAAGAATGTATTATAAAGATGCAATGATTACATAAACTATCATTTTATCACAAAAATGATTGTGATATATATATAATTTATTCATCAACACAAGATTCAAATTCATCAGCCAATACGTTTTGCAACTCATCTCCACTTAGATGATTTTCATCATCACTATAGTAATCGGACCCTCTCTCAATGTTGTCGTTTGTGTCAGAATCATTCGGTTCATTTAAAGTATTTTCTAGAATATTTAGAGAACTTGGAGATATTTCTATATCCACATCAACCATGTTTGTGTTGTCAATATTCAAGTCCTCCATTTCATTTTCAATGCATGAATTTTCAAATACATGTCTAGTGCGTGGCAACATGGACCTAAGGTCCACATGAATAGTTAATTGTAATGAAATAGTTTATGTTACTGATTATGATTGAGAAAAAACGAATGTCATGTGACACACCTGTTCACAATGACGAGGCAACACCAATGTGTCTGAATAATCCATGCTTAATGTCTTGGTTGAATCGATAGCAAAAAATCCACTACGATCGCTTTTCACGGTTGCATTTGACCCTTGATAATTGATTTTGAACCATTTCACATCAAACAAAAAGTATTTTCCATTTTCACCAAAACACACTTCATATATATCTTGAATAGTTTCTACATACTCAAGCTTTAGAGATTGGACTTTGGTCTCGTGCACTACTCCAACTTTCTTGATTAAAAGATGCCATAACACCACAATCATAAGTTCGTCGTTTCATATCAACTCGTTCAACGCGATGATGACGACCATATGCCCACATTGCACTATACTTTTGATACTGCCACATATTAATTGTAATTAAGACAATAATCAATCATTATACAAGCTACATTGTATTTTATAAAAAAACAAAAAACAATAAACAAACCTTCCAATCACATCCTCTTGCAAAGTCCCATTCCATGTCAGATATGACTTGTCCATTTGATCTTGCTTGTTGGAGTGTGTCAACCATCCATTCTATGGTGCGTTGGTTGGGCAATGGCTCAACATCACGTGAAGGTGCAACATGACCCCTATGTCTATTATGTCGGAGTCTATTTCTAGCCAACGTTCTTTTTTTCTTCTCTTATTCATATATTTCCAACCACTTATCCATCACTCTAGAATTATAGAGCATGAAAGTAGAAATTTTTTCTCTAAGAAAAGGTGTCATTTTCTTGGGGTTTTTCACCTTCTACCTCATTGTTCTCCTCATCATTCCATAGTCGTGGAGTAGATGGATGTATTTGAAGCAAAAATTCAGTGATATAAATAAGAGATTCTTGCGCTAACCACCCTTCGTCCATACTTCCCTCTGGTCTTGCCTTTTGATGCACAAAATCTTTCAAAACTTTCATGAATCTCTCCAAAAAAAACATCCACCTATAAACATTTATTGCATGATAAGAGCAATGTTCAATGACATACAAAATATGATGCTAAATATATTGAAGCCACAAAAACCAAAATAATGTATTTTTTACCTTGAGTGCACAGGACCGGTAATACCAATTTCTTGGACCAAGTGCACAAGCAGATGCACTTGTATGTCCAAGATGAAGGTTGGAAAATCTCTCTCAAGCATACATACAGTCTCTACTATATCTTCATGTTTTTTCTCCACATCTATCTCACGAATCTCCTTGTCACACATCCATCTACACCATGTTTGTAGTATATGATCATCATATGACTATCGAATTCGTAGGTAAAATAAATATGCAATAGCATAAAACGTGAGTGAAAGAAATGTAAGTACCTGACAATGGATGCTAATTTGTTAATGGTATCGCGAAGTTGATTAGTTAGACAACCACGAACACACATTGGAAATATGTACTTAAGCATCTTCAACCAATCATCAGATTTAAGACCATGAGGTTTTTCTTCTATTGTGAATGATGTTCGTAGTAAATGAGCAAAACCAGTTGGTGTTCTCATCTCGCAAATGACTGACCGTACATACTTGTACTCTTCCTTGGTAAGAATCCAAGGGGCTCTTTGAATGATATGAGTATTTTCATCTATACGGGATTTTGGCCAGTACTCCTTTTTTGTCTTTGATTCTTGTAGGTCTTGTCTTGCATTAATACTATCTTTTTCACTCACCAAGTGTTTTCATATTGACTCACCCACATTTTTGAATATATGCAGAGGATCAAGCAAGTGATTGATCAAAAGTTTATTCCAATATGGTAGTCAATGAAAGATAGATAGTATTTTCAGACCATTGATTGGTTTGGTCTCAGAATCAATCCTTGTCTCCGTCTTTCCTCCAAACCCTCTTCTTTGTGTATGCTGAAACGAATGATCCTCATGCAAGTATTTGCGATGATTTTCATATACAACTTTTCTTAGATGACGTGAGTATCGAGCATCAATATTCGGTCCACAAATGAGACACGCGTAATATCCGGAAGTTGTAAAACCTCAAGAAATCAAATGCAATTTGTGTTACTTGTAGATCAAAAAATTAAACATAAATAGCGAATATAGAAAAAATAAATATATAGAAAATACAGATGATCTCATATTCTAGTTACCTGAACAATCACCCAATCCTGGATAGTCATGCATTGTCCACATTAGAATTGCGCAACAAGAAGTTGTTGTCTTGTATTGGACGTGAGATGTCATATGCTTGGACACCCTTCCATAATAGCTCCAATTCTTCAACTAATGGTGCAACGTAGACATCCATATTTTTTACTTTGTGTTTTCCAGGGATTAAAAGTGCTAATATGAGATGTCCTTTTTCTATAGTTAGCCAAGGTGGAGTGTTGTAGTTGACCAACACCACTGGCCAAGTAGATCACATGCTTGACATCTTGCCAAAGGGATTCACCCCATCTGTTGCAAGTCCAAATCTTATGTTTCTAGATTCACTTGCAAAACATGGATACTCTTTGTCAATGTGTTTCCATGCAGGAGAATCTGAGGGTACTCTCATAACCCCATCTTAAGAACGGTGGATAGCATGCCAATTTATCAGTTTTGCAAGGGATTTGCAACGAAACAATTGTTGCAATCGTGAAATTATTGGAAAATGTCTCAACACCTTGCTTGGGATAGGTCGAGACCGATTTGTCTTGCGACTTTGTTGTTCATCTATTCTCATCATGGCTCGTAATCCCATCCGCTCACGACGAGATAGTTGATCTATATGTGGCCCATTGTATCCCAATCTTGTGGTGGATACAGAATGTATGTGATCATTACTAGAACTAGATGACGATTTGTATTCCTTCAAACATGGGAAAACAAATAAGACATCAAAATTGAACAACAATATATACAAATTGGAACTTAAATCAAGATATGAAAATTGAACGTTATTTTAAAAAAACACAAATATCACTATTAAGACTATTTATGTTCTCAAATAAAAGATATCGTCTTATAATTCAAATATCGAATATCAAGAATTTATAACTGATTAGATTAAAACCATTATATATAGTTTCGATATAGTTGAATATTTTGTGAAAAGCTTAAAGGACCTGAAGTTGCTCATCTTTTTATCCATCAAAGGGCTACAACAACACAAAAGGAAAGGTGGCAATTTGGAGCTAGTCAAGAGCATCAAAGGAAGGTTATTTGGCAAAGATGTTATGGATCTATTTTTGCAGCTTATTGAAGACCCAAGTAAGGTCAAAGGAGCAGCAAGGAAGCGTTGTTCAAGTTCACTTTACTTGTTCTATCTCATGTTTGAGCTATTTCATGTGGATGTGTGCAAATTGTCAAGATATGGACAAACTAGCTACATTGTCTTGCAATATCTTATTGTCGGAGTTGTACTAGCATTCTTGGTTGGCTTTGTTGATGGAAATGAAGCTATTGGAGGCTCATTATATCACTCATCCATGATCAAGTTCTCAAGTTTTGAGCTACTCGATGTTAATGTTTGGAAATTGTCATTTTTTGGTGAATTCATGGTCATTTTCTTGTGTCAAGTAGATCTTGAAGATGGACTAGTGCAACCTACTTGGTTTATGGAGTCATGTGGTGCTGGATTTGCATCATTAATGTACTCACCTACTCATGGATTTCCAAGGTTTGATGGTTTCTTGTGGCAAGATGGAGATGGAGGCTCATTCATGGAGATTTATGGTGGAGACATATCAAGAAAGGACAAAGTTGGAGGAGACAAGCAAGCAAATGGTCATCACTCACATTTATTTTTTGGTTGCTGTAATTTTCTAGAGAGTTCAAAGTTTGAAGCATGGAGGAATCATTTCATTCACATTCTATTTGGTTCTTCACATTCTAGTTATATCTTGATGTATAAAATTGATGTAAGAAATAGTGAAGCATCCAATTTGGACACTATTCTCTATATCAATTATGAAAGATACTTTAGAACCTTAGAAAGGAGATCTATACTTAGGATGGAGATCATTCTAAAGTTGGATCAAAGTTCTATTGTCAAAACTATGCCAAAACTAGTTGAAGAGGGAGTGTGAGAGATTTCAACTAGTTTAGTCTAGTTTAGTCATATTTTGGTAAATTGTCAATAAGAGGCCAAAACTCATTTTAGACTTAGAGATAACTTTTTGAGGTTATATTAGCTTAAAATACATTCAATAACACTTTTTGAAAGTGTAGAAAAGTTGGCAGTCGAGTCTGAGAGAGATTCAAATTTGAACTTTGGATAAAAGGATGTAACTCGTGGAGAGACACATCTTCTCTCTTCTCTCTCTCATTTAATCACTATACATGGTTCTCTTTGGGTTCTACTCATTGGTGCACTCTCTTGATGTTATCTTGCAATCTTGTGTGTAGAATGTTCATATTTTGCTATTTTCGGTTCCACACATGTGAAATACAGTAGGGTACTTTAATTGTATGGACAGCAAACATGTTTTATATTCTGGTTCATGTTTGATCAATATCTCTTAGAGTTTGCATCTCATTTTGTATGTAGATGCTGATTTTTCTACATTGGCAGGATTGTTGGTTTGCTCCTTATTGTAACCAAAGATTAGGGACATGGATTGGATCTGGAATGATCTGAAATCCTTCACACTCCCCTGGCTTCCACCACTTCCTGGCTTTATAAGACTTTGGAACTGGGAGGAGTTTCGGTAGTGCATACTTTTCCTCCATTAATACTTCATCTGAGGTGTGTGGAGTCAGGTCTTTACTCCCATAGTGAATTCTGGATCGAGATCTTGAGAAAGTTTGATTTTATTGGCTACCCTAGCAGGGTGTACATTGTTTTGGCCTTTCTCCTTAGCGTCCTTCACCATTGTGGTAAGTTTAAGCCCAAAAAGTGCTTAAATTTCTCAAAATAATAAGCTCAAAAGCTAAAAAGAGCAAGAAAATTTGCTACTTTTTAGCAAGTGAGTTCAAAGAGCCTCTGGGAATGCTTGGGGTATGCTTGGGAATGTTTGAAATATTTGGCAACACCTCCTTATCAAATGTGAGTTTTAGTGCATTCCCACCTCCTTATATGGACGCCCCCCTCCAAATCTGGGGAACATAAATGTTACATGTTACACTGACTAAAAAAGACATTCTAAGACCAATGTTGATAGTGGCAAACTCAGATGAGGTCATCACATGTGTGGCGAACTCAAACAAGAGTAATAATGGTCAAAAAACTCAGTTCAACTCAAGAAATCACTTAAACTCAATTTTTGGAAATTTGGCTGGGGATCTAGGTTTGCTTGTTTGGTATTAGATTGAGCATGCTGAGAGGCATAAAATCTCAAGGGGGCCAATCTAGATGTCAAATCCACACATGTGGGGACCCTATTAAGTGAATCTTTTAAAAGAGATTCGCCAATGCACTAAACATGTATTTTAGTCTTGGAACTTCATCCAAATATTATGTAATGAGAAATGAAAACATAGTTTCACGGTTTATAATCGACATTCAACTTTATTATTATATTTATATGTAATGATGTATTTTCAAGCAATATGTTGCTTGGAATTGCTTGGATTGTTTTTTAATATGTTAAATCATTTGAACCACATGAAGCAATAAGTCTATAATAGAATGATTCTAAATTATTTGCAATCTTTTTTTCATGAGTAGTACAAATTGTAGATATAATAACATTATTTTAAAAGGAACATATAGAGCTACTAACATTTTTAGAGGAGGGTTTTCACAATGCTAGGTGATATCTTTTTGTCAATGATGTTGTAATTTGTCCAATTTAAACTTTTTTGTTTTTGCTGCATTCTAACTTGTAGATGTGAATGTTCTTTATGCTCTTTATGGTGGTGTGTTTTTTGCATTCAAACAATTTATCTAATGTATACTTTTGTAAATTTGCATTAGAGTAAACTATCAGAAATGAAATAGATAAATGAAGTTTGATTTACGTTTGTGGCACTGGTTGATGCTACATCTTCTTCTGTAACGACCTAAAATTTGTGCAATAAAGTTAAGTTGAAAATAATTTTAATATTTTATCATAGAAATATAAAAACGATGTTTAGTATACCTTATGTTGTTGTATTTGAGGGGGACTCAAACAGATGTGCTATTGTAGGCTAGGGTTGATCATTCATATTATAAAAGAAATTGTGATTGTCCATTTGTCACTTTGTTTCCACCTTGATCCATGTGACCAAAGTGTTTATCAAGATCAGAAACAATTGCCACAGATTATGCATGAGTCATTTCTTTCCAATGGTCGATTGGAATGTTGTATCCAAATACAAATTTTTTATTGTGTAGTAGAATTTGTTTACATGTGATTCAAAATAATGAATTGTTGTTGAATTCATATATTTTAGAAATAGTGATTTGAAATAAATGGATAAGAAATCCTGCAATAAAGTGATTGTTTTACTAAGTATTAATTACTATAAAATTATTATCTTTGTAATGGTGATGATTATAGGAACTTTTGCAGTCATGCTTTGTGATATCTCACATGGATTTTAGATCATGAATGCATGACTATTGAACAAGAAAATATTTCGTATCGATAACCACATTATGAATAAATGATTAATAGAATAGAGTAAGATTATCATTTTGAGTTTAATATGCAAAGTTAAGTGTCCAAAATATCATGTACTAGGGTGTTCTCATGGAATGTATTCCAGTTCAAGACTGTCTTTACTGATCCCACTATTCCTATCAATCTATGATAGATAACTATCCTTTAATAATATTGCTCTAATGTGCTTTTGGTATTTTAGTTCAGAGCATTTTCTTAACAAAATAGTTGAAACAACAATCAAAAAATAGACTATGTGCATAGTACCCTTTCTTAACAGAATGTTAAGTTTTAATGCCCAACATCTCAAACTCTACTGCCTTTGAAATTCATCGTAGTTGATATAATAAGGGTTGTTAACGCGAACGATTTCATGATATGCAAGTGTTGGTAGGAAGCTTTAGTTAATGAGAGTTGCTGCCATAGATTTCAATCTTGGTTTAATTGAATCTACTTGACCTAATTGCTCACAATTACCGATCATTTTTCATGAAAATCAATCTCGACTCTCTATGTAAAAATTCACCTAGCAATACAAATGTTGTCAATATGCTAGTTTGTACATTGTCCTCATTTATTATGAAAGCACTAACTTCACTTATTATGATTACAAGGTTAGAAGTGATGGGAAAATAGGTTAGAAGCACTTCACAAGGCGTCTTACACAAGAAAGAAAGGAGATTAACTTGAGCCACAGGGCAACAATCATCAATATTTTCCCTTCATGGAGAATTGAGTTGGATGGTAAAGATACTCACTTGAGTACTGGCTTTTTGGCTTATTTTTGTAGTGACAAAACCAAAGTATTTCCATAGTTGTCAACTCAATTCCTTCTCAAGCATTACAAAGAAAACATATAAATAGGACACTCTTATCGCATGACAATGCAAATTGATTACACATGAATCAAAAGTTACCCATCAGCTATCTTGTCATAAACAAGAAAGTCCTAATATAAGCATAAAAGCATTCTTCGCAGGTCCTATTGCACAAGATAAATCATTCACCTCATGTTCCAGTCCTAAAATGTATGCTACAGTTATTTCAATAGATAGCACAGTTTCAAGGTTCTGTCATAGATTACTCTTTCGATAGTGAAAAATTGTACACAAAATTGTTGTTGTCTAGGCCGACTGGCATATTCATCTGAACTCATCTGAGACAAAGGCATCAATCACACTTTTTCATCATAAAGCATTATCATCAGTCGCTGGTGCTATGATAATGTGGTTGGGTGTGAAGTCTTCTAGCATAGTCTTCTGGCTTGAGATTTATATAAGTTGGTGGTTTGTGTTGTTAATAATTTTGCTTGTAGCTTCAGAATCCATATAGATACATATAATTTGGTAGTTTATAATGATTATTGGCTAGTAAATTGTCTTTTTGCATAAGCAGATCGGCAATCGTAGATGGGGCAGTTAAAGGATATATATATTTGGACTTATGAGATAGTACCTTGCATTATGGCCCGAATTTGAGAGCGATGTGTTGCTGCTTCCAAGTAGAAAAAAATCATTCAAGACACAAACGAATATTCAATTACGAAAAAGGCTTGCAGATCCAAGGTCGTCAATCCACGTGCTCCACAACAAAAACTGAAATAGAATGATGAAGGATCATCACCATTGGGGCTATTGGGGTGGCCTGGAGAAATCAAACGTGAAAGAGGATATTTCGCTGCAGGCGTTGCATCCGACCATTCCTCTGACTGTTGTGCCTGCTCTCCATTAATCTAATTATAGCTTTCAATCCACCTTCTGTTGCTCCAAAAAATCGGAAAAAGCTTACCCACGATCATCTTAATTCAGCTGATTTTTCTTTAACAATCAGCAACCTCTATTCCAATCCAATGCAACCATTCAGAGTGCTATTACCATCGCTCTCTCGAGTAGTCATAGTTTTGGCTCATTCCTGCTCCCTTTGTGTTTTGCCATCGCTTATTGGATAAAAATCTTGTTACAAACAGACGGAAAATCAAAATGGTGATTTCCAATTGCGCATAGGTTGTACAATACCAACATCAGCTCACTATGTGCCTTTACAAATTTATGGGAGCAGTTGTCTTCTAATCCTGGATTAGCTTTTGGAGTTCCCTTGGGAGCTAGGTGCATCTGTGTAGAAGGACAACTATTTATTCTAGGAGGAAGAAACCCCTTAACTTGGGATCTCATGAGCGAAGTCTAAGCCATAGATCTCAGAGCAACCAAATGAAGCTAGTGAAATTGGTCACATATGCAGGCGGCGAGAAGTGGGTTCGCATGTGTCATAGCTGGAGGCAAGATCCTTGTTGTAGGTGGACAAGGTGATGAAAATCTGTGTCTGGCAACTGCGGAACTCTATGACTGGCAAAGCCAACACTAGCAACAAATTCTGCAGCTGAATTTGCCTCGAAATGAATGCATGGGAGCTGTCATTTACAATTTAGTGGATATAATTGGTGGCTACACTTCATCGAGCTCAAATGAGAGCTCTTGGTGCCTAGAGGATGATGAAATAAGAACTTTTTGGGTCTCTTCTGTTGATTGTATTCCGTTCAGATCTCATAGATGAAAGACTGCAAAAGGCTCAATCCACAGCAAACTGCATTCATGCCAAACAGTTTCTTTGTCCAAAGCACTAGGTTACGTCCATGGCAGCCTTGTCCATGACCTTTGGAATAGGTGTAACAACGATTGTAGATGCATGGCCCAGTTCAATTATGTTGCCTCTATTGTCCATGGCTCACAAACCTTTGCTACCAAATGCTTTACTACCAATGGAGACATGAGTGTGAATTTGTGCAAAACGGGCAATTGATCTGGCAGATAAGTTTCATAAGATGAAATGGCAACAAACACATTGTCCATTTGAATTGAATTCCCTCCCACTCTCTTGCTGCCTAGTTGAAATCTAACAAACTTCTTCAATCTCCGGTCGATCCTCTGTTGTAACATTGTTCCTTAGTTAATGCTTATACACATGGATGACGTAGCTTGTTCACTGCAAGTTCAAAATCCATGGAAATGGAGGTGAGTGGGTTTGTGATGACAACATTTCTTCTCTTGAACGTTCTAGTGTGCTAAATATTTAGGGAGAATAATCGATGTATGTCTTTTCTCTTTCTAAGTAAAGCTTCAGGTGATCAAGAGAGGTGATCAGTTTCTCAAAAGCACAGCTTGCCATGTCCTTCACAAGACTTGCAACTTATAGCTTGGCAGTTGACAACATGCCATGGCTCATGGTTGTTTTAAGTTTCTTAAGATGCTTTTCACTTCACTAGAGATGGTGTCAACCGGTTTCATATCAATCTTCGTAATTGCCTTTCAGGAGATTTTAGTGTCTTTTTATATTATTTTGCATTATATGGGACCGTCTTTTTGTCTCTTTCTTAATCCAAATGAGAGAGAGAGAGAGAGAATGAGAGAGAGAGAGAGAGAGAGAGAGAGAGAGAGAGAGAGAGAGAGAGAGAGAGAGATGCTCAGAATGTGGTAGAGGTGAAAAATAAGCCCAGCCTTTGTTCCTCTTTTTGCAAGATCGTGCGAGCGCGATGGATTTTTTCTTTGGAAGTCTTGATTTAGCCCTTCACGACATGATCAAGTGCTAGCCATTGCTACACTGACTCACTCTTCCGTTGTGACTCCTTTGCATCCACCAACATTTTAAGAATCAATCCAAAAACTTGTAGCTCTCCATAAACGTGTCATAATACGCAAGCTAATGCGAAAGAGAGCAAAAAAATAGCCACATTATGTTTTGAAACTACCTCAGATTTTCCTCTACAAAATTTTGCACAGTCCCATTTACAGACTGCGCATTCAATAGCAGATATGTGACCTATAATGCCATCGCTCGATCACCACACTTTTTCCACCACAAGTCTAGATGTCCGCTAAAGCTTTCTAAAGAAGTCGTTGAGACATAATCGTTATTACACAGAAAGAGCTAGCGCAATCGATCGATCCAGAGGGAGACAAGGATACTGCGCCATAAAGATAAAGAAAGAGAGAGGCGCGATATATGACAAAGGGTCAAGTGGCAATTTTTTGTTTTTAATTTTTTTAAATGTTGACGTGGAATTTTCCCCTTCCAAAGAATTTTAAAATGGGTATTAGCTGGCCTTATAATAAATCAAACAAAGATCAGAAAAGTTTAAACAGTACGGGGTTTGATCCAAAGCATTTCCTTTGTGCATGCAGTTAGGGCTTTGTACTCGGCCTCACTAGATGATAAAGAGATTGTTGCTTATTTCTTTGACATCCATGAGATAGCTCCATCACATATAAAAATAGCATGTGAATTTATTGATTTCCTATCCATTTGATCTCCATCAAGGTCTAAATCTGAAAATCCATACAAGTTAGGTGATGATCCTCTATAAACAATGCCAAAAATCTCTAGAACCCGAGATGTACCTCAATACTCTCTTGCCTAGCTTCCAATGGAGCAAAGGTCTCCTCATAGTCAATACCATGTTCTTGAGCATATCCTTTTTCAACCAACCTTGCCTTGTACTTGTTGATTGATCCATCTTGGTTTGTCTTCACTTTGAAGATCCACTTGCATCCAACTACCTTCTTGTCCTTTGGAAGTTCCACCAATCTCCATGTGTTGTTCTTCATAAGAGCTTGATACTCAAGATCCATTGCTTGGATCCATTCCTCCTTTTGTCTTGCTTCATCCACACATGTAGGGTCATCAAAAGAGGTTAGGAAAGCAAAGTTTTTACCACCAACAACTTTTTTACACTTTTCATCATAAGTGAGCCTCAAAGTTTGTTGCCTTTGCCTTGACGCCCTCCTTGGCTTTTGACTTGAAGAAGGCTCTTCACCATCAACGCCCAAAGTACCATCAATAATGTCATCAACATCAAGAATGTTAGATCTAATGTCCAAAACACCACTTGAAAAAACTTTTGGAAAAATGACATCTCTTTCAATGACCACTTTCTTAGTTGAAGGAATATAAACTTTGTAAGCCTTGCTCACCTCACTAGAACCAACAAATATACCTTTCTTTGAAGATGGATCCTCCTTTGTCCTATCATCAAGAGTAATGTTGATATAGCAAATGCATCCAAAAGTTTTGAAAACCTTGACACTCAGCCTTCTATGAATCAACATCTCAAAAGGGATTTTTCCATCCTGAAGAAACATGAAGTTTATACCGACAAAGCTTTGTTAGCTTGTGAGCCATTATTTGCAAAAATACATAGGAATTGCCCATAGGCAAATTCCGCAATTGTTCGCAACCACAACGCCCTATAAGGCCTGCATGGCTGTCATGGCAAAACAAACATCAAGACCAAGTAATAGAGTGACATTCCTAACAGATCGACTGAAAGGAGCTCTAGGGATCAACAATTCAATTGATCTCTAGAGTTTTCTGATCTCCCTCAGTAGGACTTGCTTCCTGCCACATCTACGGCCAATACCAGGGAGGACACGAGCATGGAAAGGCTATATAGAGGTTATGGCATGAGCAGTGGCTTTGGTCCTAGCCATCATGGTCAGATATAAAAGAATAGAAAAAAAATTATGGAAGAAAAGACACACAAAAATTTGTGGAAGAAAGGCCACAAAAAAATTTACAACATAAAGACGCTTGAAAGACAGGCTTGAGATTGATATTGCGAGATAAAAACTGAAAATTAGCGATGATAAATAAAAAATTTAGGACACATGACATCATTTCAGTCGTCCATCTGCCCATCCGTACTCATCATTATGACTCATTAATGAGGGGCACGTGGGGTGTGACGCCAACCAATCACGAAACTATCCACCTGATAGAAGAACATTGAGATTTACTATTAAAAAAATACATGTCCATCATCGTTACTCAAGATGAAAAAAAAAATCTTGTTTTTTATCAATCTAGAAAAATTGCAATCTAGTATTGTACTATGGGCACAACTTGATTGTAAGAATCTATATTGATACAACCACCAAATATCATTTTATGATTGAACATTGAAGTTGAGGCCTTCTGAGTCTTCTGAATTTGAAAGTGTTCCATTCATGATCGTAAGACTTACTCTCTCCATTTTTTGTCAATAACAAATGAGAATGTCAATAACAAGTTGATAGTTGCTCTCAAGTTAGATGAATGTTAGTTACTAATTAATGTCAGTAAATAGATTGTTGGAACTGTTAGATGCTAGGCATTCTCCTTTCGAGTAATACACTTCATTGATATGAGAACACTGTCTCAATTAATTTTGGACTTTTTGATTTATTTAGGACTATTTTCTACATATGGTACCAAAAGAGCTAGATAAGAAAAACAATAAAAAGTTATTAATTCTTGAAGTGGGATTTTCCCAAGTTCGAATCTCATTTCAATACAATTATAAGCCAAACAAGACAAATTTGATCAACAAGTCACAATTTAGTTTCTAAAATTTATTGATGCTTTTGTCCAATAGCTATGAGCACCTAATATAATTGTAAATCATTCCAATTCTTAGATCAAGGGGGTTATGGTGGATGTTTTTGGGAAATAAAATATAATCATGTCCAAAATCAGTGTCAATCCGAATATTATAGACAACTTTTAAGCATAAACATTGATATAGAATTTAAGAGAAACATAAACATAATTTGATATTTAAAAGAAACATAAACATCACTGAATCATGTACTACTTTGAACAAGCTGCTGTATTATAAGAACTCTCATAGAAATCTAATCACAATGTGTCACCTGCCACTAAAAGTGGTTCATATTTATAATTAATGGTCTTGGGCCAAGCCCTACATTAGTCAAGAGACTGTTACAAAAGATGCACAACTTTGGTGCAATTCTAGACAAATTTGTAGAAGTTTAACCTTTTAGACTAGTGATTTACTATTTCAATATTCTAAAGGTTGAGAATTAGAAACTATTTTCAACCTTTAGAATTTCAAAAAGCTATTAAACTTTCTACATCATGATTCCTCATGGTCTTACAATACACATGCCATGGAATATGATTCACTTATAATAGGGTGACATGCCCACACCCTAGCATACAAAAAGTCGGCTTTCTACAAAATTGCCAAGCTGGATTTACAATTGAATTTACGGAAGGAATTACACATCTTTTGGAGCCAAATTTGGCCTTGTTGCTGATTTGGAATCTACCAACACTCACTAAATTAAATACATTACAAGTCCAATAATTATGGTGACAAAGATTGTAACCAGGACTCTACAACTACAATGATCATGAACTCTACTCATCAATATCAGCTGCACATTCATCGGATAATTTGGACAGGTATTCTTTGATGTGTGCCACTGATATTTCCAGAATAGATATTGTTTTTTTCACAGTATAACCATGTGCTTTAATTGTTTTTTTCACCTTTGATTTTCATGCATGAACAACTGTATCTACATCCACATGTTGTGGTCCGTCATTGTTCGGAATCCATTCTTTCTCTAAGCAATTTTTGTACAGCTCTGAGTTGTCAACTTGTCTCTAGTTTCTACGCCGTTGATTACATTTTGGTTCACACCATAATGCTTTAAAATCTGTGGCCAAGCCTTCTGAATTTTTCTTCACTTCGACAACTTTTGTCACCCAAATAGGTATGGAACCCTCCACAACATCTTCATCTGGAGGCCGCATTGCAACGAACTTGTCCAACACAACTTCTCTACGTGGGATGAATTCATCTAGAGGTGCATCAGCGTTTTGCCCACAAAACCTCCAAGGTAATAACTCTACATCCATTTTGACCTCATTGATCGAAGTTGATACAGATGAATCGAAAGTGGTTGGCAAGGATTGTGGCCAAAAAGCCTCTTGGCTATACATTGATCCTGATAACATTTTTTCTTTGGAAAGATATTCGACGAGTTTTGTGGTTTCCACCACACATGCATCATTGTGATCCTTGTATTCTAAAAACTTATGGCTCATGAACCACAAATAATCAATAAAGGACATTATTCCTTTCATTTCACCTGGATCCAGATCCTTCGTGGATGCTGGCAACTGTTTGGGAGGGAAGCTTGGCAGCGCCAAAAGGTAGTTTTCACGTGGATAATCCACGTGTGGATTATCCATTCAAATTTCAGTTTGTACAACTTCTTGAAATCTAAATTCAAAAAAAAAATCCCAAATTATGCTTGTAAAAAATGTTTCTTGTAAAATATATCACTTTACTCTTAATTTAAAAGTTTGTACAAAGCTTTTTTCTAAATACTAAAGTGTTTAACTGTTGTGTCGATAGAATCCACAACATGCTCTTTTCCTCTCATACCATCAAGATGCGCACTCTCGTCATTTGGTGGCATTTGTTCTTCTTGGAAATCTGAAGCAAGAGTTCATGGTCGAGAATACTTTCTATCAAAGTATTTTCTTTGTCATCTTCTTGTGTTTGCTGAATATCATCCAAATTTATGTTTCCCAAAAGACTCGCAGGTGCAATTGAGGAACTAGCCATCAATGAATTGAATAAGGTGTTGATCCAAAGGTGCTTCTTCAAGTTTACAAATCTTCCACTTTTGAAAGATCACATTTCTACCATTGACAACTTCTTTGATGGAAAACAAGTAGATTCTACAATCTCTACTTGAAGAGCTAAACACTACCATTATTCCTATCATTGAAATAGGATAATCTTTGGTCCTTACATTGGAATGATCATGCTCAAAGCATGTGGACCCAAAGATTTCCAATACAAATGATGTTTCATCTTTTATGACACTATTCAAACTATTACAAATATAACAAATGTAGATTTCAAAGCATCCCATTTCATTGTCTTGTCATACAAAGTAATAAACACCATGAATCTTAAAGGTAAGAAACAAGTCACCTCATGTCTACTACTACTTTCCAAAAAGTATTCAAAGATAGTAGACTCTCCAATGCTCACCACCCTTGCAAGATGCACACTTGAATGGACAATTTGCATGCAATTTGATGACTCGGCCATTGTCATTGAGGACTCCCTTGGAACTCTCATGCTTTGAGGCTGATCCTCAAGATCTTCCTCCTTTTGATGCTCCTCCTCAATGCAAGCAAGATCACACTTTGCCAAGATCTCCTCTTGAGTGATCTCCTCCTTTGCCAAGCTCATTCTTTCAAAAGCAACACTAGCTTCCAACTTAAACAATCTTCCATGTTTAAATCCCTTTGCAATGCAAACATCATTCTTCAAGATGAAGCAAACACCATGCTTAAAGTGGTCATCCAAACCACTTTCTAAGAGTAGACCAACACTAAGCATATTCTTGGTGATTGATGGTACATGAAGGACATTTTCTAGATCCATGCATTTTGAGGATTCTAGACACCAAGAGATGGTGCCAACACCATCTATCCTACACTCTTCATCATTTGTAGTAAAGACAAACCTTTTAGCATCATTGAAAGAGTGTAAGGTTGAGAAAAAGTCCTTTTCACAAGACATGTGGGAGCTAGCCCCACTGTCAATCCACCAATTGTCTCTTAAATTGCTATTGCTTGTTGGTGAGGATGTAGATGCCATCAAGAATACATCTACTTCATCCTCCTCCTCCATTGCAAGGTTTCCTTGTTTGTCCTCCTCCAGTTGTGCTCTTAGCCTCTTGTAGCATTCAGATGCATAATGCACCTTCTTTCCACAAAAGAAGCATTTTTGCTTTGACTTGTCCTTTGACCTTGATGCATCATCCTCTTCTTTGGCCTCCTTTGGATGCTTCTTCTTTCTATTGGTCTTCTTTTTTCCCTTGAGTGAGAAATTCGCTTTCTCATCACCATCCTGCAAAGACAAGGAACTCATCCTAGATTTTGCATGGAGCATCCTACACTCTTCAGCCACTAATACACTATGAAGTTTTTCTATAGTTGACAAAGTGTCTTGGATGGCAAAACTTTGGACCAGATTTGCAAAGTCATCTCCTAGACAATTAAGGACAATTTGTACAAGCTCTCCATCATGAATCTTCTCTCCAATGGAAGCCAACTCCCTATTTAGAAACTTGATTCTGAGTACATAATCATGTGCACTCTCCTCACTTCTCCTCATGCTTTGCAAAATTTGATTTCTAAGCATGAGAGTTCTAGAAGTATTGCTAGATTCATAGATTGATTTCAAAGACTCCCAAGCCTCTTTAGCACTAGTACATGTTGATACTTCTCTCAACAAATCATTGCTCACATTCATCTTCACACAATGAAGTGCAAGCCTAGATCTCTTCTTGTATCTAGCTAACTCCTGTGCACCTAGAGGTTCATCTTCATCCTCAATCAGGAACTCATAAAGGTCTTGGAGCACCAAGAGTGAGTCTATCCTAACCTTCCAAATAGCATAATTTGTAGAATTCAATTTCTCACTAGCTTCTAGAATGTATTTGTGGAACCCAATTATACACAATATTTACAATTTCTACATGGTTTTTTATCAAGCTAAATTTGCCAATTTTTGGCAATTCTTCACAAAATTTGAACTCTTGCAAAAGCAAATATCAGATTTTGATTCTATAATCAGCCCTTCAAAATCTTCATTTTCATCCAGCTTTGAAATGCGAGCAACACCCACCGCAAGGTCATGTCCTTTTATCACCTTTTTGCTCTTCTTAGTTACTTTTGTATACGATCCATTATGTAAGTCCACTGTCTCTTGAATATCTTTTAAAACTTTCATCAATTGACCAAAAGAATTTTCATAATCTACGAGAGCAACAAAAACATATGAATTTCCTACATGCACATTTGCAATAAATTCAAATATTCTTCTATACCCTTCTATACTCCACACATCCTTCCTTGAAGTTGTGTCCAATATGACCAATCCTATCTCGTTATCAACTCCAATGGTAGACACAATCTCAATAATTGTCTCTGCTTCCAAGCCAACATTAACTATTTTCCATGGCAAGGTAAAAACATTTGTCTTAATGCCACTAATCCTTCCGAATGCCATTCACAACTCGTTTTGCACTGGAGTAGGTAGTTCAACTTTCTTCTTGGACTTGTTGATGCTCGTTTTTAGCCACTCTTTAGACTAACTAAACATATTATCAAATCTATGTTTTGATATCCCATATTTATCTTTTATGCCTTCATAGTTTATGGTAGTATCCCCACTTAGAGTTTGCATAAAATTGTGATTCCATCCTACAACGTCCAAATATATTTGCAATTAAGGGCCACCTCTTCCATGTCTTTATGTCCTTTGTAATATTTATCCTTTTTCAATAAAATCTTACCCTTCAAAGTCATGTCTTGAATTGCCATCACATCTGCGTCAGTAAGGCCTTGGATGCGACGTGTTTTCTACCTGAGTCCTTTGATTTGTTTTAGTTTCACAATCTATATTGTCTTTGGAAATACGCTTGAATTCTCTCTTATTATTCATTGGTCACCCCATAAGGTACATGTCCATTATAGTTATCCAGTGTTGAAAAATATTTTTTTCACATATTATCATGTAAATATCATATTTCAAATTCACCTTCTCCAAAGTTGTGGCTACTATTTTCTCAAAGTTCTGTTTTGCACAAAAAACAACAAACAATAAATTGGTAAATTAAATTGATATTTGAAAAAAAAAAAATTATGCCAATGACTATATGTTTTGAATATTTCTTACCTTTCAATTTTCATCTTGCATGGAGTGACCTCCGAGAGGCTTTGTAGGTGATCCATACTCCTCCCATTGTTTTCTAGCTTGTTGTAAAGTCTCTTGGTAAGGAGACATTTTCATCACATTTCTTTGGAGCTCATTTTGGCCATAATAGAATGTTGTCCAGAAATGATATAGTATCTGCACAAATACAAAGATAAATTAAACTTCAAAAATAAAATATAGCATTTTTCAGAACAATTTTTCAAAACATTCAAACACAAACATAGCAATTCATTTAGAAATATAGCCCTTGTTTTTTATTGTAGTGTGCCATTCTTAATAATACGTATTACCTATACTGATGCAGCAGGTCATCTTTCAGCTCTTCCTACTGCATCAGTTGAGCGCTCCTTACAATGTGAAAGCCATCAATGATTTCTTGTGTTGAGGTCAAATTAGCAGTCTGCAATAAGATGACAACTCCCAACCCAATTTCTTCATTGATCCTTCTTCTCCGATCATACTAGGTTCATCTTGGAGGGATCGAAAGCATTGAATTGAAGATCAAATTTTATAAATGCGCTTAATGAAGCACTTTCAACTACTACCATGAAAGTGGGCACCGCTTCTTTGGACATGAATTCTTGCATATCAAGAACCACTCCTACATTTCTCCACCCTTTTGCTTGGAGATTAATATGTGAAAAATATCACCCCTTTCTCCATTAGGCCCATTTGTGTCAATGCAGCACTTTTTTGTGTCTGAGGTTACGCAATGATCACAATGAGCTTCAATATTTGGGGGCTCATAAGAAAACTTTTCTTGAATTTGGTTCTTTTTGTGGTAGAGCTTTTGAATCATTGATTCCATCTATTTAACATAAAGTAAACACTGTAAATTTCAATAAGAGCTTAGACACTAGTTCTTGTCGAACTTGGTTTGTCAAGACTTAACATTTAGTTACTATACAAGACAATAAAAGAATACAATTGGCAAACTTGGTTTGTCATCTAGCAATCCCTTTGTTGAACATTATTTCCAAAAGTAATGACATCTATAATCTTGACAAACTGACATCATCAAAGTCCAAATGATCTTTGAGTTAAAAATAAATTTTGGTGGACTAAGTTCATCATTAAAACTTAGTTACTGAAATTTTTTGTTTTATTTACTGATATCATTCACTTTTTTGCTTAAATGAGTTCGTAAACTCGCATACAAATAAAAAATACATTACAAAAAATAAAATATAGTTTTTATACAATTAATCTTGATAAATTTGGTTCGTCAGTTAGACTTAGTTATGATGTTATCCTTTTCAAAATAATCTTGGTGGACTCGGTTTTTCAAATGAATGTGGTTATGATTTCATCGTTTGCATTTTATTTGTCAAGCATTGGTAATGTTGACGAACCGAGTTCGTCAACTATCACTCATCATTCAAGCATTGCCATTAAACATACAGCAATAATAAAAACAGTTTACATGGGTACCACATACATTTGGAGAGACAACGCAGGGGTGTTGCTCAGAAGCAACACTAAATTATTGTAGGAGGATACAAGACTGGCAAGAAGAGACATGATAGAGTCTTCTGTAGAGATAGGGAAACCTATTGCAGCCAGTTGGTCCAGCAATTGTTTGAACTCGTTTAGATGGTCGTTCAAGAATCAAATTATATGCTATATATTATTTGGCTGGTTTTGTACCAAGAGCTTTGGCTTCAGGCATTGCATCTTACAAAATACTAGTAGGTGTAGATGTGTTTGTCTATTGTGCCTCCAATTATTTGGGTGTTTTTTCGATAAGTTTGGAGTTGTATGCTTTGGTCTAGCTTTTCAAAAAGTTATCTTAGAGAGGAAAGACACTAACCCAGCCGAATTCAATTTTAGCTTTTGGTTGCTATCCAACAGTGGTGTAACCGAGATAAGCCAACAGAACAAATCATAACCTGGAGTCGTGACAAATATGAAGGTGAAACTCCTTTGTCCGACACCAGCTTTACATCAGAAGAATCTTCGTATGCCTTGAATTTTTTTTCTCAATGAATCTGATATTGAAGTGCAGTACTTTGAATGTTATGAGAATGTTGATGACGAAGAATTCTTCGATGCCTGCAATGCTGAAGCGGATGTTTCATATGAAGAAATTAACATTGCAAACACAAACTCGAAAGAGTCTGATGATTTAAATGACGAATCTAAACACGAATCTGGTAACAAGAACCAGGTTGACGACAAGAAAACATCTGTGGAGTCAACCATGCACGAAATTCATGGCCATACCAAGGCCAGTATGACAGGTATCATTTTACTAGATTCTACTGAACTAATTGAACTTGCACCTGGCAGATTTGTGCATGTTTCAAAGTCACTTGGAGAATCGGAGTTAGTGAAATTCACTGAACTATTGAAGGAGTATCAAGACGTTTTTGCCTAGTTGCTTGACGATTTGAAGGGTATACATGCAGAATTCAGAGAGCACCGAATTGATCTTAAGGAAGATGTTGTACCTATTCGACAGAGACAGTATTGTCTCAATCCTAAGTACTCTCTCATGGTCAAGGACGAACTTAACAAGCACCTTAAGGCAGGTACAATCTATCCCGTCTTAAGTAGTGAATGGGTTTCACCCATTGTTGTCGTACCAAAGAAGAAGACTGGCAAAATACGAATATGCCAGGATTTCCACAAACTCAATGCTACCACAAGGAAGGACCATCATCCTTTGCCTTTCACTGATTCCATCCTAGATCAGGTTGCTGGTCAAGAGCGTTACAGTTTCTGTGACAGCTTTTTTGGATATAATCAGGTTGGAGTGCAAAAGGAGGATCGTTCAAAGACCACATTCACTACGGATTGGGGCACTCATGCCTACAACAAAATGCCCTTTGGTCTTTGTAATGCTCCAGCAACTTTTCAACGAATCATGATGTTAATTTTCGTTGCCTTTCTGAGAACTTTTCTCAAAATATTTATTGATGATTTTTGTGTATACAGAGATATAAAGACACACCTGCAGAAGCTGAAATTTACATTGCAATGGTGTCGAGATACTTGTTTATCTCTTCATCCAGAGAAATGTTTTTTTGGTATGAAAGAAGGAATATTGCTTGGACACAGAATATCTAACAAAAGAATAGAAGTCGACAAAGATAAAGTCGAGCTTATAAAAAATCTACAGATACCAACCAATTTACATGAACTAAGAGCTTTCTTAGGACATGTTGGCTATTACAGGATATTTATTCAAAATCATGCTTCTATTGCTGCCTCTCTTACACATCTACTGAAGAAACAAGTGAAATACTTGTGGACAAATGAACAGCAAAAAGCATTCAAAGATCTTAAGCAAAGGTTGATCATTGCTCCTATTCTGAGACCATCCAGCTGGGCTATTTTATTTCACAGTTATGTGGATGTTTCTGCATTTGCTATTGGCATCTGTCTAAGCCAGAAGGACAACCAGAAGAAGGACCATCCCATCTACTATGCGAGTCGACAGCTCAGTGCATCAGAGAAGAATTATTCGGCTATAGAAAGGGAAGCACTTGGCATGATTTTCCCTGTTAAAAAATTTCAACACTATTTGCTAGGATATGCATTTATTTTTCATGTGGATCATTATGCTCTTAAGTATCTTGTAAATAAACCAGATCTATCAGGACGAATTGCTCGATGGATTCTACCTTTGCAAGAATTCACTTATCAAGTAGAGCTTTGTCAAGAAAAATATCATACGAATGCTGATTATCTATTGCGACTCAGCACCGGAAAAATTGAAGACCCTATCAATGATGATTTTCTAGACAAACATTTATTTGAGATTTCATCTACAAATTTGCTATATTCTGATATTATTACTTATCTTAAGGATCAGATATATCCGGATGGTTATGATTTGGAGCAAAAGACAGTTTTTCAATATAAGGTAGCACCTTATATAATTATTAACAATGTTCTGTACAAGCTTGGTGCTGACCATCAACTACGAGATGTCTCGAAACTGAAGACATTAAAAAGGTCGTTAAAGCCTTACACTCAGAAGATGATGGCGAACATTTTGCATTGAAGAATACAATTAATAAGATATTGACTGCCAAGTATTGGTGGCCAACAATGTTCAAGGATGTATCAAATTTTATTCGTTTATATGATCCATGCCAGAGATCTGGTAAGCCTACAAAAGCAATGAATTGGCCGTTGACACGAACCATGCCTCTTGCACCATTGGAGAAGTGGGGGATTGACTTTGTCGGTCCAATCAAACTTGTTACCCGACATACGAAATGTTGTTATATTCTAGTTGCAACGGATTATGCTACCAAGAACGTTGAAACAGAGGCGACGAAACGAAACGATGCAAAAATTGTCGCGACTTTCTTATTCAAAAGTATAATCACAAGATATGGTTGTCCACTCGAACTAGTAAGTGACCGAGGTACACATTTTTTAAATGACACTATACGGTTGCTGACAACTTATTTCCTGATCAAACACAGAAAAACTACACCGTATAATCCAAAAGCAAACTGTTAGACAGAAAGAGCTAATGGAATTTTATGTAAGATCCTGACTAAAATTACTATTGCACATGCAACGGATTGGGATTAGAAACTACCATCAGTTCTCTGGGCTTATCGCAACACAGAGAAAATCACGACAAAACAGACACCATATATTCTTACGTATGGTATGCATCCTATTTTGCCAATTGAATTTGAGGTAAAAACCTTTCATATTCAAGCTCGACGAACAGATGCAAAATGTATAAACGAAAGGTTGACTAATATTGAAGAACTAGCTGAAGCTCGAGAGACTTCACAAAAACTAACGAAAGCAATTTTTTTTAAGATCCTTCGAGAAGGTTTCGCGAAACTTTCTAGAATCTTTCTAGCATATTTTCGAAAATCTTTCGAGAATCTCTCGACATACTTTTTGTATCCCTCCATTAAAGATGATGGCCACGTGATCATAATTATTCACACGTGTGTATGTTCACAAATATTGTTTCTTCTTAATTTATTTTTTCTTTTCACAAATGGTCTTCCGTCATTAAAGATCAATCTGACAAATTATAGTTTTAAACACTGAGCCATGCACGTCCTCCATAAATGGAAGTGACAGATGTCAAGTCACCATGCCATGTCATCATCCCTTCCACACCGCTACTGCTTATCAGAGTTATTTTCCATTTTTCTTCTTTAAACTTTCTACTTGCGAGTTTATGCTTTTCTGCGCTCATTCTCTTTGCGATCAAAGCACTCTTTTGCGAACTATTGCGATCTACGGAGCTATCGTTAAACATTAGAACAATGGCTTCCAAATCAAGCTCTAGCTCTAATATCATTTGAAAAGCACACGCAGGAATCTGTGTGGCATCCATCCAGTCCTTTTTGGATCAATGCAGGTTGGGTGATTTGAAAGTGGACCCCTCCATCATCCTCTCCAAAGTTAGTACTGAGTCTGTGAACTCTATACATTCAATTTCGGAGGAGGAATTCAAAGTTCACGTACGAGGCAAATTCTTCACCATCTCTGAAGATTTGTTTTGCATAGCCCTCGGACTACCATTGGATGGGAAGCTGGTTGCGACAAATAAAGATTCGGTGGATGAAGCTACCCACATCCTAAGCAACTGCTTCGTACCCATGAAGAGATACAAAATCTCTATGATCCGAGATGCAACATTCAAACTATTTTGTAAATACGCAAACCAAGCCATATTTTTTATGGATGCGGATGCGACAATTTCAGCTCAAAATTGGTTACATATTGGATGCACTTGCGGGTTATCTAGTATGCTTCGGCGTTATCACATACAAAGCTTTTTTGCGATGGATGAAACATCAAAAGTTTTCTAGATGTTTCTCGCCTATGTGCTCATTTTCAAATTTTGACTGAGGCAGAGAAAATACTGCTGACGGGAAGGATGTTGGCTCCCAAGCCAATTGATCTTTCCAGCCTCATCTCTATACCTATTCCGGTTACATCCGATGTTGCACCAGCAATCAAAGTAGCAGCCACCACTGCTATCGAGAGTGAAGCTGTGACAATGGAAACCGATGGAGCTACCGCTGCTGCTGATTCTTCAAAGCCAGCATCTGCTTCCACATCTCAGAAGCAGCAAAGTGCATCCACTTTTGAGGATGACGCAACCCAGTCTGATACATCCGACAAAGGACGAATAGCTGTTGAAGACGACACTGGGGCACCTATGGCAGATGAAGAAGAACCAGACGACCAGCCCTAGTGGTTTCGATCCATGATAGAGAAAGCCAAGAATTAGTGGTGACGTATATGAATTGGATAAGTACCACCGACAACTCACCATGGAGCTTATCACCTCCGAGAAAAAATCACTAGACTCTCTGAAGGAGTCCTACGAGAACCGCGCTCCAGAAACATTTACAGGAGGAGTGAATGACAAGACTAAAGGCAGAAGCTGCTCTGTCTCTGAGCACTAATATAGGGTCAATCACAGTCGATCTCACGAAGCTAAACCAGCTCCAAGGCCAGATGCTCGAAAATTTTTGAGTCAAGTTCTTACAACCGCTCGAGGATGCAAAGGCTCTTGTCAAGGAAGAGTTGGCTGAGCTGAAGGAGCTCTCCAGTGATGCCACCCCATCTTGTAGTGGGCCCAATGCACATGATGAATACCTTCAGGCCCTTCTTCGAATTGATGACCTCACACAGCAGATCCAAGTTGTGTCTGCCTGCACCGGAGCCTCAGACCATCCAGAATTAGTATGACAGATCTCATCGAAACCATAGAGCCCCATAAGGCAATGTTGTTGTAGGCCGAATGGATATAGTGATCGATGGTTCCATGACTAGTATTCCTATAACTGTCGATGATCTCTTGCGAGAATATATATATTGGGACCTTGAGACTCTTTATAATCTAGAAATCTCATTATGCGACAATAGCATAAAGATGGTAAAAGATCCTACCCTTGATCCACAATCAGAATCACCAACGAATGCCAAGGGAAAAGAGCCAATTACTTCGGATTCTCCACCTGGAGAATCACCGAAGGAAAAAGCTCCTTCACAAATCTGGGTATGAAACTAGCCAAGAGCGTCAGAAAGCTTGACCATGCTCTAAACAGATTGGGTATCAACAATCAGCCAACCACCGGCCCTCTCCACGAATGCAACCCCTTGTATAAATCAAAAACCACTGAGTGGAAGGCTAAGAGTGATAAAAGAAAAATCAAATCTGAGTTGATGATCGACCAAGAATCAAAAGAGAAAATTTGTCAAGACGCCATAGAAGAGCCCAAGCCAACGCATGACGTACCACAATACTTCAAGGACTATGAGATGGATGAAGTGGTAGTTGGTATGCCCAGGGCAAAGAGAGAGCCCTTAGAAGAAACCTCCCAAGGAGCCAAGGTCCTACCTGTACAAAAATTGATAGATCTGGCTGAGAAGGGAGAAGAAAGTCATATGATATCAGTAGGGGAAGATGTAGAGGGAGAGGAACTCGAGAATCTCAAGGCACTTCTCCGCAAATACCGCGACTATATTGCTTGGAATTACGCTGAGCTAACATATGACTAGATGTGGTGGTTCACACCATTCCACTGGCTGATGGTGCAAAACCCACAATTAGTAGGCCCTATAGGTCCAATCCGCAGTACATCCAGCTGATCCAAGAAGAATTGAAGAAGCTTCTAGATGTAGGATTCATCTACGAGATGGAACACATTGATTGGGTATCGTCTATTGTGGTAGTACCTAGGAAAAATAAAAAACTTAGGATTTGTGTGAACTACAAGAAGTTGAATGCCGTAATCAACAAGGACCATTTCCCTTTACCATTCATGGAGAAAATGTTAGAGAGAATAGCCGGAGCAGAAGCCTATAGTTTTCTGGATGGGTTTAGTGCCCATAACTAGGTGCAGATAAGCCTAGAAGATTAGCACAAAACGGCCTTCTCCACTGAGTAGGGAACATATGCCTACAAAGTAATGCCATTTGGATTGTGCAATGCTCCCAGCACTTTCCAACGAATGATGAGTTATGCCTTCAATAATTTTCGTCAAAAGTTTGTTGACATATTCATGGATGACTTGTGTGTCCACTCCTCTAGAGCCCAACATTTAGCTTGCTTAGAGAAAGTGTTCATCCAGGGTTGATTATTTGGCATATCCCTAAACCCGGCCAAATGCCAATTTTTGGTCATGCATGGCATAGTGCTAGACCATGTAGTTTCAAGACATGGTATCGCTACTGACATTGACAATATCCGCATAATACTTGCATTGCCTGAACCGAGAACTATACGCGAAGTGTACATCTTTATGGGGCATTGCAATTATTATCGGAGGTTTGTCCTGAACTTCACTAAGTTGGCCCATTTAATCTATCAGATGACTACCCACTAGTATGGTTAGTCGAAGCCACTGAGGCTTTCTACAAACTCAAGAAAGCCTTAGTTACTGCACCAATCCTTCGACCTCCTATCTGGACCATAGAATTTCACATCCACACAGACGCCTGTAACTATGCAATAGGGAGTGTTCTGATGCAACCAGGGGAGTACAAGAAGGATTATTTGATCTACTTCGCTAGTAGGCAGTTGATCCTTCGACCTCCTATCTGGACCATAGAATTTCACATCCACACAAACGCCTCTAAATATGCAATAGGGAGTGTTTTGATGCAACCAGGGGAGTACAAGAAGGATTATCTGATCTACTTCGCCAGTAGGAGTTAAAAGTTAGATCCTTAGTGTTCTGCTTAAGTTTAGAATAGTTAGATAAATTGGATAGCTAGATCGGAAAGTTAGATTGGATTAGTACTACTTAGCCAGTTAGAACAGCCATTTACTATGTGGTTTAGTTTGAAAAGACCAAGTAGATAGTCTAGCCTACTTAGATAGTCTTTGTCTAGTTAAATATGTTAGACTATCCTACGAAGATAGTGTTTCAATTAAATGACCCCAATCAGATATCTAGGCTAAATCTAGGAAGTCTGACTAGATCTAGAAAATTCTACCTGTTAGCATAGGTTTTTTATTAGTTAGCTTTCAAGTAATAGACCAAGTCTCATAGATTAGGGTAGTTATCGACCGATACCCTTAAATAGGTCTGAATATCTAGATTAGATCAAGTTCAATTCTCTTAGTTAGTTAATCTTAGTTCTGTCTATTAGTCAGGAGTAGTTAGCTTAGTTAATCTAGGTCACACTTGGATTAGGTCAAAATAGATGTTAGTCAAAAAGATTTTAGATAAGACCAATCTCTAAGGTAGATGTAAACTAGGGTAGATAGTTAGATAGACCAAATATTATGCTAGGTTAGCCAGTAGCGTAGATTAGCTTAGATTAGCCTAGGGTAGAAGGTTTAGGTGATTTAGATAACTTAGATCAGGATTAAATTGTAGATCAACCCGGTTAAATTAGGAAGTTGCCCCAGCCCCTTAGCGTAGGTAGGTGATAACTTTCAAAATAGGTAGTAACTGGCTAGGTAGAATACATTCTCCCTGTATACAATACATCCTGCCTTGTATAAATTGTCGTGCCTTATACAAAACTAATGTGAAAATCCCAACCCTACTCACCCTCTCCCATTTTTCTTGTCAAAAGTCTAGAGGTACTCTAAATGGTCTGTAAAAAGAGCCATATTGCTACTTTGAGCAGTCACTATCCTTATCATTGTTGTCCTCTATAGCACTTCAACATATGATCAAATCTGTCCAGGGAAATTTTGGCCGAAACGCAAGTTAGGCTCATTTTTTATGAGAACTACTATTTTTAGTAAACAACGGGATGTTCTGATTAGAAAATCTCGTAAATCTAGCAGTCAATCAAAAAACAGATTGTGCACAATGTAAGCATTAGTAATTTGACATTGATTGGACCATTGTCTGAAAATGGCAATAGGCGAGTTATAATTTTTTTATATATATGAGGCCGAGTTATCTCATTTCACTTGATTACTCGCGTTCATTACTCACGCTATTACTCGCCTACAGTACATTACTCATGCTCAACTCTTTACTCACCCTTGGATACCATTACTCACGCTCAGATCTTTACTCACCCCCTGTGTTTACTCGTGTCTCTGATTATTACTCATCGACACCACTTTACTCGCCTACAGTACATAACTCGCCCTCAGACCCAATCCATCACTATACCAGTTTCCACCAATGGCACCAAAATGTCATCTTTTGGGCGCTACTGCCCCACCTGATCAACAAGTCCGAGTCACTCGAAGCGCCGCCACACCTGCTGGACCCAGCCATTCCTCCAGCCTGTCTACGTCTTCGCACACCTCAACTTTGCCATCCGCATTCCAACAGACCGAATCTACCTCTTCATCCTCCCCAATCTCATCCTCTTCCCCTAGCCGAGAGGAGGGAGAAACATCTCCCCAATCTGCCCGCCAACCTGCTGCTCGTGCCACGTGCGCACCTTCATATTACACCATACTGACTTTACTTACAGAGTAAGAGATTGTTTCTCTTCGCACTGATGGCTATCTCGAGGTCCTGACTACTGCAGGCCTCCATAACATGCAACTTCCCCTTTTCTAGGACCTTGCCCTAGTCCGGTAGGCATTTTCCACTTTCACCATCGTCACTTTTACCGTCACCTACAAGGGACAGGACCATGCGATCCCCCTCGACCCACAACTAGTTTCCATGGCTCTTACGCTTTCACACTCCGATCACCGCCAGCCACTCGCACACTTGCCAAATACGACATATCCGCATTTCTCAACCCAAACCAAAATGACATTAAGACCAAAACCAACGACGAGTACCTGATCTCATGACTCAGGAATTCACATCTTCGTGACGCAATAGATTTTCTATCCACCACCATCATTGTTAGTTCCCATCATCCTCTCTGTGTGTCCAGGCAGGTCATCATCATAACGACCATGCCTCGTTTCTCATGAAAGAGTTACAGGCTACTTTCAAGCAGCCTTCACGGATCACCTGTGGTGGTCTCATCACCGTCATCACCTATATGCATATAGAGCATCTAGGTGTCAAAAATCTCCCCCAATCTTCTCCATCTGCTAGTCGCAGGCTACTTTTGCGCAACTGTTGGTAGGCCAACAGTCACCTACTTTCACATCTTCTCCTACGCCATCCAATCAAACATGCACTAGCCCAACCCCAAACTTCAGATTGTGACCACTGTACATAGCCCCAACCACTCTTCCCCCATAGTTCGGATCGTGTCCCATGTGCGTAGCCCTATCTGCCTTGTAATTACCTCCCCTATCTCGATCGCCATCACAAGTCTCGTCGCTTCCACCATTGTCACTCTTGCCATTGCCACCTCATCCCCCCTCTCTATCTCTATTCCAATTGTTTCCTCTCCTGTTTGTCCCCCACTCATCTCTACCATCATTGTTCCAGTCACCTCCATTGTCACTCATGTGAATCTCTTCGAGCCTCAAAGAGATTGCTCAAGAATTACATCTGTCAATTGGAGCGTAATGTCTCAAGGGAGCTAACAGAGAATCAACGGGGCCAGACCAACTTCCAGACTCAACAGGGGGCCTTGCCAATGAAAGTCCAACAAGCTAATCAGCAGGTGCAGGCCATCCAAGCTTCCCTAGATCAGATGGTAGCAGCGGCAAAAAATGAATCACCGGCCGCTCAAAAGTTGCAAAGGAAGCACGCCAAATATTACAAGGACCACTCTAGCCAGGTGCTGCAAACTTACCAAGATCAACGAAAACTTCATGATGCTAAGCTCCTCGCCAAGGATATCGAGTTGGCAGCCCTTCGTGCCATGCTCCCAGAAGATGAGCACGTGCTCCAAGCAGCAGAAGGCCAATTAAAAACTCTTAATAAGCAATTCTATGTCTTTCTAGAGTTTTTCACTGCTCTTGACGATAATTTACCTCCTACCTTACAATACTAGATTAGAAAAGCTTTTTATTATTTCTCTCTGCCTTTCCTGGCTTTTTCCCTCTCTAATTCGGATGTCATTCATATTTATCAGATTGCATCGGAGGTCAATAAAAATATTTTTGTTGTTGTCGTCCTTATTGGCTTTATCCAAGTTAAGGATTTTGGCTATTTTTGTGATGTTTTCAGGAGTCTTCTGCTCCATTTTAGTAGCATGCCTTTGTGCCATCATTAATTTTTTGCAAGATCAACGCTTATAATTGGAGCTAGATCATATGCATCAACCCCCCCTCTTTGTTCCACCTCCGTTTATCCCTTCATCTTCACAACTCCAACAGGTATGGTACGCGCCAGAGTACTAGCGGCCAACAGGATCAGAGAAGCCTTCTAATGCCCTTGTAGAGCATATTAAGCACTACCAAAACCACTGTCGCCACACTTCCTAATGCTCTCTGCCTCGCTTATAACGAGCTCAAAGCCTTGTATTACGACTGTCACCAATATCATCCAGCCATGCTCATGTCTACTATAATGTGGCCTTGGCTCATTATAATGCCATTCTCCAAGATCCACCCGTCAAGCATCCCTGCTTGATTTCTGAATTTCCATTCATCGAATCTACCTCCACCTTCAACTACCACCAACTTCAGCCAACTTTTCCTCACTTCGACCTCAACACTGGCGGAGATTGCACCTTCGACCAAGACATTTTGTATGACTCTCAGGAAGCCACCACTACCACCTCTCAAATCGATCCTAACATGCCCAAATTAGAGATTTCATCTCCTCCTCGCGGCCTCTCACCATCTCATGACATCTCACCATCTCGCACTAGTTCTCCCCCTCGTGTTTCTTCCCCACCTCTCACCTCCTCTTCACTCCCAAAATCTGATCTTCCAACAACCTCCACAGTTCCTCCTCGCCCAGTGGATAACCTCCCTGATCCTGTGGCGGTGCATAAACACTGGTATAACAAAGTTTTTATGGTACCTAACTCAAAGCAGCAGGCCCTCTTTGAAAAGAAATATTTAATCATAAAGTCAGCAAAGGGTTGGAGCACAACCATCGATTTCCAACAAGTGCTCAACCACTTTATGACTGATGCGGCTAATTCTCCAGAGATCATTATACTGGAAGCCTATTACAATAAAATCTTCAAAACGACGGCCATCATGGATCAGATTCCCTTGTACAGGACCTACCATTGACGTCCTTTGTTAATATAGCGAGGCTGAAGACCTGTACAAGACCGGCTTCCTTGGAAAAATGCACCCGACGTTCGGCCCAATTGGCTCGCAATCCACAACGCGCATCCAATTGTGGTCATGTTTTGTCCGTATAGTTGTAGAAACCCATCGAAAGAACCGTGATGCCGAAGATGGGTTAGGATCCTCATGACAACACAACATGAGCACCAAAACAACAAACCACAAAACCTACTGATCAATTGGGAAGTTCTTGAGAACTTCTACATAACCACGAGATTAACCAAGTCGATAATGGAACAGAGATGCTAATTATGAAATGAGATCTTGCAGGAAGAAAGTGAAACAAGCATTCTATCATCTGCTACAATTCTCAACCAAGAGCAACCTCTCCAGAGAATTGAAATTTTTTTTGCCTTTCTGCAACCTCAAATCTATATGTCTTCCACATTCTAAGAAGATTTCCAAGGCCTTACACAATAGAATACCTATATGGAAATTCATTAAATGAATCTCCTGATTAGAGGAGTACTAGTATCTTCTCCTTCCATGCATTTCAAGCTCTATCTTGCATACATTTAGTGTCATCAATTCTGCCTTGTTTTCAACAAGGGATATCAGAGTTTTTTCATTACTCTGAAGAACAATTGGAAATTGCAATTGTCAAGGTGGAATATCAATGTTGATGAATAAAATTTGTGTTCGACAAGTGCCACATAGTAATCAACTCTTTGTAAAGCTGGTAAATTTCATTGTTTATCTTTATCTTTTTTTATGTGATTGATTTTGTATGTGTATGCTTCAAGTGATGTTTTCTTGTGATTGCATGTATTTTTCTGGATTTCATTTTATTTCATAGCTACCGAATGAGAGTCATAATTGTCAAATATCTCGGGATTGAATTTTCTATTCATCTATCCATGGGCCAGATCACCTTGTAGAGCATTTAGGATTTTTGTATATATTGAAAATTTGAGAAATCCATGTCACTTCAGAATTGATTCCTCTATATCATTGCAATATAGTCTTTGAGTCAACTACATCAAAATTGTGAGAAAAAAAATTAGTTGAAATTTGGTAGTCGAGTCAAATGTACAATGTGCTTCAACTGTGTGTTCCAAACAACGGTCTCATCTCGAACATGCAATATACCAGCAACAACATCCCCACCAACTGATTTTTTTTTGGGGGGGAGAGAGTGGATTTGCAGACATCCACAGGAGCAGCCACATTGCCAGCAACAACATGAGCAAGATCACTAGCCAAGGTCACAAAACCAAAGATGAAAAAGACAAATGCTAAGAAGATAGATGGGCAATCCAAAGGGACTCAATCAGAAGAAGCACCCCAGTCAAGATAAAGATCCTTCAGGAGGAAGTACAAGTATTGGGGAACTAGTCTTCCTCTTCAACCACTCCTACATCCACGCCATCCATATCTCCATTAACCAATCTTCTTGCCACAACACCTATATCTACTGATACCACCACCACCCTACCATCCATAAATCTCTTTTTCACTATTCCATTATTCACCTGAGAAATCCCCAATTTTTTCAAACCTTGATAGTCTTACCGAAGCAGCTAATAGATCATTGCAAATGTCTTGCGGAGACCAACTACCACCCACATTGGTTGGTCAGCTAGAGAGAAGATTTAAGAAGGCAGACGAAGTAGCAAGAAGAAATAAAGAGAAAGAGCCAAGAAGCTGAGGAGGAAAGGAAGAAACTTAAGCAACAAATGAGTCAGATCGGTCCCGATCAAAAGAAACTCTCTAGAGCAATGATTGTGGAATCCCCTCCTATAAAGCCCAAAGAGATCCAAAAGTAATGGATCATAGAAAGAATGATTTGCAGAAAAGAAAAAGATGAATATGATCGTGAGCCCATAGGACAAAGTGAGCTCCTCACCAAGTAAGCATAGCTCAGAACTGGGTCATGTTTGGTGTTGTTGGAAAGCTCTCGTAAAGGACTTTCTAATGGCACTATGAACGTCAATCCGAGATGTTGTTCAAATGTTACAATTTTTTTTTATAGCCAGAGACTATATTATACACAGAATGGTTAACCATTGAATACTATGTGGGCAAGATGACGGGTAGGAAAAGATGTTATTTTTGTATTTTACATTGCAAGAACTTTGTCATCCTACATGGCAATCCTTATGGGGCCCTTTTAAAAGCCAAATTTTCTCTAATGATTAAAAGCCTTTAATGGGATTTCCCTCATAGAGTATAAAATTTTCAACATAGAAGCCAAGTTTTATTTAATTTAGACTTGTTACTTAAGTTTTCAATATCTTATGCCAAACTTTTTCTTCATGGTTTTTGTTTATGTGGGAAAGCAGACACTTCCCCTCCCCCAAAATGTCACTTCAAAAAATTGAGAGGAAAATACAAAGTACTATCCCCCCCCCCCCCCCTTCCCCCCCCTGCCACCACCACCACAACTTTAGACCGTACAGAGGATGGCTCAAGGGCGCCAAACCGTGCCAGCCTCTCCCATACCTCATAGTCGCAGTAGAGGCCTGCATGCAAGACTGTGCAGTTCGCAGTTCCAAATCACACAAATGAAAAGTGATTACAAAATGGTCTCACATCCCTACTTATAGACAAAGCTAGGGTTATTTTTTTTGGTTCACCCAAAAATCATATGCCATAACAACTTGACTATCTTAGAAAGCTAAAAGCCAAAATGTATTTTAGAATTACTTGGGTCCTTTCTTATTTTTGGCCTATTGGGATTGAGATCTAATTCTACTTCTTGCTTCGTCGGCTTACAAGTATAGTGCACCTTCTAAGAGTGTCTAACATTATATTTATAATTAGATCTAAGTCTTTTTGTCGACTCGGCCATGCTTTTATTCTCGTCGCCATAAGATGTGTTGGGTAGGCGTTGGGCTTTGGTTTTACTCATTGGTTGGTCCACGATTTGTCAACCTTGTGATATAGGCATTCCCGATAAATCTAGATTCCGAAACTCCTTATTGGTTTATTGTCGATGCTCCATAGTGTTGTTTGCAGGGAAAAATACCCCTTTTTAAGTTATTTTTGACGAAAAATCATAGCCACACGCTACTACACCAATGCAAAACTGCTTAAAACTGACGCGTAAATGGCCCATTAGGGCTGGTTGCACTTTTATTAAAATTTATTTAAGAAGCCTATGCCCCTAGTTCCCGGGTTTGTCGGGGCTAGGAGGTGCCAGTTCATCTTGAAAACCAATTAATCTTTATTCATCGTAGGCCACTTTAGTGATTTAAATTTGGGGCTCATCCCTTAAGTTTGGGCCCAACTGCTAAAAGCCCCTATGGGTGCCCATTCATGAAGAGGTGCACCTCTTTGGGCCCCAACCTTCTGTAGCATTAGAGAGGACCACCTCTACGTAACATTCATCCATTGTTCATTGTGATTTTGAGAGAGGAAAAAGCTTGTTGAGAAGCTTATGTGCAGAGAGCTCTTGGTGAGAAGGTGAAGAGAAGGAAGGAGAAGAAGTTGTTGTGCTTGGTGCCCCCACTCTCAGCCTCTTCCACTTTGTTGTCTATTCCATTTCACTACTGTTGATTTATTGGTTTGATCTTTAGCATTGTGTTTTCACCATTTCATTTGTGGAATCAGATTTGGTGTTATTTGCTTTTGCAGTCTTTAATCTTGTGATTGCAGGCCCTGGTATTGTGGGGATTACATCTTGTATCTCTTTTCTACCATCTTCAACATTTGGTTGCAGGTTGTGAGAGTTTGAAAACCAGATTATTGTCTCTAACATTGTTACTGCAAGTTTGAAATGTGGGATTGTGTTGTTCCTTCTACAGGGATATGAAAGAGAAGGTTGATAATCATTGTCTTCTGTTCAAAGATTGCTTTCTTGAGAGTGTCTTGATTCATGTTAGGATAGTTCTTTATGCTTCATGAAGGTCACTGATCTATGAAACAAAGTAATAAACTGCAAATCATTGCTTCAAACCCATGAATACCATGTCCATTATCAATTGAACAAGACAAAGGCCACACCCTCCTACCTGTGAGTTGCCCTGTTGGCGGCCCACTCTTCTGCTTGCTATTCTCCCCTCCAACGGCTTGCTCCAACCTGTTCGTTGTTTTCTTTTGTTGGCTGAGGCCCGTGCCCTCATAAATTGCCTACTTGTGAAGTGACCTGTGGCAAATTTATGTTTGTCTTATCAAACTTTATTGGCGGCCCTTCTTTTGTCTTTCCATATCTATTGTAATCTGTGGCTAATTCCAAAATTCTATCTACGACTTATGATCACAACCAGCAGTCAATTGAGGTTTCCAAATAAGTTGCGCACAGGTCAGTGGTGTGTAGAAACCTGACCACCGTTGCATTTAAATCTATAAATGTTGCCAAGAGTTGTGAAGGTCATTGGTCCAACAATTGTTGGGACCTTTTAAACCGACTTTGAAGCAAGTTTTATCGCCATACCCGTTTGGAAGTGAGCGATTGTATGCTGCACTCATAAGAGAACTTTGAGTCTATAATATTATCCTTCCAAACAGCACCAACACAACTATTCAAGATTTGGGAACTAATTGTTTGCCACAGGTTTTGTTTGGCAAGCTGAATGCCTGGTATTTGTAAGGCCTATCTAGCCACACTAAGGAAAACACTGAACCTACATCTAGTTTGATTTGTTGATTAATACTTGAAGGTTTGTTTATGAACACACATTAAAACAAAGTGCTATTTGTGAACCATAAAATTACGCTGCTTTGATTGAGCAACTATAGTATCGAACGTAGAATGGTACTTTGCAAGAGGATGCAAATGGAAGGTATTATTCTTTAGATACTTTATTATTAGAACATTCTTGTTTATAACAATATTTGTTTCATCATTTTGAAACACCATGTTCATTCACAGTGATTATTTATGAGATTCGTGTTTGTCATGTGGCAGGGCAAAATGTATAATGCTATATGGGCTTTTGGTTTCCACTTTCGTGTTGAAAGGATTGATAACAAGAGATGCACACACGATTATGGTGTAATAGCATCTTTCCAACAAGAAAGTCAAAGCAGTGCACGAGATCGGAATCCCATCTCAGGAGACATATACTACATAGGAACTATACAAAATATTTATGATGTGTCATTTGGTGAAAGTGGACACTATTTTTTATTTGATGTGAAATGGTTCAAGGTAGTTTGTAGAGGGCCAAATGCAACCGTAAAATCGGACCCAAGTGGATTTTTTGTGATTGATTCATCAAAAACATTGAGCATGGAGTCCTTTGACACATTGGTGTTGCCTTGTCACTGTGAGCAGGTGCACATGCTATGCTATCATGTTTTTCATTTTATTACAAGTGACTTCAATATTTGAGTTTTCGATATGTTCTAAAATAGTGATTTTTGCGGGTGTTTTTTCAACCAGATAGACTAAACAAGATATGGCGGTTTGTAGCTCAAGTTGAACCACGTTCACAACGAGTATTGAGGGTGCAAATGTTGAGAATGAAATGGAAAACACTATGAGATTGAGCTACCTAGAAATGTAGTAAATCGTCAAACCATACTTGAAGCACCCACTTCCATAGATGTTGAGAATAGAAATTCTAATAGTCAGGATGATGAAAAAAAATTTGAAAGTGAGAGTGATGATGAAAATCGTCTAAGAGGAGATGAATTGCAAGATGTTGTCCACTGATGAAATTGATTCTTGCAATGCTTTCAAATAATTATTATTTAGCCAAAATACAATCTCATTTATGGTCAAGTAAGTGAAAAGAATAGACATAGTTTGACTTCAATCCCATTTTTTTGGAGATAATGTCGGTGAAGATAGATGTACGGCTTCATGTTCCAAGAAAATTCTCATTTTTTAACAAATGTTGCAGGCAGTAGATCACTAAAAGCATGTGAGTTAATGAAATCACCACCACAAACTATGACAAAATCAAGTGTTTCATCATAGTCAATCCCCTTGAATTGAGCATATCCCTTGGCAACTAGTCTTGTTTTATAATTGTTCAACTACCATCTTGATTAAGCTTGATCTTAAAGACCCATTTGCAAACAGTAACATTTTGTATCTTTGATGGAGGATCAATAATTTTACAAGTATCTCAAACAATGCATCATATACTCACTTTTCATTACATCAAATCACTCTTTTGTTGCTACAGTTTCATTCACACTTGAAGGAACATCATTAAAATAATAAAGGCAATAAAAATTAAACAATCATCAACTTGTAATTGCTTCTCTCTTCCTTGTATTTGAGTCTTGATGTTTGCATTTGGGCTCTGATACCATGTTAAAATCAGAGATTATGAACCTCATTTGGATACTAAAACATTGAAAAAGCATCAAAGGTTTCACTTATATCTAATAGATAGAAAACTAGCACACAATTCAGCCTATTTTGCATCTAATTGGCAAGAGCTTTTGAACACCACAATAAAACTAGAAATAATTGATCTTCACATCCTGTCACACACGTGGAAAGTTTAATACTTTGTTTAGATTCAGATCTATTCATTAGACACAAAAAATATCACATTCATCATTCATCAATTCCTCATTAAAGAGCAAACTTGCCAAAATCACCATCTCTTTATAATCTCTCAATCCATATCAAATGATCTCGGATATGAGATTAGGTAGAGTGCCATTAGGGTACACCCTAAACCCCTGGCTATCAAAGCCTTAGATCATGCATAATTACCCTCTTGGTAGCTCGAGTCAACTGTCTTACAAAAGTAGGTGGCCGACATCATAAAAAATCCCAATCATCTAGGAACATCATGATATAATTCACTTTAGAAAAATATTTATTTAACTAATTCCATTTCATTATCAACATGCAAAAAAAAAAAAATTGCGTGGATAATCCACGCAAAAGATATCCACGCGTGGATATCTTTAACTTCCGATCCGGTCCGGTGAACAAACTGAAATTTGCGTGGATAATCCACGCGTGGATTATCCACACGAATACTGCTTTCCGGCGCCGCCAACCTTCCCTCCCAAACGGTTGCCGAAATTTTCAAAATTCAATGTCGCGTGGATAATCCACGCACATAAATTTTTCGGCACCATGACAGAAAACACCGGTGGACTCGCCAGAGGCGTTTTTTAAACATTTTTGACATGGATAGATAATCCAGGCCTGGATATTCCACGCAAACAAAATTTTGGAAAATCGACTAAGTGTCGGGTCTCGCGTGGATACTCTGCATGGATAAGCACAGAGTTTTCTAGTTGTAATCTTAGCTGCACTATTGCTAATTGTAGTAAATCCATAAATATTCGAATGTACAAGTTGAAAAGGCTCTGTAGATCTAGATATAGATCTAGTATAAGGTAGTCTATGTGACTTAGGCAAAGCACAAGACTCACAAACATGTTTGATGCCACTTCAGGAACTTGGAAGACCTATCACAATTTTCTTCCTAGCCATAACCTCCAATGATTTGATGTTGAGGTGTCCCATCTTTTTATGCCAAACCTCTTGAATAGGTATTTGCTCCCTTGCAACACATCCAACTTGCTTATCAATAACACAAGCATCTAGTTTGAACAGCTTTCCTTGCCTTTTACCTTTTCCAACCAAAACATCCTTCCTTTTGATCATACAAGCATCTCCATCAAGCTCCACCTTGAGGACTTTACTTAGCATTTGACTCACACTAAGAAGATTCTTGGTAATAGATGGAATAAACAAGACATCCTCTAAATGAACATTCCTATTTGTAGAGAGAGAAATAAGAATTGTGCCAATCCCTTTGATTGCACACTCACCATCATTGGCCATGTAGATCACCCTCTTGTCATCTCCATATGCTAACAAAGAAGTGAAGTACTCTTTGTGAAAGGTCATGTGTGAACTTGCTCCACTATCAATCCACCAAGGATCTAGATCTCCATAATTAGCAAGCATACATGAAGACATCACAAAAGCATCATCATTTTCATCTTGAACATCGAAACCATCCTCATCAAGAGTAAGATTACTTTGCTTGTCTCCTTTATCTCTCTTCTTCTTGTAGCACTCACTTGCAAAGTGTCCTTTGATGCCACAATAGAAGCACTTGAGCTTTGATCTATCCTTCTTTTTGCACTTGAAGAAGCTTTAGCCACTTACTTTTGGTTTTGCCCTTGAATTTTGATGGTCAAGTTCTAGAGGGTAGTGGATTTCCTACATGATATGCAGGAAATGCTACGGATTGCACGTGAGAATGTCTAGTGTACCCAAGATGGGGACCGACATTATGCAAGTCTGAAAAGATCACCAAGAGACTTCCAAGTGGGGAATTGGATATTTTTTGAGTGTAATACCCGATGGATTCAAGTGTAATGTGTATCGGCTAGCATTACTAATCGTCCCCTAGATATAGAGGACCGTGTAAGATCTGGAAAAAGATTGGATCTTTAGCTTACCAATTGGAACTCTCAGAATGATCGCAAGTGCATCTCGTATTTCACGTAAGCCGTCTCAAGAAGAGTTTACGTGAAGGAAGGCATCTTGGATCTAAAGATCAATTGGACCTGTTGGATGAATCATCGGGTATATCTCATCTTGAACCAGAAAAGATCTTGGATGCAAGAACTAAATGATTGAAAAATCATATAGTTACCGAGTATTTGGTTCGATGGAAGGGATGTACGAACGATGATGATTCTTAAGAATAGGAAGGAAGCTTAAGGAGGAACTTTCCTAGTTCTAAGTTCTGAGGACAGAACCTGAATAAGGGGAGAAGAATGTCATGCCCATGACTGGTCTCGGGTAGCATGTCCACGCTAGGGACCGGTAGACCAACAACCCATAAGTTAATTGAGACTATCAAGGAATTGGGGCCCTTAAGTGTACATGGTCATAATTAATGGTTGTAGGCCTAAATACTTGATGCTGGATTTGTATGGGTCTATCAGTGAGTCATTGAGGAACTGGATGACATGGCCCAAATAGGCTGTAGAGGTGTCCAGTGAGGTGTCACAATGCACTACTAGTGGTGCATGGGCCTTGGAGGGTATAAGTATACCTATTGGGCTCTCACTAGTGTATGCTTGATAGCATGACCGGTGGCAGGATGCTGCTGGTGTGATACCTCATTCCTCTTTGTGATTGATCCATAGCTTGGGGGCTAGATCTGTTCGATCTAGGTTTGGTTGGGTTGGTTTGTCCACCATCAGGCTCCCTTGTATTGCTTGTGATTGGCATGCTTAGATTAGGATCCTTGGATTGAGGACTTTATAGTTCAGATCCCAAATGGTGGTATGTGACTCAAGTGGCTCCCCAAAGTAAAGAATTTTTGAGGATACAGATGTCATGGAGGACATGGTGATGCCAGCCTATGCACCTGAACAAGATCGTGATAATGAACTCGATGACACATTTTCAAAGGATATGCATGCTTCACAAGGAAATGATGATATTGAGCATGATGAAGCTATAGGAGATATTTGGGTACAATTAGAGATAGAATCGTTTGGTTTGGCAGATTTGTCTCATGATGATGTAACAAATGATAACGAGGAATTAGCAAATGAATAAGTGAGACAGTATGATGTGCTGCAACATATTGTAATATTAATTACATTGCTCATAGATGCAATTGCACATTGTTATTTGATTAGTTGACATCAAACAAAAAGTTGATGCATGTGAATACACAAACTGTGGTCATAATATTATTGTGATACATAATTTTCTAGTTTCACTTCTGTATATGATCCCTAATCTTGATAGATAATGAAATTCAATGTGTTGATAAACAACAAATGCCAACCATTTTCATTATGTAACATTCTGTGGTTTATACCGAAGGGCTTTTTTTTCATTGTCCAGGTATTACCCTCGGTAAGCAGAGTTTGGCCTCCTTATATACGTCTCTATAATGCTCCCTATAACCCTCCTCATACTACCTTTCTTATAACCCTCGATTAGCATGGATTTTTGAAATGTCATGGGCCAACTTATTACCATCCTTATAAGTCTCTAAAAAACATGTTCAAATTTGCAAGGCTTTATCCAAGGCCTCCCTAGGGACCCGACGCTTGAGGTTTCCGCTTCCCCCATGCCTCTTTTTTATTCTATCTTTCAAAAGAACGTTAAAAAAAAAGTGTTGGAAAACGCTTGTCTTGTGGTAATTTTTTTAGTACTTAACTCAATTACTCATGATTGCCTGAAACTCTCTCATTATTATAAGTACAACTTTGAGGGGTAATCTTTTTTAATACTATTTATAATGTTTGGTTGTCGACCTATCAAGTGCACCCCAGTCTTTTATGTGCATTGATAGCCCTTTTAGACATATTATTGAGTTCAAAGATAATCTTGAAAAAAGAACACCACCCAATTGTTTTTTTCTTTTCTTGGTATTAAAAAAAATAGTTTAAATAGTTATTTAAGGCATAAGATAATTAACTATTTCATATCATATCAAAAGTTGAAAGTGAGCTCAATAAGAGGATGCATTCCATTCTCATTTCCAAAGTATTTAGCAAGTTTTTGCTTTGTTTTCGGCAATAAGAGTAGCATAGGTGCAATTTTAACTTGTAAGCTCACTCTTCTTTTAGTACAAAGACAAAGCTTTGTGGATTTGATCTATTGATTTAGCGTCCTTCACTTAAGGAGTGCTTTGGATCTTAGCATAAGAGTTGAATGACATATTGCTCATTAATATAGACAAATACAAATAGGCCAGTTGTTGGAATTGACATTTTACCTCTTTGCTTCAAATTTTTAGGTTTCTCCCTAGCATATAATGAAGTAGATTCAATTATAAATTCAAATTTACTGATCTTATTCTAGTCATTTACCAACTTCTCTGAAATGTTGTGGGGCTTTTGTAAGTGTTGGCTTTTTATCAGCAATGTTAAATGTAAAGACTCCATGAGTTTCAAGAAACATCACAAGGTGCAAGATGCCACACACCCATGTGGGGCGAGTCCTAAAACCATGGGGTCAACGAGGTAGACGCTTAACCAGCTCAAACTTTTGGACTGGAATTTAGAAGTTAATGTTCTCTACATTAGATTTTGTTATTACGTGTTTTATTCTTATAAAAGGAACAAAATATAGCCGGCCCTTTTGTCGTCCTCTACTTTATTCAGTCATTGCTTTGAACTTCGAATTCCCAACTCTTTTATATTCTCTCTCTCTCTCTCTCTCTCTCTCTCTCTCTCTCTCTCTCTCGTGTTCGTTGAATTGGTTGGCACTGACAGTTAGTGGCCTGATCTTTGCTGCACGATCCGATAGTTTTGCTACGTTATCCACCATCGCATCTTTTTGTGATTTATGTGCAGTTTTTGTTTCTTATACAGTTGCTCGGCATCTGCGTGTAAATCGTTCTCATGTTATAGATATGAAGATATCAAGGCTGGGATCAAGGGGTACACAGTTGAGATTACTTCAGCCTGGAAAATCATTCTCCTTGGCAGCTGTAGTTGAAGGCAAAGCTGAATATCACAGCTATTGGGAGAACGAGAAACGTCGATTTCCAAGGATGGCCTCAACGAAGAAGCTGGCATTAAAAGACGAAGGATCATTTCTAAGGAAGGGACAGGCCTGGTTGTATTCTATTTATAGTTTGAGCAAAGTATTGAGGCCATTTCTGTCATTTTATTGTTCGTCATATTTGTGTGAAATAACTTGCAATCTTCTCGTGCACTTAACATGGAAAGGCAAGCTTATTTTCTTTTTGGTCGCCGTGCCAAATCATGAATGGCAGGTTTTGCACTACAGGCCTTCCCAGCGACATCGCCATAGAATTGGAGGATATGACATTTCATCTTCACAAGGTCAGTAGTGAATTAACTCGACATTCCATCTTACTATTCCGGAACCACAACGTTATTGAAATTAAATATGCTCCATAACTATCTTAGATTTACGCGCAATAATCTGGAGAAGATATAGATCGACCTGCGGATCATGTACAGCTAGACTGTCCTCTCTCCAATAATCTTACAAGACAACAACCAGATGGGTCTGACTGATAGTTAGGATTTTCCCGAAAATTGATTTGTGAATTTGGCATTCTGGAAACTCAAAATCTTAGTAGTTGGAACAAATTGTGGGATATGAGTCACTGCTACCCTAAGCATTAAAACTGACTCTGTTTTACTAGTACTAGCCTTGCTGGTATACTGCCTTTACTAGTGACAGTGAACCTCTTATGGATCAACCAGCTAAACAATCTTGATCTTTACCTTGCAATTCACTACGACCTGTATTGATCACTAAAGCAAGTTTTTGGAGAAAAACCCGAGAAAATTATGGATCACAAACTGAACCTAGTCAAACGCCAGACGTTTTCTTAATATGTTTTCTAGACTTTTATAATATCTCATAGTAGAGGCTTTGAAAGTTGAAACTACGAGACTACAAGCTTTTTCAAATTTCAGTTCGAATTTGGGCTAGTACCCACAAAGACATAGAGATTTTTACTCCTGTTGGCGCTGCTCAAATTGTACCAGTTTCCACTCATCTCAAGGTGTGGGAGGCTGGCAAGACTTGTAGCAGATATTTCAGACATTGAGGATAGCGAATGTACAATTAAACTCCCTGGTATACCAGGTGGAAAAAAAGCATTTGAGCTTGCTGCTAAATTTTGTTATGATGGAAAGGTGGGCCTTGCAGCAGACAACATAGTTGCTATGAGATGTGTGGCTGATTATCTAGAGATGACAGAAGAGTTTGGGGAAGGAAACCTGATAAACAAGACAGAAAATTTCCTTAATCAAGTGGTTCTTCAAAGCTGGAAAGGTTCTATCCTCGCTCTTAAAAGCTGCGAGCGCAATCTTCCATACACAGAGGAACTTCAAATTGTGAAGAGATGCATTGATTCAATAGCTATGAAAGCATGTACAGATCCAAGACTATTTGGCTGGCCGATGTCTAACCTTCATCCATCCATGCAATCTCCTCGTGGCAGTATATTGTGGAATGGAATTAACACAGGGGCAAGGCCAAGAGTTTCTCATGCTGATTGGTGGTATGAGGATGCTGCACTCCTTGACCTGACAATGTTTGAGAAAATCATCACTGCGATGGAAGCAAAAGGTGTCAGAGCAGAGATTATTGCTGGAGCTGTGATCCACTATGCAAACAAATATCTTCCAGGACTGGCTAGAAGGCAAAGCATGGTTGGAAGCACAAGTACAAAAAGAAGGGTTTCATTCGCTACACCTCCTTCACAGGACAAACAAAGGATTATGCTGGAAACTCTAGAACGAATCTTACCGATGCAAAAGGACGTCACGTCAACTCACCTTTTGTTTGGATTACTGCGGGTTGCTATGATTTTGAACGCCTCTTCTGATTGTAAAAGCAGTCTAGAGAAGAGAATTGGTTTCCAAATCGAACAAGCAGTAATAGAAGATCTTCTAATTCCTAGTTATTCGTATACAGCTGAAACTCTCTATGATATTGAGACAGTCCAGCGCATCTTGGACCACTTTTTGATAATGGATGAAAGAGTCGGGTCTCCATCCTCATCTGTACAATCACCAGAAGGACAAATGCTGAGTTCCCCTTTGCTTACTCCTAGAATGATGGTGGCAAAATTGATGGATGCTTACCTTGCAGAAGTTGCTCCAGATGGAAATCTTAAACCTGATAAGTTCCAATCCCTTGCAGAAGCTCTGCCAGACGATTCACGGCTTCTTGACGATGGACTGTACAGAGCGATAGACATTTACCTCAAAGTAAGTTTTGGTTTGTGTTCCTTTGCGGTTCTTTATGTAGTAAGCGCACACTTTTATCTGTTACTCAAGCCTGCATACTGATGCTTCTGCCTGTAGTGTCCAGATATCATCTTTACAGCTACTATCCTTGTGTTATACAGCTGCCAATAGTTAATCATTTTTTGTCGATTTATTGATTGTTTGATTGCAATGCATTGCTCTACACTGTTAGTATTGGCTCCTTTGAAGATGAGTTGCTTGTATCTCTGGCCAAAACATGTCAGGTTACATTAGTAAAGTTAAAGATCACTCTTATTTTCTAAAATCCCTTGACAGGCTTGGATTTTTTATTTCAGGCACATCCTTGGCTATCTGAGGTAGACAGGGAGCGCCTGTGCAGAACAATGGACTGTCAAAAGCTTTCACTGGAGGCATGCACACATGCAGCTCAAAACGACCGTCTTCCTCTGCGTATAGTAGTCCAAGTCCTATTCTTTGAGCAGCTACAGCTCCGTGCAGCATTCGCTGGAGGATTCGCCTACAGAAACCCAGCTGCAACACCCCTTGCGCATGAAAGTGGTGATGGTACTCAATCACTTCAGTCAGCAGCTAGCTGGGGAGCTGCTGTGATGCGTGATAATCTTTCTATGAAAGCAGGCATGGAAAAGATGAAAGCTATGGTGGAGGAGCTGGAGGGGGAGTGCATGCAGATGAAGCAGGTGATGGAGAGGCAGCTGAGCAGAAAATCAAGGGGCTCCATCACTAGAAGCTTTAGCTGTAAGACTGATCCACAAGTTCGCGATTCTCATGAAACTTCTGCAGAAAGGAATATCAGCCGGCTTAAGGAGCACACCGTGGCCACTGATTTAAAGCTCCGCCAACCTCCCAAATTGAGTCGATGACCCACTTTATTAATTCTACAAACCAATAAGAATCATGAGCATTTTGGCCCTTGGCCCTTTTCAATGGAACATGCTAGAGAAATCAAGTTCTTTATATTGTGGCATCTTAGTAGCTAAATTCGCAAGATCTATGCACAACAACAACATTGCCAAATTTATTCCCAAAACATTCTACCTCTTGCACAAGGTAATAGTCCAAGGGCTTAATGAAATTGAGTTTTAAATTGTTGCTCACCCATACATTAGGTGTGACTTATTCAAGTCGGGTGCAATTGGAACTAGGTTTGTTCTAGGGCCCTTGTGCCTCATGAGATGAATGGACCTAGGGCTTTATTTCTTATGAGCATAAAGGCTACAAGAAAAGGTTCTTTGGAATCCACATAATATGGTTTTTCAAGTATCATTTTTTGTAATATGAAATTATTTTTGGAACACCTTTTGGATGAAAAGTTTGTCCAAAATTTGGTTCATATTACAAAGAAAGACTGAGAAAGTGAGTTTTTTTTATCTTCTATGTCCTTGGTGCAAATGACCAGAACTGAACCCCACATGTGAGAAATCCAATTTTAGCTCGGGCCATTTACACAATGCTCGTCAAAGTGGGAGCTGGCTGTGCCTTAAGTCTTTACCTCAATCAAAAGGAGGGGTATGTGAAAGGTAAGGCTAGCGAATGGAGTAAGATTCCAAATATTTACGATTATAAAAGTCACAAAGTGAAAATCCAACAAGAAAAGAGAGTAATGTCATTATTGAAGTAGAACAATCATGAGGAAACGATAAAGTTAGAGTTGTACCTATGAGTCCCAAAAATGAGGTGACAAAGAAATGAAAGTTATTGACATAGGAGCTCCACTTCTTATGGCATAGGATACAATAATCCTAGCGACTATCATATAGATAGCATGGCAAGTGTTAAAATGGTTAATTCTAGTTAATCATCAAACTTTATAGTTAGTAGACAATTAGAGGACATCTGGCCCACTGATGAGAGATAAGTTGGGCACTACATCCCATAGTGGATATCCTAGTCATGTAGGGATGGCCCTCACGCAAATTACATGTATTGTACACACCATTTAGAAATGCTAATTCTCTTTTGAGCTTTAGTAGTGCTGGCCTTAGTGTGCTCTTGGTAGATAGTTGTGTCCCTTATCGTAGTTGATGGTTGATTGGTTTACAAGATAGTTGCTACTTTCAATCATAGTTGCTACTTTCATAACAAGATTGCCATCAAGGAGAATCACATAAGCTCTTTGGATACTCAACCATCGGTGCAATGTAACCCAGAGGAGAGAGCTTGCTAGCAGAGAATCTTGCTAGAAGTCTAAAGAAGATAATTCAAATCTTACTAGGTTGTTGAGTGGGTTAGCACTTGTAACTATGAATCTTTCTATAGCTATAGTAACCATTCATGTTCATCCCATTGTAGGAGAGCTAATTCTGAAGCAACTTTAGAGTGGTAAAGCTTTGGAGTGGTGGGTGCACAAGATAGGAGCCTAGTGGAAGGTTATTGTGGAAGACAAAACCTTGTCTTAGTGTTTGGAGATTGAGAATAGCTTGAACTTAAAGATTCTTGAGGCAAGAAAAAACCTTTTCTGAAATTGGTTTAAAATGTGGACTGTTTCAACTGATTTATAGCTGAGTCTAGAGCATACTAGGAGGGAAATGGTTGTGTGTGGAGAGAGATTTTCTCCCTCAAAGTATTGGCATCCCTAGCAAACAAACATGTGTAGGAGGCTGCGGTCTATTTGTGCCCTCAATTGTGCAGTTTATAGCATGTTGAAGTGAGCACCCCTGTATGGTGTTCTTGTTGAGTGCTTGAAAGCCTTCACACCATCCATCAAATCTTCATAACCTTTTTACTTATGATTGATATAAAGGGATGTAGAAACTAGAATGGTTGAAATTCATTAGGCCCATAAACTTCAAGTTTGAACTTGAAGAGTCTTTTTTCTTTGAAATGGGAATTTATTGAAAGGGTCTGATTTGAAAGATTCATTTTAAAAGTAGGAACTTTAAAGGTAAAGAACTAGACTATTTATCTTCTTATTAAGTGTGATTCACATTTAGTAAGGCCTATTTTCAGCATCCTTGACAAAACATAATTTGAAGTTGTGCCCTACAAGTAAGCCTATCTTAAAAAATGTGAGTGTATTGTCATGTATAGAAAGTTAGATTACAATATGTTTACACTATTACGAAGCTCAAAAAGCTAATTATGCAACATTGTGATCATTTTGCATTTTGGAGAAGTATTTTGGTCATGTTAAACCAAACTTAGCAGTAAGGGAGCTTTGGAACATTCTTTTAGATCTTGAAAATTTTGACTTGAGTCAAGCATTGTTTTGAAAGGCATGCACAACATGCACAGTCAATGATAAGGTTATCAATCAAAGATTATGTGATGACACATAGTTGTGAAAAATTGCCTACATTGGCAAATCTAGCCATGTAGAATATTGTACATTTTGTCAATATTTTTTGTTAGTTACTTGAATGGCCAAAGTGCCACTTGTAAATTCACACCTAAAGTAGGTTACCACGAGTCAAGAGGAGTGGTTGTGTCCATTTGGTAGTGATTCCTGCTTTGTAGGATCTAGACCATGATTTATGATGAGATTTGTACCTACCATGCACCTACCAAGCATGACTCTTGGATCTAGGCTAGGGTTTTCACATTAGGGCAAGAAAGTTGAGTCTACTTTCTTATTACATGCTGGATTTTCACCTAACTTGGCAAAGGAAGTGTCTTTTACTATGTATTCTCATTCTCAATAGTGAGGAGCTAGAAACTTTTTGGAGCCTCAAGGAGAAACTCGAGTTTTCTCTCTATGTATTGAGATTGCTTTTGATTCCAATGAAACCCAGCTTTGGCACACTCTAAACCCTTTCTACAGGCCGTACTACAGCCTGATCTTCACACGTGGGAACTCGGATTATAGTTTTTGATCAATGCTCTGATTGTCTCTAATTGTTTTCTATCAAGCTGCTAAACTAGATCTTGTTTTCTAATAACTAGTATCTGATAGATTGTTTAACAAGCACACAATCAATTTTGTGGATCATTCAAAGATACATTTATGGTCTTTACACCTGTACTTTTAACATGGTATCAAAGCCAAGTACAAGGCTATTGATCAGTGTTTGAAACTAATCCAGTTTTAGCAGGTTTTGGTGCAAAACGCTAGTATTGGAAGGGCGAGTTCGTATCCAGGTTTTGGTAAGGGGATTTGATCCTAAACTTTTTAAAGGTCAAAATCCATACTGTTCACACGTGTGGGCATCTCTGAACCAGCATTTAAAACCCCATATTCATTGGACCACTGTAATTTCATCTGGTGTCAGTTTGATGTAATTTCTGGTGCAAATCCTAGGATAAGCTACCAAGATCACTTGCCATTAATTAGTTTTGAGTTTGTTTCATGATAACCAATTAATCTAGACTAATTTCAGACCTTCTTAAAGTGGAAACCAGGTCTAGAAAGTACAAAGTAAAAGAGAGAGATAGAGTCATTCTATTGTCCAAAATAGCTAAGATTGGCAAGATTTGCTTGAGAGTAGTTTTCACTTCATCTTATCTTTGCTTTGTGAGGGAGTGATAGAATTGTGATTACAAGTCCATCTGTTGGATTAGAAGTCAACATTTGAGTGAAACACTGCAAGTTAGAAATTTTTTTGGGTTTCAAGTTCAACCAAATCTATATCTCGTGTGTAGAATCTTACTAATAAGATGGGATCTGCTGGAGCATACCTTCTAGAAGCTTTTTAGAGGTCGAATTCTACCAATTATTCTATTTGAAAAGTGAGGATGGAGTCACTCATGGTGCTCCAGGATTTCTATGAGTTTTTGATTAATGATGAAGATGAACCTCTAGGTGCACATGAGTTAGCTAAATACAAAAGAAGATCTAGGCTTGCACTTCATTGCGTGAAGATGAATGTAAGAAATGATTTATTGAGAGAAGTATCAGCTTGTACCAGTGCTAAAGAGGCTTGGGAATCCTTAAGATCAATCTATGAGTCTAGTAACACTTCAAGTGTTCTCATGTCACTCAACAAGTTTGATATGTAAGTGCTAGTTTTGATTTGATGTTTATCAACAGATGTTGTTGCACATTTGACCATTCATCACTTACCCACATCACTTGATTACTTCCCTCGTCTAATGGAAAGGTGTTTAGAGTTGGGTCTTCATCAAGATCTGTCAATTTGAGTCAATCATGTTGTGACTATGAGCAGTACTAATTGGTGACCGACCTCTTTTTTTTGCTGTTTTTTCATTAATTATAGATCTCAATCTAGATGAATCCTCTTGGGCCAAACGACTAGTACATCTCGCGATCGATAACCCCCACATAAAAGATGTTCTCTAATTCTAGGAGCTCCACCGACTTTTGCAAGTGACAAAAGTTACACTTCCAATCTATGCATAAATTTGCCAAGATTTTTGGCAAATTGCCACTCGAGACTAGGTGACTTCCCAAGTTGTTTCTTCTTGGATTGAACCAATTTTCCCCTAGTGTCGATGGCACATCACTAGCGATCTACGATGTATTAGGCTGGGGCGCTGAATCACTCATAATGAAAGAATTTAAAAACTAGATGAAAAATATGGATATTAATGATTAATTACAAAATCTGATGATGCTACTTGTGAACCAGAAATACCCCTGGCCTATTACGGAGATAATGATCCACTAGAAAACATCAATCTAAATTTTTTTGAGAGGAGCACATACCAAAGTCCATAAAATGGACAATAATAAACTGCCCAAAAAGAAACGTTTCGTTGTAGACTATAGTTAGCTTTTGATGGAAATTGAGAGCCAATTGATCCCAAACACAAAGATAATGACCCAGCAATGTAAAATATCATCAAGAAAAGCAACTACCCAGGTCATGAAGATGACGAGAATAGACTTTCCAAGATAAATATTTTATGGACCCTATATCAAGATTATCAAGATTGGTTGTAGCATTAAAATAAGACACTATTGATGTGAAATTCTGAATCAATTCATCCCAAACATAGAGATAATGACCCAACAATGTACAACGTTTCTAAATATCATCCAGAAAAGCAACTACCCAAGTCATGAAGGTGGCAAGCCTTAGACTTTCCAAGATAATGTTTTCTTAAACCATAAACCCTTACAAAGCACTTCAAAAAGCAATAGATCCAATTGAGACATGCTCCAAGAAAATGCCTTACAAGAGAATCTATAGCACACATATACCAAAAGTCTTTATTGAGACACAATCAATCCCAACAAAGATACATTGTGCTAGCAATAAACACTTTCTAAATACTAAACTAAGGTCAAAAGACAATATATAACGATTTATATGGCCGAACAAGAGTGGATCTAGCTCTAAGATCTCTTTTGCTAGCTCTTATCTTGCATATATAACAATAAACAACAAAAAATGGATATTTATAGGCATTTCAAGAGAGAAAGACAACCTGCCAGACTTTACAAATAATCCCGGCGGGATCCGGCAAGCCTCTTTGTAAAGCCTGGCGGGTAACCTATCATTAGAGAAAATATGGGCCCAAAGAGGGCCCTATAAGAAATGCCATGTAGGAGAGAGAAAATTAACTATAAAGTAATTATAATATCATTTTCTAACTTCTTTACGCATCTGCGTGATATGGTCCAATACAGGGAGGAAAAGCTAAAACATGTAGATTTATGGTCATCAGGAACATTGTATCCTATTGATCCATGTTCATTGCAACATCCAGATTTTCATTCGGTGAGTCAGTTGATAATCTATGTGTCATGGTAAAAATGGCCTTTTGGGTTACTGTGAGAATTTGATGCTCTATGGGAATGCACATTCAATGCAAAGAATACATTATTTGGAAGAGGGATCAAGGAAAATATCAAAGGAGTGCGAAGAAAAATCTACAAAGATGAAAACTTGTCTGGATGAAAATGAGTTGTTCAAAGAGGAGATCCAAAGGTTGAAATCTTCTTTGCATCATTATACAACTAGTAATGATGAGATAAAAAATTGCATTTCAATCCATGCGTATCTCATATTTGTCTCTTGTTAAAGATATGGATGTGCTCAACAGAAAGGTTCGAAGCAACAAGAGGAAAAGACTAGTAAACAAGGATATATGTGATCTATCATCCAGAGGAGGTCATAGAAAAAGACGAATCCGTGCATTCAAGTAAGTTATAGCTTATTTGGTATTGAATATTGCTTGAACTTTTTTATTTATTCATAATCAATAATTTTGTTTTTTATTCATTTCAACTTTCTGTTGATTTGCTTATTATATACTGCTGTGAATACTATGAGTGTCCTAATTTCTACTGACATTTTCATGAACATTATGTTTGCAATGCAAATCAGCATTGGTTGTTGAAGACCATTTGGCCAATGAGATTTCAATTGGAAACTCACTAGGCTCTATATTGACTTTTGAATCTATGAAATCAATGTTAAATTATAACAAAATGAAAAAGATTAGGGCTTCAGTTACTGATAGCATTATAGATGAAGTTGGAAAAATATTAGACACTACAGTGCTTCAGGAGGCATGTGACTTTTCTAGCATCAGTAGGGAAGCATATGCAACAATGTTTAAGATGATAAAGGAGGAATTTGCACAGGTAAATATTAAAAAGTTTTCAATGCCACAACCATTTCATCTTTTAAAAAAAAAAGGACATGTTAAACCATGGTATGCAGACAATAGTTGGTAATCCATCTCATATCAATGAAGTGTATTGCTCGAAAGGAGAAAGTCTAGCTTATAACAATTCCAACAATTTATTTATTGATATTAATCAGTTATTAACATTCATCATAAATTTTTGCGGTATTACAAATGAGAATGTCAATAACAAGTTGATAGTTGTTCTCAAGTTAGATGAGTCTGAAATTATAAAAGGACAAAAAATGGAAAGAGTCAGTCTCACGATCATGAATGGAGCACTTTCAAATTCAGAAGACTCAGAAGGCCTCAATTTCAGTGTTCAATCAGAAAATGATTCTGGTGGTTGGCAGCATTTCAGGTATAGTAGTTTCTTCGCATAATAAATAGGGATAATCATTTGAATATGGATTTCATATCTAAAATCTTCTCTGTGTTAATATTATGAGGCTAATCACGTTTTTGTATTCTCTTATAGGTGTTGAAAGAAGACCGTGACATTCTCTCATGGATATTTAATAGAACATCATATCTTGCTACCATAAAAAATCACATGGAGGGAGTTCCACTCAATATTCTTGGAATTGGCACTTTCAACATTGAATGGCATTTAGCAGGAGATCTGAAGACATTAAAATGTATGTTCAATGTATCTCATGGCGCTAACTCTAAACACCCTTGTTTGTATTGCATGAAAACAACAAAAGACATGACAAGGAGTACAGGAATATCAAGAGATTGAGAAGATCCTAATTGGAAACATGTACTACCGATTCCTCTACGAAATGTTCATATCTGTACATTGCATGTGGAGGTGCATATTATAGAAAAAATAATATATCTTCACATCTTGTTTGCATGGAATTTCGAGCCAGTTATTTCTAGATTAGAGAATGTGTTGTCCAAAGCAGGCTTACATAAAGGCCACGTTAAAATAAAAAAAGATGACAAGCTATCAGGTAAAACAGAAAATATTCCATGCAAGCCGAGCATTGGAGGATCTAAAGCTCAAAGATTTTTATCAAATTATTCTGGCAAACAATCTAAGGTTCAATACACGGTTTGGAAAGAAATTATTGCAACAACTCAAGATTTCAAAGAAGAAGGTTCTACTCGTATACACAAAGTAGAAGTTTGGAAAAAGTTAGACAACATGGTGAAATACTTGAGAAAAGATAAATTTTCAAATGCTGATTTACAAATGATACTGTTGTGGTTGTAGTTCAAATGGCATGGGGTGTTGATCATATAACACATTATATGGTAAGATTTTGATTTTACACTACGATAGACAAATATGTGCAATTAAATTAGATACTTTTGGTACTGATTTAGATTATGTTTTTATGACATGCAGCACATATTACGACATCATTTGACATTCTTTGCAAGAAATAGTGGAAGTCTTAGCATATGGTCATCGCAAGGAATGGAAAAATCTCATTGGCAAGCAAGAGCGGCATTTCATAAAAGTACACAACATGGCGGGACTAGCACAAAAAACAGCTATATACTGCAACTTTTCCAATGGTTTTACAGAAGAATCCAAATTCGTCATAATACAAAATCGACGGATTATAAAAAATTTCAAAAAGCATGCAAATTCATACAAGCCAATAGGCTATAGACACACAGTAAAATTTTGTATATTAAATAGAAATATTTACAAAGTACAATTCAGTAATAACTAATCTACTTCCGATATTTTTTCCAATGAAAGTTGCTAATTTTCTTCTTTTGTATGGATCCAATAGCTCATAGTTTTCATGCTTACTCAGATCAACGTAAGCAGCATACACTGCAAAATGAGATGATTTGAGCATGGAATTCACTGGTCTATATCCTAAAATTTTAACCGCAATAGTTTTTTCTACAAAAATTATTCTATGCACCTTATTGAAATTATGTTTTCCAAGAAAATGAGACAGTGCCTTGATTGCCATAATCATAGTTTCACCATGTTGATGAAACTTTGAATGGGCAACACTTATCTCATTATTCTTGAAAGACTTCAGATAGTGCCCCAGTGCACGATCTCTTGAAAATTCTCTAGCAGAAGATCTCTGCCCTCCGCGACGAATTGCGAAATCATCAAGAAAAATTGTTTTCTGAAATGATAAAAAACAGAGTAAGCTCCAGTATATAAACTGACATAACCAATCTACTAGTACTTGATAAGATACAAAAACGCATGCATTTGGCTTTGTCTTCACTGATTACTGTCTCTCCATCAATATTATGTCCACCTTTCGATGTCAATATTGTTGGTGAATAGACAGTTGGCTGTGGAAAACCAAGCTGACTTTGGATTCTAAGAAATTTCTCCTCAGAAGGTAGATCATCTTCTTTGTTGTGCATTTCCTCCACAGCCATTTTCAAGCAATCTTTCCCTGAATAAAACTTATCATTATGTACATCGTCAACACCAAGGAGAAGACCATCAGCATCAAAATCAATTACATCCGAAAATTCATCTAGCTCTTTGCTCAAAATGCAAAGAGTCTCAGCTTCACTGAAGTCAAAAAAGTCTGATATATCCGATATTGTCAGAAAGAAATTATTATCTATATTATAAGTTAGCAAAGTGATCAAAGATTTATCAGAAGGAGAAAGAATAGTGGGGGTTCTAGGGCCTATAAACGTAGTCTTATTTCGAGCAAGATCAAAATCAGAACAATCATCTAAACTAATACTCATATCAATAATAAAAAGCTTTGTACCACGAGAAGAAGCTGCTTCGAAAGTGGAAGGAACAGCCTCCAAATCGTCAAAAATATCTAACAAAAGAAAAAAAAACAAAAGCAGATTGAAAATCAACAAATCTACATTTCTTATTATGAATTGAGCACTCATCTACAGACTTGAAATCATTATGTAACTTGGTAAACATTTTGTCAAGGTTAGCTTCATAGTTATGCTTGTCTAGTGCCACCAAGTCCTGATAATGAATCATGTTCTTATTCTGAGATCTGAATAAGGGAGTACTGAGCAGGGACTTATATCTGAGATATATCTCAGAAAATGCCTCCACACCAAGGCTCTCAATTATAGAAGGTAGAATAAAAAGAAAAGGAGAAAAAAGAGATTTGAAGTACTCCAACCTATAAGTAATACCAAATTCATGAAAAAAAAAAAAGCAAACTAGATTCAAAGTTAGACATAGTAAACAAAAACAACGGAACTAATGTTTTAAATAACGCTCTCAGGCGCAAAACCCAGATCAGGTAAGCACGGCAAGGCAACATGCGCTCGAGAGAGATATTTCAAGTTGGAGTATCGGATTCGAGCGCAAGAACAAAGAGCAAAAAAGAAAAGAGATGCGAAGCGCGCTTGAATGCGATATCGGACGATGCAGTATCTGATACATGCGCAAAATAGTCAACGAATGGGTAATGAGAGCAAGCGGCGCGCTTGAAATCGATATCCGGCAAAGCAGTCATAAAATTGCATGAAAATCCGAGTCGAAGAAGACCTATTTATAGAAAAAAAAAATTGCATGTGTGGATGAGCGACGAGGGAACACGTGTCGACTTGTGATTGGTCAAAATAAATGCGCCATACCTAGAATGATTGATCAGACATCTGTCACGTGTGAGAATGACATGTGCAAAGAGCGCATTCGCGCACGTGTCTAGAGCGCATTCGTGCACGTGTCTCAGCCCACGTGGCCTAATAATAGGGTCACATTGTCAGTACGAACAGTCCACGTGGGCTAATAATCTATTGACACGTGTCCTCACCGTCTTTTCACACATGCAAAAATTTTGTATATATAGTCCTCGGAAATTTCATTTTTTTCACAAAATTTTCGCTTTTAGCTCCCAATATCGCTCTCAAGCGCGCTCTTTCACCGTTCTAGCTTCTGCCCTGTCACAGTGCGCTCAAGTCCGATCCTGGTGGTATTCCAATATCGCTTTTGAGCGTGCATCTCGTTTCATAAAATAATCTCTTTAGATCTTGCGCTCGAAACCGACATTCAGTTCTGGTATCGATCTCTAGCGCCCTTTCATCACAAAAAAATTTGTTTTCATCCACTTTTCTTTTGTTCAAACTTTTTTTTGTTTATTTTCTTCCTCTGAGTATGATGGCCAGGACCAAATCCACTACCCGTGCCATAACCATTGTACAGCCATCCCATTCATGTGTTCCCCCTAGTACTAATCGTAGGCGTGGCAGGAAGCAGGTCTGGCTGAGGGAGATCAGAAAACTCCAGAGATCAACTGTTGAGCTCTAGAGCTCCTTTCGACCGATCTATATGGAATGTCACTCTGTCACTTGGGCTGGATGTTCATTTTGTCGTGACAGCCATGCAGGGCTTGTAGGGTGCTGCAGAAGATTTTTTGTCCCAGTTTTTTGAGGATTCGTGTCTTTTGGCAGTGCATGATAAGCGTGTCACCATCATGCCAAAGGATTTCGTCATTCTCAAAAGGCTTCGGGACAGATATTCTAGTCTGCATGTTGATAATGCCAGCACCTCCAGAGACTTGCCTCTGGATAGAACCGATTTGCCTACTACCTCTAGGAGGAAGAGAAAGCAGCTTGTTTCCAAGAAGGCTGGATCTCGAAGGCCAGCTGCTTCCCTTCCTCCTAGAGTTATCCTGGCCAAGAGGCCCCGTGTCTTCCTGAGCTCTGAGTCAGATGCTGGAGAATCTGACACAGATCGAGAATCTTCGCCCCTTCCTCCTCCTGCTATTCGTCCAGCTCCTCAGCAGGTTTCATCACCAAAAGTGTTGATTACCCAAGAGGATCTAGACAAAATAACAAACAAATCTGTAAATATTGTTTCCACTTCTATTTCTACTCTTGTACATAATCTTTTTGTGAGAATTCCATACGATCCAGCCTAGGTTTTTTTTTATTCTGACCATTATAATCAATACGAGGCCTACCTAGCTAACAAAATTGATCTTCTCAGCAACTTTTTTGATTTTTTTCTTCCAGATACACGTAGAAGCTTTAGATTAGGTCCCAAATTTTGTGCCGAGCTAAAAGATAAGACCTCAAAAATTTTAGATGCAGTAGTAGAGGCCGGAGTTTCTTTTTTGCAGAATAGTATCAGTTTCGATTCCCATGGTACAGTTTTTGTAGTTAGTCCATTTTTCATGGGAGCGGGTAAAGGCGAAAGAAGCCAATTTTGAGAAGACTGTCTATTTTATCGAGTGCATTCCTATGGCGAAATTCTATTTGATTCCATATGAAAATAAGTAGGAATTGCTCTTTTGTTTTTGTTGCTTTAATCTGGATTGTTGCATGGCTCACTGCTTTAATAAGAACGGAATTTTTTTTTAAATATGAATTTATCGATATTTGTATCTTGGTTGTTGCAATCGTCATTGGAGCCTAAACGTTTATTTTGTAAAGATAAATAAGGAGGGAGTATCAAATTTTCTGTGTAAAATTAAACTCAGCTGCAAATACACATAGAGAATTTGATTCTCTACTTCATGATGCCGTTCGGGAAATACCGACAATGGCAACTTCAATTGGAGATATAACATTAAATCTCTCAAGGTATAATCAATTTATCTCTGATATGCATGTATTCCTTTTTTTATTCAAATGTATCGTCATAGCATAACTAAAATTTCTATCATAATATTACTAACTTTTGTTTTATATATGCAGGGTGTACAGCAAAATGACGCTTTTGTGCATGGTTCGTCTTGTACAATACAAAGCTATTTTTTGAATGGTATAATTCACAAACTAGATATTGAAAAGGTAATATTTTATTCATTTGTAATTCATTTCATTCTGATTCATATTTTATTAATATTATTTGTTTGTAATTTGTTGATTCTCGTGTTTTGTGATGACAGTTCACTCTTGAGCCGTATACTCCTGATGATGTATATAGATTTCGGCAAGAGTTGATCAGAACCTTTGCCCAGTACGGTGTAAGCGTTGCACCTGCAATTGAGGGCCAGCAACCCTGAATATGAAAGCGGGTTCTAATCAGGAACGAGATTCAAATCGTCTTAAAATCAGCAATAACATTTTAGGAGGAAAAATCATGACTTTGTTTTCTGCTAAATAGCCAGTTATGCTTTTGTGAATGCAACAGATCACATTATAGTGCATTCTCACACCGATTTATCCGGCAACTATCTAACACTAAAAAGCCTCTAAAATTAAGCACCTCAACGGTAAGAGCAAGAAGATTATGTGGTCAGAATGTAAACATAACTTGTTAAATGCTGCCAAAGGCAAGCTGAAGCTGGAAAGATGTGCCTAGGTAGTGGTTTACATCTGTCAAAACCTTGAATCGCAATATCCTGCTCATATGAAGCGAACATTTTCCCACTGTGAATGCAAGTATTAGCACTACCTTGATGTTTTGGCAGCTAATTCTATGATTAACAGAGTAGCGAGCAGCAATTCGTGAGTCTTTTTGATGCAGAGCTACTTGCAGAAGCGTGATGGGAGAGATGTGATGGGGAACAACGTCTCTCGGGTCGGCGGCCAAGGCATGAGCACGATGTTGTTCGGATGCTATTCTCTGAGGATGAAGGTTTGGGACATTAATTTTGCTATGTCAGGCCCACATTGGCAAAAGACAAAAAACATAACTCAAAACAGAAACATAACTCGAAAGACAAAAATGTATGTGTCACAAACTGGATCTAATCGCCCTGAAATCAGAAACTTCCAAGCTTCAAGTTGAAATAGGATCCAGGTTCCAATCCGCGTTTCAGGTTCAAAGCGATCTGGTTTATGGCGGATTCAGGTTCAACCCGCTTCAGATTCAGGTTCACAGGTCGCGATTCAGGTTCAATACGCTTCAGACTTTTGTTCACAGGTCCGCTTCAGAGATAACAAAAAGGGGGCCTAAAATGATGGCAGGCCTTCATCCATCATAGACTCGGCGTTCATCCATCAATGGCTAGCAATGGTCCGGAGCCGATGGCTAGCAGGGTCCGGCTTTGGACCCTTATCTTTCTTTTTCTCCTTAAGAAAAGGACCCTTATCTTTTCTTTTCTTTTTTTAATTTCCTTAAAAATAGGGTCCGGCTCTGGATCCTACTTTTTGGCCCTGCCGTAGGCAGAGGCTTATTGTTTTCAGGATTGCTTTTCACTTGCTTGAGGTCTTTTTTATTTATTTGTTTTTTAAAATATTCATATATATTTTTTGGGTCTCCATAATTTTTGTGAGTTTGACACGTGGTAATGTTTTGAGTTTTTAAAAACCTTTCTCTTCATGTCTTTGGATTTGTCGTAGATCCTCTTCCGGCGTCGCAGATTCTTTGCCACCAACTTGATCTGGTGAACCATAGCTGTGATTTATAGAAGACAGTTTTCATGTTATCAAATGCAACATACCTGTGATTTATGCAAGACAGTTTTGAAAAAAAAGAAGCGAATCTGTGATTCAAGAAAAACAAGCACATGGTTCGCAACTCTACCACGTTCCAATTTTTGGGTAAAATTCCTACCGCCATGCTCCAAAATCAAATTTCGGCCAACCTTGCTTAGTAATCTCTCCTTTGTTCACGGCTGATAGGAACTCGTTCACAAATAAGTTAATTGATTGTTCTTACATATGCTCTTAGAAAGGCAATGTTTGCTTTAGCTTTTTTATGTTCAGTGTCTGTTTAGACAAATAGATTAGGAAATCATGGCTATCACGTTGTTAATCTTACAACAATTCCCATAACATAGAAAAAGTAACAGATTGTGAAAATACGGGTAAGAAGTTACTATCACAGAATCTATCGTTCACTTTCCTGAGATTAGCATAAAGAACAAACCCGAGTATTTCTGCTCAATTAACTCAAACTAATGATTGAGGGCAGTACATACTACATTATTGTGCCCCAACTACAATTTCTACTGTTGACACTACTATTGTTACCTATTCTGCGTACGCTTGTTCTTATAATAAAAGATCTAAGGTGAGCAGTTGTAACATGACTAGCAATGCAATACTGTGGTCCTCCTAAAAGTTTTTATGTTTCTATCCTTTTATTGAAAAGATTGAAACGTTGAGATTTTTTAGCTGTTTGCAGGAGCTATTATACTCAAAGCAAGCAAAATGAGTGTAGTACTCCATGTCCAAGTTAGAGTCACTTATATGGTTGAGTGATTAGGGAGATATATATCGAGATAATTTTCTGCCATCATGCAACGGCCTGGTGTTGGCCCATTACAACAAAATCGAAACCATCACATAAAAAAGATACTTATTATTAACCAATCCAATTTTATCTTTTATGTATATATGGAAACATCTATTTAATTTCTATCATATTGAGACAATGAAGTTAGACATTTAAACAAACCATGTATTATCTTTTACATCAACAACTAACCACTGCATATTTTATTACATGTACCAAGAATCTTCATCTTATATACAAAACTTTTTTTTTTTTGTTTGATACTTGCTTATTTAGATGGAAATCTGATTTTTAGTTATCTATCACCAAAACAGATTCAAAACCATGGAACAAAATATGAACAACCATGCAGTGACTTATCAAGTATGTTATTCTATACATTTCTTATTAACATTTTGTTATCTAGGTTATAACTTTTTATTATTTACGATTGTATAATATTGTTACCTTCAAATATACAAAACCAAGACCGAAAATAAATAAATTACGTACATTTGTTGGATTTTCCACCAATATACGTACGCAATATTTTATGCATAAGGATTTTCTACCTTATACAAAAAATTCGTTTTTCTAATTGGCACACTATATTATGGAACATTCACAAAGTGCTCATGTAATGGAAAAGAAGACCAAATATATTATCAAATGTGCTATTATATATACGATATCAATACATGTACTAACCACATACTATGCAAAATAAATTTACATTTCGTGAATCTGCTTATTAATACTTTCGTAGAATTGGTAGCACAATCATGGACACTAAAAAAACTTGTATAACAAATTTGTATGTCGTAACCAGATGTTATGCATCCTCCAACAAGCAAAAGCAACTCAAAGGACACTTGGTGGATTGATAGTGGGGCTAGCTCCCACATGACTTTCCAAAAGGACACATTCTCAACCTTACACTCTTTCAATGGTGCTAAGATAGATGGTATTGGTACTCATTAAGTCTAGGATCTAGCAAAAGGATGGATCTAGACAATGTCCTCTTTGTACCATCAATTATCAAGAGCTTGCTTAGTGTTGGACAATTAATGGATGATGGTTTAGATGTTCACTTCAAGCATGGAGTTTGTTCCATTATGAAGAATGATATTTGCATAGCAAATGGTGATAAACAAGGTAGATTGTTTTAAGTTGGATGCTAAAATTGTTATGGCAAAAGAGGAAATCATTCATTCAAATGTACACTCTTTTTCTCATGTACCAAGTAGTGAAGATAAGATGCAAGAAACATTCTTAGATGTCTATACAAGAGATGGTTGGATCCATCTAGTATCTTGTGTGAATGAAAGTGAAATTAACAACCTTGGTGTCAATGATCTTGCAAGGCTTGAGGAGGAGCAACAAAGTGATGGAGATCTTGAGGATCCACCTCAAAGATCAAGTGCTCCAAGAAGATCCACAAAGGCAAGGGCCGAGCCTTGAAGGCTCACTTATCTTGGCAAAGGTAATCAACGGGAAGATACTAAACCATTCACTTTCAACACTTTTCTTACTTCAATGCTTGATGAACCATTTTGCTATGAGATCTACATGAGGCAAACCGAGGTATGCTATGAGAACTACATGAGGCAACTTGAGGGCTTTATCAAGAAGGAAGTTGAAGATAAGATGCGTAATGACTCATTTGAGAACAAGTTTTTATGTCTTAGTGATCTAAAAATTGTCATGAACCAATAAGAGTAAATTAGTTGTTTGATCAAATGAGTGCTCTCAGATTTTGGAAGAGCAAGAATGAGTTAAACACTCATTGTGTTGAAAAATGTGTTTTTTCTTTTGGAGAGGCAAATTGTAAGCTTCTTATGATAATAAGTGAAACATCCTTGAAGGACACTTATATCCATAAGCAAGTATGTAGACTCATGAAGTTCAAGATCACTTGTAATTACACGATTAAGAAAATCATGCTTACTTTTGATGGTCTGTGGACTAGTCATTTTAGCATGATAAATCTTGGTAATAGTAGCAAGTACATGTTTTGTCATCTTGATCAATGTGATTTTCACAAGACACGTAGACATCAGATTTCCTTCAAAGAGAAGCATCAAGATCAAGGAGGAGCAAGTTTGAAGTTCATGCATCTTCACTCAACATGGAAGAAATCAAGTGCAAACTCATGTTATTTATAATAGAATATGCAATTATCATTTAAAATAGCATAACTTTTTAACCATAGCGTCGATTGAGACGAAACTTATACCGTTGGAAAGAGACCAACAAGAGCTTTCCAATGGTATCCTAGATCAACTATTTTCGAGCCACTATTTCTTGAAGTTAGATGGATTTCTAGCATGTAATAAGGAAGTAAACTCACTCTTTTTGCGCTAAAATGAAACCCTAGCCTAGATCCTAGAGTTATGCTTGGTAGGTAGCTAATTGGTCAAATTTTCACCTTAAACTTAGGTGTAGGTCCTATAAAGTAGGGATGAACACCAAATAGACATGACCAACTCTCTTGACTTGGCCTAATCTTAATTAAGAGTGGGTTGCCATGTGGCATTTTGGCCTTCCATGTGTGGAACCCAATTATACACAATATTTACAAAGTTCTACATCACTAGATTCACCAAAATAGGCTATTTTTCACACTCCTCAAATCTAGCCTTGGAAACACTAATGTATCTATATACAATTCTAAAACCTGATCTTAATATCAGAAACGAATCATACTCAGGTTTAGAAAATGACTAATGATCCCCTAAAGATGATGACATGATCTATCACCATGTCCAAGATAGAGCTTCTTTGATCTTGATCTCCTCCAAGATGGATTGAAGATTCTTGATCCTTAGAGGAATTCTGAATCCAAAAGAGGCCCTTTAAGGAATGCCACGTAGATTGAAAAATTTTATTAATGTAAACTACCAAAATAAATTCATTTTCTACCCAAATTCTTTTTCATTTCTGCCTGCACTAGTTTCGATGCTTAACCATTCTATGTACATCACCGTTTATAGTTCATTTAAAATAACATAACTTTTTAACCATGGTTTCGATTGAGATGAAAATTATACCCTTGGAAAGCGCTTGACGAGAGCTTTCCAAGGTATCCTAGATGACCTACTTCCGGGCCATTGTTCAAAAGTTATGGCCGGTCAAATTTTTAGACCAAAAACAAAAAGTCCACATATCTCTCTTGTGCGCGGATAGATAAGGTACTCTATCCGCGCACAAGAGAGATATGTGGACTTTTGTTTTTGGTCTGAAACTTTGACCGGCCATAACTTTTGAACAATGGCCTGGAAGTAGGTCATCTAGGATACCTTGGAAAGCTCTCATCAAGCGCTTTCCAAGGGTATAATTTTCATCTCAATCGAAACCATTAAAAAGTTATGTTATTTTAAATGAACTACAAACGGTAATGTACATAGAATGGTTAAGCATCGAAACTAGTGCAGGCAGAAATGAAAAAGAATTTGGGTAGAAAATGAATTTATTTTGGTAATTTACATTAATAAAAATTTTCAATCTACGTGGCATTCCTTAAAGGGCCTCTTTTGGATTCAGAATTCCTCTAAGGATCAAGAATCTTCAATCCATCTTGGAGGAGATCAAGATCAAAGAAGCTCTATCTTGGATATGGTGATAGATCATGTCATCATCTTTAGGCGATCATTAGTCATTTTCTAAACCTGAATATAATTCGTTTCTGATATTAAGATCAGGTTTTAGAATTGTATATAGATACATTAGTGTTTCCAAGGCTAGATTTGAGGAGTGTGAAAAATAGCCTATTTTGGCGAATCTAGTGATGTAGAACTTTGTAAATATTGTGTATAATTGGGTTCCACACATGGAAGGCCAAAATGCCACATGGCAACCCACTCTTAATTAAGATTAGGACAAGTCAAGAGAGTTGGTCATGTCTATTTGGTGTTCATCCCTACTTTATAGGACCTACACCTAAGTTTAAGGTGAAAATTTGACCAATTAGCTACCTACCAAGCATAACTCTAGGATCTAGGCTAGGGTTTCATTTTAGCGCAAAAAGAGTGAGTTTACTTCCTTATTACATGCTAGAAATCCATCTAACTTCAAGAAGGAAGTCGAATTTGCTATGTATTCCAAGCTCTCCTAGTGAGAAGATAGAATATTTTTGGAGCTCATTGGCAATCTCAAGTTAGTTCACTATGTACATTGACTTTTTGTGATCCAAATGAAACCAAATCAATTTCTACTTGTTTTTCAAGTTTAAGGTCATACTACAACCTGTAGTACACATGTGTGGGCTCGAGCTTCAATGTTGATCAATGCTTTTGATTGTTAATACTTGTTGTTTGTCAAATTGCCAATCTAGATCAACTTTTTTGTGTCTAGTTTTTTTATAGATTATTAAGCGTACAACTGATGGACATCTTACGTCATTTGACTATCGATCTCCATATGCTACTCCTTTTCCCGTAGCTCAGAAAGCATCACTGCCTGCAGTTAAGTTGTATTTGTACCTTTGTCGATGAGAAACTAGGTTGCTCATCAATTTTACGTCTTTTGTTCTAGAACAATTTAATTAAATCATTTTGAATTCAAATCTATCACTCGACGTTTCTTGTTCAAACTATTTTTATGAGCACATACTGGCATGGCTAGTTGGCGTTGGTAACAAAATCACACCGATCTCATGGTTGCTTTCGCCTCGTCAAGCTTTCTCGTCCGTTTTCTAATACCACACTTACAATAGTTCATGTCTATGTAAAGCGTGAACTCACAAGTCTTTCAGCTCCATAAAACTACTAGAACTTTTCATGAGCAGCGTGGACTAAGAATTCATTGTAATCATGTTGTCTTTCTTATAGCTCTAAGAGCTCTTTATGAGATCGCGAGTTCCATCATCTAACATGGTTGTGAGGTCAAGTCTATCATAGTAAATCAGAGTAAGGCCTCTGCCCTTGTGGATACTCTATGGTGATAGACGTAATACGTTTGCAAATGGCAAGCCTTGCAATGGTTTTAATGTTGTCATCTAAGTTCTGACATGTCAATGGCATTGATGCTGGTCTGAAGTTCAGCCACAACCACAGTTTTTTTTAAGACTATTTCCCAATCATTCTTGTGTAAGTTGATTGTTATTTACGAAAATTGCTCAATGTGTTCCTGTGAAGCAATGGAACGTCAAGTATGCTTGAAATTGACATGTGCATTTACAAATTTCTAGAGAGAACATGTGACTTCAGAAATTCAGATAAAGAGAAGTTTCTAGAAAGAGAGGCTTGTTGATTATACGTGTGCTTTTGTAAGGTATGTCTGTTGGCGGTTTGTCATTTTCCATTAATTTTGCATGTTATGTTGTTATGATATTTATGTAAATAAAAAATCATCATTATTTAGATTTGATTTTTACAAATGTTAATTTTTTTATAGGTTTTATTGTGCCTTCATAAAATATTGATGATTGATTTGTTTGTATAAAGTAAAAAAACCTCTACATATGTAGTAATATTTATGTTTTAATAGATCGATTCGTGTATTTAAATTTGTAGTCTCGGACTTGTAATAGTAAGGAAGTAATATGTACTTGAACCTTGTACATTTACGCATCGATCTAAAAAATATATTCGTGAAAATTTTGCTTCGTGGATAGTAAATAGGTTTTTTTATGATCATTAGCTTTTTAAATATCTTGTCTTTGCCTTTGTACTATGTTAAGCAATGTGGTTTAAAAAGTTCAATACATGTTTTTAAAATTCTATGCATTTATTGTGTTCATAAACAAGTTTATAGATTTCATTAAAAGAATGTATCTTTCAGATATCAAAAACTTACAAATATTAGTAATATAGTAGGATTAAATACATTTGTGTAAATATTATCAAGATTGATGCACACAAAAAACGTTCGTTCAATATTGTTGCGTGATACATGTATATAGTCATGGGTATTTATATACAATGACTTAATCCATGCTACGAATAGTATGTCAATCATCTTCCCAATATAATTAATTTGTTCGTAAATATTTTTATACAATCTAGTGTAGGATTTTATTCAGGTTTGTTTTGATTGTTAATATGTAATTATACAATTAAATTTATATGTTTAGATTAAAGATATTTTTATTCATGTATATGTGTTTATAAACGATGAACGTAGTTATTAGTTAATAGTAGAAAACAAATTTTTTATAGAAGGTGGAAAATCCTTATGCATACATTATTGCGTATATATGTTGGTGCAAAATCCAACAAAAGTACGTAATTTATTCATTTTTATGTCTTGGTTTTGTATATTTGAAGGTTTAATACATAATACAATCATAAATAATGAAAAATTATAATCTAGGTAACGATATGTTAATAAGAAATGAATAGAATAACATACTTGATAAGTCAGTACATGATTATTTATTTTTGTTCGATGGTTTTCTATATTTGAGTCTTATTTGGTGATAGATAACTAAAAATCATATTTCAATCTAAATAAGCAAGTATCAAATCACAAAAAAAAAAGAAATTTTGTATATGAGATGAAGAACCTTGGTACATGTAATAAAATATGCAGTGCTTAGTTGTTGATGTAAAAGATAATACGTGGTTTGTTTAAATGTCTGACTTCATTATCTCAATATGGTAGAAATTAAATAGATGTTCCCATATTTACATAAAAATAGAAAAAATTGGATTAGTTAATAAGAAGTATCTTTTCTATGTGATGGTTTCTTTGATCCTTTTCAATTTTGTCTTGGTCTTTGTAATTCATTAAAATTCTAACTATTCCATTTAAATATAGTTTTTCCCAAACTGGCTCTTTGGTATCGTGTTATTAAGTTTGTATACAATCTCATCTCCTCGCACGTACATTGTGCACTCAGAGGTTCATCTTCATCTTCAATCAAGAACTCATAAAGGTCTTGGAGCACCAAAAGTGACTCTATCCTAACTTCCAAATAGCGTAATTTGCATAATTTAATCTCTTACTAGCTTCTAGAAGGTATGCTCCAGTATATTCCATCTTACTAGTGACATCCACAAACAAGAAATAGATTTGATTGACTTGAAACTCACAAAGGTCTCACACTTGCAGTGTTTCACTAAAATTTGATTTCTAATCCAACAAATGGACTTATAATCACAATTCTATCACTCCCTCACAAAACTGGAATGAAGATAAGATGAAATGAAAACTAAATCTTGCCAAGAAATAAATTTGATTGTCTCTAGAAACTCACTAAGGTCTCTCTCTTATAGTGTTTCACTCAAATTAGGTTTCTAGTCCAACAAATGGACTTATAATCTAAGTTCTAGCACTCCCTCACAAAGTTGGAATGAAGATAAGATGATATGAAATCTACTTACAATCAAATCTTGCCAATTTTGGCTATTTTTGGACAATAACATGACTAAAGCTCCGTCACACTTTTTGATGTACTTTCAAGACCTGTAAAACAAGTTTAGTGGACCTTGTATTAGATCAATGGCTTATGATCTTGTACTTGGCTCTAATACCATGTGAAAGTATTGTATTTTAGGACGTAAATGGATCTACAAAAGATCCACAAGAGTGATTGGATGCTTGCTTAACAATCTATCAAAAAACTAGACACAAAAAAGTTGATCTAGATTGGCAATTTGACAAACAACAAGCATTAGCAATCAAAAGAATTGATCAACATTGAAATCCGAGTCCACAAGTAGAAATTGATTTGGTTTCATTTGAATCACAAAAACTCAATGTACATATGCTTGGTAGGTAGCTAATTGGTCAAATTTTCACCTTAAACTTAGGTGTAGGTCCTATAAAGTAGGGATGACCACCAAATAGACATGATCAGCTCTTTTGACTTGACCTAACCTAAATTAGGAGTGGGTTGCCATGTGGCATCTTGGCGTTCCATGTGTGGAACCCAATTATACACAATATTTACAATACAGTCACATCCCCTCGCACATAAACAAATGTACGCAGTTGTTAGTAATTTAACATTTTTGTATGAATTAAAGATTTATCGCATATATAACATTCTGTATATTGGCTACTAGATTGTCTAACGATGGTGTGTATTTTTTTTTTAAAAATTGTTACATAATTTTATTGTGTACTACATTTGTTTCCATTGCGTCATTATATATTGTAATTACGAACCTTTAAATTTATTTTAAATTTACTATTACAAAATAGATTCACAGCGAATTTCTTGTAAATCATGTTTTTTTTGTTTTACATGACTATGCTACAGATTGTACAAACTTATTATTAACAAACATGTTGAATTTCACACGTGTGGACCGTCCACTACATGTACTTGTGATCTCCTAAGGTGTGTAGATGCACCAAGATCAAGACTAGATTGAGATTCAAGATCAATCTTGAATCCTATGGCAAAAACACACTACTACATGCATTCAATCACTTCCAACTCTCACTCACACGTGTGGGAAGTATTCAAAAAGTAATCTAAGTAAAAACAAGCTGCTCTCCTCGGGTAGAGAGAGAAAATGCATCATGAGCTCTCGGGTAGAGAGAGAGAACTAGAAATCCAATAACACACAAAATCCATGAAATCACCAAATCAATTGGCTTCAAAATGAGGAGTACAATGATACTAGTAGGTCCACGAGCTACCACTATGCTTAACTATGATTGGACCATATTTTGTCACCTCTTGATCCTATTGGATCATTGATCTATGCACCTCTTAATTCTATTGGACTATATTCAAGCACACCTCAATTTCCTATTGGACCTCACAAGGTTCCACCTCTAAATCCTATTGGACCTCTTGGACTTCATCAAACAAAAACTTTACACTTGTCTACACTCTAGTTAGCAAGTGTTTAGCCTCTTACTCTATTTTGGCTCAATAGTGGCATTACAAGTGGAAATGCATAATTTGCCATCTATGCCAAATTTATTCCTATCAACATCCTACACCTAGATGCTTGATGTAAAAAACATAAGACCCCTATATCTAACATAGATAATCTTTTTCAATTCTTCACACTCCTCCTAAAAAATTATCTATGAAGATTTGAGCATTCATCTTGATATAACTCCAAGATTAGATCTATGCTTGATGAAAGCACTTTTGCTCAAAGGCTTGGTGAGTAGATCGGCAATACAAGAGGACGAGTTGACATGCTCCAAATAGATTTCTCCTCCAATAAGCTTTTCTCTCACAAAATGGTGTGCCACTTCTATGTGCTTGCTTCTTGCATGAAATATGGGATTATTGGCAAGAGCTTGGGCCGAGATGTTATCACACTTGATCATTGGTAGATCATCCTCCTTGATGCACTTTAGTTCCATTAATAACCTCTTGATCCAAAGCACTTCTTTGGTAGTTGTAGTGAGTGCTTTGTACTCGGCCTCACATGAAGAGAGAGATATAGTATCTTGCTTTTTGGAAAGCCAAGATATTAGATTGCCTCCAAGAAAGATAGTGTATGCACTAATAGACTTTCGATCCATCTTGTCACTTGCAAAGTCCGAATCCGAGTAGCCAATAATGGATAGATCTTCACTTTTATAGAGTAGACCATAATCACAAGATGAAGATACATATCTTAGAATCCTCTTGGCCATCTTCCAATGATGGATCTTAGGATCTTTCATAAATTGACTCAATTTGTGCACACAAAAACTAAGATCAGGCATAGTAATGGTAAGCCAAATCAAGGAGCCTACAAGACTCCTAAAAAGTGTGATGTCCTCTAAGGATCTTTCATCACCTTTATTAGGATCTTTTACAATTTGCTCCATTGGAGTATCTATGCTCTTAGAATTTTCCATATGGAATTTTTCCAAGATTGGCATATAAAGACATGATTTTCATAAAAATCAATTTCTAGGCCTAGGATGTAATGTATCTCTCCTAGATCTTGCATTTTAAACTCACATCCAAGTGCTAGCTTGGTTTCATCAACTAGCTTGATACAACTTCCACAAAGAATAATGTCATCAACATAAATTAGAAGAATGACAATACTGCTATCAACAAACTTTAGATACATGGAAGGATCATAGTCACTAAGAGTAAATCCTAGTGAGATAAGAAAAGAGTTAAGTCTTGAATACCATGATCTTGGTGCTTGCTTGAGTCCATAAAGACTTTTGAAGACCAAGCACACTTTGGACTCATCCTTGATGAATCCTTGAGGTTGTTCCATATAGATCTCCTCCTCAAGATAACCATTTAGAAAAGCATGGGATACATCTAATTGGAACATCTTCCACTTGAAAAAACAAGCAAGAGAAATAAGAATTCTTATTGTCACCATCTTTGCAACGGGTGCAAAGGTCTCCTCATAATCAAGACCATGGATTTGAGCAAATCCTTTGGCACATAATCTTGTTTTATGCTTGTTGATGGTGCCATCATGATTGAACTTGATCCGAAATACCCACTTGCAACCAATCACATGCTTGTTGGATGGAGGATTCACAAGCTCCCAAGTATTGTTGGTGATCAATGCATCATACTCTTGCTTCATGGCATCATACCACTCCTTGGTATTGAGTGCCTCTTGTACATTCTTTGGCTCTTCATGAGAGACATAAAAAACATAATTAGTGGAATCAAGATCCACTTGTTTGCCTTTGTCAACATATGAGAGCCTCTTGGGCTCGGATCTATCTCTCATGGATCTTCTTGGTGAAAAAATCCGAGAAGAGTCTTCTTCAAATCTCGACCCCATCACATCATGATTGTCTTCAAAATCAATAATTGATGATGCATCCATAGATTTCTTGATCTCGGCCTCTTCAAATGATGAGTGTTGATCTTCATGAAAGACAACATCTCTACTTTCATTAACTTGAGAAGTAGAAATTATAAAGTCTCTATAGGCCTTCTTGGTGGATGAGTATCCAACCATGATCCCTTTGCATGCACTAGGATCTTCCTTCTTCCTTGTTTCCAAGGGAATATGGACAAAGCATAAGCATCCAAAAACTCTAAGGTGATCAACCTTAGGCTTCTTCAAAAATAAGATTTCATATGGTGACTTTCCTCCAAGAGCTATATGTGGGAGCCTATTGCAAAGATAATTTGCACAATTAATGGCTTCTCCCCAAAAATCTTTGGGCAAAGATGCCTCAATTCTCATAGATTTTGCACATTCACATAGAGATCTATACATTCTCTCGGCCACTCCATTTTGAGATGGAGAGTAGGCACAAGAAAACTCTCTTTTAATGCCTTCAAGCTCACAAAAATCTTGAAATTTATTGGAGATATATTCACCACCTCCATCACTTCTAAGAGCTTTAATCTTGAATGAGAATTGCTTCTCTACATAAGCTTTGAAAATAAGGAAATGATCAAACACCATAGATTTTGAAGCAAGAAGATATATCCAAGTGAATCTTGTGTAATCATCAATGAAAGTAAAAAAACAAGTGGCTCCTCCCTTGCTTGTAGTTGATGAGAAATGCACATCCGAGTGGATTAACTCCAAAGGATGCTTACTTTTGATAGAAGATCTTGTAAATGGCTTTTTGTGAGATTTAGCAATAGCACAAGCCTCACAAGGCTTGATCTTCTTGGAGAATGACTTTGGCAAGCCAATAGCTTTGGATTCTTTGATCATAGAGAGCATGGATTTGTAGTTGGGATGTCCCAACCTCCTATGCCATAGTTCCTCCATTGAAAGCTTGTTCACAAGAGCAACATTACAAGCATTCACATACTCATTTGGATCTAGTTTATAGATGCCACCAAATCTAGATCCTAATGCAAGTATCTCATCATTCTTCTTGATAGTGCAAGTATCAACATTGAACTTTACATCAAGGCCATTATCAAGCAATTGGCCAACACTAATAAGATTCTTGGTAAGCTTAGGTACATAAAGAACTCTAGAGAGAGAAAGAACTTTAGAGGATGCAAGCTTCAAGGGTCAAGCCTCAAACAAAGCAATGCATCCCTACAGGAATATGCGGACAAGTATAGAGAAGCACTGAAGCGGATATCAAAAGAAGTGCCAATGGTTTTGCAAGTATTCCAGTTTGTGGAGGGCTTGCGTGAGAGCCTTAGGTCTTTCGTGAGAAAGGAGTAGGCTCCAAGTCTCCATAGGGTGGTACAGATGGCCCTATATCATGAGGATGGAAAAAAGGCCAAGGAGTCTGAGAAACCTACTTCAGGAGGGTTTCAGCCTTGGGGGAAAAGAAAGTTTAAAAAAATTGAAGGGCCAATCCTCGCAAGAGCAAATTCAAAGTGTGAAAAAAGTAAAGGTGCAAGCACCTCAAAAGGCAAAGGGTGGTATGGGACGTCTAATGCCCAAGGGGGCCAGCGCTTTTCTACACTATTGCCGCAGGACTTGGAGTGGGCAAAGAAAGAGAACCTTTGCTTTGGTTGTCTAGGGTGGCATAGGTGGAAGAAGTGTCCTCGCAATCCTCACGAACCACCTCATGATAATTGAGGAATTGAGACAAGAAGAACCTCCTGATGTTCCACGGTTGATGAACGTGTCGGTGATTTGGAAAGTGGACTTGGTTCCTTTGCCACAGTTGTCTAGAGCGACACAACACGGGTATCAGTTTCCTTGCACTTCTTTTATTGTTATGTGTGGACAACTGTGTGGTAGAGATGTTTTGATTCTATTTGACACTAGGTCCTCACATAACGTCATTAATTCTGCTTCGATTAAACCATTGAGAGTGAGCACACAACCATCCCTATACAAGTACACAGTCGAAATGGCAAATGGAAAGGGTGCAGAAGTAGAGATTGAGGAGTTGAGATCCAATTTTTTTTTGTATAGTAAAGATGAAAAGAACTACTATTTGTGTGTCACAGTGAGACCCGACAGAAAATCATATGCATATTTTTTAAAATGCAACGGAAGTTTGTTGAAAAGCCTAAAAAGCTGTTCATGCAATTGAAAATTCACGTCTTCAAAGAATGCATGCGCGTCTTCAAAAAGATCCAACATTGCCAGGATAATTGCAGGGTAGAACTCTGTCTCCGGATGCTTTGAATGCTACAGCTTGGCTAAAGCATTTTGTGGATGTGCATGGAGGAAAATTATCAAATTTCTTATATTTTCACCTGCCAGATGATTTTACGAAATTAAAGATATTTTTGATGTACAAGGAGTTCCCTAAGACAAAAAAAATGTTGTCCATTTAAGTAACTCGTATTTTTTTAGGATTTGAAAAAGAGATTTTGGTTTGGTGAAGATTTCTAAAAGATCACGAATGATAGTTTGTTCGACATGCGAGTTGTTTAAATCTGCCAAACAACTAACAAAGACCAATGATGAGAAAAGTAAAAATTAATTAACTTTCAGTACTTTAAAAAATTTATTTTTTTGTTAATTTTTTAGTTTTCAAATTATTAATGTTATGATAATATCATAATTTTATTGAATATTTTAATTGTTACATTTTGTAGTGGATGGTGCAAAAATGCTTTAAGTGCACAGAGATCAACAAACAATGAAAAAAAAAAATTTAGCGAAACATCGAAAGAAATGCCTAGAATTTTCACAAAAGTATCTGGGCCTTGTCATTGATGGCATGGATCAGAAGAAAATGATGTTCCCTCATTTCATTAGAGGGTCAAAAATTCTGAACGAGGTAGATTTTATTCAGGTTCATCTCGTTGGAGCACTTGTGTTTAATGGCACATTGAAACAAGTCGTTGTGTTGCTATTATTAATATTAGTAGCTTTCAATATCAATTCAAATCAAATGTAATAGAACTAGCATCACATTGTTATGGGACAAACAATTTTCAAGTTCAGTTGAAGGAATACGATTTTTGCTAATATATCATCTGGTCAAATCAAGCTTGATGCGTTGTCTCCCTTGAAGTCTATGCTAGAAAAACAAAAAGCACAAAGAGAGCATTGTGAGATTGACTCATTTGTCTCGTTAAATTTTTTGGATTCAAGTATTCAAGGAGCTTATCAATTTTTTGATGAGTTTGATCAACATTGGTGGACGGACATTTTCGAGGAACAAAAAATCAGTTTGCTCAATCTTGAACACGCATCAACAATTGAAGAATTTCAATGGCCTCATAAATTAGGAACTTCAACTACAATTGTCGAACCTTCAAATCTACCTCGAGATAATGATTTCTTGGAGCTTGTGCAAGGCGAGGAACGTGAAATTTATTTGGGCTCAAGGAAGAATAGGCAAATTGTAAAAGCTGCAAAAATGAAGTGGCCTGGTGATCGAATGAAATCCAAATTGGAAGCCTTGTTGCACTTCTAGCTTCAGAAAACAATGAATGACATCTATTTTGGATTGCCAAAATACTTGGTTTCATTCAAAATAGCAATCAGACAAAAGTATTGTGTCCATTGGTTGCGCACCACTTCAACAAATGTTTTTTTGGGAAGGTACGATCTTGAAATGCTGCAAGTAGATCCAAAGGGCAAGAGAAAATGATTGCCAAAGAACCAACCGAGAATTGATGATTTGAATTTACAAGATGTAGATGTTTCGGCTTTTATTTTTGAGTTAACAATGACCAATCATCTACAAAAGTCAACTATAGTCATACTGAATGAACGAGATTAATGAGACAACCATTGTCATCAACAACAGAAAAAAGCTGACTTACAAGATTTTTTATCAACATTGGATGCGGATTCTGAAGATGATAGTTAGAATTTGCTTCGAACAGAAACACAGATCATGCTACACAATAACACAGATAGAAAACACTCTCCACAACAAGCTCACATAGCAACTGTATTTTGCAAAATGAAATTACACTGTACATATAGTTCTTCACTCAAGCAACTCATGCATGACCCAGGTTGCCGTTGGTGGTACACGTGTCCCGTCGACTTGCCTTGTGGCGAGGCCAACTTATCCTTATCGACTGATAGGACCCACAGTACAGTAGCACAGTGATTCTACTTTAATTCTAACTCTCTCCCTTAAAGTAGAATCTACTTTTTATACAGTCATATACATAGCTTTAAAGTCAACAAACTTTAAGTACATAAAGCTTTGATTTAAACTTATCAAACTTTTCTCTAACAAGTGGCTTAGTGAAAATATCAGCTAGTTGTTCTTCCGTACTACAATGAACAATATGAATTTCACGACTTAGCAGTCTCTCACGTATAAAGTGATACTGAATCTCAATGTGTTTGGTTCTCGCATGGAACACTGGATTCTTTGCTAGCTGAATGCCACTCTGACTGTCGCTATGTAAAGTCGTGCAATTTTTCTACTTCATGCCAACTTTTTTCAATATTTGTCTCAACCATATAGCCTTATGTGTTGCACTACACATTGTCTTATACTCTGCTTCTGTGGAACAATTGTACTTTGCTTCTTACTAGACCAGGAAAAATAACTACCACAAAGCTAGAATACATACCCTGTGGTGGATCTATAATCATCATAGTCATCTCCCCGATCTGCATCCACATAGCCACACAACTCAGGTAAACTCTCATGCTTCTTGTAAATCAAGCCATAATCTGAAGTGCCTTTGACATAATGCAAAATGAGTTTAGTTGTCTTCCAATGCATTTTTGTAGGTGCTGCCATAAACTGACTAACAATACCAACAACATAGCATATATCTGGTCTAGTCATGGTAAGGTAAATCAAGCTCCCTACTAACTGCCTATACAACGTAGCATCAAATGATTGTGATCAAGCTTAGAAAGCTTTTTACTTGGTTCAATAGGAGTATTCACTGGTTTGCAATCCTGCAACCTAAACTTGCGTAGCAACTCTTTGACATACTTCACCTGTGTTAAACCCACTTCGTGTCCTTTTTGCCACACCTCTACTCCAAGGCAATAATGCATCAGGCTGAGATCTGTCATTTCGAATTCTTCTATGAGGTCTTTCTTGATCGTGTCTATCATCTCTTGATTATTTCTCGTAATAATCAAGTCATCAACATAAAGAGCAATCAAAGCAACCATACCATCAAAGCATAAGACATACAGATTTGGATCAGAATGTGCTCTCACCATCCCTTTGAACGAAAGTAGGCATCAATCCTGCTATACCATGCACGTGGTGCCTGTTTAAGACCATAAAGTGCTTTCTTCAAGCGACATATTTTATTCTCCTGTCCTTTCGCTACAAAGCCTTCAGGTTGATCTATGAACACCTCTTCTTCTAACTCACCATTTAGAAAAGCAAATTTCACATCCATTTGATGCAAAGGCCAACAAAAATGTGAAGCTAAAGCAACAAGTAGACGTAGAGTATTCCACTTACATGCTGGCGCAAAGGTCTCCTCATAATCGATGCCTTTACTTTGTGCATACCCTTTGATCACCAATCTTGCCTTGTGCTTTACTATACTTCCATCTGCATGGTACTTAGTCCTGTGTATACCCATTTGCAACCAATGGAACTCTTGTCAACTGGTGGGTCTACTAAGTCCCATGTGTTATGCTTAGCAACTGACTCCATCTCCTCTTTGTCAAAATATTGGAAAAAACTATCTAATGTTGTAAGTAGGGGTCATAAAAATGCCAAAGATGAATTGAGCTCTTTTGGCTTAGTAAAGACCCATCTTAGTGTGAAGAATTGAAAAAGATTATCTATGTTAGATATAGGGGTCTTATGTTTTTTACATCAAGCATCTAAGTGTAGGATGTTGATAGGAATAAATTTGGCATAGATGGCAAATTATGCATTTCCACTTGTAATGCCACTATTGAGCCAAAATAGAGTAAGAGGCTAAACACGTGCCAATTAGAGTGTAGACAAGTGTAAAGCTTTTGTTTGATGAATTCCAAAAGGTCCAATAGGATTTAGAGGTGGAACCTTGTGAGGTCCAATAGGAAATTGAGGTGTGCTTGAATATAGTCCAATAAAATTAAGAGGTGCATGGATCAATGGTCCAATAGGATCAAGAGGTGAAAAAGTATTGTCCAATCATAGTTAAGCATAGTGGTAGCTCGTGGATCTACTAGTATCATTGTACTCCTCATTTTGGATCCAATTGATTTGGTGATTTCATGGATTTTGTGAGTTATTGAATTTCTAGCTTTCTCTCTCTACCCAAGAGCTCATGATGCTTTTTCTCTCTCTACCCGAGGAGAGCAGCTTGTTTTTACTTAGATTATTTTTTTAATACTTCCCACACGTGTGAGTGAGAGTTGGAAGTGATTGAATGCATGTAGTAGTGTGTTTTTGTCATAGAATCAAAGATAGATCTTGAATCTCAATCTAGTCTTGCTTGATCTTGGTGCATCTACACACCTTAGGAGATCACAAGACCATGTAGTGGACAATCCACATGTGTGAAATTCAACACTTAGAATAAAATATTCAAGGTAGGTAGAAGTAGAAACTCGAGCTACCATAGGAATTGCCATTTGTACTTTGCATGCCACATTTAATGCTTTCTAGCTAGTTTGCAGTTTTCTGGTGATTTAGAGCTTCAAACCACTTTGAATGGTCCAGATCAAGTACTGTACGGAATTTCAGGTGCAGGCACATGTGAAATCTGCCCATTTTCAGTTTGGTGGTTCTCTCTCACCTTAGATCCAAATTTCATGCAAATTGGCCCACTAGAAAGCCAGAAATGGTAGAATCTGATGCAATCTGAATCGTGACAGTTGGATAAGCCAATCAAAAGTTATAAGCTTTTGAATAGTCGTAGGTAGGGCGCCTAGACCTGTGGCAAATCGTGAGTACATGTCATTTATTGCTTGAATGATCCCAAAAATCATCCAGAAGTTGACCAATCTCATCTATATGTGACTTAGACTAATTAAGAGGATCTAGTCAAATTGTTTCATACAAATAGATTGTATTTGAGTCAATTTGACATTCTTGGAGTATTTCACACGTGTGAAATTCAGAGAACCATAACTTTTGCCATACTTCATCTTTTTTTATGATTCAAATCTTGTTTTAGAGAGATTGTCAAACTAGTGAGATCTATCTCTCAACTTTTTGCTTAGTCTTACATAGGATTTGGTTTTCTACCCTTGATTGGTTCCTATAGTGAGAAGATAAGCAATTTTCTCATCTATCTTTTTGTATTTCCATCATTCTTTATGACTTCAATGGGTGTCTTTTTATTAGAAGCAAGTGAAAGATTGTCAACCTCCAATTACTCAATTTGGAAGGTTAGAATGGAATCTGTCTTAATACTACAAGATGTGATGGATATTGTACTTGGCATTGAAGAAGAACCACAAATTCCTCAAGAAATTCCAAAGTCCAAAAAGAGAGCCAGGATGGCTCTGCATAATATTAAGATGAATGTCTCAAATGACATCTTAAGAGAAATTGGAGCTTGTACTAATGCCAAAGATGCTTGGGATACCCTCAAGTCTATCTATGAGGCAAAAAATACTTCTAGATTTCTAACACTCTAAGAAACCAAATTTTTAAAGTGTACAGAGAAGTGATGAATGCGCCTCATCTTATGTAATGAGAGTTAAAGACCTCCATAGAGAATTGTCATGCATAGGAGACTCCATCAACCAAAATGAACTTGTTCAAGTCATACTTAATGGGTTAAAGGAGGAATATGACAACCTTGTTCAGAGTTATGCCATTAAGGAGGAGCTACCAAGTTTGGAAGCACTCCAGAGTGTGCTTATTTCTGAAGAATCAAGACAAGAGTATAAACTCTTGAAAATGGAGAGACTGTCTCTCAACATTGATGGTAAAGCTCTCTTTACCAAAGACAAGCACAAGACAAGAAGTAAGAATCAACATCAATCCTCTTCAAGCAAGAACAATCTTATTTCCAAGGAGAAAGGATATGAGGATGATTCCTCTCAAGCTTCCACATCCAAGAAGAAGAAGAAAAACATCAAGTGTTTCTTTTTTGGCAAGAAGGGGCATTATGCCACCAATTGCTTCAAGAAGAAGAGTCAATTCAAGCAAGCCAACATTTCCAATAAAGAGAAGGAAGATGCTCATGCAAGTGATGGAGAGGGATCTCTTATGGTCTCGAGTTTTTCTTCATCACCTTTCAAGAAGGATGGTTCGTGGTTCATCGACAGTGGAGCTTCCTCACATATGTGTAGCTCCAAGCATTCTTTTTCATCCATGTCACCTTATGAAGGAGCCAAGAAGTCCATCTACACAGCAAATGATCATGAGTGTGCTATTGAAGGCATAGGGACCATTCCCTTAAAGCTTTCGTCATCAAAAGTTCTTTCTCTGTCTAATGTACTTTTTGTTCCCAAGTTAACAAACAATCTTATTAGTGTTGGGCAATTGTTTGATAGTGGACTAGATGTGAATTTCAATGTTGATACATGTACAATCAAGGAGCATGATGACATCCTTGCATTTGGGTCTAGATATGGTGGAATCTACAAGCTTGATCCCAAAGAGTATGCTAACTCTTGTGATGGTGCTTCTGCTTCTCATATGTCTTCGGAGGAACTATGGCATAAAAGGTTGGGGCATCCTAACTATAGTTCTATGGTGTCCATGGTCAAGAAAGCCAAATCTATTGGCTTTCCTAATCTTTTCTCCAAGAATTTCAAGCCATGTGAGGCTTGTGCCATATCTAAATCTCATAAGAAGCCTTTTTCAAAGCCATCTATCAAGACTACACATCCATTGGATCTCATACACTTGGATGTGCACTTCTCATCTTCAAAGAGCAAGGGTGGTGCTACTTGCTTTGTAACTTTCATTGATGATTTCACAAGATTTACTTGGTTATATCTTCTAGCTTCAAAGTCTATGGTGTTTGACTGTTTTCTAAAGTTCAAAGCTCTAGTTGAAAAGCAATTTTAATACAAAATCAAGATTCTTAGAAGTGATGGAGGTGGTGAGTACACTTCCAATAAATTTCATGACTATTGTGAGCTTGAAGGCATTAAAAGGGAGTTTTTTTGTGCATATACACCATCTCAAAATGCGGTGACTGAAAGAAAGAATAGAACCTTGTGTGGATGTGTCAAAACCATTAGAATTGAGGCATCCTTGCCAAAAGACTTTTGGGGTGAGGCCATCAATTGTTCAAAATATCTTTGCAATCGACTCCCTCATGTTGCACTTGGAGGAAAATCACCATATGAAGCACTTTATTTGAAGAAACCTAAGGTTGATCACCTTAGAGTATTTGGATGCATATGCTTTGTCCATATTCCCTTGGAAACGAGAAAGAAGGATGATCCTTGTGCAAGCAAAGGAGTAATGGTTGGATATTCATCCAAAGAGAAAGCCTATCAAATCTACATGCTCTCTACTTCTAAAGTAATTGATAGTAGAGATGTAGTTTTTCATGAAGAAGAAAAGTCCAATCTTGGAGGGGCCGAGATCAAGCAACCTCAAAATCTATCACCTTTTGTTATTGAAGACAATCAACATATGGAGGGGTCGAGATTTGAAGATGGAAGTCCTCAAATTTTCTCTCCTAGAAGATCCATGAGGGAGAGATTCGAGCATAAGAAGCTCACTTATGATGACAAAGGAAAACAAGTGGATCTTGATTCCACTTATGCTTATTTTGTTTCTCATAGGAGCCCAAAGATGTTCAAGAAGCCCTCAATACCTAGGAGTGGTATGAGGCCATGAAGATTGAATATGATGCCTTAATCACCAACCATACATGGGAGCTAGTGGATCCACCACCTAACATGCACATCATTGGATGCAAGTGGGTGTCCAAGATCAAGTACAATCATGATGTCTCCATCAACAAGTACAAGGCAGGATTATGTGCTAAAGGCTTTGCAAAAATATATGGCCCTGACTATGAAGAAACCTTTGCTCCTATAGCAAAGATGGTGACAATAAGAATCATAATCTCTCTTGCCTTATTTTTTAAGTGAAAATTGTATCAACTTGATGTCTCCAACGCTTTTTTGAATGGCTATCTTGAGGAGGAGATATACATGGAACAACCTCAAGGATTTATCAAGGATAAATCTAAGGTGTGTTTGCTATTTAGAAGTCTTTATGGCTTGAAGCAAGCACCTAGATCATGGTATTCAAGACTCAACAACTTTGTACTTTCATTAGGATTTGTTCTTGGTGACTATGATCCTTCTATGTACTTAAAGTTTGATGGTAGTAATATTGTCATTCTTCTAACCTATGTAGATGACATTATTCTTAGTGGAAGTTGTTTGATGCTAGTTCAAGAAACTAAGGATGCATTAGGAAGAGAATTTAAAATGCAAGATCTAGGAGAGATCCATTACATTTTAGGCCTTGAGATTGATTTTCATGAAAAATATGCTTTTATTTGTCAATCTAGATATGTCTTTTTTATGTTGAGAAAATTCAATATGCAAAATTGTAAAGGTATAGATACTCCCATGGAGCAACATGTAAAAGATCCTATTAAAGGTGATGAAAGATCCTTCGAGGACATCACACTTAATAGGAGTCTTATAGGCTCTTTAATTTGGCTTACTATCACTAGACCCGATTCGAGTTGTTTAGACTTCTTCTTTCCCTTGTCCTTGCCTTGTTTTTGGCGTGTCGCAAGTGCCTAATCGTCATTTTGACGTCTAGCTTTCACCATTTCTCGTCGTTGCTCTTCCTGCATCAAAATTCATATGAGCTCGTTAAAGGTTGGCAATCTTTCTCTTGATACTATTCCGCTCACAAACATCTGATAGGGTTCTACAATGCCTCACAATTCATTGTGCACCAGCTCCACATCACATATGCGCTCACCAATGGAATGCAGTTCATCCCTCATTGTCTTGATTCTGGTCATATAGGTCTGAATGTGCTATCCTTGCTCGATGCGGGCACTATTCAGTTTTGACTTTACCAGAAGATGAACGGATAAATGATGACGATGCCACATCATTTACAAAAACATGTTCAGATTCAAGAGTGCCTTTATAAAAAAAGCTTTCATTGGGAATGTCAGATGAAGATGTTGCACTTGTTGCAACATAGTGAGTTACAACTACTGGAATAGAAGAGGTAGAACTACTTGACATCATAACCTTAAAAAAAAAAATTAACTATGTACTTATGTTAAGCATAGACTCATTAAAATAGTTAACACCACACTAAATGTGCTCCTCAAACTTAACTGCAACCTATGCTGGTCATAGAACAAATAAAAAACTATGCGAACCTCAATAGACGTATACAAAAAAACCAACTAAACGCAAATGAGCAACAAGCCTAGAAAGTAACTGGTTAATTAAAATTTTCAGCGGCTACCATGCCTTAAATACTGTTTGGCAGCATCCTTAGGGTTAGGATTAGGTTTAGGTTTGGACGGTCCCGGCTCAGGTTCGAGGTCGGCGTGAGGTGAGGTGAGTCGTGGCAACTCGGTCCCGAAGCAAGCTGGAGGTCTGGCATGCGGTGGGGGTCTCAAAAAAAAAATTATTTAAGGACCATAGTCCAAGCATAAATCACCTCATTTGTGAATTCAGAAGCACACTTGCTGCCAGAGCTCTTGCTACGACAAAGTCACGACTCTCTATAAGATTTTGCATACGTTCTCGCTTACAGATTTCTTGACGGTAAGATTATTGTCATTTTTTAACTTTGTTCTATGCTTAGCATGGGTATTAAATTATTGCATTAGAAAATATTCATGTTTTAATTTGAATTTATCTTCTTAAAACAAGAGTAGCCTATGCTCAGCATAGGTGTTTGCACCAGTAATCTCCTCAAACCTATGTTGAGCATAGGTTGTGTTCGGGTCCTTAGTAACATCCTATGCTCAGCATAGGATTCCGGCATGATATTTCTATTCTAACCACAGTTCAACCTATGCTGAGCATAGGTTGCTTCTCTGCTCCTCTTCCAACCTATGCTCAGCATAGGTTAGCAAACAAATTGCAAAGACATCCTATGCTGAGCATAGGTTGGACTAGAGCGCGCGAGTAACGACCTATGCTGAGCATGGGTTAGAAGACGACCAGAGATGCAACCTATGCTCAGCATAGGTCGTTACTCGCGTACCAAAGATGCAACCTATGCTCAACATAGGATGTCTTCGCAATCTGCTTGCTAACCTATGCTGAGCATAAGTTGTTACTAAAAACTCGAACACAACCTATGCTCGGCATCGGTTGCTACTCGTACTTTTCTTGTTTTACAAGGCTTTGTCTGAGAAAAGTGAGCCTTTTGAGATGTTTTAGTAAGGAAATGTGTTGAATTTTTAGTTTTGTTTTTTAAAGATTTTTCACAAAAACGGCTTGTCTTATTAAAGTTTTCAGTATTTTCATTAATTGTTTCTTTTCTATATTCTATGTCTTTTATGCTAAACATAGCTTTTTTTTAATTTAGTTTTTTTTTTTTAAAGTTAAGTCTCCTATTCTATTTTATATTTTATGTCTCCCATGCTAAGCATAGCTTTTTCTTTTACAGTCTCCTGAAGACAAGAACAATTCAAGAGACATATTCTAAAGGCAAAAGGAAAAAAAAAGGACAGGGAGATATTGGCACGAGGTGAGACCATTGCGGAGGAGGATCCATTAGAGACCTACCTTCCCAAAAGTGTCGATGATCAACTATGCTTTTACTCGGTTGAAAAGGACGATTGCAGACTAATTTCAAAAATTTTGAGAAAAAAGGCCTCATACACTCTGCATCGCCGATATACCATATGGATTTCAGATGAAGGAATCATCAAATGATGATTCTCCTTTTAAATTCACTGAAATCCATAGTTTTATGTAGGGTTTTCTTGAAGTCACAACTTCTCCAATTTAGAGAGTTGTTATTTTTCATTCTTCTTGGCAGTCAGCATCTGTACATAAAGCTCTACTAAATTTCTATAATGCAGGAGTAGAGAATGTTGTGTGGTAAGTCTCTAAGTTCCTGAATTATTAATTCGTATGTTAATTCATATTTTTCCCAATGTCAGGAACTCGGGAGGAGCTCGACTTTGCAATGAAATAGAATACATAACCATCGGTTATTATTCTTTGAATGGCAAACGCTCGATGCTTCATTACAACACTTCCAGACTAACAAGTTTTGGAAACCTGTTCCAGTATCCAACCGTGACGAAGAAATTAAAGAATCCAATGACGGGTTCTGTGGCTTGTTTCTACCAAAAGTCACAACAATTAATTAATCATTTAATTGATATTTTTTCTCACCCAGCTGATTGGATTTTGGATTTACTTAGCGGTAGCAGCACTGCGAGCGCAGGTGTTGTTCAAAAAGACATATATGTTGTTGTAGTAGATTTAGATACTAATTTAGTTGATTTTGTAAAAATGAGAATGAAATCTCTTTCAGTTTTGCCAGATGAACTATCTGAGGTGGGAAAGAGTTTAGACAGCGAGGATACAATAATCTCTTGTTCAAGGAACCTCAGCCTCTTGCTAGCGAAAAAGTAGACAACACGGGAGAATTTCTTGATGTCTTGGTTCAAGATTACAATGTGGTTATGGTAGTCGAGGAAATTGTAGAAGAGGTGTCACTTGAAAGTACAGTGGCTACTCAAGAAAAAGAAAAAGATGTAAATGACCTCAATGATTTTTGGGAATAAAAAATTCTCTTTTGTTTTAAAGAATAATTGTGTTTATATTTTGTGATGTATTGTATTTTGAGTTCTTTTTTATGATTTAATGTTCTTAAATTTGTTTTTTAACGATTTAAGATTAAAAATTTGAAATATATTAAAAAAATTTAACATTGATAATCATTACCAAAAATTAAAATTGTAACGATTTGTCAAGTTTATAATATTTTAATTTTAGATGTGTTTTTAAAATATTTCTTGTAAAAAAAAATATTGTTAGAAATTTTAAGAAATGAAAAAAAAAAAACTAGACTTTTCTCAAGGTGATTTAAATATTTTCACAAATCATTTAATCTCGATTATTATAAAGTAGTTTCATTTGCGTTTATTTAATGTTTAAATATTTAATAAACTTACGTAGGTATAAGTAAAAATTTTCAAAAATTTAAAACTATAAAAAATATTGATTCAAATTTTCAACATAATTTAAAAAATATTTTTTTCAATACAGAAATTGTAATTTAAAAAACTTTTGAAATTCCAAAAAAGAAAAACTATAGCTTTTGTTTTAAGTAAGCAAAAAATATTTTTTTGGTATTTTAGTGGTTGTGTATCTAATGATTTTATTTTGAATATTATTATAATTTGATATAAGCTAATTTTAAGTTATTTATGAAAATCTATTGACCAAATTTTTGTAGCTTAAATTATTTTCTTGCAAAATACAACATTTTTTTTGCATTACAATATATTTATTTGAAGTATTTTAAATTTGAATACTTTTTCTAAAAATTTACAAAAATGAGTCTCCAAGTCATTTCTCTTTTTTTTGGCCATTCTATTTTAAGAGAGTGTAGAAATTCTATCAAATGAGCTAGCAGGGAAAGCTGGTTTCTCCTCACTGAGTTGGTATGAAGAAAGTTCAACCTTTGATCTTATAACAAATGCCAAAAGTGCCCAACGAATATCGCATGCTATCATGCCACTGAACTACATCAAGGAATGTTGATGAATGATCAAGGAGTGCCAGAATCTAGATTCCCCGAGACATCCAATATCAGAACATTGACAAGATGGTAGATCGGCCAATGAGTGAAGACAAAGCCCAACGTCTCCCCAACAGATTTTACGGCAACGGGAATAAGAGCATGGCGAAGTTGGCATAAGAGTTAGATCTATCAGTAATATAACTTCAGACACCCTTAGAAAGTGCACTACTGTACTCATAAGCCAAAGGCGCGAGAAGTAGAGATAGATCTAAAATACCAATGGGCCAAAATAAGAAAGGACCCAAGTAGTTCTAAAATGCATTTTGGCTCTTAGGTTTTTATGATAGTCAAGTGGTTATGGCACATGGTTTTGGGTGAACCAGAAACCCTAACCCTAACTTTGTCTATAAGTAGGGATGTGACACCATTTTTTAATCACTTTTCACTTGTATAATTAGAAATTGATGATGGGGCAAGGGAGTACGAAGAACGTGAACGGTAAAAAGAGCAAGAGTATTGCGGAACAGCTCTTTAGTTACAATCAGCTGCTAGATGCAAAAACAGTCTAATAGAAAGCTTATGCTAAGTATAATCACAGCCTTAAGTGTTCTAGTTGCCCAACAAGATCTTAAAAATTAGTTCATACTCACAAAAATGAGAGTACAGTCCACCAAAGAGATTATAAAATGGTTTGTGTGTGTGTGGTATTACTGGAAATCAGATTCAATATAAAGTTTAGTTTTAAAATGGATTGAAATAACAGTGTGATAGTGCAAGTTCCTCAAGCGTCAAAGACAGCCATCGTCTGATCAGAAACTGAGGAGTCATAGACGTCCGTGTTCTGATCAGAGTGAGTGAACAAACGTTATCAAACAACAACAAAGTGCATTCAATCACAACAACCATTCATCTACGTTATACACAGATAGAAAAATGTGCTACTACTATATTACACTGAAGCACAACAAAATAGCAGTTACAACCAGAATGATGACGTAATGGAGAGGCTCAAATAATACGTCTCATGAACAGAGCGTCTCAAGTAATATGTGCTGGGATAATCTATTTATAGATTGCATCCATGTATTAACTACATTAAATGTTTGTCACCTAATTAGGTGAGCCGTTGTACTTGGAAGTATATGGCTTTTGTGACAACTATACATAGTGTATACTGTCAACGAATTAGGAATGTTGACGCGAACGAGGACGTCAAAAATTCTCTCACTTCGCATTTTACGTGAAGTGATTTTCTCTCAGCTATAACTGCAGGTTCTGTATAAGAAACATTATCATTGGAAGATTTCATGCTACGTAAAATAGGATGAAATGGCATAGCATCATTTATCGATGGTTGTTGAAATCATGGTATGTATGTTCTTGAAATATTACGTCCCTAGAGACAAATACTACATTAGTGGATGGATCATAAACTTTATAAGCTTTATGTTCATCAACATAGCCAATGAAAATGCAATTATTTGTTCTATGATCCAGCTTCTTTCTAAGCTATTTAGGAATGTGAACAAAACATATACAACCAACGATTTTTAAATGGCTGACACTAGGCTTGTGCCCATGCCAAATTTCATGAGGAATTTTATTGTTGACAACTTTGGTGCTAGATCTGTTCTACACGTAACGGGTTGTGGTAGTATCTTATGCCCAGAACTTCACAGGTAGGTGTGCTTGATGTAGCATGGATCTTGTTGAGTTGAGAAGAGTTCGATTCTTTCTTTCTACAATTCCGTTTTGTTGAGGTGAATAGGAAGTGAATTGTCTTCTAATGTCATGTTCAGCCATATAGTCGGACATCTCATTAGAGAGGTATTCGTCCGCCACCATCAGTTTGGAGTGCCTTCACTTTACATGATTGTAGGCCATCTAGAATAATCATCTATGAAAGTGATAAAATAGATTGCATCTCCTAAGGACAGAGTTGGCATTGGATCACAAAGATCGCTATGTACAAGATCCAATACATGTTTTTTTTTTATGGAATGTGATTTGGGAAACTTGTTTCTAGAGTGTTTTCTATAGATGCATGATTCACAAAAAAAAGATTTCCTATCTAATGAAGAAGAGAAATACAATCCATCATACAAGTTATTACAATGCATATAGGAGAGTGATCTTGTATTCATGTGTCCAAATCGACTATGTCACAGAATAGCATTATCGTTTACATTTTCATTAGAGATACTAGCTAATGCAACTGAATTAGAAAGTACATAAAAATTTTCAGCTCTAGTGCATGTAGTCATAGTAGTATCTTCCTCGATTATTGTACACTGCTCAGATGAGAAAGTAACAGTGTAGCCCTCATCAGTTATCTTAGAGACTGATAACAGGTTCTTTGATAGCTGAGGAACGTGAAGGATGTTGGAAACACAAATAGATAGATGGTTGTTGAATGTGATCTTAACTATCTCTTTGCCTTCGATGTGTATGGTGCTTGAATCTCTGAGGTAGATGAATTGATCTTTGTTGTAAGCTGCATACTTGGTAAACCATTCCTTGTGAGAGGTCATGTGTTGGGTAGCATCGTTGTCTAGGTACCAGCTATCACAGTCTTCACTGCTGTTGTTGTAAGCCATTAACAAATGTGTATCTTGCTCCTTGAATTCCGCCATGTTGGAGGAGTCTGATTGTTGTTGTTGTTTTCGTCACCTCGTTGTAGATCCAAATACGAGACTCTTTGATGTCGTGATTGGCTCTCTTGAAATATCTATAGAAAAGCTTTTTTTGTGACCCACTATTCTCACCTTGAGTATAAGGCTTCTGCTATTATTGCTGCACTTGATTCTTGCCCTTGGAGTAGTCTTTCTTCTTGGTGTATAGAGCCATGAATTTGTCTTTGATAGACAGGCTGCTAGCCTTTCTCCACATTTCTTCTTGAAGTAGGTGACCAATCACCTTTTGAAGAGCGAGGTTGGGTTGTGTGGAGAAAGCTTATGCTAAGTATAATCACAACTTTAAGTGTTCTACTTGCCCAACATGATCTTAAAAATCAGTTTATACTCACAAAAATGAGAGTACAGTCCAGAGATTAGAAATGGTTTGTGTGTGTGTGGTATTACTAGGAATCAGATTCAATATGAAATTTAGTTCTAAAATAGATTGAAATAGCAGCGTGATAGTGCAAGTTCCTCAGACGTCAAAGATAGCCATCATCTGATCAGAAATTGAGGTGTTGTAGACATCCGTGTTTTGATCAGAGTGAGTGAACAAACGTTATCAAATAGCAACAAACTGCATTCAATCACAACAAGCATTCATCTACGCTATACACGGATAGAAAAACATGCTGCTGCTATATCACACTGAAGCACAACAAAATAGCAGTTACAACTAGAATGATGGTGTAACTAGGAGACTCAAATAATACGTCTCATGGATGGAGCGTCTCAAGTAATCTGTGCTGGAATGATCTATTTATAGATTGCATCCATGTATTAACTACACTAAATGTTTGTCACCTAATTATGTAAGTCGTTGTACTTGGAAGTATATGGCATGTGAAAATTGTCAACATTTCCTAGCTAGTTTGAGGCCTAAATTGGCTAAAATTGTAAATAGTTTTGGTTCTGGAGGTTCACACGTGTGAACCAGGCCACAATGTTTTTATTTACTGTATTTTTTCAGTATGATGAAGTGTCAAACTTCATACCCTTCAAAATGAGACCATTTTGATGTATTTTGGTCATATAAGCCATTTTTAGCTATTTTTCCTATATAGGAAATATCTAGGGTCAAGTACCTTCTAGAGAGAGGAGAGAGAGTCATCTTCCTCATCCATAAATAGTAGGGAAGTCGTGGAGAACAGGTTGGAGAAACCTTTTGTATGCTTCATTGAGATCAATAGATCATTGTCATTGTTTCTTCCTCCATTGAGAGCATTGTTGTGTGTATTGTCTTCAAGCTATTGTGTATGATCTTAGGTGCTTTTCAAAAGTGATAGGCTGATGTATTATGGACTGTATAATGCTATTTTGGGCCGCACTTGATGTTTATGGAAGTTTCCATTTGTGATAAATGCTTTTTGATCAAGTTCTTTGCATTCTAGGTAGCATAGAATGTGTTGCCAATTCCTAGCTTATGTAGTTTGGAGTGCAAGCATTCAAGCCAATGATCTTGGAGTTTAGATCCACTTAGGATCTGTATTTTTCACATGGTATCAGAGCTGGTTGGCTTCTATTTACAGTAAGTATTCCATTTTTGGTGATATTTGGATGTTTGATCAAGTTCTAGCATGATTTTGCATTGCTTTGTTGATCAAATCTTACTAACCTTTGTTTTGTGAGTTGAACTTGTGGATCAAAAGCATATTTCAGGTCTATTGAAGATCAGAGGCTGAAAAGAAACTATTTTGGATCAGATCATAACACCTAATCATTTGTGATTGTGAGGCTTGTGCATATTCAATACTAACAATGTTCTTTTCAATCCTATTGTTGACAATCTCCATTCTTGGATGAACACTCTCCTTAAGTGGATGAAACTTCTCCTTAAGTGGATGACAAATGCTCTTTTGAGTGAGTTGTAATTCTCCTAAAGGCTGAGCAAAGCTCCCATTTGGATGAAAGATCCCCTTTTTTGGGTGAACATATTGTAAGCTCCATTGTGAAGAGCATATTGTAAAGATTGTCATCAATTTTGGCATAAATTTTGGTGTACTTTGTTGAGCATGTAAGTAACTCTCCTTATGTAATTTGATTGGAGCATTTGCTGGAAGGTGTTAACCATTATGCAAGTGTGTTTTCAGGTTCTTAACAGGTTGAGGAACATTCTCATGTGAAGTGATCTTAGATCTACATCTAAACACCAAGATTTGACAAGATAGTGAAGCTAGTCTTGTGATTCACTAAGTGTGCTCATTCATTCACCTCTAAATCTTGTATTTATCACTTGATGGAGTTTATAAACTTTTAGAAGTGTGGTTTACATGTGGTTTTACAGGTTGAATCAATATCTTAGTGTGTTGATCATATGTTGATCAAGTTTGTTCATTACTAGGTAATCTTGGCATCCTAGTTTTGGGTATTTTCTAAGAATGCAAGTAACTCTTCACACCATAACTTGATTTGGTCACTTGCTGGAAAGTTTGAGAGCTTAAGCAAGAGTGTGTTCATGTTGGTTTGATTTTGTAATCCATTCTTAGTGTGTGCAAAGTGTTGCATGTGTTTCAATCTTCCTTTCTATGCTTGGAAACCATCTAGGTTCAAGATAGAAGTGTTTTAGGGTCCTAAATCTTCATAGATCTCTTTATCTATCATTTGTTGAGAGAAAAGTGAGTGCTAAGTGCTTTAGGACAGAACCTAAAAGTTGAAGAAACATTAGAATCATGGCTTCCAATGGTGGGATCATGCTAGAGTCTAGTGAAAGGTTGAGTTCATCAAACTACTCTACTTGGAAAGTGAGGATGGAGTCCTTACTTGAGTTGAATGAACTCATGGACATAGTTGCAGAAATTGAAGAGAGACCTCTCACACTTCAAGAGCAACAAAGGTTTGATAAGAAGGCCAAAAGGGCTCTTCATATCATTAAAATGAATGTTACAAATGAACTTCTCAAGGAAGTTGGAAAGTGTCAAAGTGCAAGTGAGGCATGGAATGCCTTAAAGAAGCTCTTTGAATCAAAGTCCACATCTAGGGTATTGACCCTAAGGAGACAAATATTTTCTAGTAGGCAAAGAGAGGGTGAAAGTGCTCATGCATTTATCTTGAGAGTTAAGTCCCTAAGTGATGATTTAGCATGCATTGATGAGAACATAAAAGATAGTGAAATAGTCCAAGTTATGTTGAATGGTTTGCTAAATGAACATGCTAACCTTGTGCAAAGTTTTGCCATTCAAAGAGTCTTGCCAAGTGTGGTTGACTTGCAAGAAATCTTATTGGCTGAAGAACATAGGTTGCAATCAAAGCTTGATGGTGCATCCTTGCAAGGTGGAGGTGAAGAGGCTTTCTTCACAAAAGGCAAATTCAAGGGCAAAGGTAAAGGCAAAGGGAAATGGTCCAAAGGTGGTAACTTTGATCATGATGATCACTCTTCCTCTTCCTCTTCTACTAAGAACAATAAGTCAAAGTTCAAGTGCTTTTATTGTGGGATAAAAGGTCATTTTGCAAATGAATGTTATAAGAAGAAAAGAGAGCAAGGAGAGAGGCAAGGAAATCTTACAATAGATGAGGAAGAACATAACACATGTGAATCACTTGTTATGACTTCAAGTTTGTTAGCCAACATAGATGATAATGATCCTTGGTGGATTGATAGTGGAGCCTCATCTCACATGACAAGACATAAGGAATACTTTACATCCTTATTGTCTTATGAGGGAGAAGGTAACATCATCTACACTGCAAATGATGGTCAATGTGACATCAAAGGCATAGGCACTATTCCTATTTCCCTTTCAACAAATAGAAAAGCAAATCTTGAAAATGTTTTGTACATTCCTTCAATCACTAAGAATTTGCTTAGTGTAAGTCAAATGATTGACAAAGGACTTGATGTGGAGTTCATTGGAGATGCATGTTTGATAAGTAAATGTGGATCCTTGATTGCTCAAGGTAGGAGGCATGGTAAACTTTTCAAGCTTGATGCATGTGTGATCTCTAATCATGAAGGATGTATGGCTAGGGAGCAATTGACAAACCAAGAAGTTTGGCACAAGAGGTTGGGCCATCCCAACTTCAAATCTTTGGAGGTAATGGCAAAGAAAGAGCTTGTTCTTGGTCTCCCTAAAAGTCTTGTTGCAAACAATAGTGTTTGTGAACATTGTGCCTTGTCCAAATCTCATAGACTTGCTTATTCTAGATCTACTTCTAGATCTAAAGAAGCTTTTCAACTTGTGCATTCTGATATTCATTCTTCTAGTACAACTAGCAATGGTGGGGCAAAGATGTATGCAACTTTCATTGATGACTTTAGTAGGTATACTTGGATCTATCTTCTTAAAAGTAAGGATGAAGTGTTTGCTGCATTTGTCAAGTTCAAGAATGAAATGCAAAACCAATTCAATACAAAGATCAAATGCTTAAGATCTGATAATGGAGGGGAATACACCTCAAATAGGTTCAAAGACTTTTGTATAGCACATGGGATTAAGAGGGAGATGTCTAGTCCTAGGACTCCACAACAGAATGGAGTGGCCGAGAGGAAGAATAGAACCCTTTGTGAATGTGCCAAGGCAATGAGACTACATGCTAATCTTGCTAAGTCTTTTTGGGGGGAAGCTTTAGCATGTGCTAACTATCTATGTAATAGATGGACAAGTGCTTCCTTGGATGGTAAAACTCCTCATGAGGTTCTTTATGGTAGAAGGCCGAGTGTCAAGCATTGTAGGATCTTTGGATGTACATGTTTTGTCAATATCACACTTGATGATAGAACTAAAGAAGATCCTTCATCAAAGAAGGGTGTGTTTGTTGGCTATAGTGAAGTAAGCAAGGCTTACAAAGTGTACATTCCTTCTACAAAGAAAGTTGTCATAAGTAGGGATGTCATCTTTCATGAAGAGAATGTTTCCAATGTTGTTGATGTTGATGTTGATGTGCCTACTAATCATCATGATGTGCAAGATGTCTTGGATGAAGATGGAGATGCCACTCCAAAGCAAACTTCAAGGAAGACTCAAAGGCAAAGGGCTAAGCCATCAAGGCTAACCTATGATGAAAAAGGAAAGCAAGTGGTGGACAACTCTAACTTTGCTTTTCTTACCTCTTTTGATGAACCAACTTGTGTAGGTGAAGCAATTCAAAAGAAGGAATGGATCCAAGCCATGGATCATGAGCATCAAGCACTCATCAAAAGCAACACATGGAGGTTGGTAAAGCTTCCAAAGGACAAGAAGGCAATTGGTTGTAAGTGGATCTTCAAGATCAAGACAAATCAAGATGGATCAATCAACAAGTACAAGGCAAGGTTGGTGGCAAAGGGGTATGCTCAAGAATATGGTATTGACTATGATGAGACCTTTGCACCCGTGGCAAAGATGGTAACTATTCGAATCCTAATCTCTCTTGCAACTCTTTATGATTGGGATATGTGGCAAATGGATGTTACTAATGCCTTCTTGAATGGTGATCTTGAAGAAGATATTTACATGGAGCAACCCGAGGGCTATGTTTCACATGATGAGCCTAATCATGTGTGCTATCTCCAAAAGAGTTTGTATGGGCTAAAGCAAGCACCAAGGAGTTGGTATGCTAAGCTCAATTCCTTCTTACTTTCTCAAAACTTTGTTATGAGTGAGTATGATCATTCTCTCTACTTTAGATTGAATGAAAATGATATCACTTTACTTTTGATCTATGTTGATGACATTATCTTAAGTGGTGGTAACAATCTAGATATAGATGAAATCAAGATGGCACTCAAAAGAGAGTTTGAAATTCAAGATCTTGGTAAACTTCATTATATCTTAGGAATAGAGATTATTAGAACTTCTAAATCTACATTCATATGTCAAGAAAAGTATGTTAACTCCATTCTAAAAAGGTTTCATATGGAAGATTGTAAAGTTGTTTCTACTCCTATGGAATCAAATGTAAAGCTAACTACAAGAAGTAATGAAAGATCCTTCAAGGACATTACTCTCTATAGAAAGCTAATAGGATCTCTTATATGGTTAACCATCACAAGACCTGATCTAAGCTTTGTGGTTGGTAAACTAAGTCAATTTATGCAAGATCCTAGTGAGGCTCATTGGAAGCTAGGAAAGAGAGTACTTAGATACATCTCGAGATCTAGAGATTTTGGCATCTTGTATGGAGGTACTACACCTAACCTTTGTGGATTTTCAGATTCAGATTTTGCAGGTGATCAAATGGATAGGAAGTCAACAAGTGCCTTTGCAATCTATCTTGGAGATGGAGTGGTCTCATGGCTATCAAAGAAGCAACCAACTATCTCTCTATCTTCCACCGAAGCCGAGTACAAGGCATTAACAACATGCACCAAGGAGATTCTTTGGATCAAGAGGATGTTATTGGATCTTCACTTGCTGGAACCAGAGAAGACTCCAATCATACTTTGTGATAACCTTTCAGCCCAAAGCTTGGCAAGCAATCCTGTTTTTCATGCAAGGAGCAAGCACATTGAGATTGCTCACCATTTTGTGAGAGATCAAGTCATTGCCAAAGAGGTGGAGCTTCAACATGTCTCTTCAAAGGAGTGTGTGGCTGATATCTTCACCAAACCATTGGGAAAGGACCTATATTTAATGCATAGATCTAATCTTGGAATGTGCTCAAAGACTATGTTGAAACTAGCATCCAATGTTGAAGAGGGAGTGTGAAAATTGTCAACATTTCCTAGCTAGTTTGAGGCCTAAATTGGCTAAAATTGTAAATAGTTTTGGTTCTGGAGTTTCACACGTGTGAACCAGGCCACAATGTTTTTATTTACTGTATTTTTTCAGTATGATGAAGTGTCAAACTTCATACCCTTCAAAATGAGACCATTTTGATGTATTTTGGTCATATAAGCCATTTTTAGCTATTTTTCCTATATAGGAAATATCTAGGGTCAAGTACCTTCTAGAGAGAGGAGAGAGAGTCATCTTCCTCATCCATAAATAGTAGGGAAGTCGTGGAGAACAGGTTGGAGAAACCTTTTGTATGCTTCATTGAGATCAATAGATCATTGTCATTGTTTCTTCCTCCATTGAGAGCATTGTTGTGTGTATTGTCTTCAAGCTATTGTGTATGATCTAAGGTGCTTTCCAAAAGTGATAGGCTGATGTATTATGGACTGTATAATGTTATTTTGGGCCGCACTTGATGTTTATGGAAGTTTCCATTTGTGATAAATGCTTTTTGATCAAGTTCTTTGCATTCTAGGTAGCATAGAATGTGTTGCCAATTCCTAGCTTATGTAGTTTGGAGTGCAAGCATTCAAGCCAATGATCTTGGAGTTTAGATCCACTTAGGATCTGTATTTTTCACATGGCATAGTGTATATTGTCAACAAATTAGGAATGTTGACGCGGACAAGGACGTTGAAAATTCTCTCACTTCGCATTTTACGTGAAGTAGTTTTCTCTCACTTCGCAAATTTCGGGAAGTGGCTTGGAATGTCCTTTGTTCAAAATAGACGACCTTCGCTTTTTCTCTCTCTTCGGGTGTTTCGCAAAAAAGTCGAAGGTACCCTAAAACAGTTCAAGTCTTGAAATAGATGACCTTTGGGAATTTTCTCTCTCTTCGCATTTCGTGAAAATGCAAAAAAGACGAAGTTGTCACGAACATAGCTCATTTTTGTAGACTGTCACGGCACTTAGAGTATTTTTGCAAACTGTCACGAAAGTAATGTATTTCTACATACTTGTTCTAAATGCTAATTTTGTGGAAGTCCTTGAAGACGGTCAAGTCTTCAATGACTTCAAGTTATTAAACTTAACATCTGAACTTGAAATTATAATAGGATTGATTACCCTTTGCTGGAGATCAGCCGGAAGCCCGTTGTAGACGTTCTTCAAATAAATTGGTTGTCTGAGTTGTAATTCCAAGGAGGCAATTGTGGGCTTGATTTCCAACAATTGAGAGAGAGAGAGAGAGAGAGAGAGAGAGAGAGAGAGAGAGAGAGAGAGAGAGAGAGAGAGAGAGATAGAGAGAGAGAGAGAGAGAGAGAGAGAGAGAGAGAGAGAGAGAGAGAGAGAGAGAGAGAAAGAAAGCCTCCTCCTCCAATTTTCTACTTTTGTAAAGTCCCCCTATTTTGACATTTTATGCTTGTTTGTGGATGAATGAATGTTTGATTGTCATTGCTTAATCATGCTGTCACAAATAGAAAGATCATTAGCTCAAGCTTTCATCCTTCTAATCCACAAAATCACACAATAGTAAAATAGGTGTTAGAAAATCAATTTGGAGTGATCAATAGGATCCAATATGTAGATTCTCTTCCATTGCACTCCTCCCTTGAGAAGATAAGCCTCACGAGGAGAATAAGTAGAGCTCAAGAAGCCTAGATTTATCAAAAAGCATAGATTAAAGAAGAAGATCCATCCATAAACCCAAAATCCAAAAAGAGCAAAGAAGAGTGTCAAGCATCTCACCCCTCATCTAACCCATTCCACATCTAGATCTTATGACAAGATTGACACCCTTGGTAGGCTTAGACTCCATCTAGATCCGAAGTTTAACCCCCTCCCCATTGGATCGAAGTTCGTACTACATGATGACTCACCCGGTTGGAGATCCAAACTCTGACTTTGCCCTCTTGATCGCGACGATTAGGGAGGCATGGAAAGGGTCCAACACTTGGTGGATGGAGCAGTCCCCAAGGTGAGCTGCTACTATCGCTACAATCCTAACTACACTGAATTGATCAAGCAAGAGTTGCAGAAGTTACTTGTTGATGCCAATTTCATTTATGAAATCGAACACACAAAATGGGTATTACCAATAGTCATAGTAACCAAGAAGAATGGCAAAATGCGAATCTATGTGGACTTGAAAGCTTTAAATGCAGTTACAAAGAAAGATCATTTTCCCTTACCATTTATGGAAAGTGTTTGGACAGAGTAGCAGGAGCAGAAGCCTATAGTTTTCTAGATGGTTTCAGCGGTTACAATCGGGTGAAAATAGAGCATCCGACCCAATCAGATTTCTCCAAGATTTTAAAAATGCCTGCAAATTCTATGGTAATACTTCTGAGAATAAAAATTTATGCCTATTTCCTATGATATTACTTGGGGACACTAAGGAATGGTATCTTAATCTTGAAGAGTCTGATATAGTTTCCTAGGAAACCCTTACCACATCCTTTACCAAATGATTTAAACCCTCCAAGTTGACCAAATCCCTTTCATACAACTATCTCATATCAAGATGAGAAGGGATGAATCTATATGTGCCTACATTGAGCACTTTGAGTGTCTCAAGGTGGAATGCGTTGATGAGAAAATCACAGAAAAAATGGCTAAGAAACTCTTTTTGGTAGGCTTACCTAAATCAATCAGAAGAGAACTTCAGCTAATTCAAACGACCAGCTGAAAGAAGTAATGGATCCGATGATGAATATGATCGTTGTGAGCACAAGGGAAAAGTTCTCGTTAAAAATCATTCACACCTTGAGCACACCTCTAGTTCTAATTCCATTGACTTGCTACACCCCATATGGATACTTGGCAAAAAAAACTCAACAAGCCCAAATGGATAAGCTTACCGCTCATTTCAAAAAAGTGCTTAAAGATATGGCTGAAAAGACCTAGAGAACGTGTGGTGCCCTATCTGCTCTCAAAACCATACTGCCAACGAGTGCCCACATGTGAAAACATATTCCCCACAAAATGCAAGACCGATGTACAGGCAATACCGACCCCCTGGTCCAACACCTTACAATCCTCAACAGACTTATCAACGACCAGGACAATTTCAGCCACGACCTCCAAGCCCACAGCAGTTTTAGAAATCAATCCCAGCCACAAGCACCTACTCACTATGTTGATCCCGACTATGTTGATCCAGTTACATATTACGTTGAAGAAATCCAAGATGTTAGTTATCAAGTGGACCCGACATACCAATATGACGTCACTACTGTCACATATGATCCAAACCAGTCATACTATGCAGCACAACCCATGCATGCCTTGAGAGATTGTTTTGTTTGTGCTAGCAGACATCCTAGCATCCGTTGTCCCGATAAGCTCAAATTCTAACCCCTATGTGATAACTGTGGAATCGAGCACCATCATACAAAGGACTGCCCAAATTGACCTAAACCTTCTGTCCAAGTTCGTTCAATTCAGTTCAAGACCTTACCAGCTATGGTCTATATCGAGATTGTGTGAATCTAGCAACCGGACTAATCAGTCCCACATTATCAGTTTCCCTTTCAAAAAAATCCTGGTTCGGACATTATGGTTTTTAATGTAATTTTTGAATTGGGATTGTTTTGCACATTATAGCGGCACACAATTCTTGGTTGGAAATAGTTTCTACATCCAAGAGTTGTTGGAGCTGTCTTAGTTGTGTGTCCTTTTGGTTTATCTCTGCTTGAAGCTCGTCCATGACCACGCACATTTGATCCATCTAGTCAAAGGTGAGTTCTTCATCCCGACGTGCGTGTGCTACTTGTTCGTTGGCGTGCTTGGCTACTTTGGTCGCCTCCTATAATTGCTTTTAGTGAGAGGTTTTCCTGGATGGTAGTGCCCCAAAATGACTAATAGTCTAAAATAGCTTGGGCAAGGTATGTGCATTTGTTGTGATTTGCCCAGATTGCCTTTTGCACTGAAGGGGGAAGCTACTCCCAAGGACCTAAATAAGCAAGATGTTGAGATAGATCTGGATAGTTGTGAGAAATGTCAATGAATGGAGGAACATAGGGTTCGTGTTGTGGAGGGAGCTGTGAAGAGCTGGGTTGATCCTAAAATGCAGAGGAGGGGTTAGTAGTGATGATGGGGGGGGGTGGTGATTTGGGGGTAGGAGATGGTAGAGTAACATGAATGGTGATTAGAGGGATGTAGTAGCAGTGGAGATGGATGGTGAAGTGGGTGTTAGCACCAAAGTGGTCATTATATGAGTGGTGTCGAGTGAGACTCTCTGGTCCGCCTGGGTTACTGCCAGAATCTGTTGATGTATGGTTGAGCCTACGGTTGTTGTAATTATTGTCAGAGAGGCCGTGCTGTTAAGAATCTGTGTTAGTTGAGCAGAGTACAAGGGCCACCAATGTGTGGTCAAAGGTTCCCGAGATCTGCTTCGCCTACTACATCAGATTTTTGAGTCTTAGTTGCTTTGCTGGCTTTTCTGCAGCACGTGAGTCTCGTAGGTGATTCTCTTTCAAGCAATAAGCGTTTGAATGTTTGTGCTCGTTGGCTGGCTTGGCGCGGCTTGGCCTGGATGTCGATGACCCTTTGTGCACATTGGGCACAACGTCTTATCCCGGAATCTCCTAAACCTTTATCGTCATTAGCAATAGTAAGCAGGATAAAGACTTACCGTGTCAAGAAACCTACCTTAGAGTGGAACATCCATGAAGCAGAGTCACTTTTCGAGTTAGATGAGTCTCTTCTGCATGAAGTACCTGATCCTAAATCCCATCTGCGAAAAGACCAACCATCATTTTCTACTGACACTCTAAAAAAAAAATGGCTATGAAAGACAAAATGAAGTGTCCCATTGTAATGGAACCACCCAAGGATTGAACGCAAGAATACGCGATTCAAAAATTTCATTATTATCTTTTAGAAAAATCCTTTGTATTTTACACCGATCATCGGGCGTTATTATATCTTCTAAACAAGACATGCACCACTGGACACATAACACGCTGGTTGTTGTTACTTCACGAGTTTGAGTTTTGAGTCGTTGTTAGAAGGGGTTCGCAACATTTTTTAGCTGATCATTTTTCACGAATCCCTAGCAATGACAAATCAACGGAAGGTGTCAATGATGACCTCCCTGATGCCACTTTATTTCAGGTAGACTACACCCTAGTTTGGGCCCGCGAAATCATTGAATACCTTACTACAGGCCAAATTGATCCAAATCTACCTAAACCCACCCAGCGAGCATTGATTCATAAATCTGCTCCCTACACCCTCATTGTTGAACATCTATATAAAAAAGGGGCAGATGACATTATTCGTAGGTGTCTCACAGAGGGAAAAACAACACTTATCATTTTCCTAACCCATGAAGGAAGTGGAGGTGGACATTTCTTATCTGAGATGACATCACGAAAAATATTGTTGGCAGGATTCTGGTGGCCAACCTGCACCTCCTCTTGTACCTTGTAGCTTCTTGAGGGTGAATAGGCTCATCCTCTTCACCACTCACTATAATAATCAATCCAAACTATTTCATAAAAACAAGCAAAATTGAACACAATCTTGACTAGAATTGCATTCTCTTGATGAGTACTTGTCAAAACCTTTAGGTTGACCCCAAAATTGACTTTCAAGGACCTTAATAAGCCTAAGAATGACTTATTGCAGTACCAAGAATGATGATCTACCTTCCTATTGAATGATTGAAAACTATTCTTTGTGATTGACTCCACAAATCGAGTAGCATCAACATGAAAAAAGCACAAAATACTTGCTATTTTGATCCAATCGATAAGAGATGACCACAACTCGGATTTTGAAGCTAAAAAGCCTACAAATAAAAAACCATTAGATCCCTCCTCACTCAAATTGATCAAAGATTGAAAGTACAAATCATAGATTGTGTCTAGATAGCAATCAATGCTTGAATTATATCAAAATCTATGATCCTAGCATTCTTTATAGCTCATTTCTTGGAATGGCTCTGATACCATGTCACAAATATAGCAAAATAAACTCATTTAATCCTAGAAATGATGGAGAAAGCACCTACTTAAGATGCAATCAAGATCTAGAAGCTAGATTACTAATCAATGCATTGATTTCTAGCTTATCTTGGCCTGAACTCCATGAATTAGCTCCAAAATCAGGTCAAACTCTTCACACGTGTGAGTGTACGGCTTGATGTTGCCTGTGTACTGTACTTGCACCTCCAAACTCATCCAATGGTCCTAAAAAATCATATGCCAATAGCATTCATCAATCAAATCGTAGACTCAAACTAGTCATGAAAGAAAATCTCGATTTTGCTCATAATTGGATGGAAATCTCATCACATATTTATACATGTAGAGCTTGGATTTGAGCATATTAGGGGTTCTATACATTCATCATATCCTAACCCTAACATCTAACCTAAAGATCCACTTTATCCACCCTGATTAGGGTCAATACCTTGAGATCAAAAAACAATGAAAAAATTGTTATTTTAAGCTCCTATTTTTTCTCTACCCTATCTATGCACTCTTTGGCCACATTCCAAAACTAGGTTAATGATTTGACTTAGAATGAGGTATCCTATGCTTTTGGCATGTGTGATATCCCACAACATGGCCTCAAAGTCATTTACAAGTGAAAATTATGCAAACTAGCTTGTGTTAACATTTTTGTAGTGATAGGTCAAAGTTACAACTAAAATAACACACACAAATGTCAGAAATACCACAAGAACTCATAGTCCATAGAATACCCTAAACTCATAGTTCATAGTTTAGTAAAATGTTATCCATTTACTGAATTTAATATTTACGTTTGTGCACACAGTGAATCTTAGGGCTTGAAATTTTTAGAATGGTAGGCTATAAATCAACTATGAGACCCTTACTTTATTGCTCAAATGGACACTGAAATAACGTCGTGCTACTAAACATAACCTGAAAATAAAAGATTGGGTAAGTATCATGCCAACCTATTTACACTAAAAAAAGATTGTTCCTGTTAGGCATGTGAGTCATCCAATAGAGCCCAAGCATGGCCAAATCACTACATGACCAATCACCTAGACTTCTAGGATATTGAGTAAATTGATTGAAAATAGACAATAAGGACCCAAATATTTATTATTCATAAAAGCGAATACATGGAAGCCTGTGCGGCCCTTCAATTGCACATATTTTACATGTAGTCTTTCTTGAAAAGGTGTCTTATATTGGCTGCTTACAAAAAGTTGTACTAGCTTCATTAACCACTTTTGCTATTTTGAGAATTCCTTCCCTAAAGTTCACGACTGTTCAAGAATCAACCTATATTTATAGGCATCATGGGAGCCAAAATATGAACTAGCTGCATTGTTGTACCATCTTTGTCGTGCCCCATCTTATGCTCGAGTTACTAGCATGCAATTGTAGTTGACAGTCGATTGTAAAAGCTCATATTAAGAACACAAGCTTTGACAAATTTTTCCTAAGTCAAACATGATGATGAGATCTTTATTGCAAATGGAAATTCTAGAGAAAGTTTCTCATTTTGGCTTTTTAGCCATGTTAAGCAAATGTTTGCTCTTTTTTTTTTTACTGCAGGCTTGCCTTGGTCTTTATTCTTGTCAAATTTTGTCTATTTGTAATATTTCTCGTTGCATGTTTTGTTACATTCCATAGACATTTTTTCTAGTGTTGAGGTTGCATGTTATGAGACATTTCTAATTTAGATATTACCTAGTGCCTAGATAAAAAGGATTATGTCAAAATTTCCAAAAGAAATTTCAACAATTTTTTTGTTTAAAAGATTTTCCTATAGATCTATGTTGTGGAATTCTGAAGGAGGTTGTAAGCACGTGACGTACACTTCAACACTTATTTTTATTTATTGCTTGAAGCTATTTTTTGCCCTTAATTTTGGATTATGGGCTAACATTTTGTGATTGTTGAAATGTGACACCCAGAGGGTGACACGTCGTTATAGTTTAGCGATAAGAAGAGACTTCGCCAAGATGTTTTTCTTACTAATGTTTTTCGTAAGTGCTGTATATCTATGCATTTTGTCTGGACTTCCATTCTATACACTGCGTGTTATTGCATCATAAACAATAATATGAATTGCATCATAAACAATATATGATCATAACACCTGGTAAATACTACCATCTTAGAAGACAAAATACACAGTTGAATGATACAACAAAGAAAAATTATATATATCTATTTGTGAAATTAGAATATATCAAATTTCACAAATTTATATAGAGAAGTCAGTGATGTCATAAGGTAAACCTTAGAAAAATTATGACGTCATAAGGTAAAGAAAAATTATTATTATAAAAAGCTCGCTCGAATTTTTGACAAAGCTCGCTTGACCAAGCTCACTCCAACTTTACACTCCAACACCTCCATGCGTCATAATATGTGTGACTGGGTCCTCACAGGGTTATTGAATACATTACTGGCTTAGTTCAGAATAAGAAGGCGTAACCAATAAGAGCTATTATAAAACTATTGAAATACTAGAATGTATATTGACCAATAAGGAAGCATGTACTTTGACAAAAAGATGAGATGTAGGAACCTTAAGCCATAGGCAATGCAACTCGATTGTAATACTTGGAAACCCATCCAACTTCAGGCATGTATAGGTCACATAACATCGAGCATATCTTTGTGTCGCATGTGAAAAGCCTACATTTCTTAGCACACTACTCAAATGATGTCGCTTAAACTTTACTTTGTAGGGTTCGAAGGTGTGCCTCAAAGGAATGCCTATTGTAAAAAAATTACAATAAAATCACATAACAAAAGGGAAGACCAATAGAAGCAAAAAAAAGTTGTAGTAAACTTGAAAATCTACACAAAATTGCTGATGAAGCAACACCAACCTCAAAGTATCAACTATAGATTCTTAAGTATTCCTACAATCTTACTTTTCTACATTTTGCACCCAATCCCGACATGTGGCATATATTGAGATCCATATTTCAGCAGGGCTCTGAGTTATATTGCAACTTTTAAAGGTCTTATTGGCTAGCTATTTTTTCTGTAATTTAGTTTGCACTCACTTCCAACTCATTTTATCAGCCTTGTGATGGGTCGATAATAATCATTATTCTTACAAAAACAATCAGATTAAGATCTTACATCAACAATTCCATTGTGGATTTCCTTGATTTTATTTGTTAAAAATTCATTTTCGAGACGAGAACCACATTGTCATGTTTTAGATACCACCTTCCAAAGCAAAGTATGATCTCCAATCCATAGCTACCCTAAACCAACTCAAAACAAAACTATCAAACAAGCCATCTGCATTTACAAAGAGGCCTCTCAGTACACAAAATAGTCATCCTAATAAAGATTAGGTCTTAGAGGCCCAAACATAATTAGGTGACAGGTCCTAAACGTCCAAGTGATTTGCATGGCCAAAGGGACTTCTTCCCACCATCAAAGAATGATTCAGAACATTCCTTGAGCGACCTGACGTTCCTGAATTCGGGAATGCGTTCATGAAAAGAAGACCCTTGATAAGAACGTGTCCGCCTTTCTCAAGAAGGGAGGAAAGCGTTTCATGTTAACTATGCCAGGGGACCAAAAAAAATTTCAAAATATACTTGTGAGCGAGTTTTGCCCAGAAACCCCACAAGCCTGGTAGGGCAAGCAACGTTATAGGCAGAATCAGCAAACAAGGGTTGATTTCAAAGCATACTTGCTATTTCTTTTTTAGCAGAGTCACAGGGTAACTGTCTTGATAATGGTATCTTGATAATGACATCTACAAGTTATCCTGCTTCCACTTACACTATATGAAAATTAAGATTACAAATACCTTTCAAATGTCCAGGTTCCAAATGAGTCTGAATCATAATTCGAATGCATTTGAATGCTGGCAGCGAGTGTAAACTAACTATTGCAACAGAAAATGTCTCCTGAACACAGCCATACACAGGTTCCTAAACTTGCGACTATAATTTGAATGCAGGAACTCCGTACCATTCTATCTGATACTTCATAATTCATTAATCACTTCCATTTGATAGTACTCTTAAAGAACATACAATTTTCACATAATATGTCATGATGATATCAACAGCTAGACAATAGTTTGGCAGCTCGGTTGAATACAAATCTATGCTAACTCTTGACCTTACTTGTCTTTGGTGGATACACCGTACTTCTCTTGCAATTTAGCAAGCTCTTCTTCCTTCTTTCGCTGATCAGCCTTCTTTGACATTTTAGACGGCTGATAATACAGTACAATGAGATACCTGTTGGCCACGTTAAATCCTGAAAGGTGATCTACAGCGTTCTTGGCATCATAAATATCCTCATACACAACATACGCAGTCCCCTTCGTCTCCCTGCTCGTGCCAATTCGGATCTGTCTGATTGCTCCATACTTTCCAAATATATCATACATTTCTTCGGACGATATATTGAATGGAAGGTTTCTTACATAAAGCGCTCTGTTCACCTCAGGAGGTAAACGGGTGTTTGCACGTCGAATGCTAAGAGCAGCCATGATCGTGAAGCTATCCGAACAAGCGAGCAAGAATCTGCAAATTAACGTTCTGCACCAATAAAATTAAACTGAACATCGCCTAACCCTAAAACTAGGACAAGGGTTTGAGAAGAATTGAAAACTGACACAAATGTCTTGCGTCGCTCAAAAGAGTTTATAGAGAATAGCGAGTTCGATGTAACCCTATACTGATGAAGCATGCGCGATCTTTACCTTTGTCGTACGGATTTGATTTTAAGACGCAAAGTAGCCACCAGCACCTCCGCCTGCCGCAAACGTGCGTGCCTATGGGTTGATCATTGAACAGAGGGCATAAACATCTATATATATAGAGAGAGAGAGAGAGAGACACACACACACACACACACACACATATGAATGATCCCACCGCAAATACTAAATCTCACACACGCTAATGGACTTAATAAGGCCAAAGCTATTGTGATTAAGGTACTAGGTATGATTCATAACGATCCCAATTATCTTGCCTTTGTTTTGCTTTGCTTGGTCCTTCCACTTTTTTCATTTTTTGAATCTTAATGGGCAATGCATTACCCTAGGCCTCCTTTTAAGCGTTAATAGAAGGTCCAAAATTTGATTGGCCCATTTAAAACTTGCCTATAGGGTTGATCATAAATATGATAATAGAAGCAAGTTGGATGGGAGTTCAAGGCAGTCGATGATCCTAGGGAGTTGTAACACGTGGTGTGTAAGAGCTTAGTTAAAAGCAGCTCTTTTGTCTCTTCAATGGGCTCAAACGCAAAAGATTTATGGGAAGAATTGCAAACCAAGAATGAGACTCGATCTCGTAATCAGATCATGTTTTTGGAAGACCAATTAACTTACCTAAAATGGGACAACAAAGTTCTGACCACATTCGTACGAAAGATAAAGGATCTGTTTATTTCCTTGCAAAATTCTGGCACGGAAAATGCAATTTCAAAAGAAAAACAACTCTGTCATTTTCTTTGAGCCCTACCCAGGTCATTCCACACAACTCGAACCTTATTGGTGAAAGATGCGACAATGACACTTCAAAAGGCAATAGATGGAGTCAAAGAGGAAGTAGAAGCTCGTGAACGCTATGACGATAATGGTGATTCTGAAAATGTTCTATTTACTCAAAAGAATAAATCTTCAAAGAAGTCTAAGTTTAAGAGGGAGTCGTCTAAAAAGAATGAGTCCAAGACAAATGATCAACAATCTGGAAAACAACAAAAAAATTCTGGTGATAGGAAGATTTGCAACAGATGTAAAAGATCAGGTCATACAGAAGACAAGTGTTGGTTAAATCCAAAAATTGATTGCATTCATTGTCATAAACGAGGTTATGCAGCAGTAGACTGTTATCAAAATCCCAGAAACAAAAAGGAGCAGAATTGAAACGAACCTTCATATTCAAACTATGTCGAAGACAAAGCAGAATGCTCCAAAGCAACAGAAGAAGGGACAACAAGGAACTCAGTAGCATATGTTTATGCTAATCAATGTTGTTCCTCAAATTCAAAAACTCGAGAAGTAGTACTTGATTTGAGAGCCACCTCACATTTTGTTTCCTTGAAACAAATTTTATCTGAGTACAAGAAGACGAATTATTCGAGATTCATTATACTTGGAGACGGTTCTAAACACATAGTTGATGGAACCGGTGGTTGGACACGAATCAGGGTGACAAGAAACTGGAGGAAGTTCTCTATGTCCCTACTCTTGATAAAGATCTTCTATTCGCAGCCGCAGATAGTCGATATAGGCATGTTAGTAACCTTTACAAAAAAAAACTCTTGTAAACTGTTCGATGAAGATTCTTATAACCTGGTTGCTAAAGGCAACAGAGAAGGAAATTTGTATCACTTGAACATTCGAACTTGAATTGAACAAGCTAATCAAACTCAAGAATTGACAGATATTCTGTGGCACAAGAGGCTATGTCACATGAACATGGAAGCCTTGTACCAAGCCAACAAAAGTTAGAGAATCGAAGGAGTCGAAATCAAAAGTAGAGATATTCAAACTCCCTATGAATCTTGTCTTAAAGGCAAAATGACTAGAACACCTTTCAGTAAAGATGTTTATAAAGCAACTAAGGTACTTGACATTGTGCATTCAGATGTTTGTGGACCATTTGGAGTATTGTCATTTGGTGATGCAAAATGCTTTATTACATTTATTGATGACTTAAGCAAATTCGTTGTAGTATACTTTATTCGTACAAAATCTGAAGCTTTCGAGAAATTCGTTGAGTATACAAATTGGGCTGAGAAGCAAACAGGCAATAAGTTGAAGCAAATTCGCACAGATCGTGGAGGTGAGTACATTATCAACGAATTCAAAGCTTATTGTACTGATCGAGGTATTATGTATACGAAGACTGCATCTTACACACCTCAGCACGATGGAATAGTTGAATGAAAAAATCGTACACTTATGGAAGCTGCTAGGTGTATGATGGCTCATGCGAAAGCACCAAAACAGTTGTTGGCGAAAGTAGTGGCCACATCAAATTATCTTCATAATCGAATTCTGAAATCTCGAATACCGAATAAAACTCCTCATGAGATATGGTAGAAGTCGAAGCCAAATCTTGCACATGTTTGAACATTCGGATGCGCAGTTTATATGCACATACCAGACAAGTTGAGAAAGAAACTTGATGAAAAGACAGAACAAGGCTTTCTGGTAGGATTCGAGTTACATTCGTCATATTATCGAGTCTATGTACCCGAAACTGGAAATATAAAAGTTGTTCGAGATGTCAAATTCGATGAGTCAATATAGATAGCAGACAGTGATTTTGTTGGCTATGAAATTCTCAAAAATTATTATGAGTTACCAACGACGACAGAAGTAAAACAAGCAGAAGATGAACGAGAATTATCAGATTCAGAGGGAGTTCAAGATTGAGTACCTGACAAACTCGAATCACCAGTTCAAATTCCAGTAGAAAAGGTCGTACTTGAAACTGCAGAAACGAACTCGAAACCACCTGTGAAAAGATCTCATAGACAACATAAACCAGCAGTAGGGTTTGGTCGGGATGTTTTAACAAATGTAGCCATCGAATTTTGTGGTTTCTCAGACGAACCTCAAACATTCGAGAAAGCTATTGATGGACCAGATAAAAATCGTTGGATTCAGGCAATGGAGGATGAAATGTCATCCACGTATAAGAACAATGTATGAACACTTGCACCTATACCTTATGGAAGAAAACTAGTCAAATGCAAGTGGATCTACAAAATCAAAATAGGTCCTAATGGAGAAAACATCAGATACAAAGCAAGGTTGGTTGCAAAAGGTTTTTCACAGAAATATGGAATCGACTGCACTGATACTTTCTCACCGGTAGGTAAACATACATCAATTCACTTGTTACTCGCTTATGCAGTGGCTCATGATCTGAAAATCTATATTGTGGATGAGAAAACTGCCTTCTTGCATGCAGACTTAAAAGAAGACTTATTCATGGACCAACCACTTGGTTTTGTAAGCCAAGAATATCCAGAATACGGATGTCACATGAATAAAGGCATTTATGGTCTAAAACAGGTAGCCAGACAATGGTATAGAAAGAAGGACGAAGCACTACGTTCTTTAGGCTTCGAACCTCTATTTGCTGAGTCAAATGTCTATATCAAGCATGTCCAAAATGAAATAATCATTCTAGCTGTTTATGTTGATGACACACTTATCTTCTCAAGAAAGGATAAGCTGATTTCAGATGTCAAAAGAGACATTTCTGAAATATTTGAGATCGTTGACCTAGGAGAAGCAAAAATCTATCTAGGCTTGCAAATCAAGAGAGACTTTGAAAACGGTAAGTTGTATCTTCACCAACAAAAGTACACTCAAAAAATCATTAAAGATTTTAACATGCTCAAATGCAAAGGTGTGCATACTCCCATGATACCTGGAACAATATTGAGCAAGGCAGATTGTCCGCAGACTCTCGAGGAAGAGAAGCGAATGGCCAATACACCCTATCGTAGGCTGATTGGATCATTGTTGTATCTAGCAGACAACACCAGGCTGAGCCAATTTAATCAAAACTCAGGATCATTACATTGGAAATTAACAAAGAGAGTACTACAACATCTCCAGTAACCAAAGACTATGGATTGTGTTATTCGAAGAAAGCTGAATTTTGAATCAAATCTTATAGTGACACAAGCTGGGCATCCATGAAGGATGATAGCAAAAGTATTTCAGGAGGTTGTACTCTAGTATTTGGCGCGGCCATACTCTGGATAAGCAAGAAGCAAACAGCTTTAGCTCTATCTTCCTGTGAAGCGGAATATGTAGCAGCAGCCAGGATGGCAAACGAGCTGATATGGATCAAGCAGATTTTGGAAGGATTTGATGATACTATTTCTGAACCTTATGTCTTGTTAATGGATAACACTTCAGCAATCTATCTTACGAAAGATCTTGTGTTTCATTTAAAAATGAAGCACATAGCTATCAAGTATCATGTTATTCGAGACTTAGTCGAGAAGAAGATACTGAAGATAGTCTTCATACCTACAGATGAAATGACAGTTGATATCTTTACAAAGCCACTTCAATAAAGTTTTGTTCGAGAAGCAGCGAAGAAGATTGGGATTAATCCAACTGCCCACTTTGAGAGGGAGTTGTTGAACACCTGATCAGACATATCTTGATTCTACTAACAAAGTGCACAGTTTACTTGACAAAGGATGAGAAAAGAACTCGAACTCAAAACATTTCTATTCGTGATCAACCTTGAAAGATTCACAAAATTTATCTTGCTTGAAACTCGAAAGATTCGCGAAACAGTTTCTTGTTGAAGCTTGCAGTTTCTTGTCAAAGCTCAAAAGATTCACGAACAAGTTCTTGTCATGAAATATTCTGTTTCTTGATCAAACATTACTTGTTGCAAAATTGTCGCCTGTCACGAATAATTTGAGAAATATTCTGAATTCTTCTTCAAGCTCAAATCTGTCAACTGTCGCGAACAATTTGCAAAACACGAAGATGTCGTGAAGAGACAAGTGTCGCGAACAATTCGCGAAACAGAAGCTATGACAAAGAGATAAATTGTTGCGAACAGAAATTATTCAAGCCTGGAAACAGAGCGTTTATTTGAATATCAATCGTCGTAAACGGTTAGATCTACTATTATAGATTTAAAAGGCAAAAAGACCTATCATATAACAATATAAATACATGTACACTACTCGTTGTAACTAACTCAAGAGTTTCTCCAACTCAATCAGAGACACAACAACGAGATAAGACAGCAAGAGATGTATATTGATGATTCAGATTCAGAGTTATAAAAATTCTTTTTTGATCAATGGTTTCTTTTTGTCTAGAATTGTCTTAAGTTGTCTCTTAATTCTGTGCGCATATTCAATCAAGGCAAAAATTGTTCTATTAGTACATAGATCAAAAAAAGACCCGATTGAAGACACTAATATTAGTTTGATTTATTCAAACTTTCATCATGTTCTCTGAGGAAGAATTATTATCATTTTTCCTCCAAGAAAATCATGAGGAAGGTCCCTGTAGATTGGGTATTGAATTGAGTTGTGGAAAGTGTACTTCTTTTAATACACTTTCTAAAAGTAGGGGATTCGAGTCATTTGTCACTTTAGCAAAGCTCTTGTCATTTTTTACTCTGAATTTTCAACTATCTCCAAAAGCCTTCAGGTTTTGCACGTACCATCCTCAGCCTACTAAAACATCGTATCCAACTCCACATCTCTCCACTTCACTCTGATCACTCTGAAATCCACCATTTGTCTCTTTATAGGCCCACACAGATCGCTATGAATCAGTCCAAGAACCTCTTTGGCTCGTGCTCCTTCGAACCTGAATGGTTCACGGTACTATTTGTCCTTCAAACACGATTCACACAGTCTGATTTCTTTGTCAGTGACATCCATCTCTTTTACAATTCTGCTTCTTGGCATTTTATAAAATGTGCTCATACTACAGTGGCACATCCTCTTATGCCATAATTCGTTCTTGTCTTCATTTTCTGAAGTCACAAGAGCTTGATCAGTAGGATTCAAGATACTTGTATGATACAAGTTTTCTCTTCTTTCAGTTGTCACTAGGATCTGGTTAGATCCACAGTCTTCTATTTGACATCCGCCACTATTAAAAGTGACATTTAGTCCCATGTCTATCATCTTGGCAACTAACAAGAGATCACTCTTCATTGTCGGAACATAGAGGACTCCCTCTAGATCCTTGTAACCAGACGCAGTCTTCAAAAGTAGAGTTCCACTCCCCCATGACATGGTGTTTGTTATTATCACCAAGAATGACTCCTCTTTTTCCATTCGAGGTCATATAGTCCTTTAGGGCCTTCTTCTTGCACGTGATGTGAGACGTGGCTCCAGAGTCTATGACAATCTTCAGATCTGAACGTGCATTAGGCACATCTTTAACTGCCATAGCTTGCTCCTGCTCTTCCTCTTGATGGGAAGATTCTATAGTATGGGCCTTGTTCTTGTTCTTGGGATTGTACTAGCAATCGAATGTTGAGTGTCCCTTCTTCTTGAGACATTGTTGGGAATTTCCCAGCAATCTTTCTCTAAGTGCCATTTCCTTTTGTAGTAATTGCATACCGCAAATGGCCTTGAGTTGCATTCATTATTTATTGAAGATGTGTTTGGCTTCTACACTCTTTCTTTGTTCCTTTTTCTGACAAAAGATAGTTTGTCTTGGCTATTTTGAGAATCAGTATGATCTCTCATGATCACTTCATTTGCCACAGCTTTCAAAACATCGTTGAATGTCATATTAGACGTCCTCATGAGTATTGACCTCAGATTGTAGTAGGATAATGGTAGAATCCTTATGAAATGTAAGAACTGTTACTCTAGCAGAATAGCATGATTCTAATTTGCAACTGCTAGTTGATCAAAGATGGCCTTCATCTTCCCAGCAGGCTTGTCCAGATCATTGCCATCCCACTTCATGTTCAGAAGTTCGTTGTTGAGATACAAGATCTCAGCAACCAATCCACTGTGGTCATCATGATGTCTTCTGCAAGTGACAGAGTGATGAGCGTCATTGTTCTATCATTCTTCCTTTCCCATTCAGCCAGATTTTGTTGTGGCCTTACTTTTGTCCCATCTACTACACTCTATAAGCCTTCTCCTCTGAATAACATCTTCATTTTGTGTTTCCAGATAGCATAGTTGCTACAAATAAATGCATCATCTACGTATAGAGCTAACTGAACTGCATTGACACCTATGTATTTGGAATAAATGTTACAGTCAGCTGAATTGTTTGCAAAAATCAATTGAAAGAGATAAGCATTGATTCTTTCAAACCACGCTCTTGCGGCCTGTTTCAAGCCGTAGATTGCTTTGTGCAGCTTGCACACCTTGTGCTCTTGGCCTTTGACTTCAAATTCTGCGAGTTGAAAGGTGTACAGCTCATCTTCAACATAGCCGTTGAGAAAGGTTGTCTTGACATCCGCAGTTTTCTTGTGATTATGAGCTATAAACCACATTGAATGGGCCAGATCAGGTACTGTATGGAATTTCAGGTGATGGCACGTGTGAAATCTACCCATTTTCATATTAGTGGTTGTCTCTCACCTCAAATCCAAATTTCAAACAAATTAGCCCACTAAAAAGCTAGAAATGTGTAGAATCTGATGCAATTTGAATCATGACAGTTGGATAAGCCAATCAAAAGTTATAAGCTTTTGAAGAGTCGTAGGTAGGGCGCCTAGACCTGTGGAAAATCGTGTGTACATGTCATTTATTGCTTGAATGATCACAAAAATCATCCAGATGCTACATAATCTCATCTATATGTGATTTAGACAAAACTTGTAGGTTCTAGGCAAATTGTTTCATACAAATACATTGTATTTGAGTCAATTTGACATTCTTGAAATATTTCACACCTGTGAAATTCAGATAACCATAACTTTTGCCATACTTCATCTTTTTTTATGATTCAAATCTTGTTTTAGAGAGATTGTCAAGCTAGTGAGATCTATCTCACAGTTTTTTGCTAAGTCTTACATAGGATTTGGTTATGTACCCTTGATTGGTTCCTATAGTGAGAAGATAAGCAATTCTTTCATCCATCTTTTTTTATTTCCATCATTCTTTATGACTTCAATGGGTGTCTTTTTATTAGAAGCAAGTGAAAGATTGTCAACCTCCAATTACTCAATTTGGAAGGTTAGAATGGAATCTGTCTTAATACTACAAGATGTGATGGATATTGTACTTGGCATTGAAGAAGAACCACAAATTCCTCAAGAAATTCCAAAGTCCAAAAAGAGAGCCAGGATGGCTCTGCATAATATTAAGATGAATGTCTCAAATGACATCTTAAGAGAAATTGGAGCTTGTACTAATGCCAAAGATGCTTGGGATACCCTCAAGTCTATCTATGAGGCAAAAAATACTTCTAGATTTCTAACACTCTAAGAAACCAAATTTTTAAAGTGTACAGAGAAGTGATGAATGCGCCTCATCTTATGTAATGAGAGTTAAAGACCTCCATAGAGAATTGTCATGCATAGGAGACTCCATCAACCAAAATGAACTTGTTCAAGTCATACTTAATGGGTTAAAGGAGGAATATGACAACCTTGTTCAGAGTTATGCCATTAAGGAGGAGCTACCAAGTTTGGAAGCACTCCAGAGTGTGCTCATTTTTGAATAATCACGACAAGAGTATAAACTCTTGAAAATGGAGAGACTGTCTCTCAACATTGATGGTAAAGCTCTCTTTACCAAAGACAAGCACAAGACAAGAAGTAAGAATCAACACCAATCCTCTTCAAGCAAGAACAATCTTATTTCCAAGGAGAAAGGATATGAGGATGAGTCCTCTCAAGCTTCCACATCCAAGAAGAAGAAGAAAAACATCAAGTGTTTCTTTTGTGGCAAGAAGGGGCATTATGCCACCAATTGCTTCAAGAAGAAGAGTCAATTCAAGCAAGCCAACATTTCCAATAAAGAGAAGGAAGATGCTCATGCAAGTGATGGAGAGGGATCTCTTATGGTCTCGAGTTTTTCTTCATTACCTTTCAAGAAGGATGGTTCGTGGTACATCGACAGTGGAGCTTCCTCACATATATGTAGCTCCAAGCATTCTTTTTCATCCATGTCACCTTATGAAGGAGCCAAGAAGTCCATCTACACAGCAAATGATCATGAGTGTGCTATTGAAGGCTTAGGGACCATTCCCTTAAAGCTTTCTTCATCAAAAGTTCTTTCTCTGTCTAATGTACCTTTTGTTCCCAAGTTAACAAACAATCTTATTAGTGTTGGGCAATTGTTTGATAGTGGACTAGATGTGAATTTCAATGTTGATACATGTACAATCAAGGAGCATGATGACATCCTTGCATTTGGGTCTAGATATGGTGGAATCTATAAGCTTGATCCCAAAGAGTATGCTAACTCTTGTGATAGTCCTTTTGCTACTCATATGTCTCTGGAGGAACTATGGCATAGAAGGTTGGGACATCCTAACTATAGTTCTATGGTGTCCATGGTCAAGAAAGCCAAAGCTATTGGCTGCCTAATCTTATCTCCAAGAATTTCAAGCCATGTGAGGCTTGTGCCATATCTAAGTCTCATAAGAAGCCTTTTTCAAAGCCATCTATCAAGACTACACATCCATTGGATCTCATACACTTGGATGTGCACTTCTCATCTTCAAAGAGCAAGGGTGGTGCTACTTGCTTTGTAACTTTCATTGATGATCTCACTAGATTTACTTGGGTATATCTTCTAGCTTCAAAAATTATGGTGTTTGACTATTTCCTAAAGTTCAAAGCTCTGATACCTAATGCTAAAAAAGCAACTGCACCAGTCAACGATGATCTCCTTGATGCATGCCTTTTTCAGATTGATGCTACACCCTTATGGGCTAAGGAGATCACTCAGTTCCTAACAATAGGCAGACTCAAAGAAGGCCTAAGTACGGTGGCAAAGAGAAAATTTTTGCCCCTTTCAGCTCATAGCCAGACAACTTTATAAACGGGACGTTGATGGGATTATCCGCCGATGTGCTTATGAATCTGAGATACGGCCTATCATATCTCAGGCTCATGAGGGCATTTTCGGCAGTCACTTCTCTGCTGAAGCAACAGCCAAAATTATCCTTTGAGCAGGCTTGTGGTGGCCATCCTTATTTAAGGACACATTTTTTGTCATTAAAACATGTGATGTCTGTCAGCAAGCCAAGAAAAATACAAAAGCAGACTTCACACCACTTACTCCCATTATAGAAGGCGAAGCCTTCCATAAGTGGGGAATTGACTTTGTTGGACCAATTAGTCCAGCAGCAAAACATACCCAAGCCCGTTACATCCTCATAGCCACATATTACGCCACTAAGTGGGTTGAGGTACAAACAACACATCCACTTTGTACTTTCCACATCTGCACACCTATAGTATAATGTATATATACTGGATACCATTTGCATATTCAGGTTAATGAGGTTAATGAGTAAATGAGTTGACGAGTTGATGAATGAGACGAAGTAGACGCCTTGCGCATTGATTCTTGATTGTCAGCAATAAGGTTTTATTCCTTTAACAGATTGCATAAGCTTCGTAGGACACGCAGTTTTGTTCGCTATTGTCTTGTGCTCTACCGCATTATTGACATGTATACATGATATACTTAATCTGATACAATTCTTTGTTCTGCGTTCAGATCTATGTTAATATTGCTATGCTTATCATTCATTTTGTCTAGCTCTTCGTGAATCATTTGCGATGAATAGTTTGCGCTCTGGACTACACTTCTTGTCATCCAACACTCGTATTCATAGTTTTCTGCCGTTTCCACACCTTTCCCATTTTTCACCGTTTTTCCTACTTTTTTGACCTCTAATCATCACTTCTAACATGGCCTCCTCATCCTCTGAAGACTCTGGCACCAAACAGGTGATCCAGCGTGACATCCCCGAGGCCACATAGATTTGGCCTCTACCCTCTGACGCTTTGATCCAACCTTGGCTGCAGACAGCCGGCCCACTTCTAGAGGCAATGGGCTTTACCCGGCGCTTTTCCATTCTGAGATTAACATGGGCCTCGCCCTTCACACTTATGCCACTTGGGACGAGGAAAAGACTCGTTTTCACTTCCTATACCAAGGTACCATGTACAAGGTCAGGATTAACGACTCGATGGTCACCATTGGCATTATGTCCGGTGATTGTCAGCCCATCTCTCATCGCCACGCCAAAACTCTGATCAAGCCTTTCGTCACCCAAACTGCACCAAAAATTCCAATTCAGACTAACAATGGCTACCTGATAGATGCTATCACGGGACCCGTCATTCAGGCGGCCGCGCATCTGTTGAATAACTTTTTGGTTATTTCAACATTTCGCAAGGACAGAATCCAGTCTAAGCTGTTGAGTCAGATAGTGGAATCCTTTTTGGAATTTCCTAGCCCCTCCGTCGTGCCATATGACTGGCATAGCTTCCTTATTCGTGAACTAACCAACTCCATCAAACCCAACAACCGTGAGCGTATCGCAGTAGGCCCCCTGTTGTGTAACTTTGTCTGCACACTTCTCGAGGCGAAGTGCACGATTTCCAATGCTCATCCCTTTTGTCTACCCTCGTGCCACACATAACCTTTATCTGCCATCTCAAGCATCCACCTCCTCCCAACCTGTAGCTATTAACACAACGGCCAGCAAACGAATGCATGGCGCTGCCTCTACATCCACATCTCCAACTGCTACCCGAAGATGCACCTCCACTACCGCACTAACCACCCCATCAACCACCGCCACTTCTTCTTCCGTGCAACCCCCCACTCCGATCTTTGTTGTCGCTACCTCTCTTCCTATTCCATCCACATATGTTTCTGTGTCCACCCCTGTTTCCTCTGTTGATACGATTCCTATCTATGTTCCGTTATCCACTACTCCGTCCATCACCATCACATCCTCCATCACTCCTGCCACCACCGTTGCTTCCATTCCATTCAATCCTTCTGATTCTCAATTGTCTCCAAACACTCTGGCATGGATGCAAGTCATCAATTTTTCACCCCCACGCTAGACCCTTTCTGCTCCATCTTCGTCTTCTTCCATACTCCACACCACCCTTCAGTTCCCTTCTGTTCCTCCCATCCTCTCGTTCGGACAAACCGTCCTCATCCCTGTTTCCACAGTTGCTTCTCAAACCCCACCTACTTCGCCACCAAAGGCTGCCAAGGGCAACCAACCGTTGTCTGATGACGCATTTATTCAAACAGTTTTCGTACCATCGCCAGATCGGCCTGATCCTACCTCCCCAGATGGCATCAAGTCCAATGAGAACCTGATAGAAGATAATGACGACGGTATTCCACAAGTCGTCGGGGCCAATACAACACAAGCCCCGATCAGTGCCTGTTCATTGATTCACTAAATCTGTGAACACGTTCTTTTTATCTCTTTCTTGGATTACTTTACTTCTGTTGTTACGGTTCTTTGTGGTTCTTATTCTTATTAGAACTGTTACAGAGCAGAAGCATTACTCAGGTTTAAACATGTATTCCCAGCCTGTCAGTGGGTAACTCCAATCCGATACTCAGCTACATATGTAACCAGACAAAGCTTAAGAAGATCAATGTTCAATACAGAGAGCAATCCTACCACTAACTACTAAATCAGAAAATAATCAAGAACTAGATTAACTACTGAAACAAGAAACAAGATTCAAGAAACTAGATTCCTAACAGCATTTTAACAATCTAAAAATCAAGAAACACTCATCACTTGATGCTTAGACTACTCAAGAACAATCAAAAGTTGGGTTGTAATGGAGTATGCAAGATCTATACCACAAACCAGCCTATCTAGTTTACTTGAATGCTGATTACTACAAGATTCCACAAACAAGAACTGAATGCTAATCCACAAATAAGCCAAAAGGCATAACGTTATAAGTGTAAACCCCGTTCTCTGTGGCAAAAGTTGTTTTATGTTTATCTTTGGGGGCTATTTGAACAAGGAAATGGCCACTGAATCCATCCAAGAAGTTGAAGGCTTCAGCTCCTGCCATTTTCTCTAATATTTGGGTCGTTAAGGACAAGGGAAAATGGTCTTTCTTCGTAACCGCATTAAGGTTCTTGAGGTCGACACGGATACGAAGCTTGCCATTTTTCTTGGGTACAACCACAATGGGTGATACTCAATCAGTATGTTGGACTTCATAAATGAAGCCAGCATCCAGCAATTTCTTAATATCCTCATCGATCCTCTCACGATAGACTGGGTTACTGCGGTAAGGTTTAGCCCTAACAGGCTTAGCATTGTCTTCTAGAGGAATCCGATGTACTACTATGTCAGGGGGGATTCCTTTCATTTCGATATAATTCCATGCAAATACATCCCTGTATTTGCGTAATAAAGTTTTCAGATCAAACAGTTGGGTTGATAACAGATGTGCACCAACATGAACCATTCGATCTATGTCCTCGTCAGGATCTTTAAGGTTTAGTGGAATTGTCTTAGCGGGTCCTTCAAAGGAATTGAAACTTGGTGTAAGTTCCCTATGTGGCTGTGGTAACTGGATAACGACGTCATCCAATGTAAAGTCTTTGAATTTCTGTGGAAGATCAAAAGGTGGGTCCACAAAATGTTCTGGGACTTTGGGAATCATCTGAGTTGATTCACTACCAGACGTGGAAGCTTGGTCTGATTGTTTGATTTCTATCTCCTTAGACAAGGGCTTTATTGGTTGTTTAAGCTTCGCACGCATCTGTTTTTGACGCTCAATTAATTTTGTATCAATAATTTTATTTTTTTTTGTAACTGAGATTTTTGTGGTTTTTGAATGGGTGGCGTTGTGGCCTCACTTACCATATCGTCATCGATTGTATCCCAGACTTCGTCGAGATACACATCCCAAGTATATACTTTGGGTTTGGGCCTGTATACTTGTATGTTTGGTACTTTGGATGTTAGTTGGACATGGGCCAACGGTTCTGGTGACTTGATCGCCTTAGGAATGACTTTGGACGGATAACGTTGAGCATCTAGATAGAGGAGTACATGATCATCCGTCATTTCAACATCATCCATGGAAAGAATACCTTCTTCCGAAACATGGGCAGTAGAGACACTAGGTTCTTCTGGGCACCAAGCTATAGGAATGGGGTCTATCATCATAAGCGGGATGATGAGTGTGTCAATGTCTGTAGAAGATGGATGAATATCCACATCTTCTGCAGCCGTTTCAATACGACATCGATTGGAATCCGCACAATCCACGGTGGCTAGTGCATGACCCCAATTGATTATGTTCATGGTTCGTGTATAGTGGCCTTTTAATTGGATTGGGACACTATCTGATTCGTCATATGTTGTAGTTGACCAATCATCGTATACCTTGGTGGGCTTGACATGGCCATTTGAGTCAACAGTGACTCGTTTATCATGGTTGCCAAAGGTAATTTTGCTATTCTTCCAATCTTGGACAACACCTGCCATCTGGAGCCAGGTTGTACCAAGAAGCAGTTTATACGTATTGGCATCTTCTGGTAGGTCTAAGATGACACAATCGATGATAAACTTGACACCTGCTATTCGAACTTTTATATTTGATAAATGACCAGCAAGGTCAGCAACTTGTTGATCAGCCATACGAAGTTTATATCATGGTTGATCGAGGGTATTGAAGCCCCAATGACAAAACCATTATATTAACGTCTGATCCGTTATCGAAGATAGCGAATACTGCAGGGTAATCTTTATAGGACAAAGGTAGTGTGATGTTATTCCCCTTAGCAACACCTATATTCATTAGATTCATAGAAATATGAGGAATCTCAGGAATCTCTTTTGGTTTTTGTTGTTCATCAGGAATAGGAGGCAGCTGAAAACTACGATGAATATAGCGTTGAAGCCCGGTGAAGGATTTGATAGCACTATGGAACGGCATGGTGAGTTGAGCTTGCAGAAGGTCAGCAAATACTTCAAGTCCCTGTGGGGATTGCTCCTTTCCGGGGATATGAGCTGATAACGGACTTTCCATATGTTCTTCCTCTCGCAAAAATTCATCTCAAAATTCGTTGTATTGCCTTTGTTCCACCTTTGGGTTTGGGTAATCTTTTGATAATGTGGAGGCCGTCAATGCTTCCATGTAGGTCAGCTAATTTTCCATGGTTTTGCTGCTGTTCTTGATGTTGGCGTTGTGCTTTAGTAAGAACTCTAACAGGTTCGGATGTGATATGACGTGCTGGAAGGATCTTGTTAGGTTGTTTAGGATAGTCTTTGAAGCTGTGTTTGCAAACACAGTCAGGACATTCCACATGGTATTGGTTTTTGACTTTACAGACGGCCATGAAATGTCCTGTTTTGCCACAGATGAAGCAGCGGTTGCTCATTGGACCGGTGGCGAAAGCGTAACCATCGTGGATGGCTAGCTATGTTGGGTTTTTTGGTGGTGTGGAATACTCAGCTTGTTTGCACGAACATGAGTTGTCGGTTTGATACTGGTGATGGCTAGATGATGGAATTGATGTATCATGATGATATGAGTGCTCGTAGGAGTTTTCTACCAGGTGTGTGTGGGCAGACTCTTGAGGATGTCTATGTTTTTGTGCTCCTAGATCTTGTTGTCCTCGTGGTGGTGGTCCTAAGAGTGCCAGTTGTGGTTGAGGTTCATGTCTAGGTTGTCTGGACAACTCCTATATATGGACCTAGTTGTTTTGTGGTGGATATGGCGTGTGTTGTTGCTGTGAAACAAATGGTTGTCGAGGAGGTTGATAATGTCCTCCTGACTGGTTGTGAGTCTGATTCCTCGGGTTATAATAGCAATAAAGGGAGGTATGTCCCATAAAGTCGCGGATCTCACATTTGATCAAGGAGGTATCTGGGACCGGTTGGTATGAAGGGCACTCCTTGCCAGTGTGTGTACCTTGGCAGTGAGGGCACCACGTGTTCTCTCATCTATGATGGATTTGGCCAGTGGGTAGCTAACCTGGCATCGAACTTTGGATAGACTTAAGAGTGTTTTGAAACTCTTTTGTGAGTTTCACCATCTGTTGGTGGTGTGGCTGGTTAAGCAACTCCATCTGTGTCTTCCATAACTGTTCTCGTGTGTCATCGTTTGGTCGAGCTTCTTGGACAGCACGATGTGCTCTCCGTTCACGTGGTTCATCCAATCTGAGTCCTCGTCTTCTTCCTGAATGGCATCAGACATGGCTTGTTTCAATGATGTATATTCATCATTGGAACGAAGTTCATGTCGTATCCATCGTGGGAGTCCAACGAGGAACCAAATGATGAGCATGGACTCAGTAGGTTGCTCTTGTACCTAACTTTTTAATCGTTTAAATTGTTCAATGTAGTCACGTACTTTTTCTTCTTTTGTCATTTTGATATCACTTAGTTTGACAAAAGGACTTTCTATCAAGCAAAAAGGCTTGAACCGTTTGATAAAGGCCTCTTTCAAGAGTAACCAGTCATGTTTATCTTCACGATCAAGGTTAAAAAACCACTCTCGTGCGCGATCAATCATGGTCATCGAGAAGAGCTGTACCATGGCCTCTGGTGATGTCTCGCCATAGACGTCACAGGCGTTCTCAAAGACTTGGAGAAACCTTTGAGGATTAGTGTTACCATTGTACTTAGGTAAGTCTCGCTTTGGTGTCCGTTTTTCAGTACGTGGAACATTATTTGTGAAAGCTCTATTTAAGTGAGATCGTGCGTGTGAGGATTCGGCAGCATGAAATTGTGGTCGTTCGTATGGAGCTTCATAACGCATAGGTTCCCATCTGTCAAATGGGTTGGTGGATGGCTCTTAGACTTGGGATTTCATCCAGAAATACCTGTTAAATCGGGCCTGTTTGGTAGATGGGGAGACCATCTCTGGTGATAGTCCTCTGTAGTATTCGGATCTTAGGGACGATCCATGACAGCTCGTAGAGTGCCGTAGGATTGTGTAAATATGCCCGTGGACTCTGGTTACGGTGGATACGGTTGTTGGAATGTGGTGGTTGTGGTCTGTTGCAGTCGATTGAGGTCTATTGCGGTCTGTTTGCAGTGTGTGACGGTCGATTGTGGGTTGTCGATGGTGATGAAGGATTCGTAGTCTGTAATATTGCAATCTGCTGCGGTCTGTGATGGTGGGGTGTATTCATAGTAGGCCGTAAGATGGCTGTTGTGGCGGTTGTTGTAGTCGATGACGGTGGGGTGTATTTGTAGTAGGCCATAAGATGGCTGTTGTGGCGGTTGGTTGTAGTCGATGACGGTCGGGTGTATTCATAGTAGGCCATAAGATGGCAGTTGTGGTGGTCAGGGACGGTTGTGGCTGTCTATGGTGGTCGATTCGTAGTCCGTAATATTGTGGTGTGCTACGGTCTGTGTCGGTGGGGACGAATGCCCGTTGGTCGGAATTTGAGTAAGGGCTCCGGCTCCGGTTGAGATTTGATGAGGGTCCGGCTTCGGTCGAGGTTTAAGTAGGCCGTCGGTTAAGAGGTGATTGTGGCCTCTAGTTGAGATTCGAGGTCAGTGCTCCGGTTGAGATTTAACTGAAATGCTCCAGTTGAAATTTCACTTAAATGCTCTGGTTGAGATCTAATGGAACATGTCGGTTGAGATGCGAGCAAGTGCTCCAGTTGAGATTTGAGCAGAATGCTCCAGTTGAGATTTGAGCAGAGTGCTCTGGTCGAGATCTGAGGAGAGTGCTCCGATCGAGATCTGAACAGAGTGCTCCGATCGAGATCTAAGGAGAGTGCTCCGGTCGAGATCTGAGCAGAGTGTTCCGGTTGAGATTTAACTGAACACTCTGGTTGAGATGTGAGCGAAATGCTCCAGTTGAGAACTAAGCAGAGTGCTCCGGTTGAGATGTGATAGGAGTGCTCCGATCGAGTTTTGACTGAACACTCTGGTTGAGATGTGAAAGAGCGCTCCGGCTGAGATTAGGACTGTAAGGGTCCGGTTCAGATGTGAAGGTTCCCTTCGGTCGGAATTTCAAAGAGATGTTCATTCAAAAGTTGGAGTTATTACTCCGGTTGAGATTTGAACGATGAGCGGTGGTTGAGGTGTAACTCAGGACATGTTAGGATTTTGAAGCTGTGGTTTGATCGAGAGGTATGAGGTGGTGGTCCGGTCCAGACTTGAGTCGTGGAGCTCGGCTTGGTGCGGATCGTGAGACTCTGTTAAGAAACGAGCAGGACATCAGTTAAGACCGAAGTGATGAGCTCGACAATGAACGTGTAGGAGAACTCAGGGCGATTGTGTTGCAACACAGGTAAATGAGATATGGCTTGGTTTAAAGTGTGTGTAGCTGTGGAACGTCGCCAAATGTTCACTGATTCACTGAATCTGTGAACATGTTCTTTTATCTCTTTCTTGGATTACTTTACTTCTGTTGTTACTGTTCTTTGTGGTTCTTCTTCTTATTAGAGCTGTTACAGAGCAGAAGCATTACTCCGGTTTAAAAATGTATTCCCAGCCTGTCAGTGGGTAACTCCAATCCGATACTCAACTACATATGTAACCAGACAAAGCTCAAGAAGATCAACGTACAATACAGAGAGCAATTCTACCACTAACTACTAAATCAGAAAATAATCAAGAACCAGACTAACTACTGAAACAAGAAACAAGATTTAGGAAACTAGATTCCTAACAGCATTTTAACAATCTAAGAATCAAGAAACACTCATCACTTGATGCTTAGACTACTCAAGAACAATCAAGAACTGGGTTGTAATGGAGCATGCCCACAAACCAGCCTATCTAGTTTACTTAAATGCTGATTACTACAAGATTCCACAAACAAGAACTGAATGCTAATCCACAACTAAGCAAGAAACAAAAAACAAGAACTAGTTAATCCACAATGCAAAGGAATCAAGCATGCTCATAGAAATCTCACTCAAGAGCATTGCCATGAACAAGGAGCTAAGCTATCATCAAGAACTCGTGGAGGATTCTCTTTATTTGTTCAAGAGAACTTGACAATACAATCAAAGCTCCCTCACAAGAGAGGGGGCCCCTTAAATAAGCAAGAAGGCTGCCCATGTGGAGCCCATGTGGCAATTCCACTAAATCAGAATTACATGTGGAATTTGTCCTTCCACTAAGGGTCACCATCAAAAGGTGGCTCACTCTAACTAATTTAAGAGGGGTCTACCTTTATTTACAATGCCTAAGAAACATTATTAGCTCCTACATGGTCATTCCTTCTTTGGGATATACCATGTAGGCTCACATAGTTAACTCATTGTCTTCCTAGCGAGTATTTTCTCGGCTCTCAGCTTCTTCTGCTCTCTTCCTTTTGAGACCTCCTCAGTCATGGGTGAGAGATAACTTGTGCCTTCAGCTTGGCTCGGCACTTGGAGATTCCCTAGAATCTGCTAACAGTGCCAGTGTATCGGCTGCTCCCACCGACCTAACGACGGCGTACCAGACTCTGGAAAAATACATCCTGGATACAGTAGCGGCCAAAGCCATTCTGGAAAGCAGGGTACTACACCTGGCGACGAGTAACACACAGCTGCGAGCAGACCTCGCCAAGCTGCAGCACGAACTGATTCTAACGCACCAACATGAACAAGAAGGGCACCAGGAGATTGCCAAGCTGCAGTAGAAGGAGGAGGGCCTCAACAAATATATCCAAAGCCTCTCCAAGGCGCTGACAGAGGGTGCGGGAGCTTCAATCCGAAGCGTCCCAATGGCTTGCTCCCATCCAAACGCAACTAAACCTTTTGGAAGCAGAGAATACGCTCCTGGGGATGAAAACCTGCACCAAACTCAAGGCTGCTTTCTCAATTAGAAATGGATCTTCTTCGACATCAGGTGCAGGTTTATAGCCAAACCTTAAACAGCTACCAGATAGAGTTCAACAAATATCGGACAAGCGCAACTCACGAGCTCGCCCAGGCCAAGCAAGCCCTCAAGGCATGCCAAAAATTCATGGACACGAAGGCCCAGCCCACCCCCGTAGTAATTCCACTGCCACCGATTTTTTACGCTGCACAGTCCAGTACCAGCCAAGACCAAAGCCAGCAGGCAGCAGGGGGATTTAACCAAGATCAAGGGTCTGAAGGCCAAGATCAAGGGCAAACAGATATGGCTACTGAGACGCGAGACCAGGTCCAAGGCACAAATACCAGCCAAAGCCAAGCCACATCATCCAGAGGTTCGCGCACGATATCTGCCAGCCGGGCCTTCCGAAGACCCAAGTCTGTGGAGGAGAAAATCAACGAATTCCTATCAAAGTATCCCCACGAGTCATCAAGAGGCGGCTGGCAGATATCGTTTTCAGCTTTGACCATAAAGGGCAAAGAACTACAAGCATTACCCGCCCTCCAACCACAACTAGAGTGGCGTTAGCAGTTGTTCGAAAGAGACCTTGCGGCCATCAAGGCCTACGTGATGAGTCCACAACAATTACGGGTGAACGCACACTTCCTGCCATGTACACGAAGATCAAAATGGGCGAAATGCGGCACCCCTCTGGACAAGATCACACTTCAAAATTTTAATTGGCCGATCATACAGTCAGAATATGGGTGGACTACGGATGTAGACGCCAGAAGGGCTCTCACCGCGTTCGCAAACCATTATATCAATTGCCCTGATCCAACAGTCCATGCAGCAGCCACTTACGCCCGGGACTTGGAACATCTAATGGGGATCGAGACTAAATGGGACAATTGTCTCCCATCCATATTCTTTGACATTAATAAGGTGCTACCTTCAGACAAAGTCGAAGATCAACTGCCAATCGCTCATGTGTATTACCGAGCTGCGCTTCTAGGCGATCCATAGACACGCAGATTCCAAACATGGGTTGAACCAAGATTGGCTGCGAGGAGTCCACAAGTCCCTTCACACGCCCAAGGACTTGAAGAAACTGGACCGCCTCAACTTTATGGAGGACGTCACCACCTATCTGATCCAGCAAAGGCGGGCGAAAAAAACGCTATACTAAACCGGCAGAGTGCCGAGGGACCGGCACTACTTCAAGTCGTGGGTCCTGTTGGGGGTATTCCCAACAAAGTGTAAATAAATAAAATCATCCAATAAAATGTGTTGCGAGGGCATGGCATCCTGCGTGTATAAGCCATGGCCCAATGAGCATGCAAGTGAAGTTGTAAATAAAATAATAGACTTGGGCCCTTTATAGTTAAAATAAAACTTGAGGCCCAAAGTCAATTCTAAACTTAGAGTTTACTTTTTAGAATTGGGTCCAATTTTGGACTCACATGAATCTTGTGATTTCCAATGTACTTTTTGTGGACCCTTGGATCAAGTTGGGTCCAAGATGAATGGATAGGATCAATGTGAATATTAGCCAATAGGACTGAGGGGCAAGGGCCTTCCCATTTTATAAAAAGGCACCATTTGTACACTATTTTCATGCTTAATAGAGAGGAGGGGACTCTACCATTTTGAGAGCTCAAGCATCCTCATTTCTAATCAATCTTGCTTATGTTATTGTTGTGATTGCTTGTTATTTCATTTCCCATGCTTTTTGGTTATGCTAGTGAAGGTTTTTCCATAAGCAATGACATTGAGCATTTGAGCTAACCTCCATCTCATCTCCCTCTCTTTCTCTCTTCTCTTCTCTCTTCTCTTCTCTCTTCCTCTCCTTTTCTATCCCTTTCCTTCACCCAAATCATGATGAATGTTAGTGTAGAAGAATAGAGTTAAGGGAGAGTAGTGTTAGTGGTGAATAGAGTTAGGGAGGAAGTAGGAAACTGACTAAATTTAGCATCTATGCATAGTTAGGTACCTATCTAGTGATCTAACCCTTGTTGACAAGCGAGAGGGCTATACTACGCGAGATCTTCAACCCTACACTCAGCATCTAGTCTTTCATTCCAGAACTAAGAAAAACCACTCAGGTATCATCATATCAGAGATCTTGTGCAGAAACAAGAAATTTGAATTGAATATGTGAAGACTACAAAGATGATAGCTAATGCTCTCACAAAAGCCCTCGGATAGCAACTGTTTGAAAAGCAGAGGAAGAATATGGGAATTGGTTGAAGGAATCTTTGGTTGAAGAGGAAGTGTTGAAAACTGAAATGCGACAAATGCAGGTAGAAGCATGCTTCCAAATCCTTGGCGCTACTAGCTGCAGCTGAAGCCGAAACAATTAGTTTGCTTCATGTCATGTTAATTGAAGAACATTGAAGACCTGGCCATCTCTAATGACTTCAGCAAGTTAAGTCACTTAACAACTTTCGAAAAATGTGATGTTTTTTCCAACAGTGACTTCTTTTCAAGCAGTCTGCATAAATGAACTATTTGTCACACAATTCGCATTTTTCCAAAATGTGACAAAGTAGTCTACTTCAATTAGCGGCAGGTTTAAATACTTCAAAAATATGCGAAGTATCTAACACATTGTTCTACTTTGAAGTTCGTTCATTCCTACTACTTTGGGAAAACCCAAAGTATGCGAAGCACACAAGACCGCCAGACCACTGCCAAAGGCAATAGCTGTGGTCTACATGTGGAGGCAACGAACCACCCTGGCGTGCAAGCTACCGAAATGAACCACCGAAGGCAACGTCTTAGTTAAAACGACTCTTGTAATAGAACAAAAACGATGTGTATAAATACATCTCTAGCTCTCACTAAGTGATGATACTCCATGATGCAAACTAATTCGTCATAGAAGAAGATATTTAGCATCCAAGTTACACCTCCATTTTGACTGTAACAATCAATGTTGTTCAAGATTTCTATGTAATATATAAGCAATACATTCTTTCTATCTGTGTCCAACATAGATATATGTGTTGTGATTTGATTAAACTTTCCTATTGTTAATTCACACTCATTCACTCACTCTGATCAGATCACGGACATCTACGACTCCTCTGAATCTGATCAGATGACGGTTGTCAATGATGCCTGAGGAACCAGCATTATCATACTGCACTATCACTTTAACTTTCTGAATCGAACTTCACACTTAAACCAATTTTCAATAATTCAACACTCTTTAGTGGATGTGGTCAGACTCACAATTCATCTGAGCACTCAATTATTTTAACGGTCCCATACAGGGAATGAACATAATGGGAGAGTTGTTCTGTACCTCATTGTTCTCTCCAGTCCTTCTCTCTAACCGGAGATTTGGTCCATTTGTTCCCGCATTCTCGCAATTATATCATTCTCTCTCTAACATTCTCTTACTAAGGCACAATTTCCTATATGGCCCTTTTGGAATCAAAAACTCCTCTAATGTACTCATGAGAAATAGAGTTCTTTTGTAGCTGAGTTGCAAGATTCTCAATGAGTTATGTGAGTAACATATGCGGATTTAGATATATCTGCCAATTTATAGCCTATGTTTATGTATAGGAACATAGTTGGATATGTTGGTTATGTACATCCTAATCTTGTGGATCTACTATGTGTTTCCTATGTATTGAGTTTATATTGTATACTTAAACTAGTCAGTGTGCATAGACATATGAACAAGTAATGTTTAGAACAGTTACTTGCAGGTTAATGTCTCTTTCTGTGGAAAGGACAATTCATTAATTTATTGAAGGTTTAGAAGAGGATCTAAATGTGGTGTTATACTAGTACAATCAAGATCTGCACCTAGACATTTGAGATTTATGAATCATTAGCAATTGACTTGAGTGATTGGATTACTCCTAGTTAAACGTCAATTGGCTAAATAAGCAGCGTGAAGAGAATTCAGTAGGAACTGTTTATTTGGATCTATATTGCTTATAAGACACATTATTTGTGAGTCATCAGGATTCATCAATAAAAGTTGTGTGCATAGAATATAGGAAATTCTTGGTATAGAATATTTCTCGAATAGGATATATACTTGAAGTCATTGACTATATCCCAGTGAACTCATATTGGATGACAAAGTTTAACTAATATAAGAATAACTACTGAGTTCAGCTGGAATTCAGCAGAACTTTGTAATCTCTAGATGTTGTTCTAGGTGATTGTATAAAGTTTATGTTGTTAAAGACGGGTCTTAGAATGGTTTTGATATGCCTTCTATCTTTAATTATTTGATTGATCGCAGAATTTAGATAACTCATAATCCTGTTAAGGATCAGGTTGGAAGAATATTCTTGAAACCCAATGATTTTCCTTGGGGAAAAGATTTTGGAATGATTCTTATATTTCCTGAGTGGTATGTTGTACATATACTCCATTATCTTTCAATAAATAAGTATGGTTTTGGAATCCTATAAATTATGATTGACGAATCATATATTGATACTTAGGTGTCATTAGAAGATTTTAAAAAAAAAATATGATGATTCTTAAGAAGATGAGTAATTTTCGATCAATTGAAAGAGTTGAGAATTTAGACCAGTTATTAAAAAAGTCTAAATTTCTTTATTCCGGTATTTAATTGAGATTGTGTGGATCTCACAGGAATTTTCATAATGGTAATTTATTTATACTTATGAGAAATTTGCTTATTTAGGAGATGATATTCTACTACAAAATGTAGTCCAGGAATGCTTGTGTACTATTTTCGGCCTAAATCTATGGTCAACTAGGAGACAGTTAAATCTATCAAGATTGTATGGTTGCTATTTTCTTGCATGAGATGCTAGGAATAGAGTACTTAGAGAGTATTCAAAGTGTCTTGATTCTTTGAAGTCAGACTAAGGATAATAATTTTCTAGGTAAATGTGAAAGTTGAAGGATTGGTTTGTTAGTTTTTGAACTTGATCTTTAGGATTAGTCAATTGCTCATTCAGTGTATCATGTAAACTTATTTTATATGATGATGACAGTTGAATGTGTTGAGGATTTTATCCATTTGGAGGACTTATCTCTCAATGTGCATCTCTAAGTGCTTGATTAGGTAGGTTGGTCAGATTGAGGATAATGATTCGTGGAAAAGAGTTAAAAGCATACAAAGTGAATCTTCTCTAGTTTGCTCATTCTGAGGACAGAAATTGTTTAAGGGAAGAAGAATGTTACGTCCATGTCCAATATGTGAGATTTGGAATAATTCCTGACATGGATAGCCGATTACTCTAGTGTATAAGTTTATTAGTTATGCCTCATCATTTTGAACTTGGCCAGTATTATAATTAATAATCTTATGAGAGCCCAGACCTATAATTGGACATAGGGGCACTTGCATAGTGTGTGACTGCTATAATGCAAGAATAGGAGATCAATTGATTTGGGTTGTATGGGATTTTAAGAGAAATATTCTCTCCCCAAAGGAGATTATATATACTATGGAAACTCGCCCATCTCCCTATTGGATTTTCTGATTCATGAAGACAAGATTTCCTCCTCTCTTGCATTCATTCACCATGGCTTGGGGGTGAAGTGGTCAGGGTATTGACTAGTCATTTCTTGTTGGTTGGGTGGTTTTTACAAGTGTCCTTTTGGTTGCATGCAACAAGATCTAGTCGGATCTTCACTTAGCGATCTTTACAGCAAGTTTACCTCTTTGTCGAGAACTTTGCTTCTGACATAGTAATACTTAATTTCAATGTGCTTACTCCTAGAATGAAATCTAAGGCTATTTGATAAAGCAAGGGCACTTTGGTTATCATAAAATAAAGTTGTCAGAGCATATTGTTTCAGACTAACATCTGAAAGTAAGTTTCTCAACCATACTATTTCCTTTGTAGCTTGAGAGGCTACATTGTACTCTAATTCAATAGAAGATAAAGCAATTAAAGTTTGCTTGCAACTGTTCTATGAAATAGGACCATTGTTGAGGAAGAATGTAAATCTGGAAGTGGATTTATGAGTGTCTACATCTCTTGCCCAACTTGCATTTGAATAACCACTGACAATATTGAGTTTGTCGTTGTCGACTCCTCCATAACAAATGCAAAAGTCTGTAGTAGCTCGAAGATATCTTAAAACTCTGTAGAAGACGATGTGTCATCCACATACAAAGTGATAATAATAAAGAATGTTGCATTGACTTGAAGTAGATATTAGAATCTAAAATGCTTGGTTTATAGTCGTGATCGATCAGAAAAGTGTTGATCCTTTGAAACCATGCTCGAGCAAATTGCTTCAAGCCATAAAGTGCTTTATGGAGTTTACATACATGGTTCTATTTACCTTCGATGTTATAACCTTTAGGTTGCATCATGTAAATATCTTCTTTGATAAGTCCATTAAGATATGTTGTTAGTACATCCATTTGATGTATTTTCAAATTTGCTGCGGCAAGAATTGACAATAGAAGTTTGATTGAAGAATGTTTAACTCTTAAACTGAAAGTCTTAGTGTAGTCGATGTTGTATACCTAAGAAAATTCTCTGGCAACAAGTTGATCCTTTCTTTGATCAATACTTTCATCTGCCTTGTATATGATTTCAAATAACCATTTGCAATCAACTACATTTCTGCTGGAAGATAATTCCAATAGTCCAAGTCTGGTTCTTGATAAGAGATGAATACTCTTTATCCACAGCTTCTTTGTAGAGATCGGAATCGGGCTGACTGAGTGCCTCTTCAACAATAGTTGGCTCTTGAACAAGATAAGTTGCAGACTCATCGATATACCTTATAGGTGGTCTACTGACTCTTGTCAATCTTCTGGGTAGTGAGAAAAGTTGATTATTTTCATCATGCTATAATTGCTAGATTGCAACATCATCATCTTTGTATAAAGAAAATGCTGAGTTGCAGATAAGTTGAAGAATCAAAGCTCTCAGGAGTGACGGTGGTGAATACATTTCAAATGAATTCAAGGATTATTGCTCAACCAATGGCATTGAGCAACAGTTTGCTGCTTCCTGAGAGGAAGAACAAGACCTTAGTCGAGTCTGCTAAATACATGATAACACATGCTTCATTGCCCAAATTCTTTTGGCAACATGTTGTTTCAACAGCAACTTATTTGCAGAATCGATGTATAACTAAAGGCATTCTTGACAACAAAAGTCCTTATGAGGTTTGGACAGGATTCAAACTCTCAATCAAACATTTAAAGGTATTTGATGCCCAACCTATGCTCATGTCTTAAAGGATGAGACAAAGAAACTTGATGAGTATTCTTTTAAATCTATTTTTGTTGGCTATTGCAATTCTAATGGAATGTACAGACTATATAACATAGATACCTGCAAAGTTTTCACTAGCAGGGATGTGACTTTTATAGAAGATCAATTTATTGATTTGAAAGGCAGGAACCAAATGCAGTCCACATTTTATGCCCCCACCATTGATTCTTCTCATAAGGCAATTTCCATTCCTTCCTATAGTCACCCTATACAGTCAGATCCAGAGAAAGATGAAGAGACTACAAATCAGGAGCACTCGACATGGCCGACACAGCCAACAGAAATCAAGATTTCACAACCTGAAACTTGGACCAGCAGATCAACAAGAATTCAAAGTCATCATGTCCGATACACTGATGAGTTTGCTCACTATTCCATTTAGGAGCCAACCACAGTTGAGGAAGCTTTGTCATAGGTTGACTCAGATCTCTGGAAAGAAGCAATGGACAAAGAGTACAATTCATTGTTGAGGAACAACACTTGGACTATCACCAACCTACCAGCAAACAGAAAGATTATCGATTGCAAATGGATCTTTAAGATCAAATACAAAGCAGACGGGAGCATCGACAGAAGGAAAGCTTGACTTGTGGCAAGGGGATTACTACAAATTTCCAACATTGACTACTTCAAGACCTTCAGCCCAATTGTCAAGTACACTTCTATTCGACTCCTACTTTCTTATGCTATTGCAGGAATTCTTGAGGTACATCAGATGGATGTACAAACTGCATTCCTCAATGGAGTTATCGAGGAGGACATCTACATGATGCAGCCAGAAGGCTACATTCAATGGTCGTGAAGACCAGGTATGCAAACTCCACAAAGCTTTGTACGGTCTGAAACAATCTTCCAGAGCATGGTTTCATCGAATCAACATGTTCTTGATTGATCATGGATTCCAACCTAGCTCTGCAGACTGTAATGTGTATTACAAAGTTGTTAATCAATTCTTTGTCATTATCACACTTTATCTGGATGATACGTTGTTGTTTGGCAACAATATTGCTCTGAAAAAGAATACAAAAGGAATGTTTTCTCAAAAATTTGAAATGACAGATCTAGGAGAAGCACATTATTTCCTCGGGATTCAGATCCGCAGAGATAGAGACAAACGACTTCTCTATATCACTCAGCAGAGATACTTTTATAATTTGCTAATGAAATTCAATCTTATGAATTGCAAGCCTATACATAACCCAATGGATCCAGGTCTTAGGTTATCCAAGGAACAGTGCCCTCAAACTAGCCGCTTGTAGTACCCAAGCCCGATATATCATCATGGCTATAGATTATCTCACAAAATGGGTTGAAGCCAAAGCAGTACGCGTAGCAGATGCTAGGTCCACCGCTAAGTTTCTTTATGAAAACATCATTGTGCGAGGGACTCACTTTGTCAAGGAGACCATCAAGGTCCTATTAAAAGACTTCTTTGTAATCCATCGTTTCAGCATGCCTTATTACCCAAGAGGCAATGGCCAAGCCGAATCTTCTAATAAGATTCTGTGCGTTTTGACAAAGACCGTGGAAGCAAGCAGATCAAATTGGGAGCACAAGCTACATGCTACTCTGTGGGCTTTCAGAGCTGCATACAAAAAAAGCACCGAACAAATGCCATTCCAACTGGTGTATGGCCAAGATGCAGTCATGCAGGTGGAATTTCTCGTTCCTCTCTTCGCATTGCCACAATGCAACGATTGGATGATACAAGATTGTTCCACCTTTGCCACAAAGCGCTACACAAGTTGTGCGAAACACGCTTGTTAGCAGTCCATGCTCTTGCTGTAGAAAAAGCATGTCGCAAGGCTTGGCATTTACAAGACAAACATCATCGACATCCTATCGCAAGGGGCAGTGACTTTAGAAACATTGGATGGGACACCGTTTGTTATGCCCATCGATGGTAGATAGTTACGCAAGTACTGGTCACCACCAGCCTTCCCAAACACTTCTTGAAGGGTTCAGGATAGGCTCATCAAATAAAGTCTCAGGTTTTACATAAGCGATCTTTATCCATGCTTTTCCTAACGCACTCCATCATCAGCAATATATGTGAACAACCTTCTCCCACAATAAGCACAGACCGTCACCTACTCTTGTGGGGGATACTATTGGGCACTTAGTGGGTCCCACCACTAAAGTACTATTGGCTAAGCTTACCAAGTGGGCCCCACCACCGTACACTATACAATAGAGTAATAAATGCGAAGGCACTGGCTTCTTGCGTGTATAAGCCCAAACCCAATGAGCACGCAAATTAGTTTTGTAGAACCTATAGAGGCTAGGAATAAGTGACTAGGGGCTTAAAACTCTAAAATGACATTAGAGGCCCTAAGTCAAGTTGTTAATAAAAAAGCTAAAAGGGCCCAAATTACTCACATGAAACATGTGAGTGCCCCAGTTTGTGCTTTCTTAGCACCATTAGATTCATTTTGTGTTAATTTAAACGACTTGCATTAGGATCCTTGCCATTGTAATTAGCCAATAGGAGAAAGGGGCAAGGGCTTTCCCCATCTATAAAAAGGCACCCTTTGTACCTTATTTTTATGTTCAATTAGGACGAGGAGACAATGCTCGTTTGCTAATCTGAGCATCCTTGCATCTCACTGTCTCTTCTCTCTTTCTTGCTTTGCTTTTGTGGGTGTTTTTCAATTAGTTGCTTTTGCTATGTTCTTGTGTCTTTGGAAAGGAGAGAGAGGGGAAGGTGTAAGAGACCTCCCTTGCCTTATTGTGGGTGCTTCGCAAGGGAAGCACTACTCCCTTGGGAATGAATAGATGTGTGATAGGTGAACTAGGCCGCTACAATGGGGGACCTTTACAACAATGTCATTGCTTCTATCCACCATTGCTATCCTCTTGCAAAAGCTTGAAAGATGAAATGTTGCCCTCTAGTTTCATTTGCTTTATTGGTTGGTTCTACAAGGTCTTCATGGCATATACTTGTAGTAGTTTAACCATTGTTCAAAAAAAGAGCCATAAAAGAAGACAAATGATGAACTATAACACCCATAGAGCAAAGTCTTAATGTGACAACAACAATATGTTCAAGCAATAACTTGCTTCTTGATGTTCCAAATCCCAAGGTCCAAAGGCAACTGGCCAAATAACAACAAGGGGGGGGTGGGGCAAGAAAGGAGCTACGGCTCCTTTTCCCCCAACACATGTATTGGAAGTTATTGGTTTATGACGACAATACCCAATTCCTTGTAATATGTACTAAAGAGGCAATCCCCAATCGTCACACTAATGTCATAGCTTCTTGAGTTGTATTATCAACCTTGAAACCAAGGTCGCCAACTCCATCATTGTTAATCCACGTTGCAATCGTCCTTGTTAATCCTTATCATCACGCTATCAATACTATTGATGATGTGTTGTGTTCACATGAAATCCTCTAATGTCATATCCTTACCCTCCAAAGATAGCTTGTACAAAATATTTTGATTGTGAGAGTTATCAAAATGTGTTCTCTTCGTCCATTTAGGCGATGAATGTGACCTCTTACTTTCATACTTATAAACTATAACAAAAATATATATAGATACTCATATTTATGTCAATGTAAGAGTAATGAAATAAGTTTTCAATATTTTCAAGGGACAAAATATTAAAGAGTGAGGTACCACAAAATATGATAAAAAATCAAGAGGCTAAATCAAGCTTAAGGTTTTTCATTATTCTACTATAAACAAAAAATCCATCTTATCTTTTGGCAAGTACATAAACCTTGTCATGTTCTATCATTTCAGTTTACTTTCACAAGTGGCAGGCAAACCTCCTCTCTCAATCATTAATAGGTCCAATCACTTGGTTCAAAATTTGTCTTTAAAGAATAAGGTTGCAAAACAATTTTGATTTATGTTTTAGAAAAATTCTAAGTGTCCCACACCATAATCAAGTTGCATATAAAATAATTTTTAAGCAATGAACAGAGGGGCATCTTAATGCATACAAGCTCCATAGTCGGGTACTACTACTACAATATTGTAGATGGACAGAACAATCCAGAATAAGATGAAATTGACATAAAAGCCTGAAAACCTTCCTATGTCATCATGAATAGTAATGACCTTTGCATAAACATTCTTTTAATCCAATGCATAAGCAACAATCTCCATGCTACTGATAAATACATCCAAACAACATGGTGCATAAACATTTTTTTGCAATAGAATCCATTGCATAAGCAACATTCTACGTGCTACTTATATTGTACATCCAAACAACATGATGGAAGACATACATGGTTTTGGAGCCCATGTGCCCCAAGATGTCCCTTTCAAACCCAAATCTTTATTGCCACATGAATCACTCTCACCTTCCTCAGGTGCATAGGGATGATAGCACCTACCAAGATATGTCCCTTTGCATACAAGCCAAATTTCAAACCCAGATCTTTATTGCCACATGAATCACTCTTACCTTCCTGAGGTGCACAGGGATGACAGCAAGAGAAACAATACAACTTCTCACAAAGTAACCCGTCGCACATTTGGAATCTAGAAAGCAGCAATGTCCAATAAGCGGGATTCGCTTTGGTTTCTATTTAGTTTTCACCATTTCCTTAATGTATTTCTGAGAATAAGTTTAAGCATGTTCACTTGCATCAGTTGTGTGCGCATGTCCATGTGTGAACTACAAAATTAATTAAATAAAAAATGATCTAGAACATTCCAACCTTCCCACTCTGCAATATGTCACAGCATACATGCAACTATACTTTATTCAGTAAAAAGTCCACACGGGGAATTCATTGTGTAAACATTTTCATTGACCTCACACACTGAGTAAAGAGAGAATAACAAAACATATAATGTAAATCAGCTCACGAAAGCTTACCGACAATAAACAACTGCATGCACAAAAAATGTATTAAGCTTTCAATGCATAACATGCTTTTTCCCTTGCTATCACTACCTTTGTAATCATTGCTCACATGATTTGTGCCCATGAATCTTGATACAAAACCCATGGGGAATGTAACCTAAAGCTTACCAACTACAAACAATTACATGTATGAAAATGTGAAAAGTTCTCAAGGTTGTTCCCTTGCTATCACTACCTTTGTAATCATTGCTCACATGAATTTTGTGCCCATGAATCTTGATTCAAAACCCATGGGGAATGTAACCAACTACGAACAATTACACGTATGAAAATGTGAAAAGTTCTCAAGATTGTTCCCTTGCTATCACCATTTCACCATTGCTCACATTAACCACCTCAAGATGCTGAATCTTGAGTAGGAAACACGAGTAAAATGTAATCTAAATTTTTTCTTTTAAGAGCGAGTATTTCTAACTAAGACATCCTAACAAAAAGAATATTTTTGTTTAGTAGCACATGCATCAAGGCATGTAATTTCAAACATCTAGTTTCTCTGTCGAACTCGTCTTCCATTGGCATCTGCTCCATCAGGAAGATGTCCCAACGGACGTCTGCTTCTTATCAATATGTGTTCCTCATCAACTCCAGCAACAGCTCTCAGCAAGTCTGACTGCAGAGAGGAACAACTTTCTTGCAAATGCTCATATCCTTCAGATTGCAAAACCTCTGTCATCCGAAAACAAATTAAGTTAACCAACTGCATAAATTGGTATAGTCAAAAAGTGCCTCTTATGATGAAATTATCCACAGCCAATAATCTTTCTATAATAAAGAAGCGAGGATTGCACATTCAATACCAATATCCTTCTCATAAACTTTAAGAAACTGATAAACAAACTTGTTCAGCCAAAAGGAGACCAAAATCTAAATTGCAAGTAGCTTAACTCGACTGATTAACAGCTTTAAATACCCCAATATGTAAACAGAACATCAATTATCTAGTCAATATCTAGGTACAGTAATATTGATAAATAAAAGAACTACTTTCCAAGGATTGCCTGATTAAGTGAGGAAATGTATTCAATTTTAACAGCAGTCCCAACTCCCAAGACTAGATCAGATGTTACAAATTGTCATCACAAGGCAATATTACCAGTAATAGAATAATATCATAGATCATTTGTATAGTCAAACGATATGCATGCAAACCTAGCAACTCCTACTAAGATTCCATTCAAATTTCACTGGTTCAAAAAAAAAAATTCAATCACACAGCTCAAAACTTGTTAAACAGACAAATTTTCAAGGGCCTCAACATAAAATTGTCAACACTGGGCTGCCTTTGAAGACTGCACAAGAATGAAGTGCAAATAGAACAAAGCCAAGCATACATTTACATTATCCCACACTAGCATCTAAAGCCTAGTTTACCAGCCCCATACCAAGCATTGAGAAAAGCTTGTTGCACCTTTCTACAGACGACTGAAAAATTGTCTTCACAGAATGGGAAAAGATCAAAATTCAAAATCCATTTGACAATATGATGTGCTGCAAGTCCACAGCTTCCATAAAATGACAAACAGGTTCATGTGAAAGGAGATGGATCAAGACAGCAGTACAAAGTCTAGCTGTCAACTAGAATGCTTGAACATATCACCCAGTTAGATTTGACACAAAGTAACATAATCAAAGCCAGATATTTCACCGACTTGTACAATTCAGATAACATGGCTCAGAATAGAAATGGAAGGTTATTCATGTCACGTAGAAATAAAAATATCCTAGAAGAAAGACGAGATGACTGGATAAAATTACGTAGGCCACAAGAATTTGCAAAACTCTGCACTGCCCCAACTGCAGAAACTCACAGCTTCGAATCCTTTACAGAAAAAAATGTTGCAATTTCATTCTCTATATCACATCAAATAAGCTGATGCATAGCATCAACCATATGTTGTATGACATTCGAGTGTCAGAAAGGTCAAACCTTATAAATTAAAGATAATATACTGCATCGTTATTAATAAAAAATAATATCCTGAATTATGTCATCAAGAATCTAGAATCAAGGTAAATCTGGTCCACAGGCCAAGTTGCAAAATGCAAGACAACATCTCAGGTAGTGCATGAATGCATCGTAACCAGCCAGTGCATATTTACATCATAACATGTTCAACAACATCTGCTGCCAAAAAATTTCAGTTATTATAGCCTTTATTTCTTCCACAACCAAATTACTGCAGCCCAAATATGCACATCATGAAGAATCTAATATATGTGCAGACTACAATCATAATATACACTGAAAAAAAAAGCAGCAATCATTAAAGCCTGGAAAATTTGATAGCAATAATCCTAAGAATCAACCTGCAAGGTTCTCTGCTGCAAATTTGAGACAGACACTCTTCAGCTGTGATGCATGATGCTGCTCTGCGAGCACCAAAGTAGTGGCTACTGTTTCTACATTCACTTCTTGACAAAGCTTTGACTCACATAGTAGTCTCAAACGGTCTAACCCATATCTGTCCGCAGCTGCAAGCAGATGTTGGGCCATCACTGCCGAAGCTGCTGTAGATGATGATCCTGTTAACTCATTGGTATCAGGAAGAATGTCCCAATAAATGAAATGAAGCATGGCCTGCAACAGAAGTACATCCAAACATTTCCAAAGGATCCACACATGACAACATATCAACTGATCAGTGAAAAAATCCCCAATTCACTAAAATGCTGAAATTAAATCAGAAAACTTGAAGACTTTTGACAGACTTATTTACTTCTACACAGGCTTACGATCCATGGTCAACCCTCCTACACAATCTCTAACAAACCTGTTTTGCACTATAATAAAATGTTTCCACCCAAAGATTTGTTTGCAAATTTTTAAGCAGTCATACATTTTAGGCCTGTGCAGGTCATTGAAGTGAGGCTGGAATAGCAGAAAGCATATTCAAACATCCGGCAAGCCTTTTCGTACCTTAAAAACTGGAGGCTCCATATCTTCAATGTTCAATACACCACTGTGGCGATCTCGCATGGGTCCAAATAATTGTGCTTTGAAAACTGGAGATCTTGCTGCCAACACAAGCTTGTGTGCCAGAAAAAACTCACCTTTCACTTCAAAAGAAACATCTGTTTCATCTCCACTATCTAGTAAAGTCCCCAAATGCCGGCCAAGGTCGGATTCTGGCACAGGAAGAGAGTATTTTTTTGGCCCTTGCATTGATGAAACAACAACACCTACTGTACAAGTGATTGCAAGACTATCATTCTTCAAAAAATCTGATGTTTCAAGCACAGCTCTTCTAAAAAAACGCTTGTATCCCCTGCACCATCATAAAGAAAAGAGCTTTTGCAACTTTAGCATCCTTAGGATTTGGCGGCTACCAACAGACTTGCAAAAAAGAACAAAAATTCTAATGCTTCAACAAAAAACCCTAATCGTAAAATGAAAAAAGGAGAAAAATAATTACCACATGCTACCGCGATATTTGAGAGTGTATGGCCCGCTTTCAAGCGAGCGATCAAAGTGGCTGTGCACTTTGTGCTTTCCCTTCCCACTTTGATCCAAAAGGGTCAACTCAAACAAGGCCCTCACATCTGTACCGTCACTGGCAAGAGCGATGAAAACTGAAACATAAAGAGAAGTATCTTCTGCGTTCTTCCCATCAGGATAGAAATAAATGGCCCACTGATAGCCGCCAACCGAAAAAGTATCACTAGCGATGTATTTCCCTACCCCTACACCTTTTGCAAGAGAATATCCATTGATGGTGAAGTGATGAGAGCCATTCACCGTTTCTGTAATACAACGTGATCGTGAGGATGAGCCGTTGTTGCTGCACCCCACGGCTGTGTTTGATCCCTCCACTAGTGCCATAGAATTCCCCGCCATCCCTAACTAACTAAGCCCTATCTAACCCTTGCCGCTTCCCATACCCTTTCATCATACGTTTGACCGATGCACACTCCTAGTCACGCCCACAACACCAGGCCGAACGGCCACTGCTACCGTCACTGCACCAAATCTAAGCCTTAGGAAGGCCACCCTTGCTCAACCGCAACTGTACCTCCTCCCCCTGCACTTCGAACCTAAAAACTTTGCAAATGAATGAATTGTACACAAGATCAAAAGAAGAAAAGACTCTGATTGCAAGCTCCCAGCTGCAAAAGGCTAGCGCTTATGATCAGTCTGCTCCTCACGCCACCATCTTCCTGCGAACTATATTTCGCATCTCTCTCTCTCTCTGTCTCTCTCTTTCTGAGAGTGTGTGTTCCGTTTTATAGGCCTTGCTTGCTCAAAAGAAACTTCTGCCGCAGTTCATTACCGCTTGGTCACTGCACGCATTATTGCCACCGCCATTCCGGTGACCGGGGCCAAGCCTTGTTGGCATTTGGCCTTGTTCGCATTTGGGCCTGCAAAGAAATCCAAACAATTCTGCAAACTGCTATTTGAAAGTCATTTTCCTTTTTTAGGAAAGTGTTAATCTAAAGGCAAACTAAAATATCACCCTTCAATCTGAAAAGTAGATTCTAGAAATCAAATTCCAAATTTAGGTCAAGATTTTAAAATTTCCCTCTCCTGATACAAAGCATAATAAAGGATTAGGTTTAGAATCTCTTCCTTTTTCTCCTCTAACAATATTAGCTAGCTTGTTTAAACAAGACTAGACTATATATACAACATGCATAACAATTCAAGTCACTTTTGGGGCATACACAAAAGTCGGGATATCTTGCGACATCTTGGTGGCAATAAACAACTCTACCCAAGGAATCCAATACATGCCCATATGAACACTTAGAGATACCAATTAACATTGGATGTGGAAGTCCCAATCTGGTTCGAAGAAGGGCAGTTATAAACAAGTCATTATTGAGTCTCAATAGTGGAAGAACTGGACATGCAACCAACCAAGCCCCTGCACTTGGACCAGCACAAGATAGAAGACGAAAAGTTCCAGATATTGTGTCAATCGCCAAGGCCATGCGCTCTCCTATTTGATGACTTGGTAAAACAAGAATTGGATGATTTGCACGAACGCACTGAGGTGTTTATAACAAAAGCTAGAAGGCAGATGATGCAACATTAATTCATAAATGGCAACTAAAATAGAAACCAGTTCATGATTCTGCTTACTTGGCAGACTCAATCTCATAGCACTTTTTTGCAGCTCTTTGCCACTTATCTAGAATGAGACGTCAGATGAACACACATAGGTGAAGCTTCACATTAAAATTGTGTGCTGCCACTAAATGATCCATGATTTCCAATTCTCACTGGCACATAGTGAATTGCCACTAAATGATCCATGATTTCCAATTCTCACTGGCACATATTGAATTGGGTGAAGCTTTTCATAAGGATTCTTGATAATGTTGTTTTGCAAACTGCAGTTCATCGACTCTTTGAATCAGTTTGACAAGCAACATAATACTCACTTTAACTTGTTTTCGTCCTATGTCACTCCCTTGATGTGTTTTAAAATTCCTTATGATTCTTCTACACACAGATGACTTTCCTACAAATTGATGATAGTAAACTTTTGATTGTAGTAGCATGACATTGTGGTGTTTGGTAGTGCCTTGAGGTTGCCAGAGATGGTGAGATGGTGTGCTTGCAGCTAGCTCTCAAAGGCGTGCTTCATCCTTGGATGAGGACGACTGGAAGTTGTCATGTCTTGCATGATTAGGAATATGTAGATCCATGTCCCATCAAGATTGACTTACTCTCATTAGTGATCACGTAGTTGATGCTAGCTTGGCGCTCATTAAGGCAACAACACCTAGCTGCAACTCCTTGTTTTTGATGCTCAAAACAAATTTGGTCTTCATGGCTATGTCCATCCAGGGTGCCCTCAGTTGTTCTCAACAAAAAATTTAAATCATACCTTTACTACCAGCAGTTTCATGGCACAACCATTTCTCTGTCATCAGCGATCAGTTTAGAGGTGCTATACATGCAGGCACATAGTTTCGTTGCACACAAAGAAACAAGTTTCGTGGCACAACCATCTCTTTCTCATCAGGGATCAGTTTAGAGGTTAGCTTCAGCAAGTTCGAAGGGAAAAAAAAAAAAAAAAAAAAACCCATTCTAGTGAGTAGATTTACAAGCAGACTTTCAAGTTTGCTTATCAGATCCTAATTACATTCTCAAGACTTCTATTTGGGTTATCTCAAGTATTTGCTATGGATGATGGCAATGCGAACATTCACAGTATGGATCAAAGTGCAAAACAAGACAAAAAGAGACCTGCTTCACCATCTCTTCCATCCCCACCTCCCTCTAATCATCCTCACCATAAATCACCTCTTCATGCATCTCTTCCTTCGTCTGCACCGTATCGCCCACCACATATTCGTTCTGTTGTTTCTTCTTCTCCTTCGTCATCCTCGCAGAATCCTATGCCTCATCCCTCTCGTGTACCTTGTCCGAGTTGCGGACGTTTATATATGTTGGGTGCGGGCTTTTCCAGGCATCAAAAATGCTTGTAGTGCCTTTCAACGAGCTTTCCTTTTAGAATCAGCCCAAACCCCTCATCCTGCTCCATTTTCTCCTCCCGACTCAAGTTGGGCTTGGGCTCGCAATCTTGATATTTTGGGCTCCTTTTATCTTGGTTTTCCTCGACCACGCCTTTATGCCCGCATTCCTAAGGCCCTTCGTCTTGACGTTCAAAGAGCTCTTTGACTACCTTTGACCCGTTTAGCTACCAACCCTTCTGATATCACGGCTTGGCATATTTATTTACTCTTTCCCCTTTGGTGTTTGCCTCTTCCTCCAAGAGGTGGTGAAGCAGGTCATTGGGAAACACGTAACAGAATTCGGCGTTTCATGTCAGGTGATTGGGAAAATTTGCAAGAGGAACTTTTTGTTCGTTGCAATGCACTTGTAGCAAAACATGAGTTTAATTCAGGCTCCGACTTGGGTTCCATTCCTTTTCATAGTTGTCTACGTCATTGTGTTTTGCTTGGACAAGCTGGTGAATTTTCTCGGGCTGCACATGCTCTTGCTCCATCAATTTCGGTAGCACCTTCTTCTACAACTATTTAGGCTTTGGAACAACTTCATCCCCATGCTAGTGATACTCCTCCTTTATTTGTGGAAGACTTTCAGCCTGACTATGATCTTCAACTTGCAGAAGCTCATTTTATGAAAGCTTTTCTGCGTAGTCCTTGCCTCTCAGTCGATGGACCTTCGGGAATGGTTTTTGAACATCTACGTGATTGTTTTTCACCAGAAGATTCTGCTAGTAGCTTTGATCTTCTCTTCAAGTGGGGGAATGTTTATACAGGTTGGTGGCAAGGGCACTCTGTTTCCAGTTTCGAGAAGCATTTCATGCTCATCTTTTTCCATTTCAATTTGGGTGTGCTACTTCTGGCGGTTGTGAGACAGTTGTTCATGCTTTACGCGCTATTTTGGATATTCATCCTGACTGGGTAGTATTGCAAATTGATGTTGCTAATGCTTTTAACTCAGTTTCTCGGGCGGCTATCTTTCAAGAACTTTGTGGTGCTCAAAATACACTTGCCATGCTCATTCCTTTTGTGCGGAGCTTCTATTCAAAAAGTTCTCCTTTATACTTTAATCATGCTTCTCATGTTGGTGATGTTACCGTCATTTCTTCTGCTGAAGGAACTCGACAAGGGGATCCTTTGGGTGGTCCTCTCTTTGCTTTGGCACATTATCGCGCATCGTGTGCTACAGCTTCAGCTTTTCAGTCCTGTCTATTTCCCTCTATTGCAGATGATACTCATATTGTGTGCTTGCAAGTGAAGTCGTCCCTGCTTTTTTGCATTTCTCAGCTCAACTTTCTTCTATTGGGCTTACAGTGAATAAGGATAAGTGCGTTGCTTGGTGCCCAAAAGGCCTTCCAGTAGATATCTCCTTACCTAAAGGTTTCATTACTCCTCAGTTTGGGATTAAGGCTTTGGGTGTTCCCATTGGTTCTTCTGGATATGTCAATTCATTTATGCGGGAAGCTCTGGATGGATTTGCTCGACATTCTGATATGTTGCCAAAGCTTGGAAATTCTCAAGTTGCATTTGGAATTCTCACTCAATGCTTTGCTCAACGTCCTAGTTATCGTCTACGTTGCGTATCTCCTTCACTTGATATAATATCCTTACTTCGGGATTTTGATGCTACTTTATTGGGCGTATTTGGTCGTCTTTTGGGGCCAAGAACCTTTGACACTTGTGAAGGTCAGTATTCTAAGTGGCAAATTTCTCTTCCTGCTTCCTCTGGTGGTGTTGGCCTTGTATCTACAGCTTGCATTACACTAGTTGCTTTTCTCGGAAGTTGGGCTCTTGTTGCCTCTGCACTAGTCTCCAAGTTTTAGCAGGGTAACCAGCCTCTTCTTTTTGATACGGTAGCTCATGTGGAGACTGGCAATTTTGCATTTCAACAAGCTCTACGCACTACTCGAGATTTACTTCCACCACTTGTACAGCCTTTTGTGCCTCCCTTTGAATCTTTGGTGACAGATCAAGAACGAGTTTTTCAGAAGACTATTATGGAGCATCTTCACTCTTACTCATTCGGTTAACTTATCATAGATTCACCTTCTAATGTTGTTCGAGCTCGTCTTCTATCTTGTCTGGTCCAGAAGCAGGGGCTTGGTTGGTTGCACGTCCAGTTCTTGAGACTCAATAATGACTTGTTTATAACTGCCCTTCGAACTAGATTGGGACTTCCACATCCAATGTTAATTGGTATCTCTAAGTGTTCATGTGGGCATGTATTGGATTCCTTGGGTACTCATCTTATGCGTTGTCCATCAGGTGGAGAACGTATTGTTTCACATGATTCCATTTGTGATGTCCTGGCTGCTATTGCTCATGATAGTGGCTTTCATGTTGTTCGAGAACATACACATATTTTATCAGGGCCTTCATCGCAATCTATCCGACGACGAGTTGACCTTGGTCTCTCACGTGATGGAATTTGTACTCTGGGAGATGTTGTAATTGTTGATCTCTCTCGTCAGGACCTTCTTCGTCATTCTTCCACCATGCAAGGGGCCGCTGCATCTCAAGCAGCTCAAGAAAAGGAAGGAGATTATAATGATTGTGCACCCGGTGAAGATTTCATCCCCTTTGCCTTGGAAACTTATGGTTGTCTTTACAAAAAAATTAATGATTTTTTATCTTTATGTGCAGAGCTTACGGTGAAACGCCAAGGACAAAGCATTACCCTACCTTCCGTCATTATTTCTTTCTACCGCCAGCGTATTTCTATAGCATTACAACGTTCACAGGCAATTTCAATTCTTCGACGAGCTCAGTTTGCAGGAGCGGCTACTTCAAAGCTTCCTACATTACCTATTACTGGATCTATTTTAGTTAGTGATTTACATCAGGCAGTTGGTTTTGAGTAATTAGTTTGATATTTAATTTCTGACTTACATTGGACAATTGGTTTTAAGTAATTAGCTTACTATTCTAAGTTTTACTTAGCTTTTAGGTAGCTTAATTCATTTCTGCTGTTCTACGGTATTTTATTTTAAATATTTTAATCTTCTTGTTTGATCATGGGTTTTTCCATCATTTTTAATAAAATCAAGGATAATCTGTTTTATTGCAATGAACAATATCTTCTTACACAATATAACACCACGTGAAAGTTAAATTTGAAAGGAGCCTTTTAATCCGAAAGGTCATATACAAGTCAAATTCCTAGCCTTGATCACATCACTTTTTGTTGTATATTACTATTCACGTGTAAAATTAAATAAGAAATCAGCATTAGCAAATAAAGACATTGTTCAAAACTTTAATCTTGCATTGTTATCAATAGAAAATAGTCAATAATTTGTTGACTTAGAGGCAAAAACATAAAACCATATGATGAAGTAAGTCTTTTCTAAGGGATCCTTAATGTTTTGCAAAAGTTGATATGTCAAATCTCTTATTGCTGCTTATAAAAAATCGACAAATACAAAAAGGGTAATTGCTGAAAATAGCATTAAATTATTGGAAATTGGTCTTTATAGGGACCTTTACATTTGATAAAATGGTGGTAAAATTAAGGAGAGGTTGCTACATTTTGCAAAAAGCTAATATCATGTCGTCTATTACAAGTCTATTATTGTTGCATGTAAAAAATCGACAAATACAAACATGTGATTTGTTGAAAATAACATTTTGAATATTGGGAAATAGTCTTTTGGTGACCTTTACACCCCATAAAACAACAAAAATTATGGCAATGAGAGGTTGCTATGTTTCCAAAAAAGTGATATATCAAGTCTATTATTGTTGCCTACATAAAATGGACAAATACAAACATGCCAATTGTTGAAAATAACATTCTAAATATTGGGAAGTGGTCTTTTAACGACCTTTACCCGATAAAATGATCATAAAATTATGGCAAGGACATTATTTCAAGCCATACATTAGAGGAGTTACAAACTCCAAAAGGGTGGTCTAAGGAATGCCACGTAGGACCAAAAAAATTGATAAATTTTGGAAATATGTGGACTTTCAGGTCCAGTTTAGCTTAACCTTACCAATAATGTGTAGTTAACATGAGACTATGATAACGCAACTACGACGACTTCAAGAACCTATGACGCTCATTAACTAACTTTTCAAATTCAAAATTGAGATTGTGTCCCTCGTTTAAACTAGCGAGAGAAGAAACATAGAATCTCGGTACGCCATGGAAGAAGAAGAGTATCTGATTTTTTTCGATCTGTCAAGTAATATTTGTGGAGATGTCTCTGTTTCATCTACATATTGTTCTCCCTACCGAAAATGCTCCGATATCCAAAAGAGGAGCAGTGAAAGGATCCACAGTTTCTCCACTTGATATTATAGCTCACTAAATCTGTGAAAGAGGGTGTGTGAGTGTGAGAAACTAAAATAGCTAAAAAAGAAACGAACACAAAAAGAAGTGAACTCGAAACTCGAACAAAAAACGAACTCGAATGAAAAGTGTTCGTGCGCTGCGGAATGAGCTATATTACTCTTTCCCTAAGTATGACTACGCCTATCAGAAACGAACAGAACATAAGTGATAGAAATCACGGTCGATCTGATTATGTAGCCAAACATTAAACAACAAAACATCAGAAGGATAATTTGTCGCGAACAGCTAGACAAATTATTGCTCGCGAATGATTCGCTTAGAGCTAGACTGAGCTAGACTGATAATCAATCGCAAAAGGCAAGACTAAATATTAGTTGCCAACAGCTAGACTAATAATAATTCGCTAAGAACAGGTTACCAGATTGAGCAATATGAGAGTCAGACAGAATGTAGAAAAACATAGCAATATGGAGACAAATTTGAACGCAGAACAAGACAGAGTTGTTATCAGATTAAATATAACAAAATATACATGTCAATAATGTTGTTGAACACAAGACAATAGCGGACAAAACCGCGTGCTCTACAAAGCTAATCCAATCTCTCTGGAATCCGCTAACATTATCCACCCCTAATCTGTTGCAGGACCCACTGCAACACAGGTGATGTCGTTCTGCTCGACACTTGGAAAAGCGTGGTCTTCGTTCGCTTTCGTAAAACCAGGTGCTTATTATCTGCAAACTATTTCTCAAAAAATGAAGGTCTCTCAATGGCCGCTACATTCTAGCCCTCTTGAGAATCTCTTGCGAGTCCTGCTCGCCTAGCCATCGTGCCGTTTGTTTTTGCTCGCTCATCTTTCGCCCCAGGGCTTCAAATACTTGGAAGCGGAGCTTACTTCCAAAGTGAGTGGCCCCAAGTACTCTCTTATCTTTTCAATAAAGCCCAATTCCTGCCAGTCTTCCACCACCATGGTCACATATCGTGACGACATGAAGGCCGCTCTGTAGTATAGTCGAGCCATCATCTCATGGTCTTCTTCTAACTGGAGGGCTACATTGGGATTGATCTTGATTATATCTAAACCTCAATCCCAAAAACAATCTTGCTGCATCAAAAAGGCCATAGATCGACAGTATTTGGCACTTTCTTGCACGCATAGATTGGCACTTGTTTTGTATTTGTGCCCAAAATCGAGTAACTACAACCTCAGATCATCCGGAGAGATTCTCTCTGAAATTCTCGGAATTACTGGCCAGTTCACCAACTCCACCCATGGCTTTTCTGCCAGCCGTGGATTTCTGCATTTGAGCGGCATATAAAATGGATCTACTTGCTTCCATGTCGGTGCCTTCAGGTACTCCTGGAGCCACCTACTATCCTTTAGGACCTTATTACACCATTATGATTGTGGTTGTAATGCCGCAATGATCTCGGCCCTGGTGGAGTATTGGCTCAAATCTATCTCGTCTTTGCCTCCCCTCATGTTGGGAGAGTATTTCCTCTCGAATCTTTCTGATTCTTTGGTATCCGCCATTTTCCCCCTGGGCCTGGTAGGAGAAGCTGTCCTACGCGGTTGTGGTGGCCTCGCCAGGTAATCATCCAGGGCCTTGGTGCCCATATCTTTGTCCTTGGCCCGCTCGCTTGTTGACGGCTCGGCTGCGCCCGTGTCGTGTCTGGCAATTGGGCCTTGGAGTTATCGGGCTCATTGACAGACATCACATGCTTTAATGACAACAAATGTGTCCTTAAACAAAGATGGCCACCACAATCCTGCTCATAGAATAATCTTAGCTGTGGTTTTCAGCAGAGAAGTGGCCACCACCAATGCCCTCATGAGCCTGAGATATGATCGGTCGTATCTCAGATTCATAAGCACATCGTTGAATGATACCGTCAATGCCCCTTTTGTAAAATTGTCCTGCTATTAACTGAAAGGGCGCTGCTTTTAGCAAAAAAAAATTTTTTGCCGCCGTACTCGGGCCTTCTTTGAGTCTGTCTGTTGTTAGGAACTGGAAACGTATTGGGAAATCTTTGCCATACTCGTCCGGTTGTGCAAGAAGACCTCCAATGGCAAACTTACTTGCGCCAATATGCACATGGAACTCTTTCGTGTAATCTGGCGAGCGGAGTATGGGAGCCATGGTAAGGGCTGTTTTCAACTCCTCAAAGGCTTTAATTCGTTCTTCGGTCCAGCGAGGATCTACCACAAGTAAATAAACGAGGCGTGCCTTACCAGACTAGTCGATTATAAAGATGCGATAATAATTTGTATGACCGAGGAAGACATATACTTCCTTCACTGTTGTAGGTAAGGGCATTTCGACTATAACCTTGATTTTTGACAAGTCGGTAGAAATATCGTCCTTTGAAATTAAATGCCCGAGTACGACCCCATGGGTGACCCATATTTGGCATTTATTAGGGTTTAGTGAAATTTTGAATCTACGGCAGCGAATGAAGATTTTCTCCTGTGCGTCAAGGTGCGTAGCTGCTGAGGAATGTACACCCAGATCGTCGAGATAAATCTCCACAATCCGATGTAACATGTCTTGGAAGGCCAGTTGCATGACCCTCTGGAATGTTGAAGGGGCGTTGCATAAGCCAAAAGGCATAACATTATAAGCATAAACTCCGTTCTCTGTGGCAAAGGCCGTTTCATGTTTATCTTCAAGGGCTATTTGAACAAGGAAATAACCGCTGAATCCATTCAAGAAGCTGAAAGCTTCAGCTCCTGCCATTTCCTTTAAGATTTGGGTCATTAAAGGCAAGGGAAAATGGTCTTTCTTCGTAAACGCATTAAGGTTCTTGAGATCGACACAGATACAAAGTTTGCCGTTTTTCTTGGGTAAATCCACAATGGGTGATACCCAATCAGTATGTTGGACTTCATAAATAAACCCAGCATCCAGCAATTTCTTAATATCTTCATCGATTCTCTCGAGATAGACAGGGTTAGATCTATAAGGTTTAGCCCTAGCAGGCTTAGCATTGTCTTATAAAGGAATCTTGTGGACCACTATTTTAGGTGGGATTCCTTTCATTTCTGTATAATTCCATGCAAATACATCCCTGTATTTGCGAAGCAGAGTTTCCAGATTAGAAAGTTGGGCTAATGACAGATGTGCACCAACATGAACTATTCGATCTATCTCTTCGTCAGGATCTTTAAGGTTTAGCGGAATTGTCTTAGCAGGTCCTTCAAAGGAGTTGGAACTTGGTGTAGGTTCCCAGTGTGGCTGTGGTAGCTGGATAACAACGTCATCCAGTGTGAAATCTTTGAACTTCTGTGGAAGATCAAAAGGTGGTTCCACAAAGTTTTTTGGAACTTTGGGAATCATCTGAGTTGAGGCACTACTGGACATGGAAGCTTGGTGTGATGGTTTGGATTTTGGCTTCTTAGACAAGGGCTTTATTGGCTGTTTAAGTTTCTCACGCATTTGTTTTTGACGCTCGGTTAATTTTGTATCGATAATTTTATTTTTTTGTAACTGAGGCTTTTGTGGTTTTTGAGTGGGCGGTGTTGTTGCCTCACTTATTATATCGTCGTCGATTGTATCCCAGACTTTGTCTGGATATACATCCCATGTACACACTTTGGATTTGGGCTTGTATGCTTGTGTGTTGGGTACTTTGGATGTTAGTTGGACATGAGCCAACGGTCCTGGTGACTTGATCTCCTGAGTAATTGATTTTGGCGGATGAGGTTGGGCATCTAGATATAGGAGTACATGTTTATCCGTCATTTCAATATCATCCATGGAAACAATACCTTCTTCCGAAACATGGGCGGTAGAGACACTAGATTCTCCTGGGCACCAAGCTATAGGATTCGGGTCAATCATCATAGGTGGGATGATGGGTGTGTCAATGTTTGTAGAAGATGGGATAATATCCACATCTTCTGCAGCAGTTTCGATACGACATCGATTGGAATCAGCACAGTCCACAGTGGCTAGTGCTTGTCCCCTATTGATTATGCCCGTTGATCTCGTACAGTGGTCTTTGGGTTGGATCGGGACACTATCGGATTCGTCATATGTTGTTGATGAACAATCATCATAAACTTTAGCAGGCTTGACATGGCCAGTTGAGTCAACAATGACTCGTTTATCGTGATTGCCAAAGGTGATTTTGCTATGCTTCCAATCTTGGACAACACCTGCCATCTGGAGCCAGGGTGTACCAAGAAGGAGTTTATAAGTGTTGGCATCTTCGGGTAAGTCTAAGATGACACAATCGATCACAAATTTGACACCTGCTATTCGAACTTTAATATCTAATAAATGACCAGCAGGGTCTAGTCCCCTTAGCAACACCTATATTTAGCAGATTCATAGGAATTTGAAAAATTTCAGGAATCTCTTCTGTTTTTCACAGGTCATCATGAATAGTAGGCAGCTGAAAACTACGATGGATATAACGTTGAAGTCCAGTGAAGGATTTTATTGCGCTATGGAACGACATGGTTAGTTGAGCTTGCAAGAGGTCAGAAAATACTTCAAGTCTCTATAGGGATTGCTCATTTTCGGGGAGCAATTGGAACACACCAATATAGCCGCAGCAATCCAGATTGACTCTATGCGATTTGAAACAAGGAGATTGAAACAGAAGAATGAAAATGATTGAAAAACTTGTTCATAATGTACAATGTCGTGCATCTCCAGCAGACAGTGCGGCGGAATCTAGACATTTCGCAGACAACAAGAAGCCGAAACAAAAATCCATATGAGAGCAAAGAGCACGACTGTTGTAAAGTTACCTTTACAAGCCATACTTTCGGCGCCACCTGCGCCAGTACTGTCCCCGACGCCAGCAGCGCCCCTGCTGATCCCGGCGCCACCGGTGCCACTGTGACCAGAATCCAGCTGGCGCCAAGTTCCTATGGCTGAAAATCTTTGATCGGTTCTAGCGAAGTCTAGAGAGTTCAGATCGATGTGCAATGACCTCACACGATCTAGGCATGATTAAAGAAAGCCTGGGGATCAATAAATTCTAGAGAGAGAAAATGACTTTCTAGAGAGAGAAAATTTTAGAGAGAGAAAACGTGCTTTACCAGCCTGGGCAGAGCACTTGGTATGAGGGGAGGTGGCGAATCCCACCAATACTATAGGGGAGTGCGGGTTGTGACTCAGGGCGAGCTCCAACCAAGTCTCAGCCTCCCTTGCTGGAATGTTGTCTAGGCGCCCGCCATGGCATGCCAGTGCCCCGGAGACTAGGGTCGGTCACATACTTGAAATGTAACCTTCTCAGATTCAATAATAAAATGAAATTTTTCTCAAACTGACTCTGATTACCTTCTGGGTTTCAGTGTTCCAGTTGTAAGGCTGCTTCAAACTTTTTGATCTGACACATAGCTGAGGGTCGTATCCCGGGACGCCAGCGGTATGCCGTCGGGACCATTCAGTCCGTGGCGCCAACGGTATGCTGTCGGGACCATTCGGTCCAGGAACTGGTTTAGGGTTTATATCTGTCACGACTTGTGGTTCTGAGTGTTCCTTGCATGAACGTGAATGGGTTAAGCTCTTGGGGAACGGGCTCTAACCTGTCAGCTGAGTTGGATGACTTGCTTGGGTGGAAGTTACCTGTTTATGGCTGTCCAGTCTGGCGTGGTGCCAGGTTGGTTTCCAGCGCTCGTGACGAAGCTTTCAGTTGGTTAAGTCTGATGTAGGTCAGACCGCTTGCTTGGAATGGATGTTACTCATTTGTAACTAAGCTTTGAGTTGGTCAAGTTTGATGTATGTTGGGCGGCTTGCTTGGAGGGAAGTCACCCACATCGGGACCCCCGATCTGGCATGGCGCCAGGTTGGATCTCAATGTTGGTTTCGGAACTTCAAGTTGGTTAAGTCTAATCGTCATTGGCAAGTTAGCTGCGTGTATGTTAAGTGGGTTTGGAAGAGTATAAAGATTGGGAAGCTAAGTCGTGGTTCCCGGCTCCCTTTGGGATGCCTGCGCTACAACGACATGCAGCGATAGCAAAGGTCTTCAAAATAGGAAGAAACGTGACGGATAGAGACCAAGAAATACCCGCCGACTTCTGAAGCTCCCAATAATGAGTACGGGTCCAAAAGGACATGTAAATATTGAATAGAAAAAACAAACAAAACAATAATAATAAAAAAGAACCAAAAAAAACGAGAAACCAGTAGGCAGCCAAAAAAAAAAAACCAAATTACCCCCCTAAAAAACACGTGTCCAACTCACAAAACTTGAAAATAAAAATAAGAAACATTTATTTGTGTTCTATGAATTAAAACCCAAACAAAAGCACATCAAAGTTTAGAATGAATAGTAAATGAATGCTTAGTCCTCCTTGCAAAGCAATGCAATGGCCAAAAAAAACCATCATCTAGATTCCACATGCATTCACAATAATTGTTCCTTACATGTCATATATGCCCCGCCCAGTGCCCATGCACACACAAAAACACACACACACACACACACACACACACACACTTTGGTCCAGCAAATCCCGAATTCCCGATGATGCCCGACCCACATGTTTATTAGCATTCTGGTGTCTGTTTCTGTCATCGCTCTTTGTAAAGTGTTTTAACAGAAGCAGCTCCGGAAGCTATAACAACGTCTAAAGGATGATCGCTGCAGCTCGGAGAGGCAGCGGGGTTGTGACAAGAATTGAGGAGTTTGCAAGGAGGTTCTTGGTTGCATTCTCATCGGGAGGAGACAGATTAGACGAAGTTGGGGACCGTAATGTGGATATTTTCGATCGTTCTCTCAAGAGGAAGCATGTAATCTAGCGTTTTGCTTTTTGGAAATTCCGTCACATATATAGGCAAATGCAACATATTTGTGAATCCGAACATGCACACAAGTTTTGTAGCTTATTATAGTTAGCTACGGACCGAGAAGACCGTGTCAGCTTTCACGAACTGTCATAAAGAACATCTATGTACACTTTTTTTTTATTTTTTCTTTGAACAATCGGTCACACTGATTTCAGTTTTTTGTGTCTTTTCTCATTGAGTTAGAGGGACAGGGCAGCATGGTTAAAGGGTACGCGAGATCCACTTCTCGATCTGGTTACGGAGAACCTTCTGGATCGTCTAGATGTAAGTTTTGGCAGGACTAAAGATTTGTTATAGATAAAGCAATCTGTACATGTACTTAATTGAAGTAAAAAAAAGACTCAACTGATGAACAGGTATTTGAGTTCTAGAGACTATCAACCTCCCCCAGCAGCAGTGGACGACCATAACATATTGGGACATTTCTGGCATCCCGTTGCACTTCTCAGTGTTCCCCATTTAGAGAAGTTGAACGGCCATGGAGCCCTTCCCGAACAACGAGTCATGTTGCAGTGAGCAAGGAGTTCATGCTTGCTGGGTTTAGAGTTATGGAGTTCCTCCTTTTAGGATTCAGTGTGTAACCAGCTTTAGGGTTTGTCGGCACTTAGGATTTAGGGTTGAGAGAGTTAGGATTTAGGGTTGAGAGAGAGAGAGAGAGAGAGAGAGAGAGAGAGAGAGAGAGAGAGAGCTTTTTTAATGTTTTTTCCATGCCAAAAGGCATACAATACTAGTAATATACATGTCAAGTGTGTGGTATCAGTGGGAGCATAGGAAAACGTCTCCAAAATCGTAGCAAAAGAAAACAACATATCTAAATACTATGAACTGAACTCAGCAAGATAGCAAGCCAAATAGCACATCAATGGACACAAGCAACAAGCCATCAAAGTACGATACTACTCCATTTGTAGACGAGACCCTCTACCATTAGTCAGTGGTAAGCTTGATTTACCTTACAACTACTAGTTACCTTACAACTACTAGGCCGAATATTGCATATGCTGTTTGAATTGCAAGATATTCATGAGTAAACCTATTGAATCACATTGGAAGGGATCCTAGATTATGTGGGAGGGGCAACATGACAACTCTTACTCCCTATTCCGGTTATTTATAGTTTTTGTTGCACTCCAATCTCCAGGAGCTCCCAAACTCTGATGGTCGGTGTGTAGAATGATCCACCCAACCGTAGGTGCCCTTGTCTTGAGTCTATCTGATTACTATTCTGGGCCTAGGACACATTGCTGCCTTGCAAGGGTGATTAGTCCCCATGGTTCCATGAAATCCACTACCCACAATTCGTGCGTGACTTTGAGGCACCACCCCCATGCCCCGTGGCCCCCGTCATGGACCTGTGACACTAACGGTCACCCCGGCTAACTGCCGGCTAGCTGCTCATCCTGCAGAGGCAACTCCGCTGCTGACAAGTAGGGTCCATACGGTCATAACTCCGCCTACCGACATCCAAGCCTTCAACCCCTAGTAACTAGTCGTGCGGGAATACATTAGAGCCCAACTGGCATCTAACAATCCTTCCCTCTTCTGGCAAGTCATCGATCCTCGATGACAAGCTCGAGGTAAGACTTTTGCAATGCTTGGCGAGTCTCCCAGGTAGCATCAGATAAAGGATGCCCTTTCCAAGCCACTAGATACTCCTGGAGGAGACAATTCCTCAATCGTTGCTCCCTCCAATCTAGGACTCTCTCTGGCCCATAACCTGTGGTGTCTTTCTCCTCTAGAGATACTAGACCTTCCACCAGGCTATCACATCGTGCAAACATTTCTTAAGTTTGCTAACATGAAACACTGGATGCACCTTGCATCCCACAGGTAGATGTAGCTTATAAGCTACTTGGCTAACCTTCTTAATGAATAACTTAGTGCACTTTCCTATGCATAGTCTTCGAAGGGACTAGTAAATACACCCAATCTCCTTCCTCAAATTCCCAATAGGTACGATTTTCACGAGTATAACTCTCTGCCCTAGCCATAACCCTGGACAAGGTATCTTGTTCCATCTCTAGTTTATGCTGCATCTGAGTCAAACTCTGTAGCGCTAGGTACCTTATGCGGAATCCCTATGATTGCAGGACTCAGCGGCTTGAAACCATAATTGAGCTCAAATGGACTCAATCTAGTGGACACATGGCTCTTATGATTGTACGCCAACTCCAATAGCGGTAAATGCTTCAGTATGTTTGCGTACCACTAACATATGCCCTAAGCATATCTTCCAAGATCAGGTTCACTTGCTCTGTCTGGCCATCCATCTAAGGATGCTCAGAGCTACTCATCCTCAACTTTGTTCCCAGCCTGGCGAACACCTTCATCCAAAATTTTTCCGTAAACTTGGGATCCTTGTCAAACACAATTGACTTCGGAATTCCATGAAACCTGACGACATTTTGGATAAACAGCTCGACAACCTGCGGAGCTATGACGTTCTTGGTTGTTGTGATGAAGTGAGCCATCTTGGAAAACCTATCTACCACTACCACAATGGAATTCAATCTTGTCTGGGTTTTGGATAGCCCAAAAATAAAATGCATGGAGATACTTTCCCACCTTCTTGCAAGAATTTCTGATGTCTTGCCGCAATCGTTAATGCCTTATGACTACCTCACTAGTCTTATTAATACTCGGGTCCTTTGCACAGGGACCATCATGGCATTCATGAAGTATCTTACGACGAAGATCCTTCACGTTTGGCACGAAAACATTTTCGTTTCTCAATAACATACCTTCCTTCACGGTGTATGTTAGATATGTATTGGTGTGTGCCTCTACGGAAGCGACAACCTCGACTAACTCTTCTGCGTGGTCGACTATCTTCCGTGCATTAGGCCACACACACTGACAATGTGTGTCGCTCTATGCTCTCTTGATCTCCTCCATGAGATCACTGTCAACTACAATAAAGCTCATCTGATGCAATATTTGAGATAGTGCATCAGCGACCACGTTTTCCTTCCCTCTTCAAAGCGAATTTCCAAATGAAATTCCTGCATAGCTTGGCCCACCAAGCCTGGTGGCCCTTCAAATCTAGCTGAGTGACATAAAATTCGGCACATACAGATAATGTTGCCACAAAAAAAAAACCTTGAGCACATGTATGACCGCATATAGCTCATGCTTGTGTGTGGGATATTTCTGTTGCGCTGGCATCAATTTCTTACTTTCAAAGGCTAATGGTCTACCTTCTTGACTCAACACTGCACCCACGACAAGCATCCATTCGGTGTCGTGTAATACAAGAACATCTCGACCTTCCAGCCCTCATCCGTTTCAGCTCACTATCTGGAAACTGATACCTGTCTCGTGCCCTGGACTGGTGCATTTGGAACATAGAAGCCACGGTTCCCAGAACCGTGGGTTCTGGGACCCGTGGCAGGAACCGTACCTTGAACCGTGGTACGATTCATCTAAAAATCAATTAATTATTTATTAATTTTAATTTTCCCCCCAAAACCCCTCATAGCTCTTTTTGGGGGTGGGGAAAAAAAAAAATTAATTAATTAATTAATTATTTCACGATTTATACGGTTATGCCCAAAAAAAGATTGTGAACTGTACAGTTCACGGTACGGTTCTCATAACCGTACTGAACCGTTAACGGTTCATTGATTCTATGATTTGGAATAATTTTCCGCACCGAAATGGTCATAACATGCTTAGTGTCGTCATCACTGCTACTCAGTAAATCATCCAACATATCCTTATCCTTGTCCCCTTCCTAACACGACTGTAGAGTATGAAGTTTTTTGCCCGTGCGTCGAGGACAATCTTTGAACCGGGGTTTGCCAAGGCAGAAAAAACACAGTCCTTCTTTCTTGGCTTTTTCCTTTTGTTCCGCGCTGAGGGGAGATTTACTGTAGGAACGTTTTGGCAAAGAAAGTGCTGGCTTGCTTTTCAAAACCTGCTACATCTGGATAGGGTGTCCCTGTGGGAGATTTCTATGGCTCGGCTGGCCAACTTTCCGTGACGTCTTTTTCTGGTGCATAAAAGGCACTCCAAAATCAGGCTTGCTTCTGACATTGCCTTCGTAGTTGAGAGCCATAGCAACTGCTTGTTCCAAGGTCTTACACTATGCATTTAGCACATGCGGCCTCAACTCTTCTTGAAGACCAAACACAAACTTGTGTACCGCAAGCCACTCTGCAATTTCTTCTGGAATCTTGATAAGCACTTCCTTGTATCTATCAGCATATTCAGGTGCGGTGGCCCCTTGAACATCAGTGCTGGGCCTCCTAGCAGAAAATGTGAATGTTGTTTGGGCACTAGACCCCCTGCAGTCCCTTGCTGCCCCTTTTGCAGTCCATCGTAGAACCAGCTGTGGGAAGCTTGAAATCGCAATTCCGAACTCTGGAAACTGACTGCAACTGGGAGCTGGAGTTCCTACTGCTCCTATTTGTTGTCTCTCTCACTTTCAACCATAGTTTTGGGAAACGTTTCCCACTCGGGAAACACAGCCCCCTCAGGAAATGAGAAACGGGAAACGAGAAATGGAATATGGGAAACGGGAAACGATACACATCATATGACATATAATTGAGAATCTAGATAGTATAGAAAATTCTTGTAGCAATAGTTCAGAGGAAAAACATAGCTTGCTGTCCAGCGATCTTGTTTTCTGAGAAAGAGCGTGTCTAGTCAAAATCATGATTGTTTCCAGCTCGAGTCTGAAAAGAAGTTTCCCAGGGGCGTTTCCCATGTTCGGGAAAACGAGATATGCTGGGAAACACATTTCCCAGCCAAAAAGGGCTGGGAAACGCGTTTCCCCAATACTATGCTTTCCCACCTCAAATCCTTCAAGAATCCTACAAAAATCAGACTCTTAAATGGGGCATCCTCTCTCTAGAACGAGGCTCTGATACCAAATGTTGCACTCCAATCTCCAGGAGCTCTCCAAACTCTGATGGCCGGTGTGTAGAATGATCCACCCAACCGTAGGTGCCCTCTTGAGTCTATCTGATTACTATTATGGGCTTGGGACACATGGCTGCCATGCAAGGGTGATCAGTCCTCATGGTTCCATGAAATCCACTACCTGCAATTAGTGCGTGACTCTAAGGCACCACTCCCATGCCCCGTGCGACACTAACGATCACCCCAGCTAACTGCCGGCTAGCTGCTCGTCCTGCAGAGGCAACTCCGCTGCTGACAATTAGGGTCCAAACGGTCATACTTCGCCTACTGACATCCTGTCGGGCGGTCACACCGGGTCATTACCAGTGACGCAATGGGTCCCCTGGTGTCCATCCCAGTTATTGGCCCTTGCCAATGCCATGGCCCTCGGCCCCTAGTAACTGGTCATGCAGGGAATACGTTAGAGCCCAACTTGCATCTAACAATTCTCATTTGTAATTACTGAAATGCTTTAGTCACCGACCTGGTGATGATTTTTGTAACTAAATTGTTAATAAACATTAATTAGAGCCATGGACGTCAGAGTTGCATGCTCAACTTTGGTTTAGGGTACTGGGTCAATGGCTGGACTGACTTGCTAAAAAGGAGGAGAGAGCTGATTGGTCAACAAGACACTTGTCATATGCACATTGGGACACTTAGTGTGTGACTGACACATGTCAGAGACTAGAGTTGACTTGACAAACATGACACGTGCCATATGCTCACTGGAAAACTTGGTCCAGTGTATTAGTGACACATGTCGGCCTTCTCGTTTGCTTATATGTTAGGGTATTGCGAAGTGGCAAGTGTCGGCTATGCATGGAGTTTGCCATGTGTCGACATTAGGATGTGTCAAGGTTAAGGGATGCTTGAGGATTGTGTATAGGTGAGCCTAGAGAGAGGGATTCCTCATCACATTATATGAAGCAAAGGTTTGAGGAGACAAGCCAGCTAGCTCCAAGGGTCTCATGCTTGCTCATGCTATGTATTTGCTGACAATTGAATAAAGTTTGAGATTGGTGATCGACCAGGGTATGATACTTTGTTGCTTGTAAGTAGACTTTAGAGAGGGTCTGACAGACAATAACCTATGAGATTGGATATCCTGATGATGGTGATCTTCAGCTGGAATGTTTTGCAGGTTTAGATTGGGTAGATGATAAAGACGATCAGAGATCAACATTGCTTATCAATGATTGAAGTTGGGTATATGGAAACTACAAGGATTGTGTGTGAAGCTATGTCATTACGACGTCTAGTTGACGATATGCAAATCACTCAAGTAGGACCTAGATTACTCCATTGTGACAACCAAAGTTGTATTCAGGTTGCAACGAAGGTAGTCTACCATGCAAGGACACAACATATAGAGGAGTACTTTTTATGAGAGAAAGTGCAAAGTGGTGAGATTGAGCTAGCATACCACCAACAATTTGATTGCGGATATTATTACTTAACTATTTACCAAAGACATATTTTAGAAGTTCAAAACATTGTTACTATGTTGGCTTAGATAAAATTGGCATCAAGGGAGGTTCTTGAAGAGTAATGCCTATTTCACCCCTTTGGCTAAACACTAGCATTATTGTAACTTGTACATATATAATGGGGCATGTTATTTGAGAATTACATGGGGCCTGCTATTTTTAACTTAAAAGAAAATTAGTGCAACTGACTCACTTGGCCAAGTAGCTCAATCAAGTGGATGCCACCTATACTTTCTATGCATGTGCTTGAGATGTTAACCTCATTCTCTATGAATGTGAGATGCTGAAGTAATTTCTCTTGTATATGGTGTCTTTTCATGGCTAAGTTTCTCATTCTTTCTTGGTTGACCTAGTATTAAAGCTAAGATACTCCATAGCTTGCTCTTTCACTCCAATTAAAACTATACTGTACAATCTCTTGAGCATCTAACCTTTGCAATCACTTTTTTGTAGAGCTGTCCAACTGCTTGTTGACGTATACCCATTGGCACTTGAATTTCTTCCATTTTTTCACATAATTTTTGTATTGGAATTGTGCAAAAGGCTTTGCAAATATCTACAAAGCAGCAATGAAGATTGGATTTGCTTCCTTTGGCTTTCTTCAATCATAGATTCTCAAGGTCACCAAGTGGTGAACAGTGGAATGGATATTTTGAAACCCAACTTACTCTTCTGCCCATAATCCATTGATTTCCAGCCAACAATCAAGTTTTGCCAAAGTGTGGCCAATCATATTTCCTATAATTAGAGCGATCATTTTTGTCACCACCCTTAAATAAAGGAACAAGTAGGAATAAACAACTATAACAACTATGTAAATATTTGCTACTATCATGGCATTTAGCTGAAGAAAGATGTAATGGTAGAAGTTGAGGATGCTCCTGGTGCTAATGTCGAGGAGGCTATAGATGAGGTGCCACAATGTCGTCATGGATGATGTCGATGCATTTGACATTGTGTGGCATTGGGTGACACTCTGGTGGCTATCAGTCGCTGCACTCAGCACTATGTTTGATCATTGTGTCGCTGTTAGATAGGGATGTATGTGACATGTCTCATCATTTGACACTGTCTTTGACTCAATGGACATCCTAGGTAATTGTTTGCTAAAGAAGAAGTGATGTGAAGTTGAGTATCCCTCCTAATATGCTGATCTTGTGTAGGTCCCTTTGAAGCTATGGTATCTTGCCTTCTGACAACAAAAACATATTCTCATAGCCCTAAAAAATGTATGTATGCCAAGTTTTGAGCAAAATCATCCCAAAGAATAATGAGTGTTTGAGAAAATCAGCAATTTATCAATGGATGAACAAATAAGTATAGGACACATGACATTTGGCTTGCAATGCCCCTTACATGCAACTTTGCTCTCAAGAGCCTACAACTCATATGTCCACTTCTATGTAGTCGTTAAACTTATGGCTATTGCATTTTTGGCTCATTGGTCTATGATAGGTAGAACATTTGAGTTGTTACCTATGTAGAAGAAGCATGACAACCAAGTAGCATTAGACACTTATTAAGGAAATGGCATTAACCATGAAGATAGTAGCATTTAGACACTTATTAAGGAAATGGCATTAACCATGTAGATGCTTTTAGATTACACGAATGCTATCATGTGCTTCATATTAAATGAATCATCCTTTGTTTTGCTTTTGGACATATAGTTACTATTCAACCAATTTGTTACCTATTCAATTTTCAATTGATAATCTTAGGATTTTTTTATTGAATTATTTGCTATGCCTTTTCATCATAGTAGTAGTTTTCATGATCTTTGTCTATGCCCTTTGCAACCATACATCCCATTGTTATCTCCAGATGGTGGAGACATGTATAGTTTGTAAGTGCTAATTGATTTTTTTCATTCATAATCATGTGATGCATAGGATTGCACCCACAAATTTCCTGTGGCATTGAATTTAGGCGGTGCTGTGGACCATGTCAAGAGAAGTATAAGAGGTCGTGGTGAGTGCTTGTGACAACTTTATTGGCCATATTTATTTAGATAATGTGAATTTGTTTGAAATGTCTTTGAATATTCTTGGTATTATCATTATCTAATAAGATGCACATCAACAACTATTTGATTGTTGGTCTTCGGTTTGATGCAATTTTGATAATTGAAACGTGAGTTCCATGAACTTGATGTCTTTAGGTGGTATTGAAAGACTTATCACCATGGATATGTCAAAGGACATGATCAAGAAGACCTTGGAATCCTCTTCCTTGGATGGATATGATAAGTTCAACAAAAATATAGAATCTTTGCATGTAATTGGTGACGAGGAGTTCTTGCCTTTCAAGTCTGGGTAAGAAATTTAAAAAGCGTATATGTAAGTTTTGACCCATTCAGATTCTTTGACAATCAATCTCTCAATGCCACTTTTGTCATGATCAATGTTTTCCTAATTTGGATCTATTCTTGTTATATTTTTTGTATCAAATACCTTCATTTGCTTTCTATAGTTTGTCTACTGCGTGAGTTTCATTCTTGATTGTTGGGGTTCTTTACTGCTAGTTGTAGGATGCTTGTAGCTTGTTTTCAAGAAAAGTGCATTTTGGGCTTTTTGGGAAAACATGCACTCATTGGGTCAATGTAAAAATAGCTAAGGTATCTCAAAGGTCATGATTATTGACGTGAATGTTTTAAAATTTGACTGTGGTGAATGGGATTGTTGTGAGGTTGAGAAGCTTGTCGTTCTGAATATGATGTTGAAATTGACATTTGGTCAATGCACCAAGTTGCATCTAGAGTATGTTAACATTATCACCTTTATGAAACTCATATTTTTTCATTCATAATCTTGTTCAACACGTGGGTGATAACTTTACAATTTGATAGACTTTTTGGTCTTTGTGCCAGCACATACTTTTATGAATTAGTATAGAAATGTGTGAACTTTATGAAATTGATGTGCAGGTGGCAAAGCTTATATTTTGTCTATGTGAACTATCCTAGTCTCCAAGGGCCTATTCATAGGTATCTAATTGCCTATTTATGGTGTCATAAGGCTCCAATAAGGGCTAGGCATATAAGTGAGATTGATGATGGGTGTTGCTGAAAAGTTAAAGGTTATTGACATACGACTGACCAATCATATTAGTAAATTGTAACCTTAGACCTACTATTCAGTGTTTTTGAAGACTTTTGCTAATTTCAATCTTCTTAACTTTTGACAGAGAGCCATTCACACCAATGGTCATTGAACACTCAACACTGAGCATATGTTAATTAGAAATCAATCGTAAGGACTTAGGAGTTAGGAATCAGGAGACCAAATGCGACAGAAGGCCAAGAATAAAAGTAGTGGTAAAAAAACAAACCCTAAAATGATTTGATGTTTGAGCTTGGCCTAACCGATTTGAACGTGATTCAATTACGATTTGGATTGGCCCATGAAATTGTTGGAAAGATGACTCGGGTGTGACAAGCATGCTCTGGAAGACTCGGATGGATGACCCTCCCAAAAGTCCTAGAGCAATTTTAGAGAGTCAAAGATTGAGCTTCTGACCTATGTTGAGCAAGTCAAGTTGTCACGCCTTGGATTGGACTAATCTCGGGTTAATGTCCCGTAAGGTCAATAGGCCGATCTCAACCCATAGATTAATTATGGCTATGAGGGGTTGGGGCTCTCATAGGACTAAAGTCATAATTAATGGCATAGAAGCTAGATTGGTTGGCTAGGTTTGAGCCACCATCCGTTCCCATTGTTTCTCTTGTTTCGGCATCCTGGTTTGGATCCTTGTAGTAGGTCTTGAAACAAGCAGTCATAGATAGCTCTTGGGACCCATGTCTAGGAGTCGAGTTGATTCTGCCAACCTAGACAACTTTGGAATCCATGTCCGAGAGCTTAGGCTTAATCAGCAAAGTAAAAACTAAGTCTAGAAAAGCGCGCTTTACCATACATCACTCTATTCCAGGAAAGAGGGAGCGTGAAGGATCACAACGAATTATAGGTGGAGTTCGGTAGACAAAAACTTGGGCAGCTCAACCAACACCAAGAATACAGTTGCTAGGTCTCAGCTCCCTCTACCAGCACAAGCCAAGCACTGTGCCCAACATGTGTTGGTGGCCCCCAAGACCAGTCAGTCTATGTAAGAATGTAACATCTTCCAAATTTCATAAAGTTGATCCTTGGGGATGATTATTGTTTGGAAGGACCCTTACTTCAACCTTCTTGCGTCACCGACATCTAAGGGCTTGCACCACCAGTGCTTGGCCCGTTGCTATGTCGTTTGGTGCTCGACTTTAGGTGTAAAGCATGGGTAGTTAGCTACCGCCGATGCACGACTACCGATCATTCAACTATAACGGTTGTCGACCAAAATGGCGGGGCATTTTTGAGGCAATGTGCTACTTGATGGTGAAAGCACGAATTGTCGGATGGATGTTTTTTATGGACTAATTTTGTGATAGATCTGTGTGGGCGTGGTTAGGCAAAGGTCCTACTTCTGGTCTCAAGGATGCATGCTTGTTTGGACATGAATAACCCTCAGTTACTTGATTTGATTTAAGTGATTTGAACTAAGTGGAAGTAAAAAAAGAGAGCAGTCTTATGTTTGGAAGAAATGCAATTATGGAAAGGAACTTCCATGGGGCAATCCCCAAAAGTGGTTTGAATTGTTATTTCTTTTTGGAAAGATTGTAGGGAGGAAGTTAGATTTCATGATTGACTCCGGAGCTTCACATAATCACATTTCAAGGAGCATAGTGGAACAGTTCAGCTTGCTTACCAAAAATGTGATCAAATCCTTAAGGTGGAAATGGCAAAGGGAGTACTAGATACAAACATTGCCGACATTGAACATTCCAGTGCATATTGGAAGATGGAAAGGCTGCACTTGGAGGATCTGCGAAAGCTGCCAACAAGGTTTTGCTCGTTACTGCATTAGTGATGAAAAGAACCACACAGTAAGAAATCAAAATATTTCCTTTGGGTTTGTCGAGAGGCTACAAAAGGGAAAAAGGAGCAACAAGAAAATTTGTCAACAGAAGTGGCAAAATTGCTCGAGGAATTCAGCGATTTATTTATGGAGGGACTCTCGGCTCAACTACCTCCTCGAAGACCAGTAGATCACAAGCTTTAGTGCTAAGAACTAAACCACCTTCACGAGCACCTTACAGAATGTCACAATCGATGGCTGTTCTGGCTTCTGAAATGCACTAATTGGAAGTAGAAATGATGTGAATAGTAGCGCCCTCCTCCTACGATCAGTTTGCAATTGTTCTCCTCAAAATTTTTGGATGAGTGATGAGGGAGAACCATCTGAAATCCAGATCTGTCCAGCAACGAGTTCCTACACCAAAAAAGGATCAAGAAGACACATAAATGATGAAGATGGAAGATGATTCCAAAATCTCACTCTCTCCAACTCGTGGAGCCTCTATTAATTAGAATTTGAGTATGTACAATAGTTGGCATGCAATTGCCAAGTGTCCAAATTCTCATGCATGCATTTTGCATGTTGCATGCATGTCATGATAGGTGGCAACTAACTTATTCTCCCCCATGCACATGTGCATGGGGGTCTAGCAAACTCAAATGGGTATGTGGCATCATCATGCAAAAAGGCCTTCCACGAGTTTGTAACAAAAAAATTTGCCTAAGTTATTTTGGGCCCTTAAAAATTTGGACCCAAGTATGACCATGTGCCATGACTTATTTATTTAACTAGGTTTATAAGTTCAACAACTCCCCCTTAAACCTGTTTAAATAAATAACTCCCAATGCCTCCCGATGCTTTTCAAATAAGCTCTTATCCAAAGGTTGGTGAAGATGTCGGCTACCACTTGGCACATACTCCACTTCGATGATTTTTTTTTCCACCAAATTTTTGATGTGATGATATCTCATAGCTATGTGCTTAGTTCTTGGATGAAATACTGAATCCTTGTTTAGTAAGATAGCTGAAGTGTTATTTATGAGAAGTAAGGAAGGATTTTCTTGAAAAACTCCAAGCTGGTTTGAAATGTATTGCATCCATAAGATCTCATTGCATGCTTTTTTTGCTGCCACATATTCCGATTCACAAGATGATTGAGCAACAATTGATTGCTTTTTATATACCCATGAAATAGTAGCACCTGCAACTAGACAAACACATCCGGAGATGCTTTTTGAATCATCCTTTTTGGACATCCAACTTGCATCTGTATAGGTGATTACCTCTATGCTTTTGTCATGGGAAAAATGAAGTCCATTATGCTTGAGATATTTCAAAACATGCTATGCTAACTTCCAATGTTTCAACCTGGATTAGCATTGAATTGACTAAGGCTGCAAACTGAAAAAGCTATTTCAGGCCTAGTCCAAGTTGCTAAGTATATAAGGGAACCGATGAAATGTTGATAAGGAATAAGAGCCATCTGCCCTTTTTCCTCCTTGGTTGTAGGACAATCATCCTTCGATAATATGGTTCCCGTAGGCATAAGAACCATTTTCCCCTTACAATCCTGCATGTTAAGCCTGTCAAAAAGCTTTGAAATATAAAGAGATTGATGTAGGAAATAGTTATAGTTTTCCTTTTCAATTTGCACACCAAGATAAACTTTGGCTTCTTCCATATCTGCAATTTCAAATATAGAGGATATTTGCTTTTTGACTATCTCCATATTTTCCATGGACTTAGTGGCAATCAATGTATCATCAACATAAACACCAATGATTACAATTTTCCCATTAAGGTATTTTGTGTAAACATTTGGATCAGCACTAATAAGAGTAAAACCAAGAACCTTCAAACCTTCATCCTTCTTTTGGAACTAGGCCCTTGCTGATTGCTTTAGGCCATAGATGCTCTCCCTTAAAGAGCAAACATGATTAGGAAATTCATGGGATGTAAATCCCTCGGGCTGCTCCATGTAAAGCTCTTCTTGTAACTCTCCATAAAGGTAGGCTGTTTTTTCATCCACTAAGTGGACAATCAAATTATGTTGAGCAGCAAATGCAAATATATATCTCACACTAGAATATTTGATAACCGGGGAAAAAGTGTCAAAGTAGTCTATACCATACTTTTGTGTAAAGCCCTTTGCCACCAATCGAGCTCTGTATCGATTGATCTTGTCATTTGGTCTATGCCTTCCTTCGGGTAGAGGCTTGAGATCTCATACCTTCCTTCGATGAATGGAATCTATTTCATCTTGCATGGCCATTTGTCTTTTTCCTTTCCTCCTATAGCTTCCTTATAGGATGTGGGTTCTCCTGCAAAACAACATACTTCGACAAGATAGTCATGTTGATTCTCCCTCATGGGCTCCTTACCAAGCCTCGAGGATCTTCGAAGTAGCTCTTCAGGTATATCTCCATGCTGAATTCTCCTTGGTCTCGATGAGCTTCCTGGATCTTGCATGTCATCATGCAAAACTGCATATGGTTCTATACTTGGCTTAGGCACTTCAGAAACAAATCGATCATAAAAATCGAATCCCGTTCGATCTATATCATCTAGAAATTTGTCTTCAAAAACAACTTCTCTACATTCCAAAGTGGTATTTTTTGAAGGAAAATAGACTCGGTAGTAAGAAGTGCTATTTACATACCCAATGAATATACCTACTTTGGAATGCTGATCCAGCTTTGTTCTTTTGTCCTTTGGCACAAACACATGTGCTAAGCATCCAAAAACTTTTGCATGAGCAATATTTGGCTTCCTCCCCCACCATAGTTCATATGGAGATTTTGGATATGAAGAAGTTTTCAATACTCGATTGAAGAGGTAATTGGCTGCTCCAATTGCATCGGCCCAATATCTTTTGGAAAGATGTGCATGTGCAAGCATGCACTTGCACCAAAGTCCGATTTCTTCTTTCGGCAACTCCATTGCGTTGGGGGAGTATAGGCTTTACTAACTTGATGTGTAATGCCCTTCTGTCTACAATAGTCTAGAAACTCATTAGAAATGCTCCCGCTCCATCACACCTTAAAACGATGAGTTTGTGTTTTGTAGTCCCTTCTACAAAAGCTTGAAATTCTTTGAACATTTCAAATGCCTTGGATCTTTGCTTTATGAAATACACAATACACATCCTTGTATAATCATCGATGAATGTAATGAAGTATTGAGCATCATCTAATGAAGGAACATTCATAGGACCACAGATGTCAGTATGAACCATTTCCAAAGGCTTCTTAGCTCGGAAAGCTTCTTATTAAAGGGAGATCTATGCATCTTCCCTTTGTAACAACTTCACCTATGAAGTTGGAGAGACATCCAAATCAGCCGAAGAACTTTCGTGCACCTACATGACCAAGGAACATGAAGAGTGCAATATGGTAATTTTAGATATTGAGATGGTACTTGATTCGGGTGCTACTTCACATATTGTTTCTAGCAAAAACATTGTTTCAAATCTTTCTCCTATCTCTTATGAAAAGCAAGTTATACTAGGAGATGGTAGCATGCATAGAGTTGAAGGAATAGGAGATCTAAGACTAAGGACCTTCAAGGGAATGATAGTTTCTTAATGGAGCTCTCTATGTTCCTTCTTTGATGAAAGACCTTATCTCTGTAGCAAAAGTAATTGATGTAGGACTAAAAATGTCTTTTGATGTGGATGTATGTCGTGTACTAGACATAAAAACAAAGGCTGTTGTAACTCAGGCAACAAGAAAGAGAAATCTTTATTACTTAGAGGTTTCACCGAACAAAGAGGAGTTGCATGCGGTATTAGACTTTGATGTTTTATGGCATAGAAGATTATGTCATGTGTCTTTAAAATCTCTTCATGAAAGAAGCTCAGCAGGTCACTTTGTTGGTTGTAAAATCCAAGAAGGTATTTCTAATCTCGAATGTGATCCTTGTTACAAAGGAAAGATGCACAGATCTCCTTTTAATAAAAAGCTTTCCGAGCGAAGAAGCCTTTAGAAATGGTTCATACAGATATTTGTGGTCCTATGAATGTTCCTTCGTTGGATGATGCTTAATAGCCATGGAAGATGAGATAGATTCCATGCATCAAAGAAAGGTATGGGATCTCAAACCTCTACCAAAGGGAAGGAAGGCAATTAAATGCAAATGGATATTTTGATACAAGTTTGGACCAGATGGCAAGATCAATTGATACAAAGCTCGATTGGTGGCAAAAGGCTTTACACAGAAATATGGTATAGACTACTCTGAAACCTTTTCCTCGGTTATCAAACATTCCAGTGTGAGATATATTTTTTCATTTGCAGCTCAACATAATTTGATTGTCCACTTAGTGGATGAAAAAACAGCCTACCTTTATGGAGAGTTACAAGAAGAGCTTTACATGGAGCAGCCCGAGGGATTTATTTCCCATGAATTTCCTAAGCATGTTTGCTCTTTGAGGGGGAACATCTATGGCCTAAAGCAATCAGCAAGGGCCTGGTTCCAAAAGAAAGATGAAAATTTGAAGTTTCTTGGCTTTACACCTATTAGTGCTGATCCAAATGTTTACACAAAGTACCTTAATGGGGAAATTGTAATCATCGGTGTTTATGTTGATGATACATTGATTGCTACTAAGTACATAGAAGACATGGAGATAGTAAAGAAGCAAATATCCTCTATATTCGAAATTGCAGATATGGGAGAAGCCAAAGTTTACCTTGATGTGCAAATCGAAAAGGAAAACTCTAATTATTATCTACATCAATCTCTCTATATTTCAAAGCTTCTTGACAAGTTTAACATGCAGCAATGTAAAGGGAAAATGGTTCCTATGCATACAGGAACCATATTATCAAAGGATGATTGTCCTACAACCGAAGAGGAAAAGGAGCAGATGGCTCTTATTCCCTATCAACATCTCATTGGTTCCCTTATATATTTAGCAACATGGACTAGACCTAAAATAGCTTTTCCAGGTTTCAGCCTTAGTCAATTTAATTCAAATCCAGGTTTGAAACATTGGAAGTTAGCACAACATGTCTTGAAATATCTCAAGCATACTATAAACTATGGACTTCATTTTTCCTATGACAAAAGCATACAAGTAATCACCTATACAGATACAAGCTAGATGTCCAGGAAGGATGATTCAAAGAGCATCTCTGGATGTGTTTGCCTAGTTGCAGTTGCTGCTATTTGATGGGTATGCAAAAAGTAATCAATTGTTGCTCAATCATCGTGTGAGTCGGAATATGTGGTGGCGGCAAAGGCGTGCAATGAAATCCTATGGATGTAATACATCTCGAATCAGCTTGGAGTTTTTCAAGAAAATCCTTACTTCTCATGGATAGCACTTTGGCTATCTTGCTAAGCAAAGACTCTGTATTTCATCCAAGAACGAAGCACATAGCTATGAGATATCATCACATTAGAGATTTGGTGGAAAAACAAATCATTGAAGTGGAGTATGTGCCAAGTGAAGACATGGTAGCCGACATCTTCACCAGTACCTTGGATGAGAGCTTATTTGAAAAGCATCGAGAAGCATTAGGAGTTATTCATTTAACAGGTTTAAGGGGGAGTTGTTGAACTTATAAACCTAGTCAAATGAATAAGTACGTGCCACATGAATAATATTTGGGTCCAAGTTTTTAAGGCCCAAATACTCAGTCAAAGTTTTTTAGTCCCAAACTTGTGGAGAAGGCCTTCTTGCATGATGATGCCTATGTCCCCACTTGAGTTTGGTAGACCCCATGCACATGTGCATGGGGGAGTACTAGTTAAATTTTCACCTAGAAGTGGCATGCATGTGACATGCAAGTGGCATGCAAATACATGCATAGGAATTAGACGCTTGGCATTTGCATGCCAAACCATTGTACATTCACAAAGTTTATTTAATAGAGGCAATCACCCTCCACGAGTAAGGTGAGAGAGGGATCTGAAACCACTTCCATCTTCATTATGTTTTGTGTCTTCTTGCTTCATTCTCCATCTTTCTTGTGTAGGAACTCGCTGCAGGGACAAATCTGAATTCTGGTGGATCTCCATCATCACTTATCCAAATCTGGTGGAATCAAGTGCAAATTGCTTGTAGGAGGAGGGCGCTACTAGCCATACTACTTCCACTATCATTGCACGCATGTTTGGAGCCAGAACAGCCCACTAATCATTGTTGATTGGGCGCTGCCTTAGATTTGTAAATTCCATCTTTTCTCCTTGAATACTTCTTAAAAGTTGATGAAATCAAAAGCATTTGTTTTCTATTAGAAGGGTGCCATTACTGATTGCGATTAGAGGCCAATTAGAGAATGATTAGGATCTGTTTTTCCAGATCTGGTCCTGCTAATTGGAATGGCCAGAAAGTAGAATTCATTTCCATTTTGATTCATTGATTTAGCATTGAGTAGAGTTCATATAGATTTGAGCTAGGATCAAAATTTGGGATCCATTGCTTGCTGGTTTTTCATTTCTACTTGCATGTCTATTGAATGTCAAGATTTCATATTGCATGTTTCATTCCTGGTTATGTTAGGCTCAAGTAGTCCTTAAAATCAACATTACTAGGGTCTAGGACTCATTGTCTTAAGCTATTCTTGGCATCATCAATCTACAACACAAAAGAGATCGAACATCAAGAAAGTTCGAGGAAAGGGACATGATGTTTTTCCTCATTCCATCTTCTAAAGACAAGTGTTAAAAGTCATCTTCACGTTATTGTGGGCCCTAGAAAATAGTTAAAAAGCTAAATGATGCTGCTTATAAACTAGCATTGCCTAATGATTGTAAAGTTCATCCTATTTTTCTAAAGCTTTACATGAGGCTGATAACTAGTGGACTGACAAACTTGTATTGTTTTAGGAGATGCACGGACCTGACAAAGTATTGGACCGAAGAGACAAGCGGTTTAGAAACCGTTTGGTCTGTGAATACTTGGTTGTATGGCATGGTAGGCCTCTCTTTGATGCTACCTATGGGAGACCGTGCATGCTTTGCGTGCACAATACTTTAATGATTTAATATTACCATCATGGACGATGTTCCTTGAGAAGGGAAGGAATGTTATATACGTATATTCTTGTCCTCCAACTTAGAGCAAAGTTGGACACTGATATAGTTTGAAACCAAGTGGCCAAAAGGATTGCTCTTGAGTTGCTAAATAGGGGAATATAATCGTGGAGTAAAAGTAGTAGTATTGGATATGCTAGTTTGTACCCCTTTGGTTTTGCCATCATTATGTGCTTTCATTTCCTTGCTACTCTGTCTGTTTTGGGAAAGCTTTGGGTTTTTGTTACTGATGATAAGCTTCGAGAGTATATGTTACTCAATTTTATTCCAACATAGAAGTACATATTGTCCTATATGAACCTTGCTCATACTAAAATGTACAAGTTGCATATGTTTGGTTACTTGTTAATGGGATGTGAGTGTCTATTTTTCCAATGTATTGCAGATCTCTGGATCTAATTATCAGCTGTTTGGGCCTTCACTGGGTTAATGATCTTCCTGGTGCCATGACACAGGTGGTGTTCACTTTTTTCGTACATCCTTTGTTGTATCAGAAGAGTATTCTTTAACATGGCCAAGCATGTTATGGATTTCAAAATGGTCATTTTTGCTATTGATTAGGCAAAGGCCTGCTCCCAGTTGGAGGCTGGTACTCTTGGTAAATGCAGTACCTGCTGGTAGTTTGTTCCTTATCAAAGTAATGGATGAATAAACCTTTTAATTGCCAGATAAGTAATAAGTAATGTAGGCATTCTGAAAACCACCGAAGTGGGTGGGTAGATATTGTCAGCAGTTGCACTTTTCATCTCTATCCATTTATTTCTTCCTTCTGAGATGATGAGTACTTCTTGAAGTCTTTGCATGTTCGCTTGTAAGATTATCAACTTAAAGATTCGTATCTCTCATATTATTATGTCTGATCTGACTGCAAGTGGTTGTTATTGAACAGTGCAGGATGGCACTGAAACCTGATGGATTGTTTCTAGCATCGATGTATGGTGGAGATACATTAAGGTGGATTGTTATCCCGTTCACGGTTCTATTGATTTTGTGATTTCTCTCTTAGATAAGTCTATATTGGGTTGATCAATGTTTTTCTGATCCTTTCCATCCTTTTACAAAAGAATTTTGTAACAATACTCCCATGTATTGTTACACACAAGCTCACAAACCTTAAGTGAATACACAGAAATTGCCCAGCAAATTTGTCACTTTATTAATCTCAAGCAAATGTACATAAATTGCATCATGCTGTTTATTCGTCCGCAGTAACCCAACTACGAAATCCATGGAAATACAATCCCATCTCTTATCAGGGATATCCAATGGATGCAACAAACCGCCAGCCTTATGGCGTTCAACTTTATTCAACTGGCATTGGTCACACTTGACCACATAAGATTCTACAAAGGGCTTGAGTTTTGGCCAATAAAAATCCCTTCGTACCAACAAGCAAACATGAGAGGTCTGTCGCAAGTCTCCTCCCAACCATAGCTGCCTAGGAATACGATTGGGAATGCCCGGCAAGGCTCACACTATATCCCCTCAAGCACCCCTTAACCTTGACACGTCCTAACGTCGACACATGGCAAACTCCATGCACAGTGTCGACACTTGCCACTTGGCAGTACCCTGACACAGGGGCAAGCTAGTAGGTGGACAGTCTGAGATAATTCCTTGTGCTTTGTGTAAAACTTAAATATGTCTTAGCATAGATGCATAATACATTCCGGAACGTGATCCAGGAATCAGGATTACAGTTTCATGGGTCAGATTTTTTTGTTAAACTTTTCGTTAAATTTTTTATACAGGAACTGTCAAAAAGTTTAGCTTAACTATAGTAAGAATAATAGTAAAACTTTAGCTATGGATTAACTTCAAAGTAAAGGATATATTGCCTTTATACTACACTATTTGAGATGACTAAATAGGAAAACACTTTTTATTTCGATAAGTTTTACGAGGCAATACAACCTCCTTTGTTTGGTGGAGTTTGGGCTAATTCCACAGGCTTGTGCAATTAATTTGGAATATATTTGTTCAGAGCATTTAAAAAAGTTAAGGCAGAGTATGACTCTAGATAGTGGCATGACCTCATTTTGTCAATATAGTTTGACCCGCGAAATCTATTAAGAAATTTGAAGTAGATATGGGCGTGTGAAAACTCAATCAGGAAAGCATAGGAGGTCACAACTCATAAAAAATGAAAAGGTGTGGCACGTGAAAAATATCCACTAAAGGGAGTCGATTTTGCCATCCTCATGGTTCGTGAAAGGATTTCTAGTGACTTTTATACCAGGCTCAAAATTTACATTCTTTCAATGGTCATGATGAGGACTAAAGCGCAAACCCAAATGCTCACTTTGTTTTCAAGGTTTAAGAGGTCTTTGGATTTTCCACTTTCATGCCTTAAGAGTAGGACGTTTGAGCCAATAACCAAAACTTTGGATTGTACTTGTTTTGCAAATATTGTATATTGGTACTTCTAGCAGACACAATAGTGACACAAAGCATTAACTAAACTATCCAAACATATTCCAACCATTAATGTTTTTTCCTTCAAAAACAAACAACGCATTTCGGATGTTCCGCTGTCCGGAACATTTGTTTCGGAATGTGATTGCAGCAGAATGCGTTCCGCTGCAACTATCTTCATGTCTAGGTAAGCTAATTCAGTTGAAAGAAGTGATTCAATCTGTAGGAGTTCCTATTCAGCATTCCAAGCTAACTCTAACATGGATTTGGTGAGCAAAAGCTTCCAGTTCTGTGATTTGTTCCTTTGGCAGTGCGTTGTGTGATCAGAAGCTTTCACTTCTAGGTTAAGTGCTTGATCAGATACTCAGTTTCTACTTTGGAACAGGGAATTGAGGATTGCCTGCACGGCGGCACAGTTGGAACGTGAAGGGGGTGTTAGCCCTCGGATATCCCCTCTTGCTCAAGTGAGCACGTTTAGTAGTTTCTTTGACTGCTTTCTTCGTGATTGTCAAACATAGTTTGAGCTGCACATTGTACAAATTCTGCATGGCCTACATTTTTGAGAAGAGCTGTTACAATGCCAGTGCTGAACTTTATCATAAGAGATGCAAATGAAAGCTATTTTCCTTATGCAAGCTTCTGACTCATGTTTTTATGTTTGATTAAAACATGCTGGTCATTGCTTCGTACATAGTTGATGGTTCACTATATTAAATATAAGTGTTTCCTGTCGTATGGTGTCTTTTGGAACATAGATCATGGAAGAGCAGTAATACTAAATTCTGTATCTCTGTCAATTATTTCTTCATCAAAGCAAAGGGTTTTCTAATATGAAATATGATTATTCCTTCATGTTTAAATTCCACCTTAAGGTTTGGGGAGTAGATCAAATCAATAGTAATTAGAGCCCTTTGGCCTAATTTATACTAGTATAAACCAACATACGAACAACTAGCATTTATTTCAAGTCCTCATAGTTCTTTGCTTTGTCATCCAAAGATGACTTCAAAGCTGCTTAAATCCTTGGGCACGAAGAGCTTACCTGTTGTCCAGCATACATATGATAAATGGTTGGGACCACGGTGATGATAGCACTTAACAAAGTGTGTAATGCAGAGGATAAAAATCATGTAAAGTTGATCCCAATGTTGCAATGCAGGTGCGTGATGCTGGGAATCTTTTGACTAGAGCAGGCTTGGCATTACCCACTGTTGATGTTGATGAATACACAGTTAACTACCCCAGTGGTCTGTATGCTAGTTTCTTGATGGTATTCTTCACTTGATAGATGCTGTAAATGCTGAGTTCTGGAGTGATCATTTGACTGTGAAGAATTGCTGACTAGTAGAATAGTTTTAACTGTTAGTTTAAGCTTATATTTTTGCTGTAAGTACAGTTGGCTTGTTCATAAGATACATATGATGATTTGGTTTCTACGGTTAGAAAATAGCTGCCTGCGTGACAATATTTATCTTATTTGTATATATCAGTTACGAACATGGACTGCACATATCATCATTCTGGAAGTTCATTCTATATGTTGCTAGCCTTCTTCTGGCTCAGTTTATCCTTCATCTTGTATCCGTTTGCCTATGCAGACTGTAGAAACTACAAGTGGTTGCAGCTTGACTATATGAGACCCTAGACATGGACTCCATATAGTAAAGATCCCAAATTTTGTTTGTCTTATGTATATTCAACTGCTGCTTCCGCACTCCTTGGTTATTTATTCCATATTCATTAGAGAATCTGTTCAATTCCTTGATTTAGTTGTACAGCTTGAATCAGAGTTTTATGACTGCCAAAGCCATTACTGTGGAGCTATTTAGCCGTTGATGGGCCTTTGACTATTGTGATTATATCCTTTTGCTTGCTAGTCGAATGTCAACTTCTTGGGCTGCTCATGGGAGAATTCAATCACATCACTTGTAAGGCTCTGTATCTGATTGTGTTTGGTAATTTTGAATAGTATTTGAAGACTATTGTTCATTAATTATAGTCATCTGCTTTATGTGATGCCATATATATTTTGAAGGAAGCTGCTATGACAACGTGTGAAATATCCATCTGTTGCTTTGTTGCTGAATCAAGGATTTTAGCATTGAGAGTGTCGTTTGGGGCCGTGTTAACTCTTTATGATTCTTTACTTTTATAAAAAGACTCACTTATATAAAAAACTCAATCACCATAATGCGGATTTTTTCTTGTTTTCATATTTTTTATAAAATTAAATTTTGGAATTTAGATTGTGTTAAGTATTCCTATAAAGTCTTTTTGGTGTTGACGTTTATTGTCTGGCTTTGAAATTTGAAATAAAAAACATTGTGAGGAAATTTGTTATTTTCTGATCCATGGGAAGAGCTACAGAAACAATGTACTTAGATGACAAATCTGAAGATGAGAAGGTTCATGAGGAAGTAGTTAGTTGGCAGAAGATGTTCAACTAATGAGGACAATGTTGGTCCAAGTTATAATGACTTCCCATCCTAGGATTCACCATGAGCTAGCTTATGCACATCCTTAGGTTCCGTCTTTCTTCCTAGCCAGCAAGTGTATGCAATCGGTGTGGTTCATCATTTTGTGTATGGGTGAGGCCAAAAAGGTATACTCACTTTAAAACTCCAATAATCCTCTATCAGCTCTGAATGCAATCTTTGTGCTCATCACACTTCTTGTTCCATATTGGATGACGGCCAGACCTTCACTCAATATTTGACAAAGTTTTGAGACCCTTTTAGCTCATTTAGAAGACCATCTGAGAGTCATAAATTTGATTTACATAGTGGCTTTTTTCAGATCCCTATAGGATGTGATTGATCTAGGGTTAAGACAGAGTCTACAGACCACAGGTTAAGACAGAGTCTACAGACCACAGAACATTGAAAACTGAACTATTTCTAATGCAAGCTCAAACTGTTAAGCACGATTTGAAAGCATGCATACGTTTTGCAGCTGGCTAAGGAAAACTTTGTCAAAGCCCTAGCAAGAATGAAGCAGAATGCAAATGACAGATGTATTTCATGGTTCCGCTGTCCGGAGCGCAAAATTTTTTTGCTTCAAAATCGCAAATTTTTTTGCATTCTGCCGCGTGACAGTAGGAAGAGAGAAAATGTTGTAAAATTTTTTATGCTGATCCATTTGCAACAATCCAACATCCTACAACTGGCTATTTGACGAAAGGGATGCAGTGGGCGTGGCGCCGATGGCACGGGAATCGAGCGGGGAGCGAGAAAACTCAGATTCCAGGTTTTCTTGCCTACACATTACAATTTTCATGATTGTTTAGAACTAGCTGTAGATGTCGGATTGAAGCGAAGTAAAGTGCTACGCTGTGTATCCTCATGCCTATGGGAATGCCTACAATGCTAGTTAGGCCGTTACAGTGCGTAGAAGAAGTTATGAGAGTGCCCTCTTTTGGTGCTTTTTTTGGCCCTATTTGTGAAATTGGCTATAGGTGATTGAGGTGCCGTTAGATGCCACACTGTGTTTCTAAATGCCTACAAGAATGCCAAGAATGTTGGTTTACGCCTGTAGTGCACGTAGATCAATCTATGAATGTCAAGCTCGCTTTTTGGTGTCTTTTTAAGCCCTCATTTGTGAAATGAGCTATGTGTCTGATCGATGTTTCGTAAGATGCTAGACTGTGTTTTTCAATGTCCACAAAGGTGCTGGAACTCTCGTTTGGTCCATACGGCACAAGTTGAGGGTTTTTTGTGTGTCATGCTCACTTTTTTGCATCAGTTTACCCCTAATGTGTGATTCTTTGCTGTTTCGCATCAGCTTAGCCCGAATTTGCAATGTACTGATCTTTGCATGGCTTGTGTATGTTTTGCAGGGCTTTGAGTGATCATGGTACCTTGTCATAATCTGACATAGCCAAAAGGCTATCAGATCCAGGACAATGGCCAATGACGATCCTATTAGCTATGAGGTTCTGGAGAGGTAGTACTATGACCTGCCACCAATGACAAAGGGAGCAGAGGACGAACATGAAAACGAAGATTTTCGAGTCGCTTCCCATTTGAGTGACGAATTAGAAGACGAAAGATTCGAGAGGCAGCCTATAGCTACAGTTTTTGTAAACCAGGATGGTTCCGAACCTAGCAAAAATATACACAAAGCGATTCATTCATTTCCAAATACTATATCGATGAATCTTGGAATTAAATGCATAAAGCAAGAACTAACTTATCACTCATAATTTCGGAGAACCATACATTTCTTACTATGTGCGTATAGGAAAACTATCCTCACAACTCGTGACACATAATCCCTTGTACTAAAGTGTACTTATGTATAGAAATCCCTTTATCACTTCATCACAAAGGACTAAAGTAAAAGCATTGTGACTCGGCCTCAAGTGCAAAAAGTGTGATAGTCATAGAAACAACGTATACCTCATATGTAAAGGGAAGTTGGTGCCTTCAGGAGTTAACCCCAACATGAGTTGCAGGTTAGCAGGATGCGCTTGAGAATGCTTTCTGTTTTATCAGACATGCGTGGTATTGACCGGAGAAGTGCGCTCAGGTCTGCAATTTTGGTCGTAGACATGTCTTGTAGGCCGCAACAGGTCTGATCTTTGGCCACAACTGATTCCCATCACAAGATTGGTAGGAGTCCCTTACAAAAATTGCAGAACCAGTAGAGGTTCCGAGCATCACAGGTGCGACTGACTACCATCCTCTTTGGCCTCAGCAGATGCAATAGAATGCTCAGAAAAAATGCCAACGACTATTGTTGGAGTCTGCGTCAGAGTGTAACTGCTTCGGAACTCCTTCCATTCGGATGGTAGTGGTGCGCTCAGTATGGCATGATTGGGCCTTCACCGGACAGTCAGGCGCAAGAGGAACGCTGATGACTGCAACACCATGCAGCCCAGGGATCAATTCAGGTGATAGTTTGTCAACTGGCCGATTTCTGTCTTATATGTAGAACTGTGTCTGACTGAAACTCAGGGTCAGGACAGGTGTAGATAAGGAACTATCTTCCATACTATCTCAATGCAACACCCTCACTCCCATTCTCTTGTTTTCAAGGCAACCAACAAATTCCACTTCCCACACTAACATGTAGCACACAACTAACCAACAAGGCAAGCACCTAACTATCATTCCATGATTGATACTCTACCATAGTCATCACCACAACTAACAACACATAATTAGCCCACTCCACTCAACTCTCAACACTATCACCAACTAGCTAACTCTAAATGATCAACAACCCCCTCCCTTTTATAGGCATCTCTCAAAGGCTCCCCCCCCCTTCATAATGCCATCTTTTCATCCCTCAAGCCCTTTATCACAATTGTCCCATTTTGTACAAGGTTTTTACTTTTGACTTGACTTGAAGTGGTCCCCTTCCCTTTTTGGAAAAGATGTTTTGGGTCAATGGGTTCAAGGATACCACTTGTGTGAGCCACCTTTCTTTGTTGCACTTTTGTATGGTTTGAATGAGGTAAGTATGGAAAGTACTTACTTGTGTGCCATCCTTAAAGGGGTAGTCCTTGCACCTACTTGTGGTCAACCCCTACCATTTTTAGGTAGGACATTTTTTATTAAGCAACTTTGGCCTCTCTTTTGCATTTTTCTTTTTACACACCCATGGCCCATGGTTCGAGTTGTCGAGATGGTTTGTCGGGATGCCGTTTTGCCTGCATTGCCTTGAGAGCTTGCAACTTGCCCATGTTTCCCCTTGCTAAAATTTTTTCCCTTGTCCCATACTTTGTCCGTTTTTGTGATTCGATTTCTTTTTGACATTTGCAACTGTTGCCGAGCACTCATGACTTGGGGCTTCTCGAAGGCAACCGGGTCCCTGAAAGCACAATCGATAACTTTTATATTAGTAAAAATAATAACACAATACATTGGAAAATTGCGCGGCAGTGCCGGCTATCATAACTTGCATACCCGGGCCAATTCTAAGGCCGTAAAATATTTTATGGGCCATTTCTAAGGGCTCAAAATTTCCTCTGGCCACATTTTGGGCGGGCTGGGACCCCTATCTATAGGCAATTTTGTGCCGATTTACTATTAATATCCGGGTTTTACATGCCGGTCTTTACAAAATTTGTGAAGCCCGATTTTCTGTGCAAAAATATAGGCTAACATTGGCGACTTCACAAGGGAGTGGTCCCCACACGGACGAACCTAGTTGTCAGCTCCTGGTGATGGTTCTTATATAGTGGGCTCAGCACCCTCGTTGGGTGATGCTAACCACAAGGAGTTGGTATGGTAGCTTCAACCACTTTCTTCCCAAGGGCCATTGATTGAGCCCTTAGGATCCATTCACAATAGTTGGTCTTTACTGCAACATCTTCGAGCAGCTTGGTACCTGGATCCCTGCAATGACACCCCACCCGTGACCTACATGGCAAATGCTCCCATGCCCATCAGATTTAAGGGAATGTCCATTTCTCAGACCCATGCATTGAGGGTTATGCAAATGCAATTCTCAGCGGTATTGGTGGAATGTCATGGATGTAGGTCACCAGTATTGTGTCTAACATTGTGTGATTGATGTGTGTACACACATTACAGATCTATTACTTTCAAAGAGATGTGACTGATCAGATCTGTACCTATGAAGTCATGAATGTTTCAACATCCGAATCTGGCAATCAAATCCTTATTTTCTGACTTGAATAGCTAGGAGATCTATGAAAAATAAATTGTACACTACTCATCAAGAATTTCCACACATGTTAATGGCCATAGTTTTGCTTGTAATATTTGTGTCTCTCAGACAATCTATCAATTTGAGTCTTTTGATTGAATTTAAATTGTGTAATCCACGAATAGGAATCAAATTTACGATTCAAAATGAGCTGCATTCAATCCGGTCTATTAGTAGATCTAACCAAAACTCTCTACCCTCACCAATGGTTAGAGATTTGATCAAGTTTTTCTTCTCTTTTTTTTTTGCTGTATAGTATCATAGTGCATTCGTACACATCTCTGTCTTTCGATGTTTCAGATCCCCTATGTAAATGGGGTCATTTTCAGCCACATCCACCAGTGTTGGGTCGGCTCCTTCTAAGAATTGAAAATAGAACATCTTGTTTAGCGTCTTACGCTCTTTGGAAGTTCGTTCATGGATCTGCAAATGTAAGGCTAGATCAGCCCCTGGTTCCATTGCTTCATTTGGGTTGTACCACCATTTGGTGAGGTGGATCTTGGTCGGTCTTGTTTTAGGGCCCCATGGTTGAAGCAACCATTTCTATAGGTAATAGGAGTAATGACCAGCTAATCTAACAATCTCATCTTTGTGGTGTGTGGCAGTGACGGAGAATCTGCATAAGTTGTCGCAAGCATGCTGATAGTCTTCGAAGCTGCCAGGTGGCCACTTAAATCGGAGACGCGAGCTGGTAGATGGTCTTAATTCCATTGGGTGGTCATGAAGGGGGACTCGACCGGTGGCAAGTATAGAATATAGCCCTCGAAATTCTTGAAAATCTATTGTCCGAGAGGATTTCTTTCCCATGAATGGGATAAGTTGGTAGTGGGTTAGGTAAACTGGTAAGACTTGACTGCCCATTCTCTTTTTCTTTCTTTTGATACTCACACAGCTGTTGGGCGTAGTCTCTGTGGCGGCTACTTCTATTTTCAGGTTGGCAATGATTTTTTCTTGTCCTTTGAAATCTTCGTCATGTCGTACCTTCCTTCGATCGCTTAGGTCTTTGAGCTTGGTGTACTATTGCTTCCATATGTCCCGCTCTCTGCTGGCACCGTTAAAGTCATTGGTTGCACGGATGGTAGCATGCTTCTGTCTCTTGAGTTCTTCCTTCAACACCTGTATCTATGCGTTTGTCCTTTTCCGCTCTTCTAACATGAATCTTGCTAGCTTCTTATGTTGCTCCTCTGCCCGTTGGTTGCTAGGTGGGTGTGATCCTTCTGCACTTGGTTCGTTTGACTCGTCCATTTCCTGCTATAAGAATACGATTCTTATAGCAGGAAATGGACGAGTCAAACGAACCAAGTGCAGAAGGATCACACCCACCTAGCAACCAACGGGCAGAGGAGCAACATAAGAAGCTAGCAAGATTCATCACGATTCTTATAGCAGGAAATGGACGAGTCAAACGAACCAAGTGCAGAAGGATCACACCCACCTAGCAACCAACTTGCAGAGGAGCAACATAAGAAGCTAGCAAGATTCATGTTAGAAGAGCAGAGAAGGACAAACGCAGAGCTACAGGCGTTGAAGGAAGAACTCAAGAGACAGAAGCATGCTACCATCCGTGCCACCAATGACTTTAACGGTGCCAGCAGAGAGCGGGATATATGGAAGCAAAAGTACACCGAGCTCAAAGACCTAAGCGATCGAAGGAAGGTACGACATGACGAAGATTACAAAGGACAAGAAAAAATCATTGCCAACCTGAAAATAGAAGTAGCCGCCACAGAGACTACCACGGCCATGATAGCCCGACAGCTGCGTGAGTATCAAAAGAAAGAAAAAGAGAATGGGCAGTCAAGTCTTACCAGTTTACGTAACCCACTACCAGCTTATCCCATTCATGGGGAAGAAATCCTCTCGGACAACAAATTTTGCAAGAATTTCGAGGGCTACATTCTATACTTGCCACCGGTCGAGTTCCCTCTTCACGACCACCCAATGGAATTAAGACCATCTACCAGCTCGCGTCTCCGATTTAAGTGGCCACTCATCCCTGGCAGCTTCGAAGACTATAAGGATGCTTGTGACAGCTTATGCAGATTCTCCGTCACTGCCGCACACCACAAAGATGAGATTGTTAGATTAGCTGGTCATTACGCCTATTACCTACAGAAATGGCTGCTTCAACCATGGGGCCCTAAAACATGACCGACCAAGATCCACCTCACCAAATGGTGGTACGACCCATATGAAGCAATGGAACCAGGGGTTGATCTAGCCTTATATTTGCGGATCCGTGACCGAACTTCCAAAGAGCGTAAGACGCTAAACGAGATGTTTTATTTTCAATTCTTGGAAGGAGCCGACCCAACACTGGTGGATGTGGCTGAAAATGACCCCATTTACACAAGGGATCTGAAACATCAAAAGACAGTACAAGGGATTATGTGTCACGGGTTGTCGGGATAGTTTTCCTATACGCACATAGTAAGAAATGTATGGTTTTCCAAAATTATGAGTGCTAAGTTAGTTCTTGCTTTATGCATTCAATTCCAATATTCATCGATATAGTATCTGGAAATGAAATGAATCGCTTTGTGTATATTAACCCGACCTCTTTGAAAAAGAAGAGTGGGCCGTCCACCATACGTGGGTGAAATACACCACCTTGGTTAGGGGTCAACTTAGTCACCTCCACCGTTGGAACTGCCTAGCGAAATACCTAGGCCTAACGGTTGGCAAAATACCACTGCCTATCAAACAAGGCGGCACGTATAACTGGTACTCCCACTTCACGAAAAGTAACGAGAGATGACGTCCTATTTCTTTTTTGGTGTATGTGTACTATCTTCATCTTGTGTGCCTTAAAATTGTTGATTAAGTGCTCATGGATATTTTACAAAAACTATAGACGTCACCCTCTTTACCAATTATAGTCGTATGATTGATTAAAGACCTTAAACTTTGAAGGAACGTGCCCAGACTACATCATGGAATTAAAGGCTACATCTAAGAGAGTTAGACACATGATCATAAGGGTAGTACCTTAAGTTCTAAAACGCCGTAAGGGTAGTACCTTAAGAGAAAATGATAAACCGTAATGAAAACGACCATCTTCTAGGATCGATACCCTTAGATGTGATATGAGCTTGATGTATGTTAACCTCGATACAACTACTTCACAATGATCGATTGGGTATTCTAGAGAATGTAAGTGTCCACCCTTTACACTAAATGCAGCTGCTCATATTTCTACATTATCATCATCAAAGCATGACAATCCATCGTTGTTATCATAACGGATTGAAGCATAGTTAGCATCTCTCTCAAGCTCTCAAGCTTGAACACTCTTGAGCTGATTTAGACAGAGTTATAGTTACTCAGAGATAGCTTAGAGCACGCAGCTTTGATCCGCAATTCCTTTGTGCTCATTTCCATTCTGATTTGTTTCTTTCATTGAATCAATCTATCCTTTATTGCGTTCAGTATCATATCAGTATGTATGCATCTCTGTAATTCTTTTGTAACTGGTTGATCCTAGTTGTTGAGGACCACAAAATTCCTAAGACATGAACTTAAAGATGATAGCTATAAGCGTGATCCTAATCAGTTAATACCTACGCCCTTACTTTAAAGTACCAATCCTTCGAGATTAAAGGATGTCTCCTCTACAAGGGAAAGGGTATAAGGACGATGCTTAAGGGGAGGTAAGGAGTAATCTATCACCCGTAATTTCGAAGATCTCAAGTGGGGTACGATGGTTTCAACTACACTCATTCTAGGCAAGCCACCACACTTGATACTCTATATTTAGGGAGGGCCCCTCGAGGGAATGCCCACCTATTAGATGGTATCTTGAGCATGGCCAAACCATGATATGAACGAATAGTTAGGAAACCATAGACGGACTTCTTCAAGTCGATGCTCACATCACCCAGATATGATCCCACAGGAAGCGCCCCTGATAGCCCTATAGTTAAGGATATGCTTAGAAGACTAGAGGGAGCATCCTAGAGATGAATATATACCCCAGGATGATTTGGACCCTGTATGATGAGTAGTGAAGGCCAATTTCACCGATGAGTACAAGATTTAAACAAAGAAGATAGGACGGAAGATGCCTCTCCGGAACTTCACCAAGAGGGGTGGATAGTCTAGAAGGTGGATTGAAAGATGGTAGATTCTAGGTTGTTAGTAAAACCTCCTTGTAGCCGTGTCTTTGAGGGCCTGTGGGCCCTTCCCTTTTAGGGCTTTCTGGCGAGACCAATCCCCCGTCAGGAATTTCCCCTAACAAAGGATGTCCTGGATAATTCAACACTAATGTAAGGGAGAATAAGATCAGAGATCAATACGCAGCTCTGAATGAACTGCCCTTCTAGTAAGGGAAGAAATGTGTGCATAATTAGTAAGCTGTTTGGCACCAAAGTTTTGAGCTTCATGACAACCCAAATGTACGTAGGATGGTTGGCATATAAAGAGCACACTTTTGTTGACCGTCCACAAAGTTGTATGTGGAAAGATTCCTCCATTGCAAATACAGTCAACTCACTACATGCTGAAAGAAGTTGGGTTCTTAAATCCCAGTTGTCTCTGCATATTGGATTCGTTTCCCCAAGACCAGGAGATATATGGACTGCATTCGGGTTGCGTTGGTAAGGTCCACAACACAGCCAGATCTAACCAACCAAAGTAAAATTCAAGGCCTTGGAACCTGGTTGATTGATGGATATGCACCTGTCATGATTTGCTAATGTGATTGTCCACACCTTAGAAACCCATTCCGACCCTTTTTTTGTCGGAACGTACTGTACGTTCCAGAATGTACTAAATCAGAACTTTTTTTTTTTAAATTAAAAAAAACAGGTATTAAAGCACCTGTTGGCCACATGTTCCTTCTTTTTAGGGACACATCTTGATATGGGAGCAATCTGTAGAGTTTTCTGTGAAAATCTTGTTGTATCTGTTTATCTAGTTAGAATCAAGCTTCTTTGAACCTGTCATTCATCAATATCTATCCCCTCACAAAATTACTCACTGAGAGCAAGGCCTTCATGCAAATTATCAGATAGGCTATCTTCAGCTTTTAGCGAAAGCAAAGTATCTAAAAAATCTGTCTGCTCTCTAATGCCACCATCCAGCTGATGCCGTCACTTGCTCTCTTAAGTTCTTTTCCGTGCCTTGCAGGTCCAGCCCACGCAGAAGTCCCCAAGGTGAGTTTTTCCACTCTCTTCCCCTAGTTGCTCCAGCATAATACAGAATGCAACAGCCTCTGGTCCATACGAGTAAGCCTGTCAAAATCTGATCTACTGGAGTTGTCTCAATTGCACATATCTATCTCTTAACCATCTGCGGCTATCCAGCGTAGATGACTCCAGAGCCCAGCGTAGATCTCCGGTGTATTTTTTTTATTGCTTTTTTTTTTCCTTTGTTAAAAGAATACATAATTAAAAAAAAAAAGTTCTGGTCAAGTTCCAGAACGGGCAACTATGGTCCACACCAGTGATTTAAAGGTTTTGATGGACTTTTTCGGGAAGATACTTTTCTGAATATTGAAAATGGAGTGATTCTCATGCTGTGGATCATCTGGACTTAAATTGAGAGAGACAATGAAGCGTGGGAAATGTGCAAAGCAATCGTAGTAAGGCTTGTCCCCCACGTGTAAGTAACCCTAGTCATTGGACTATGCATGCGTGATGAAGTTGATGGTATGAGATTTTGGTTGGACTCCGTGGGGTCGAAATTTGCATATCCATATTCTCTCTATTCATGGGTTTTGAGATAATCATATTGCATACCGAGTTCAAGTTATCATGTAGAGACATCAGATGCTTGTCAGAAAAAAACTGAAACATCCTTTATTGATATTTAAAAAGCAAGCCTTCGTATTCTAAATGCCAAGTTTGTTAGTGCAGCATTTGAATTAATCGAGCATTTGAGGTGCATGGGTGACACAAATGCAGTTCTTCAAAGGAACCAGGTATCTGTATCATTGTTCTTTGGCTGTTTATTCCTTTCAATACAAAATTGTTTTATGGCCTGCTCCTCACGATGATTGTGAAAAAAATCATATATTCTAATCTGTTCGTCAGATGTACGCCAAGTGTTAGAACTTTTTAGGAATTGAGAGACAAGGAGTAACTAAGCTGCAAACATAAAGGTTTTGGCTGTCATTAAGATTATTGCCACTTACATTTAGGAGTTTGCCAAAGTAGTCTAGCTATCTCTTGCAAACTCATTGTTTTTATTCATAATGAAAGGAGATCAATGTACACAATGCATTGTATCTTATTCATGCATGTTTTATGGTTGTACTAAATTCGCATGTTTGGAACAGATTATGAGAAGAGATACGGCATTGGCGGCTGCTGCAATCTATGAGTCAATGTTTGGAGGAACTGATGGGACTGTTCCAGCCACATTCCAGGTCTCTTTGCTACTATCCAGCCTACAATACTGGTAACAGTGTACAGTTCTTTATTGCTTTTCTGATCTTAAAGAGTTTTGTTGTTGTCAGATCATATTCATGGCAGGTTGGAGTCCACATGAATCACAACAGAAACCAAAGAGAAGAGGCTCGGCAACAGCCTCTTTTACAGATATTCAGAAGGCTTTTGGAGGCGTAGATGAGTCTGGAAGGCCTGAACATTGATGCTCTAGCACATTCTGCAGATCTTCTCATTCAATTGGATTTTCTGCCCCTGTCCTGTGAACTGCCTATGGAGGAGTTTTTTTCAGTACTGTGTTCTTGCCCCCAACTCACCTGCATTATACTCTTCCTTCTTGAGATTCTTCATTCTTTTTGTTTGTCTCAGAAGCCCATACATATAGGTGACTCTAGCCAATTTTCAGGCAGTTGCACACATACAGGGCTGCCATTTTCAGATTCTGTTTTGAGATTTTCACTTTTTTTTTTGGTTTCAGAAGCTCTTTCGTATATAGGAGTTTTGGCACCTTTCAAGCAATCATAATATGCTGTGGTGCATATTGATTATCACTCATATCACATAATCCAATCTTGCTAGCAGATGCTGCTAGCTTTGTGGCAGCCTAGTTTGAAAACATCTTATGATGTTAACTTGCTTTTGGCTGGAAAATTTTCTTTCAAGGATGTCTTTCTGATTCCATCAAGATACAAGCTGTGTGCAATTCCCAACATTTAAGTGGCGAAGTTTTCTTTGCTGACAATCTTCAATCAAAACCAGGCTGTATAGATAAAAAATCACAAATAAGAGCAAAATGGTGTGCTTAATTTTGGAAGTTTTCAATATGTTTTTCATGTTAGAGTTTGTAGATGACCTCATGCTTGTTAGAATTTGGATTTCCAACAAATGTCAAAGTGGAGTTTTTCGTCATTAAAAGTTATGAACACATATCGCAGATATGTTATCATATAAGAACCATAGACAATGAAATGATAGTAAAATAGAAGTTTCTTACAAAGAACACCATACAATCAACAAAACGCTGCTGTGCAGATCCTCCAAAGATATTCATAGACATCATATCATAAGCTGTAGAATCTATATGAAGGAAGCCCTTCAGGGAACTCTACATGAAACCATTGTAGGAATAGGGCCAAGATCCCCAACCTTATTTGAAGCAAAGGCCCCAATAGTCAAGTAATGGAAATAATGACTTCTGGACCAATAATGGGCTTGATAGTTCAAATGTTTTCTTCAGCTCTCGTTACTTTTGAAAACATGCCTCAATGATAAACGTGGGAATATTTGTTTAGGCCCTCAATGTTTAAACGTAACTAATGTAAATGCCACAGAAAAATATATGTTGCGATGCGCAGCAGAATGTTAATGCTGTGTCATTTATCACAAATCTGCATATGCTACATGTGTAGTAGTTGCTGCAAATCTGTAAATGCTAAACAAAAAGCCTCAACATGAAATAGTTGCTAGAATGAGAATGACCTTTGTAAAGCTGTCTGAACGGACGAAGAATGCCAAAGGAAAGCAACATGAGGAGCACTATAAGCATTGTTGTTGTGTACAAATATGTATCATGCTAGCCATATGGATCAAAAGCACCAAATAAAGGCATTAATTTGAGCATCATGGCTGAAGAATGTCATAGAATTATTGCATGCAGTTTGGGATGGTGTCCGTTCACTAGTCATGTCATGATGGACCAACAAGATTGTTGTATTACTAATGGGCTGAAGTAGCACGTCGATACTTGTGATGCTCAAATGGGGACCTGTTCCGCTGTTTTAGAACCATGTTGTACATTTCAATGGTTCAACAATGCTAGAAATGATCAATGTGAATCTAATATCTGAAGCTTGGACCACCAATTTTGCCACAAGCACTTTTCTTTATAGGGGCTATTAAGAATCTATATAAGTTCGATGGTGTAATGATGCTTCAAATAAGACAAATGCAATGGTATAGAGAGAGAGAGAGAGAGAGAGAGAGAGAGAGAGAGAGAGAGAGAGAGAGAGAGCCAATTACAAACGTTGGTAAAGTCACATTTAGGATTTTGAAAAAGACGATAAATTGTAAGTGACAGGCGAGAGCCAATTATGGATGTTGGTAAAGTCACATTTCGGACGTTGGAAAAGACGATAAATTTTAAGTGATTAGCATGTGTTGGCTTGAGGGCCATTTATTAATTGATTTGCAACAAAGCTGATGGAATCGATATGTTTATCTATTTGGTCGCAAAACTTGCAATGACCTTGATAGGTTCAAAAACTAATTTTGCTAAATTGAAATCTTATTTGATGATATTTGGATTGTAAATTATGTTGGAATTCATGCTCAAGCCCAATTCCATTAGGTAATGAGCACCTTGGAAAACCCTGTTTATACCTATATTTGAAGAACACAAAAAAAAGGAAGGCTCGAAATTTCTTTATAGCAGAAACTCGACTCACATTTTCCAAAATTTTCTGATACTGTATCGACTAGAAAAATTCGAGATTTTTCGATATCCAAAAGTCAAAATTTTTCGATATCGTATTGATAGTCCACTCACTCCTGTATATACATTCACTGTAAAATGACGGCTATCTACTGTAGGATGGATGTAGTTAATTAAATAGGTTAATGTCAGTTTTCAATGTACTGATCATTTGACTTCCAATCATCAAGGAAGATCTGTATTGGAGTCAACACACTGATCAGGTTATTCTTGCAGGTGTTATGTTGAAAATAGTCAAGTTCAATTTTTCGAGTTTCAAGTTATCATCAACGAATTCAACTGAAGCTTTTGCGCCTATTGATTTGCGCCAACTTCAAGCTTTTGTACTCTCGTTTTATAATTATCAGAGTGCAAGTTTTTGTCTACATTGTTGTTCTATTGCACATTTGGTATTGGATTTCATTTTGAATGCATTGCTGGTAACTGTTGTACTTCCGATCCATCGACCACCTGCTCCACTTCCGCTGCACATATCGATTTCTCTGATTTTCGACATGGTATCAGAGCAAGTGGCTCAGTAATTTGCATATTCATTGTAGATTATCAGTCTTGTTTTTACCAAGACCTCATTTCAGCAAGTGTGCAACCAACAGTTTTTCGATGTCGTTGTTTCTATCAACGATCTTGCTACAATAGCAGAATGGATCCAATGTCTAGTTCTTCTCTAATTGACAAGCTTGATGGAGAGAACTACCATCTTTGGAAGTTCAAGGTGAGAGTCGTCCTACTAGCCAAAGAATTGTGAGACATAGTTGATGGCACTGAAATCAAGCCAGAGGCTGATGCAGCTAGCATCACTAAATGGAGGCAACGAGATGGCAAGGCATTTGCTTTAATCACCAACAACATCTCACTTTATCAAAAATTATCTCGATGCTATTACAAGAGGAGATTAGAAGAAATGGATCTTCCTCAAAATTTTGTATAAAAAGAAAAACCAAAAATTCAAACCAAAGAAATCCACAAAATTAGATTATACTGACAGGAATAGCAACATGCAGCCATGATCGAATTTTGGTTCAAGATCGAATTTTGGTCCAGGATCAAATTCTGGTTCAGGATCGAATTCTTCATCATTTTCGCCAATGCAAAAACTGTTCTACAAGTATTGTAAGAGGACTGGCCTCTCATCAAAGATTGTAGAACACTCAAGTACAACAACGAAAGAAAGAAGTAGTCCCAACAACAAGCCAATGCTGCCTCAACCAGTCATTCAATCCAGCAACAAGAGGAAGATGAAGCTGCTTTCATGAACAAGGTTGGAAATCTGTAGGATATCGATTCATGGTATTTGGACTCCGGAGCAACTCTTCACATGATTCACCATCGGGACTGGTTCCAAAGCTACAAGCCTTTTACCCATTCTAGAGTTGTGCAACTTGGAGACAACTCGTCCCATTCCATTGAAGGTGAAGGAACAGTCAGGGTCGAATTTTTGAGAGGTGATATTAAGTTGTTGTCCAATGTGTTACATGTTCCGAACCTTACCAAAAATCTGCTTTCTATAAGCAGAATCACTGATTCAGGTAGGGTAGAATTCGATACAGAAGACTGCACCATTCTTGACAAGTCTAGAAAAATTTTAGCCTTTGGTAGACGTTGTGGCTATCTTTATAAGCTTAGTTATTGCTATTCCACAAATAGTCAAGCTCTTCACACATCTACTTACGATTCAACTAACATGTTGTGGCATTTCAGATTAGGCCATTTGAACTTCAATAGTATTCAGCAAATGTCAAATCTGAATCTAGTTTAAGATCTTCCGTCCATTAGCAAATCCGATACTCCTTCTGAAAGCTGTATTATCAACAAGCATGCTAGAAGTCCATTTATTTTCAATACTGTTCATAGATCTTGTGCATAGCGATATTTGTGGCCCAACACAGACTTCTTTCACAAGTGGGAACTCTTTATTTACTAACTTTTATTGATGATTTTTCTCGAAGAATTGCAAATTGTTTTCTGAAGAACAAATCCGAGACTTCCAAATTCTTCAAACAGTTCAAGGCATCTGCAGAAAATCAGACCCAAAGGAAATAAAAGCTCTACGTTCTGATGGAGGGGGAGAATGCATCTCCACCGAGTTCAAGGTTTTGCAAGGCCTGTGGAATACATCAACAATACACCACTACCTACTCACCACAGTCCAACGGAGTAGCAGAAAGGAAGAATCAAACACTTATTGAAAGTGCCAAAAGCATGATGGCCCATGCTTTTCTTCCAAAGAAGTTTTGGGCAGAAGCTGTCATTACAATGGTCTATTTGTAGAATCGATCCATCACTAAGGCCCTGAATGACAAGACATCTTATGAGGTGTGGATTGGATTGAAACCAACACTAAAAAATATTCGAGTTTTTGGTTGCATTGCCTACGTTCAGATCCCAAGAAAGAAGCTGGACAACAAAAGTAGAAAATCGATTTTCGTAGGCTACTCCCCAGATCACAAGGCATACAAGCTCTACAATTTGGACACCCAGAAAGCATTCACCAGTAGAGATGTCATTTTTGTGGAAGACTAGTTTTACGACCACAAGGGAAAAACTCGAGAAAATTCCAATCCATGTATCAAAAACAGTTCCTGGATTGAAAATCAGAAAATTGATACCGACTCAGAAAATGAGTCAGAACCTCAACATATCGAACAACATCACATGATCGAATTTCAACCCAGAAGATCAAGTCGATCCAGACAACCTCCATCCCGATTCATGGATGATCCGGCCTGTTATTTTGTGCAGGAACCCAACACTATCAACGACAATGCCAACACCCGATGCTGATCAGTGGAAAGTTGCAATGGACTCAGAATTTGATTTTCTGATTGAGAATCAAATGTGGACTGTAATTGAGCTGCCAAAGGATCGAAATCTGATTCCATGCAAATGGATATTCAAAGTGAAGTATGATGTTGAAGACAAATTAAATCAATACAAGGCCAGACTGGTTGCCAAGGATTTTTCACAAATTCTAGCAGACCTGGATTATTTCGAGACCTTCAGTCTTGTAGTCAAGCATGCTTCAATCCGTTTATTACTTTCCTATGCAGTTGTAGCAGATCTCAAAGTTCATCAAATGGATGTCCAAACTGCTTTTCTCAATGGAACCATTGAAGAGGAAATTTATAAGTCACAACCAAAGGGATACGAGCTGAAGGGTAAAGAGCAGCCAGTATGCAAAATTCACAAAGCTCTGTATGGTCTAAAACAGTCTCCAAGAGCCTGGTTTCAAAAAATTAATGCTTTTTTAATCGAGAATAATTTTACTCCAAACTTGGTAGACTCAAATGTTTATTTCAAGTCTGTAATTTCTTCATCATCATCACTCTTTATGTAGATGATACATTACTGTTTAGTTTTAGTAACAATACAAATTTGTTGAAGGATACCAAATGCATGCTAGCACATGAATACAAGATGACTGATATGGGTCCAGCCCACTACTGTATCGGAATTCAGATTTTTCGAATTCGATCCAGCAGACAGATTTTCATCAGTCAGTAGAGATATCTAACTAATGCGCTGGAGAAATATGGAATGGCCGATTGCAAACCGAACCACTTCCCACTCGACCTTGGTCTGAAGCTGTCAAGGGAGCAATGCCCAAAATCCAAGTTAGAGAAGGAGGAAATGCTTCTTGGTTTCCAAGGGGAGGCTCGAACTTGAGACCAAAGAAACTTTGGATGTCAAGATAACCAATTGAGCCAACACCCTTAGAGAAGGAGGAAATGAAGCAGTATCCATTTCACTTCATCATCGGGTCACTCATGTATGCTATGTTCTACACTCGACTCGACCCGACCTTGCTTACTCAATCAGTGGAGCAAAAGTAGGATGACTGATGGATGGATAGATGTTTAGTAAACTATTTCTCTGCCAACATTCTGGAAGGCCATACAGATGCAGATTGGGTAGGAGATGTCGGTACCAGAAAATCGACATCTGGGTTTGAATTCTTGTTCAATCAAGGCCCGATTTCATGGAACAGCCGAAGACCTCAGTAGCATTGTCTTCAACATAATCAAAGTATATAGCTGCCACAAATGCTACCAAGGAGGCAATTTGGCTGAGGAACCTGCTTGCAGAAATCAAAATTATCCAGTCACATCCAACGACCCTCTATTGTGACAATCAAGGCGCCATTGCACTATCTCTGAATATGAGATTTCACTCTCAAAACAAGCATATCGAAATCAGGTATAGAGAGAAAGTGAAAAGCAAGATTTTTTTTTTTTACTGCAGGACATAATTACAAGCAGCAAATTTCTTCACCAAGGCACTATCAAAGGAGCACCATCTTAGATTTAACAATTTGCTAAATCTGAAGATCAAAGTTTTTCAGGATCCACATTAGGGGGGAGTGTTGGAATTCATGCTCAAGCCCAATTCCATTAGGTAACGAGCATCCTGAAAAGCCTTGCTATTGTCGCCAAGATGACCATATTTCTTTGTACTGTAAGTCGTATAGGAGTGGAAATGCTCACGATGGCTGGTCATATGTTGAGTAGCTTTAGATTCCAGAAACCAAGAATTATCCAACAGTGTCTTTTGGTCTTTGACCATAAACGCTCCTTCGTCCAGTCGAGTTCGGGAGATGTTGTGACTGCATTCGCATGTTGATTTGGTTACTTGTTGACATTCTTCGCTTTGAGTACCTTGCAATCTTGGATCTCATGATTAGTGCGTCTGCAATACTTACAGAACATCTTCTTCTTCGATTGTGGATTTGATAATTGTTCTTGACTTTGCGTCGGTTTTTGATTTGATGCGGATTGCTTAGAGCTGTCGTTTTGAGTCTTTGTTGACATATAGAGCATGAGATGATGAAGTCAAAAAAGCTTCTTGACTTCTTCGATTATCTTCTTGCAGCAACATAGTGATAACTATAGTAAGAGTTAAATATGAGTGTGTCAATATGATCATCACCCACTTCTTGAATGTAGAGGGCAAGCTTGAAAGCAATGTCATGACTGCATCGTGATCGTCTATGATTGATCCGACAACGACCATCTGTTGCAAGAGATTCTTAAACTGGTTAACGTGATTCTGAAGTGAATCACCATTCGACTTTTTGAGAGTGAAATTTTTTCTTCTTAGATGTAACTTGGAAGTTACGTCTCTCACATCATGTAGTGAGCTCATGATGTCTAATACTTTTTTCGAAGTTTGAGCTTCAAATATGTGGCCAATCTGAGTCTCTAATATATTGAGAACAATAAGCGCGAATGCTTTACCATCCTTCGACTTCCACTTTGAGTCGGTTGTGTTGTCTTCAAGCTTCACTTCGATACATGTGACAACATCCCACAGCTCAATGGCGATTAGCAAGGTCTTCATCTTAAAAGTTCACAAATAGTAATTGGATCCATTCAACTTGTCTGCGATGAGACCGACTTTACTTTGAGAATCTATCTGGAACTTTAGTAGTCTGTCGATAAATTGATGACGTGCTGCGCCACAATTGGAAATCAATTATTTGATACTGAAATTTGATACCACAAACTAAAGAATATGATACTATGAAAAGTATCTAATGATATCAATTTGATATCGCTAAAGATATCAAGCATTAGAGCTTTGATTATAACAACATATGCTTTGATATCATGATGGCATGCTCTGACACCATGTTGGAAAGAGGGACGTGAAGTGAGTCGGTTTGACAAGTCGAAGACAATGAGTGACTTATCGAGTGCAACGTAAATTAGCCTTCTTTCCTAATGCATGACTACGCCTATCAATATTGAACAAAACATAATGACAGAAGTCACTTTCAAACTTTTAGCAACCAGCTTTGAAATCGTTAGCACTACAGTGATTTCATAGCCAAACAATGAAGTATTGAAAATTTCAAACAAGACAATAAGAGATTTTTCAGTTACAAATAATCACAGAGATGCATACATTCTAACATAATACTAAATGCAATCAAAGGAGTAGATTGATTCAGTAAGTAGCATGTACAAATCAAATGATGATGAGCACAAGACAATTGCGGATAGAAACCGCGTATTCTAAGCTATCTCCGAGTAATTGAAAAACTCTGTGTCCGCTGATAAGCAGTATGCACGAATAACAATACTGAGCTCTAAGCTAAGATAAAAATGAAGCTAGAGAAAAGAGCTAATGAAATGTTTAATGATCAGCTATTTATACTAAGCAATTAATGCACGTCCAGTAAAATAGCTATTCAGGTCGCAGATCACAATACCTTGATCGGCCGTAATGCGTTGACATCCATCCAGTTAAGACTTCCCAGAAATTTACTTGCAAATCAGTTAGGGAAAGTTTTTAGCTTAATAACGAGTGGAACAATAACTGTCTTTCATCGACATGGCCGAAGGTTCAAAGTCTTCGACTTTCGTCGGGGATGTCTATATGTCAGAGCCACATGTTGAGCGATTCCCGAGTATTTCTGCAGACTATGTAAAAACACGAAGCGAACTGCAAAACTGGATAATAAGTGGATGACGACTAAAGATCGATTGTTTGGTTGAATCATTTTGACAATGGAATAATCCAACACTCAAATAGTAGAATAATCTTACATAAGGTGCTGCAGAGGATTATTTGGCCCAGTTCTTTGAGGATTCCTTTACCCTAGATGTGCACGGTAAGCGTGTTATCGTCATGCCTAAGGATTTTGTACATTATTCAAATCTTCATGTTGATAACGCCATTACCTCCAAGGATCTGCCTCTGGACATGACAGATCTGCCCCATCCTATTAAAAGAGGAGCTCATAGGCCAACTACTTATGCTCCTCCTAGAGTGATTCTAGCCAAGCGCCCCCCGTGTCTTCTTGACCACCCCTTCAGAGTCTGACTCTGAATCAGAGTCAGAAACAGTCTCTCCTCCTCCTGTTGCCATTTAGGCTCCTCAGAAGATTTCTTCTCCTAAATAAGAGATAACCCATGAGGAACTTGATAGTGTTGTAGAACAATACGTAGCTATCGTTATCTCCTCCATCTAGGCCCATGTACATTCTCTTTTTGTAAGAATTCCATACGATCCCATGTAGGTTTATTTTTATTCTGATCACTATAATGACTATGAGACCTATTTAGCCAATAAAATACATTGATGCAGCAATTGTTTTGATTTTTTTCTTCCAAATACCCAAAAAAGCTTTCAGTTGGGTCCGAAATTTTGTGAAGAGTTGAAGAATAAATGTGCTAAGATTTCGAACACTATTGTTGAAGCTGCTCAAATTTTTTTGCAGCGTAACATCTATCTCGATTCTCTTGGAGACATTTTTGTTGTGAGCCCCCTTTTTCATGACGGTAGTGAAGGCAAAGGAGACCAATTTTGAAGCAGTTGTATACTTCATCGAATGCAGCCTTGTGGCCAAATTCTATTTAATTCCTTATGAATATAAGTAAGTCTTTTTAGTTGAGCAATGTTTGTCTTTTAGTTTGATGTTAAATCTCCTTATGTAATGTCTCTAATTTCTTTTAAACATTGCAGCCGACATTGGAGCTTAAATATTCTTTCTGTGAAAGTGAATAAAGGAGTATCAAATTTGTTGAATTTCACATGTGTGTATTGTCCACTACATGTACTTGTGATCTCCTAAGGTGTGTAGATGCACCAAGATCAAGACTAGATTGAGATTCAAGATCTATCTTTGATTCTATGGCAAAAACACACTACTACATGCATTCAATCACTTTCAACTCTCACTCACACGTGTGGGAAGTGTTCCAAAAGTATTCTAAGTAAAAACAAGCTGCTCTCCTCGGGTAGAGAGAGAAAAACCATCATGAGCTCTCGGATAGAGAGAGAAAGCTAGAAATTCAATGACACTCAAAATCCACTCAATCTCAAAATCAATTAGATCCAAAAGGAGGAGTACAATGATACTAATAGATTCATGAGCTACCACTATGCTTAACTATGATTGGATCACACTTTGCCACCTCTTAATCCTATTGGACCATTGATCCATGCACCTCTAAATTCTATTGGACTATATTCAAGCACACCTCAATTTTCTATTGGACCTCACAAGGTTCCACCTCTAAATCCTATTGGACCTCTTAAGCTTCATCAAACAAAAGCATGACACTTGTCTACACTCTAATTGGCACAAGTTTGGCTCTATTTTGGCTCAATAGTGGCATTACAAGTGGAAATGGATAATTTGCCATCTATGCCAAATTTGACCCTATCAACATCCTACACCTAAATGCTTGACTATGAAATTCTATGAGACCCCTATATCAAACATTTACTCTACAATTCTCCACACGTGGGAACATCCTCCACACATGTGAGATTCACTTACAAACTTCTATCATAAAAAAAATACCAAGCTAGATTTTTGCCAATTTCTCACACTCCTCCTCAAAAAATAGCTTGGAAAGGTACTAGATCACTTGAGAAGTTTGTAAATCTTTTTGAGTGGATCCTTTGGTATGCATAAGAAGTGAAGATCAGCCAAGGGATCCATCATAGCAGCACCCTCACCATATCCATGATAAGATCTCTTTGGTAGAGATCTCTTGCCAATGCCTTTGAAGAGTGCTCCACCAATATGCCACTATTATCATGGGCTTCCTCCATGCTTGATGATGATCTTTGCCTTGAAAGTTCCACTTGCATGATGGATGCACCATAAATAGAGAAATCTGAGGCTTCCAAGCCTCATAAGGATCATGGAGATCAAGATCATAAGATGTGAAACAATGATGATTATCAAGATTATGCTTTCTAGCTTGACTAGTCCACATATAATGAACTATATCAATGATGGATCTAATCTTGATATCAAAGACTATCTTGATCTTTTTAGGCTAGTTACTCTCTCAAGGATGTAAGTGTCCACTTTGGATGCTTCACTTAATCTCAAGAGCAGTTTACAATTTGCCTCAAAACATGTGAAAACATGATTTTCAAAAAAGTGAGTACCAACCTCAATCTTGTTCTTACTAGAACCAAGAGCATACTTTTGACACAATACAATATCTTGCTTTCAAAAAGTATTGGAAACACATCTAAGTCAATAATGACAAGAAACATGTCCATACCATAAGCATCATACAAAACTAGTATAGCTTTTCTTGAACTTTGAGATCCAAAAAATTCAATGAAGCAAGATAGCATTTCAAACAAAGGGAGAGAAGCATATATGAATGTGTTGTAGTAGATACAACATGAAATATGCCCCTCTTTGCCATGTAAGGTGAGCCATAAAGACTCGGCCATGCATCTTGAAGATCTTATTGAAATCATATGAAGAAGAAACTCCTCCTCACACATTGGCCCCATCATAACTTGAATACCTTCAAAAAGGATAACTTGTGATGCTTCTTGAGAAGCCTTGATCTCGGCCACTTCCAAGATTGAATCTTCATGCAATATGACATCTCTATTCACCATCACATTTGAAATAGAGAGTGTAAAGACACTAAAGGCCTCCTTGATGGATGAGTATCCAATCATGATCCATGAGCTTGGATCATCCTTCCTTTTTGTTTCCAAGGGAATATATGCAAAGCAAGCATTACGAAGTTCACTAAGGTGATCAACCTTAGGCTTCATCTTGAATAAAACTTCATATGGTGCTATTCCTTCAAGAGCTCCAATACTCCTCAAAGCTTTGATCTTCAATGAGAATTTCTTCTCAACATATGCTTTGAATAATAAGGAATAATCATACACCATAATACTTGAAGAGAGAAGATATGTGCATCTTGTGTAATCCTCCTCCTTTGAAATATTGGAAATATAAGAAACATCAAGAGAGTTTGCACTCTCACTTGGATCAAATTTGTAGATGCCTTCAAATCTTGATCCATATGCAAGGATCTCACCATCCTTCTTAATCACACAATTGTCAATATTGAAATTGACATCAAAGTCACTATCAAGAAGTTGGCCAACACTTAAGATGTTCTTTGTAAGCTTTGGGACAAAAAGAACATTGTTGAGAAAGAGATCTTTAGAAGATGCAAGCTTCAAGGGAATAATCCCTACTCCTTCAATATTGCACTCATGCTTACTTGCAAAGTATATGGTCTTCTTGACTCCATCATAAGGCATAATAGATGAAAAAAAGTTCTTGGAGCCACACATATGTGAAGATGCTCCACTATCAATATACCATGAGTCATCCTTGTTGAAGGTGGAAGAGGAGAAGCTTGATGCCATAAGAGAGCCTTCTCCATCACTTGCAATATAGTCTTCTTTCTCATTGGTGATGTTGGCTTGATTGAGTTGATTCTTCTTCTTGAAGCAATTGGTGGCATAATGGCCTTTCTTGCCACAATAAAAACACTTGATCATCTTCTTCTTGAGATTTGAATTAGAAGCATGAGAGGTATCCTCCTCCTCTCCATCTTGGTCTTTAGCTTTGTCATTAGAGAAGTGATGGTGTTGCTTCTTACTCCTCTCTTTGTGCTTGGCAAATAGAACTTTGCCATCATCATGATTGAGTGATAGCTTGTCCATCCTCAAGAGTTTGTACTCTTGTCTTGATTCTTCAGAAATAAGCACACTTTGAAGGGCCTCCAAACTTGGTAGCTCCTCCTTAATAGCATAGGATTGGACAAGGTTGTCATATTCATCTCTCAAGCCATTGAGAATGACTTGGACTAGCTCACTTTGATTGATTGAGTCACCAATACATGCAAGCTCCCTATGAATATCCTTGACTCTCAAAACATTACTTGGATGTAGAACAATCACCAATCTCCCTCAATATCTCATTAGAGACATTTATCTTAATGTAGTGGAGAGCCATCCTAGCTCTCTTCTTGTATTTTTGTACTTCTTGAAGGACTTGAGGCTCCTCCTCAATCCCAAGTACAATGTCCATCACATCTTGGAGTATCAAGATGGACTCCATCCTCAACTTCCATATTGAATAATTGGAAGTAGACAATCTCTCACTTGGTTGCAACAAGTATGAACTCATTGAAGTCATGTAAAGTGGAGATAAATAAAAGTGATGAACAAAAAATGTTGCTTCTCTCTCACTATAGGATCCAATAATGGTGTGCTACCATCTCCTATGCAAGATCTTGCAACAAACTGTGAGATGATTCTCACTAGCTATCTCAATCTCTCCAAAACTAGATCTACTTCACATCAAATGATGGAGTATGGGCAAAGTTAGGATTAAACACTCTTAGCACGTGTGAAATACACTAAGAAACCAAATTTGACTCAAATACAATGATATTGCAGGAAACAAAATGGCTAAGATCTCAAAACAGTGCCTAGATCACATATAGATGAGATTGGTAAGCATTCAACTGTGATTTTGGATCAAACAAGCAATCTTTTGACCAAACCAAATGTGTGCACCCAGGTCTAGGTGCCCTACCTAACCCTCTTCAAAATCTTATAACTTTTGATTGGCTCAACCAAATGGAATGAAACTGATTGCATCAGAAACTAGACAAAAATAGCTTCAAAACAAGCTATCTAGAAAGATTTTTGGATCAAACATGAAAGAGAACTCCCAAACTGAAATTGGATGTTCCTCACACGTGTCTGAGCACCTGATTCCGTACAGTACAAGATCAGACCCAATCAATGTCCTTTTGATATCTTTTGATCCAAAATTGAACAAGATAGCTAGGAAAATGGGCCTTGACAATTTCTAGCTCAAGATTGATGAATAGTTTTCACTCAAATGGATCAAAATGCATGGTAACCTTAGGTAGGCTCTGATACCATGTTGAATTTCACACGTGTGGATTGTCCACTACATGTACTTGTGATCTCCTAAGGTGTGTAGATGCACCAAGATCAAGACTAGATTGAGATTCAAGATCTATCTTTGATTCTATGGCAAAAACACACTACTACATGCATTCAATCACTTCCAACTCTCACTCACATGTGTGGGAAGTGTTCCAAAAGTATTCTAAGTAAAAACAAGCTGCTCTCCTCGGGTAGAGAGAGAAAAACCATCATGAGCTCTCGGGTAGAGAGAGAAAGCTAGAAATTCAATGACACTCAAAATCCACTCAATCTCAAAATCAATTAGATCCAAAAGGAGGAGTACAATGATACTAATAGATTCATGAGCTACCACTATGCTTAACTATGATTGGATCACACTTTGCCACCTCTTAATCCTATTGGACCATTGATCCATGCACCTCTAAATTCTATTGGACTATATTCAAGCACACCTCAATTTTCTATTGGACCTCACAAGGTTCCACCTCTAAATCCTATTGGACTTCTTAAGCTTCATAAAAAAAAAGCATGACACTTGTCTACACTCTAATTGGCACAAGTTTGGCTCTATTTTGGCTCAATAGTGGCATTACAAGTGGAAATGGATAATTTGCCATCTATGCCAAATTTGACCCTATCAACATCCTACACCTAAATGCTTGACTATGAAATTCTATGAGACCCCTATATCAAACATTTTGATTTACTCTACAATTCTCCACACGTGGGAACATCCTCCACACATGTGAGATTCACTTACAAACTTCTATCATAAAAAAATACCAAGCTAGATTTTTGCCAATTTCTCACAAAATTTTCTCTGTGTAAAAATAAAATCAACTGACACTACATATAGAAAATTCGATGCTTTGCTTTTTTTGGTCATTCGACATATATCGACAACCGCCACTTCAGTTGGTGAAACACAAATGAAATCTATTAAGATAAACATTATTGCGAGTTTAAATCTTTTTATGGATTTCATTTTTGCATATTTTTCCAAAAAAATTATTTGTCATAATATTAATAGTTTTCATTCAATATATGCAGTCTGTACAATAGAGGGATTGGTTCAGTTGTGTATTGGTTCATGTTGTACAATTTGAGTGGTAAATTTTCAAGTAGACGTTGATCTCAATAAAGTTATATACATATATATTTTGTAATTTGGCTTTGACAGGTTTGTTCATTTAACGTTTTCTTATTTTAAATCCTATTTCTTTAGTGTCATTTTTAGAAAGTTACTTATCCATCTTGTGTGAAAAGTACAGTACTAAGGACCATAAATGGATCTTTGAATGATCCACAAGGTGATTGTATGTTTGTTAAACAATCTATCAGAAACTAGTCATCAGAAAACAAGATCTAGTTTAGCAGCTTGATAGGACACAAGTAGAGACAATCAAAGCATTGATCAAATAGTATAATCCAACTCCACACGTGTGGAAATAAGGCTGTAGTACGGCCTGTAGACAGTGTTTACAAAGTGCCAAAGCTGGGTTTCATTGGAAATCAAGAGTAATCACCATACAATGAGAGGAAACTCGAGTTTCTCCTTGAGGCTCCAAAAAGTTTCTATCTTCTCACTATGGAGAATGGGAATACATAGTAACACACATTTCCTTTGCAAAGTTAGGTGAAAATCCAGCATGTAATAAGGAAGTAGACTCCACTTTCTTGCCCTAATATGGAAACCCTAGCCTAGATCCAAGAGTCATGCTTGGTAGGTGCATGGTAGGTACAAATCTCATCATAAATCATGGTCTAGATCCTACAAAGTAGGAATCACTACCAAATAGACACAACCACTCCTCTTGACTCGTGGTAACCTACTTTAGGTGTGTATGTACAAGTGGCACTTTGGCCATTCAAGTAACCAACAAACAATATTGACAAAATGTACAATATTCTACATGGCTAGATTTGCCAATGTAGGCAATTTTTCACACTCCTCCTCAAATCTATCCTTGGAGATCACAATGCTTTTATCAATAACTCCAATTGAAGATCTAAGCTTGACAAATTAATCTTTAGGTAAAGGTTTAGTAAACAAATCAGCCAAGCAACTTGATGATGACACGTGTTGGAGCTTGATCTCTTTAGCTTGCACTTTTTCCCTCACAAAATGATGAGCAATTTCGATGTGTTTGCTCCTTGCATGGAATGTAGGATTAGTTGCAAGTGGTTGGGCTGATTGGTTGTCACAATAGATGATAGGGATCTCCTCCTCCATGACATGAAGCTCCACCAATAGCCTTTTGAGCCACAAGACCTCCTTGCATGTTGATGTCAAGGCCTTGAATTCGGATTCTGTGGAAGATAGGGAGATGGTATCTTGCTTTTTGGAAAGCCATGATACTACTCCATCACATAGAAAGGTGGCAAAGGCACTTGTTGATCTTCTATCCACTTTGTCACCTGCAAAATTCGAGTCACTATAGGCTCTTAAGCCAAGATTAGTTCTTCTATACAAAATACCAAAATTCTTAGTGAATGAAATGTATCTAAGAACTCTTTTGGCCATCTTCCAATGTGAAAGTGGAGGACTTTGCATGAATTGGCTTAACTTTCCAAGACTATAACTAAGATCAGGTCTAGTTATAGTTAAATAGATCAAGGAGCCAATAAGCCTTCTATATAATGTGATGTCCTCAAAGGATGCTTCATCACAACCAATAGATGCTTTTACATGTTGCTCCATTGGTGTCTCAATGCCTTTACAATTCTTCATTCCAAATCTATCTAGGATGGATGTAGCATATTTAGATTGACAAATGAAGCTAAAGTCACATCCTCTAATAACCTCTATTTCAAGAATGAAGCTCAATAGGCCGAGATCTACCATCTTAAACTCTTTTGCTAAAGCAATTTTTACATCTCTAATTCCATCTAGATCATTACCACTCAAGATAATGTCATCTACATACAAAACAAGAATAATGATCATGCCATTATGAGAACTTATATACAATGATGGATCATAGGCACTCATTACAAAATTGATAGAAGTGAGAAAAGAGTTTAGCCTAGAGTACCATGCTCTAGGTGCTTGCTTGAGCCCATAAAGGCTCTTCTTCAAAAAACACACCTTTCCTTCATGCTTTGCCTTGATGAAGCCCTCGGGTTGCCTCATGTAGATCTCTTCCTCCAAATAACCATTGAGGAATGCATTTGTGAAGTCAAGTTGGAATAGCTCCCAATTAAAGGTTGTAGCAAGACTAATGATCAACCTGATAGTAACAAGCTTAGCCACAGGAGCAAATGTCTCATCATAATCAATGCCTTTGGTTTGTAAAAAACCTTTGGCAACAAGCCTAGCTTTATGCTTGCTTATTGATCCATCTTGATTATACTTCAATCTAAACACCCACTTGCAAGAGGAAGATCCACAAAATCCCAAGTATGATTCTCAATAAGAGCATCATACTCTACTTGCATAGCATCCATCCAACTTTTAGATTTACAAGAATCTTCATAGCATGTTGGCTCATCTAACATTGAAGTAAGAAAGGTGTAAGATGATGAGCCTTCCCTTTGATCACCTTGACCATCATAGGTGAGCCTCAATGGCTCGGATGGTGTGATTCCTCCAATGGCTTGGTTTGGCAATCTAATGCACAAATAGTTAGCACAAATTATTGCTTCACCCCAAAATGGTTTGGATAGAGAAGCATCTAGCCTTAAGGCCTTAGCACACTCACAAAGAGAGCTATTTCTTCTCTCACTCACTCCATTTTGTTGAGGGGTGTATGGACATGACAGCTCCCTCTTTATGCCATTAGAACTACAAAAGTCAATCAACTTATTAGAGATATATTCACCTCCATTATCACTCCTTAATACCTTAATCTTGGTACTAAGTTGAATTTCTACCAAAGTCTTGAACTTTACAAAAGAATCAAACACCATTGATTTGCTAGACAAGAGGTACATCCAACAAAATCTAGAATAGTCATCAATGAAGAATATATAGTACTTGGCACCACCATTAGACTCATGTGAAAAACTATGAACATCCGAATGGATGAGTTCAAGAGGAGAGTGCTTGATGTAGATCTTGAGAAGGGTAGTTTGTGAGCCTTTGAGAGGCTGCATGCTTCACATCTCTTCCCACACTTTGACAAATGCTTGGGGAGTCCAACTGCAAGCTCCTTTGCAACCATAGATTCCATGGCTTTGTAGTTGGGGTGGCCCAACCTTTTGTGCCACAGTTCCACCTTTGATAGCTCCACCTTTGCCAAGTTAACACACTCCACTGAAATATTAGCATCAAGCTTAAACAATATACCTTGCTTAAAGCCTTTGGCTATACATTCATCATTTCTAAGGATGGAACAAACTCCATGCTTAAATTGTACATCTAGGCCATTATCCATTAACTAGCCAACACTAAGCAAATTCTTGGTTAACTTAGGAACATAAAGAACATTATCAAGGTTCATCCTTTTGGATGATCCCACATACAAGGGAATTGTTCCTATTCCACTTATCTTACATTCTTGACTACTTGCAGTATAGATTGATCTATGTAAGTCATTGTAAGAAAGTAAGGTGGAGAATATGTCCTTTTGATATGTCATGTGGGAACTTGCCCCACTATCAATCCACCAAGAATCATTGGTGTTGCTCTTGGATGATGGTAGTTTGTTGGAAACCATCAAGGATGACTCTTCATCCTCCTCCTCCTCCTGATGTGCAATGTTGCTTTGTTTGCCCTCTTGTGCCTTCTTCTTCTTGAGACATTCTGATGCAAAATGTCCTTTCTTTCCACAGAAAAAACATTTGTACTTGGACTTGTCTTTGATCTTGCCCTTTGAGCTTGAAGCCTCATCCTCCTCCTTGGTCTCCTTGAAGTGCTTCTTCTTGCCATTGGTCTTCTTCTTGCTTTTGAATGAGAAATTAGCTTTCTCATCACCATCCTGCAGAGAAATAGCATTCATTCTTGCATTGGTATGCAACATCCTACACTCTTCAGCTACTATTACACTATGTAGCTTTTCTATAGTAGGCAAGTGTCTTGGATTGCAAAGCTTTGGACCAAATTTGTAAAGCCACTCCCTAGACCATTTAGGACAATCTGAACAAGCTCACTATCTTGAATCTTCTCTCCAATGGAAGCTAACTCCCTATTGAGAGACCTGATTATTAGCACATAATCTTGTGCACTCTCATCACTCCTCTTCATGCTTTGTAGAATCTGATTCCTAAGCATGAGAACCCTCGAAGTGTTACTAGACTCATAGATAGATTTTAAAGATTCCCAAGCCTCTTTAGCACTCTTACATGATGATACTTCCCTTAAAAGATCATTGCTTACATTCATCTTAATACAGTGAAGTGCAAGCCTAGACCTCTTCTTGTATCTCACTAATTCCTGTGCACCTAGAGGTTCATCTTCATCATCTATTAGAAACTCATAAAGATCCTGGAGCACCATTAGTGACTCCATCCTCACTTTCCAAATAGCATAATTGGTAGAATTTAACCTCTCACTAGCTTCTAGAAGGTAGGCTCCCACTGATCCCATCTTACTAGCAAGATTCAACACACAAGATATAGATTTGTTTGGACCTGAAACTCACAAAGGTTTCTAACTTGCAGTGCTTCACTCAAATGTTGACTTCAAATCCAACACATGGATTTGTAATCACAGTTCTATCACTCCCTCACAAGCTGGAATGAAGATAAGATGAGATAAAAACTACACTCAAGCAAATCTTGCCAATCTTGGCTATTCTTGGACAAAAACTGACTCTATCTCTCTCATTCACTTTGTACTTTCAAGACCTAGTTTCCACTTTAAGAAGGTCTGAAATCAGCCTAGATTAATTAGTTTTCATGAAACAAACTCAAAACTAATCAATGGCAAGTGATCTTGGTAGCTTATCCTAGGATTTGCACCAAAAATTGCATCAAACTGACACCAGATGAATTTTCTATGATCCAATGAATATGGGTTATTAAATTCTGGTTCAGAGATGCCCACACGTGTGAACAGTACGGATTTTGATCCTGAAAAAGTTTGGGATCAAATCCCCTCACCAAAACCTGGATACCAGCTCGCCCTTCCAATACTAGCTTTTTGCACCAAAACCTGCTAAAACTGGATTAGATTCAGACACAGATCAATGGCCTTGTACTTGGATCTGATACCATGTGAAAAGTACAGTACTAAGGACCATAAATGGATCTTTGAATGATCCAGAAGATGATTGTATGCTTGTTAAACAATCTATCAGAAACTAGTCATCAGAAAACAAGATCTAGTTTAGTAGCTTGATAGGAAACAAGTAGAGACAATCAAAGCATTGATCAAATAGTATAATCCAACTCCACACGTGTGGAAATAAGGCTGTAGTACGGCCTGTAGACAGTGTTTACAAAGTGCCAAGGCTGGGTTTCATTGGAAATCAAGAGTAATCACCATACAATGAGAGGAAACTCGAGTTTCTCCTTGAGGCTCCAAAAAGTTTCTATCTTCTCACTATGGAGAATGGGAATACATAGTAAAACACACTTCCTTTGCAAAGTTAGGTGAAAATACAGCATGTAATAAGGAAGTAGACTCCACTTTCTTGCCCTAATATGAAAACACTAGCCTAGATCCAAGAGTCATGCTTGGTAGGTGCATGGTAGGTACAAATCTCATCATAAATCATGGTCTAGATCCTACAAAGTAGGAATCACTACCAAATAGACACAACCACTCCTCTTGACTCGTGGTAACCTACTTTAGGTGTGTATGTACAAGTGGCACTTTGGCCATTCAAGTAACCAACAAACAATATTGACAAAATGTACAATATTCTACATGGCTAGATTTGCCAATGTAGGCAATTTTTCACATCTTGTTGTCAATGACAATTCACTATCGAACCATAGAACCTTGATGAAGTGTATAGATTGCAACAAGAGATTGTGCTCTATCAACCTCCTAATACTGAAATAGCACAAGAGCAAGCAATTTTACCAGATGCTTCTCTTGCTATACAAGGAAATATAGAAAAAAATATTAAATAGAAATTTACTTTTATTACATTTCAAGTGTACATAAAACATGTACATATTATCATCAAAATATAGATACAAGATTACATGTACACAATCCATCTTTGGGATTTTTATTGATATGAATATGGATTATAACAATCAAGTTGTGTCTTTATAATAGCATTGTATTGCAATTTCTACTTGTTTTCTATTCCATAATGATGATGGAATTTTATTTTTTTGATACTAATTTTTTTTTTTAGTTCATATTGTGTTGCATTTAGAAATACATCTTTTAAAGTAATAATCTAAGAATAGCTATTATATGATTGATTGTTGATATAAGCTCTTAAAGAAGAATAAAAATGTTTACAACTACTCACCAATTTACCACTGGAAATCAATTTGAAATTTGTGGATATATCATATTGTAGGAGCAATAGTTCTTGTCTAATGTAACTCAGGCTCCAATCTTCCTCCACCTCAATACAAGTTAGAAGTCCATTATTGTAAATTATGTCAATATTCCTCCTCTCAGAGTGTCCACTTTGTTCCAGGTCTTGATCCAGTTGTAATTACTTACTTTAAATCTTTTACCATTTTTGGTAATGGAAGCAGAGACTGAGCATTTGTTTTTCTATTTGATAACAAAAGCATGTGGAGGACATTTTGATTTGTATTCTATATCTCCATTTTATTTCTTATCCCATCATTCATCCATAAGCTCAGATAGTATACTTTTTGATAAATTTTTACTAGAGATCCAGATGATTTTCATTCATTTATTTGGAAGGTTATAAACTTGCAATTTTTAAAATAATCAAATTAGCACTTTAGAAGTATATGATCCAAAATGAAAAAATAGAAGTGCAAATAATATATCAATACTCACAGTTGTTTTTTTTGTGATCTTGAATGCATATGGATGCAACGAAACCCAAGAGTTTTTTAAATACTTTTTTGGCACCAGTAATCCATTGTCAGTTTTCTCATTGAAGAGAAGCACAAAGTCAATTGAGGAGCACGGTTTTCTTAATGGCACCATTCGTTATGTGTAGAAAGCTATCTTCTTGAGAATCTGTATAAACAAAATTTTGAAACACTGAGTTTTTTGGCGCTATGGGTTAACTCTACTTAACTAGTAAGCCATGATTTGACAAGGTATTCTCATTAAAGCTGTATCCATTTACTCATTTTAATTCTACATACCTTCTGGCATATCCATTTTAAATTTGGTTGGGTCCCTTCGGACAGTGATGAGTTGGAAGGGAAGGCCTCAACATCCAATAGCATTTTTATGTGCTACATGACAAAACGTTCATTTATTTTAAAAGTTTTTTTTTTGTTGATTTTAATTTGAGACAAGCTACGTTACAAGCCTGATATCAGTAACGTGAATGAGAAAAAAATAAAAAAAGTATCTTTTACAAAAGCCCTCTTCAGGCCCATATTTTTCCAAATGAATCTTATGTTAATCTAGTTTCATTTATATTGCTATAGTTTTACACATTGTCGCACACTCTGCAGAAATACTCTATTGTCGAAAACAAGTATCGACATGACAGTTAAACTATCAAAGATTGTCATTAACTATTGAGCTAAGATGGACTATCGAAGGAGTATCTCAACAAATGCTCGACCATTTGATTCAACACACTGTAGAATCGAACAGTCAAACTATTTTCACACTCCACCCTACAAATCAGCTTAGCCAAACTTGACTGTTGACATCATACCACTCGCCCACTCCTGCAACTATGCAACTGTTTTGACAATTACAACAGTCACGATCTAATTCTAGACGGCGGAACAACTCTATGCCATTCTGTATATATCTGCACAAATGTACATTACAATAGATGATGATGTAAGTGATTTTGCAAGACCGACATTGTAGATGCTTTCATGCATTAATTCTTGTTTTCATTCTTATAGTCAGATTAAGCTCATATCTATTACAAAATTAAGATACTATCGAACACACAGTTTCATCCGCAATTGTATTGTGCTCCAACATCGACTGACTTGAATCTTTACACTCTTTTTGAATTGAGTCATCTTCTTGTGTTCAGATTAATGTCAGTATGTATGCAAGGCTTTTTTATTTATTCTATATAATCCCCCTTATTGCTTTTATCTGAATTGTCTGGCTTTTTGCTTCCGCAATATAAGTTGCAAGACTTTCTTTGTGTTTGCCTATGTAATTGATATCATAGATTCTAACAACTTCGAAGTTAGAATCAAGTAGAATCAGTTGAGTCGTTGACTCACCATCCTAATTCGATCCGATAGGCATAGTGCATGCATGCATTGAGGAATCGTGTGCTCCTCCATCATCCCATCGCCACGATATTTCCAACAATAGTACATTGTACAATTAGGAGTAATAAGTGTGAGGGAACTGGCTTCCTGCGTGTATAAGCCCAATACAATGACCACATTTATCTGTTTTGTAGAACTTGTAGAACTAGGAATAAGCAACTTGGGACATAAAATACATAGAACACCCAAATTTAATTTTGAGATGGTTCTTAGTTTGGAGAGCTTACATGAATCATCTGAGGACCCTCTCACTCCAATAAAAGCTCACATGATTCATGTGAGGGGCACCCTCCTTCTCAATTTGGAACCATTAGATATTACATGAAGGGCTTGGATTAGGATCCTTTCCATCTAGAATTAGCCAACCAGAGATCAAGAACATGACATTCTCCAAGAAAAAAAGGCACTCTTGTATTCAATTTTCACGTTCAACAAGAGGAGAAAATTATGCCGAAATAAATCCGAACATCCTTGCATATCACTGCTTTCATCTCTCTCTTTTGTTGTGTTTTCTATTTGCCTATTATTTTCATTTTAGTTGTATTTGCTTGTTCTTGTCATCTTTAGAGATGGGGGGAGGAGGGGGGAGGGTGCAAGTCGCCTCCACCAAGTAATCTTGTTATTTGCTTGTGTTAAGCTAGGAAGGGATAAACTAGGAGTGGATTGTTAGAAAAAACCGTACAAGTAAGCTAATCTCGCAAGAGCAAGCACTATTTCCTTGGGAGTGAACTCACACCTGACAGGTGGAAAAGGCCGCTATAATTTTTTGGTATCGTTGTCAAGGAATAGATTAGCATTTCTTTTGTGTCTTTAGCTCTCTAATTTAGGTGCGGTTAACTTGAGGTGTCCTCGTGTGGGGCAATTTAGAGTGAAGAATAATGGTAAGTTATTGTTTTTGCATGGTTTTTTGCTTGAAAATACTGTAGAGAGAGGATTAGAGAAAGGGACCACCTTGAAAAAGTGCCAAAATCCTTCAAAAATTAGAAAAAGTCCTTCAAAAACTCAAAAAGCACTAGTTTTTTGTAAACTATCCAAGAAAAAGGGCCTAGAAATACCTTCCAGGCCAATTTTCTCTAAAACCTGATTGATCTGACCTTCGCTGACCTGGTAGTACCTTTCGCCACATCAGTAGAATCTATTTTAGCTTGGGCAAAGATACCTTCCCAACAATTTTTCTGAAATAATGAAAAAAACAACCATGAAAAATCTTGTGTACAAAATGTCCAGAATTTCAAAGTAGCTCCAAACTCTCTAAACAACCTTTGGCCAGTTCCATAATGTCGATCAGGGAAATATCTGAGACTGGTGAAGGTTACCAAGGTGTTTGCAAACCTTGATGAAGGTTTTGTAATCCCAAAATAGTCCCAAAACAAGCAGAGAACCCTCACCAAACTCAACTTCAAAAAAAGTAGCTCCTACTAACTTCTGCCAGTATTCCAATTGCGACTTTGTAGTGTTTTTCAGCTCCAAAATGTTCGACGAAGATTAGCTCCTAGAAAAAGTTGGCCGACCAAAGCTCCTTCCATTTTGCAAAGGTTTCAAGTTCCAAGAACCCTCGCCTGGGCATGGGTAACCTTTGCTGATTTTGACATGAAAAATACTATTCTGTAGTCTCAGTAAAGTTGTTGAAGGTTAGTTGTTACTTTAATTACATGTGCAAGGATTCCTAGTGAAAACAAGTACGATGTGGTACTGTGCCACAAAGGCCTTGCCATGTCATATTGTCATATTTTGTCATACTTTTTGAAACGGAACCATAATCTTCATAACATTGTATTATAATAAAAAAAATTGATATCAATTTGTATTAACGTTTGAATAGTCATTTAAAATTTTGATAGATAATAATAAAGTTCAGTACAAGCACTAGAAAGTTAAGTTTTTAATGATACAAAATTTCACTTTATCTCTTTTAGAAGATGAGGGTTTGAAATTCCTAGATTTCAAGTTCATGTTTTTCAAAACTCGAATATTTTCCACAGTGTAGTTGTACTATCCCGATTTCCATACAAATAAACCACGTTGGTATTGGAATGCAGGTCATATACCAAATTGCTTGATTATGAAATGTGTTGGACTAGTTGCTTTTCTTGTTTATTGACTATTTTTGTTCCTCTTAGTTGTCAGTTTTATCACACCTTTCTGAAATCTTATTCTTTGGCTTTGAACTTGTTGAAAGAGAAGGCCTTTTCGAGTTCTTTGTAATTGTGGTATTTAAAAATTTCTTATCAGTTGCAACATAATTGTCTATACTCAAATCTAAAAAACAATTTCATCATGAATCAAGATTAACAATCACAATCTTTATTTGGAATAAGCGCATTTTAGTATTCAAAATCAATATTTACAATAAATATTTGAATTTTTGCAATAAGTAATCACAAATTGTGTTTGCAACCACTATTTGAAATCTTTGTTTATTAGTATTCATAGTATTTATGATTGGTAATTCAAGTATTCATGATCAATAATCAAGACCATCCATGAATTGTATTCAAAGGTGTTTAGAATAATCACCACCACTATTCAATATATTTCAGTATTCACGAACAATAATCAAAGTATTCACGATCAATATTCAAGTGTATTCACGATAATTATTTACAATAATCACATTCAATATTCAAAATATTCGATCGTATTCATAGTATATTCGATTAGTATTCACAATATTAACAATCAATACTTAAGAGTATACGATCAATTTTTACAATATTCATGATAAGTATTCACAACGATCAATACTCACAATAATCACAATGAGTATTCACAATAATCATGATCAACATCTCAAAATATTCGCTCTCAATATTCACAATAATCACGATCAACATCTCAAAATATTCACAATTTAGATCATCACTAGCCATCAATTAGGTAATCTTTAGGACGGATCTCTGAAAAAGTTGACCAATTATGGAATACATTTTGCATGTCCTGCAAAAGAAAATACAATCACAAAATTATAATTAGATAAAGATCAACTATCTTTGTATAGTTGATGAAGGAAAGATCCATTAGTGGACAAGCACATTTATCTTTTGCTTTTCAGGATCTAAGGAATAAGATACAATTTTTAATAAACAAGGTATATGTGCTTCGAATTATCACACAATCTCACCATTCACAAACAAGCCTTTGCACATATATATAAGCATTACACATGGGTGATGCAATTTGCTACAAAGCATGCAGTTTTGCATGTTAAGGATGGACAATGACATATTTATTGTTTTTTTCAATTGCATGGAGAGTTCTTTTTCCTATCTTCATGGATGATCTTCATTTTTCTACAAAGCATGCAATTTTTTATGTTCGTGCTTTACGACTTTCTACATGTCTATTACTAATGGCCAGTCATGCATGCAGTCCAAAGTCCAAAGTTAAAAGCAATTCAAAACTGAAAATTATAGCTAGATTGAAGTTGAAATTTATTATAATTATTATTGATGCACTTCATCTATTCCAACAATGGCAACACAACAATGCTTCTTGGTTTCCAAAGGAAGGCTCGAACTTGGGACCAAAGAAACTTTGGATGTCAAGCTAACCAACTAAGCCAACCCATTGGGACGGCAACACAACAATGCTTCTTGGATTCCAAGGGGAGGCTCGAACCTGGGACCAAAGAAACTTTGGATGCCAAGCCAACCAACTGAGCCAACCCCGTTGGGTGGCAACACAACAATGAAGTGATAAAGCTCTAAAACAATACCCATAAAATTGAAAATTATAGCTAGATTGAAGTCTAAATTTATAATTATTATTGATGCACTTCGTCTATTCCAACAACGGCCTGTAAAACACTAGGAAATTTTTGGGAGCAATAAGAATATCCAAGTTCCTCGCCCTGACCTTGAGCAGCTTCGAATCGGACACTGTATGTGGCCGGCTTTTGGCCCAGCCGGCCTGTACTGCCGGAGCACTTTAGGATCCATTCACATATTGCGACAGTTAGCTGTGTAGTCACCTTCGTCGTCTTCTTCTGTCGGCCTTGCCTGGCCGTCCCCCTCTCTCTTCAACGCTTTCTCTTTCTGTAGATCGATCCATTAATAATTTCCGGAATGATGGTGTTTGCAGAAATGTGTAGCTGATTTTACAGAGAACCTGGATTTTTCGTGAGGGATTTCCATCATCGAATGGCCCTTTATCTTCATGGATCAAGCATCAGCAGTTGCGGAGACATTCCTGAACTTGAGATTTAAAATTTCTTCATCAATCTGGTTTTCTGCTAGTGCAACAGCAGTGTGATTGTTTTTCAGTTTATTAATTAGACGTGACTGCTTCGACAATAAAAAGGAAAGTAATTGCTTCAAGATTCGACTCTCCGAACAATCGCAAAAAACGCAATTTCCGGTTCTTTATTTCCTATCATGGATGATGAAATTGATTCTACAAATCATTTTTATCAGCGAAATGATCAGCGCCGTCACCTCTATGAGTCCGGCGTTCGCGAATACGCCGGATATGATCTGCAGTTAAAATTTCAGGATAGGGAGGCCGAAAATGCGTGTGTCGATGAAGAGGATGCTGAAGGTCGTAAACAGGACACGGGGCAACAACAACAGAAAGATCTTCTCAGGAATAAACACTTTTCAAGTGATTCAGCCGACCTATCCCTCTCTCAGCCTACAGCCATGTTAGAAAAGGTTAGTGAACCGGATAAGCAGACATCTAGAGATGATTGGAACGAAGTGGCAAGTATCGCACTGGTTGACGCTTGGAGTAAAAAGTGTAGACAGCTAAATAAATCCAACTTGAAGCTAGCACATTGGGCAGAGTTAGCGGACACGGTTAGAGTCAAGAGCAATACTCGCAAAACTGATGTTCAATGCAAAAATAGAGTAGATACATTAAAGAAAAAATACAAGCACGAAAAGCAAAAGCAGGCACTTGGCAGTATCAGCAAATGGCCGTATTTTAGCCTTCTCGACAACATGCTCAACTCAACTCCCTGGCATGGCGGTCTTCCAAGCACTGCCAATGCAGGCCAAATCAAGGAAATCAATTTGCATCACCCAATTGAAATCTCCAATCACAGCCTGAACAGCTCTAGAACGAAAAAGACTCATATATTGATACCTACCTCCGCTCTCAGAGGTGAGGGTGTCTTTGACGAAGACGCAGGATCCACAAAACGGATGAGGAAAGATGACTCCTATAATAAAGTTGTCTCAAGAGCAATAGTAAAATTTGGTGAAATGTTTGAAAAGCTTGAGAAATCCAAACAGCAGCAGCTTACTGATCTGGAAAAAACGCGAAAGGAGTTATCCAAGGATCTGGAAAGACAAAGAATAAAGCTATTCATGCAGGCGCAGATAGAACTTGCGAAGTTGAAGCGGGGGACCGTCAACTTTGACGAGTCCGTCAGTAAGATGAATAGATAAAAGATTATTATTGTTCTTTCCTTTACTCATTTGACAATCAAATGTGCTTAATATTACAGAAGACGTTCGTTTCTGTTTGCTGGTTTCAGCATTAATCTTGCCGTGCCCTCTTCAAATGCTTATTGTTCATATATTAATATATGCATGTGTTGGGGAAATTCGGATTCTTATTAACGCGCTTTTCTAAAGGTTCCGCGACCAATGTTCGATACAACACGTTCATTCATTCTTTACAGCGACTAGCCTTTCAAAAAATACAACCAACCGGCAATTATCCCTGTCTTTTGATCGACGTTACGGTTCTCAATTCACTATATCTTACCATCCCTTGTGAACAAAGTCTCAAAAGTGAATTCATGTTTTGCAAAATGCTTTTCCGCCTCTGAGTCCGTACAAATGCCATGTGGCATGTCCAAAGTGGTCGGTTAGATTCAAACTGCTTATTATGCTTAGTAATGTACATGTGAAAAAGTCAACGTACCCATTACGCAATGGAATGCGCTGGTCAGAGGCCATTTTGCCCAGTTCGGCTTTCCAAAAATTTTACCAGGCATAATGACCTATGCCTGGTCCATTTCATAGTATGTAAAATCACTTTTTTCCTTTTCATGGAGAAAAAGGAGGCACCTCCTACAACGGATTATGTGTGTCTCCCCCTTTTTTTTTGCTGTAATTTTTTTTTACACGCACCTTTTACTGTAAAAATTTTTTGCTATAAAAAACCATTAAAGAAAAATTAAAAACTGATTTTACCGCAGGGGAACCCCCCCCCCCCCCTTAAAAAAAAAAAAAATTCTCATAGTTTTGCAACTGCCGCCAAGGTCGCTCTCCATACTATTTTTAAATCAAAGATTCATTGAGGAAACACTGCGTGTAACTCCTTCCTCTTCGAGTGTACGACAACATTGGCCTGGTATAACCAAGGCCTTTCGATCAGTACCGAATAGGTTAGATCACCAATAGTCTTTATTACTAAGAAATTCATTATAAATGGTTCATTCTATAAAAGATTTTTACTCTCTTCAGTTCGCTGATAGGTTCTCTTCACGTCGAGTTAGCTAACTTGATATTTCAACGAAGCAGCCTTCGATAGTCACATCGATTGCATGAGCTCCAAGATCTCTCGTATCAACTCGCAATAAATTGATCTCTGACAGCTTTTGTTTTCGCCTTTGTTTCGGTTGTATCAAAGTTCGGAGTTGCTTCTGATAATAGATATTGTCGGAGTACAGTTGCTTGACAGTAATATTTGGTTCCAAAGCTCTTATATCATCGACAATCATGTGGTCTGTCTTCGAACTTTTCGACAGTCGTTGGCAACAATTTAAATGGTTTGATATTGTCGTCCTCTTTGAAAGTAACTTTCTTCCTAGACTCTACTTCATGTATTTCTTCATTAAATAAATCTTTTACCCCCAAAGCAATGTCTTTTTCAAAAAGCTTTTTCACATTTCTGTCATAGTCAGACTCATACTTCTCAGTTTAGGCTTGTCATTCTTTGAAGCTTTTAGTTCTTTCTTCTTTGTATGCCTTTTTAGACTTTTGATTCGACAATTCTTTCAATTTTTTCTTTCCAGATGAATTTCAATTTGAAACTTTCTTCACTTCTAAATCATTCTGCCAACTAGTGTCGAGAGTTGGATTGAGCACAACTACAAATATCAGCCCATTACCATGCACATAAGACAGGGACCAGATTTGACCTGTCGGCCCTCGCATGGCAATGTTCGTGGCAAACTAGGTGGCAATGAGCGTGTGGCACTGCCACGCTGTCAAAATTTTCTGTCACCGACCCTTCCTCCAAACATTTTTTTTTTTTTGGGGCAGGGGGGGGGGGGGGGATTCAAAGCTCGCCTGTGCCACGCGTGGCAAAATGCTATTTTGTTAATCTCAACTAATCAACTTGCAGTGTATATAGTATTTTATAGTCCGATCTTCCCTTACTGACAGTTATTTAAAGTGATAGGCCTTACCATATCAATACCGTATCAGGGCGAGTGCCATACTGATCAGTTTGATGGTTTAGGTTACTATCTTTTGTTTGAACAGGTATACTATAATGCATTTTAGAAAAGAGCAGTAAAATATAGTGCAAACTACTAACGTATAAGTAGCTTGGACCAGCACATGAAATTTGGGGCAAATCCATGCCATACCAAAATTCCTACTTGTAAACAAGTCATGTGTGGTACGCGTGAAATCTATGTCATGCAAGAGTCCGCAAGCAATCTTATTGTTAGATAAACTTTTGAACCTTGATCGTGATTTAATATGCAGTCAAGCACAATACTCGTTTTAATAAACAAAAGCCTTTATTTATGCCGTCTATGAGGACGATTGTTTATACTATAAATTTTTTTCTTAAGTATGTTGCGCTCAAGCATGCCATAGATGAGGGTAATTGTCAAGCATTTTTCCATGAGTATTATAGCAGTCATTCTCTAAATAGATATATTATGGTTGTGATCCATACTATCTTGTATAACCCATTATCGAAGCATTCTTAACAGTGTACGTCTTGCATGGTAAATGTTCAGGTAGTAGAGATCATACCTTTTCTTTTTGTATGCTGGAAACCGATGATATAAAGCTTAAAACTCGTGCAACCTTGCTGCTATGTTGTTGAAAGCCAAATATGATAGCAAATATAGTTATGACATATACGTATCTCAAGTGCTCATTGTGATAATACAAATCATACATTTTAAAACCATCAAGAGAGCTCATCGCTAGAAAGTGGAGTGAGAAAGGTATACTAGCTCCATCACAATATACTTCTCCATACCAAATTATCTAACGAGCTACCCTACTATACGTAGGATAGTATGCTAGATAGGCAGCGTTGAGCGCTCTTGAAGAGTGCGTACCTCATGTATCTTACATGCAAACATACATAAAGAGAGCAAACTCTCCTCTGGTCAGCAATAGCTTGTGGGATCGCGATTGGGCAGATCATATATACCCTACAGAGCAGCGATTGGCAATGTATATTGTCTACCAAATATGTTTTTGGCCAGCGATTGATGGTATTCATTCATAAACAAGATGTCTAGCCAACGATGGCATAGCCAATCACCTTAGCCAACGATGCAACACATATGAATGGATGCAAGAAAACCACATCTGAGCAATGATTGCCATATAGTAAATGTGGTACCTCATACAAACTCTTTATTAAAAGCAATAACCTATATTGTGATGCAGCAGACAGCAAAAGGGCGCCTTCCAATACTTATGCAATATGCTTGCTTAATACACATTCTGATAGCAAAAATAAAGAAGAGTTGAATACACATACCGTGTGCACAGGTAAAACCATCTCCAAACATAGGAGGGAGGGCACAGAGAGCTCCAAAACTATCTTGCCAGAAGAGTAGAAGGAGGAGAGTGCAAGCAAGCGTGGGAAAAGAGTGCAAGAAAGCATGGGAGGAGAAGATGAAGCACCTCACCACTAATATGAGTGCAATTAAATGAAAGTAAAGTGGCCATTTGTAGCTGTAGGATGAGAGGCGGGTGATCTTGACCTTTGAAAATGCCATAAATGTAGTTGGAGGTTTAAATTTTCCCACCAAAAAACTTTCTAAGGGTCATATACCTTGCAAGGTTTACAATTTCAAGTAGAAAAAGTAAAGTAGAGTACCATCCAAGAGAGAGAGAGAGAGAGAGAGAGAGAGAGAGAGAGAGAGAGAGAGAGAGAGAGAGAGAGAGAGAGAGAGAGAGAGAGAGAGAGAGAGAGAGAGAGAGAGAGAGAGAGAGAGAGAGAGAGAGAGAGACTTTTGTTTGTTGGTTTTTCATTGTTTATGGTTGATTAATAAATGATTGTTCATTGTTGGCTTTTGTAGAAAAAAGTGGTGCAATTTTGAAGGGAAGGAGACAATCCAAGCAAATGCATGAGGTATGTGATGTATTCTAAATTTTGCTAGATTACATTTGAATCATAAATTGCATTTCATAGTATCTTAAACATGGTGAGATTGATGTAACAATGAGTGATGATTTGTAATCTAACAATGATTCTTTGATTTGTAATGTAACAAATATCATTTTGTTGATTGCTTTGTAATCTAACAATGATTCTTTGATTTGTAATCTAACAATGATTTGGTTTTCATTGTTTGCTTTTGTAAAGAAAAAAAGAGATGCATTTTAAAAGGAATTAAAGACCATCCAAACAATAGATGAGGTATGTTTTTTTATTCTTAAATTGATGTTTTTGTTTGTTTTTCATTGTTAGTATATGTTTACAACAAATTTATACAACAATCATTTTATAGATAATGAGATAGAGATGATCAAATACAAAAGCTTATATTCATAATCCATACCTATTCACATCTAATTCTTAAAAAGGGCTTTGATGCTAATACCCTTTTTCTACTTTTGCAAATAATAAAAATACATCAAATCTAAGAAGTAATTATAGGCCTCTTAGTCTTTGCTATCTTCTCCCTCATCGTCATCCAAATCCAAATTTTGTCCTTTGTCATCGCCTTCGCCTTCGCTCCCTCTTCATCTTCATTCCCTTCTCCTTGGTTTCCAAAGGAAGCGGATGCCCTCTACATACACATTCACAAAAAATATAAATGATTATTGGCCAAACACATGTCATAAAAATGAAATGACATGAAAATTCCGTATGAAGAATATGAGAAATACAAATTATGTAACAAAAATTTACCCTTGGATGTGCCGCAAGATGATCAACCAAGGCACTATAGCCTTGGTGATATCCAATATTGTACTCGACAATTATATATTTGCCCAACAAAGGCATTGTAGTTCCAGGAGGATCTCCTTGCATGTTTTCACAATTGGAGTATGTTCCAGCTTGACGTTTCTAATGCATTTCTCAATGGTCACCTTGAGGAGGAGATTTACATGGAGCAACCTTCAGGTTTTGTGAAAGAAGGTGATGAATCAAAAGTTTGTCTTTTGTTCAAAAGTCTCTATGGACTGAAACAAGCACCAAGGTCTTGGTATGCAAGGCTCAACTCCTATCTCATATCACTCGGATTTTGTCTAAGTGAATATGACCCTTCTCTGTATTATAAGTTTGTAGATAACTTTGTAGTTATGCTTCTCATCTATGTAGATGATATCATTCTTTGTGGAAATAATGAGAAGCTAGTTGAAGAAACTAAGCATGCACTTGGTACTAAGTTTAAGATGCAGGACTTAGGAGTTCTTCACTATATTCTAGGCCTTGAAATAGATATCTGGAAAGGTCATGCATTTATAAGCCAAAGTAGATATGCACTTTCCATGCTCAAGAAATTCTAGATGGAAAATTGTAAAGGCATAGATACACCTATGGAGCATACTGTAAAAGTTCCTATGAAAGATGATGAAAAATCCTTTGAGGACATCACTCTTTATAGGAGTCTTATTGGCTCACTTATTTGGTTAACAGTGACTAGGCCTGATCTAAGCTTTTGTGTTCATAAGCTAAGTCAACACATGTAGGATCCAAAGTTATATCACTGGAAGTTGGCTAAAAGAATCTTGAGGTATATATCTTCTACCTTAGATTTTGAACTATTCTACAAGAAAGAAGATCTAACTTTGATTACTTTTCAAGATTTAGATTATGCAGGAGACAGGTTGGATAGAAAAGCCACAAGTGCTTACACTATATTTCTTGGAGGGAACTTGGTTTCTTGGCTATCAAAGAAGCAGGCAACTATTTCCTTATCATTCTATGAAGCTGAGTATAAATTTCTTACAACCACAACAAAGGAGATTTTATGGATCAAAAGGCTACTTTTGGAGCTAAAGTGTTATGCAGATGAAGATCTTCCAATTATCAAGAATGACAACATTTCTGCTCAAGCTCTTGCAAATAACCTAGTTTTCCATGCAAGGAGCAAACACATTGAAGTAGCTCATCATTTTGTAAGAGAAAAAGTCATTGGGAAAGAGATCTCACTGGAGCATGTTGATTCTACAAATTGTGTTGCAGATCTTCTCACCAAGCCACTACTCAAGAATGTCTTTATCAAGATGAGGTCTAACCTTGGCCTAATTTTAAAGTCTATGTTGATAGGAACATAAATTTTAAGGAGTGTGAAGATTATTAAAATATTATCTTCCTATCTCGAGTTTGGGGCCATGTCCATGGTTATTTCCACTAAATTTCATGTTGTACATAAAAGGTATGTGAATTGAGCACATAACTTTCTAGTATAGGTCGGATTTGAGTTAGATAGATTGAATTTTGATGACATGCAGAAGTTTAGATAGCATGCAATGTCATATTGTATGCATGCAAGCCACATGCAATCAGTGCATGCAACATGCAAAGTGGTTTCTGTGATGGTGAAGATAGATTGAACATATTTTGTTTGACCGCCTACATTTGTGAAGACGTGTGTGCAGCATCAACATCTGACACACATGAGGTGATCCTAGATTCAGGAGCCACCTCACACTTCGTGACATCAAGACAAATTATGTCTGATTTCAAAAGTCCGGATTCTTCAAGATTCATCGTTCTTGGAGGTGGATCCAAACATCAAGTGAACGGTATTGGTTCACTATGGCTCAACACAAATGATAGAGACAGACACCTCAAAGATGTTCTGTTCGTGCCTATAATGCAGCAAGACCTGCCCTCTGTGACAAGGATAGCTGATGTAGGGATGCATGTGACATTTTTTGACGAAGCATGCAACGTTATTGATGCTAGTACCAGTACCCTGATCACTCAAGACAGAAGGAAAGGTAATCTATATCACCTGAAAGTACGTCTGCGTACTGATCAAGTGCATCAGACTCATGATGATTCGCCAGACACTCTGTGACACAGAAGACTATGCCACATGAAGTCAATGGCACTTTACCAAGGAAGCCATCATGGAGCAATAACAGGGGTCAGTATCTCGAATGCAACCAGCTCGACCACCTGTGATGCATGTCTGAAGGGTAAGATGTCACACACTTCATTTGTCAAAGACTCCTACAAAACGACCAAGATTCTGGAGTTGGTGCATTCTGACATTTGTGGGCCTTTCAATGTGATCTCAGTAGGAGGCCCAAAATATTATATAACCTTCATTGATGATTATAGTAAATTTGCCAGAATGTACTTTATTCAAAATAAATCTGAAGCACTTAATAAATTCACAAAATATGTGAATTGGACAGAGAGATGCACAACAACAAAGTGAAGCACATCAGGACAAATCAAGGTGCCGAATACATCTCGATTTACTTCATTGACTTCTGCAATGATCATGACATTATTTATAGAAGGACTGCAGCCTACATACCGCAGCACAACGGTGTTGCAGAAAGGAAGAATAGGACCCTAATGGAAGCTGTCAGATGCATGATGGCCTACTCAAAAGCTCCAAGGGTACTGTGGGCTGAAGCATTAGCTATAGCTGCATACATCCAGAATAGGACAGGTAAGTATGGTGTCCCTCACACGACACCACACGAGCTATGGTGGGATAGAAGGCCCAAGGGGACTGCAGTAAATGCGGCATTTGCACTTGAGAATCAGTGGATAGCAGGGAGTTGTCTGTGAAGTTCTTTACAGATATTGCGTCAAGGTTTTGTTGATGAGGGTGGTTCTATCAAGAAGAGAAAGGATTTGGTAGTGCAACGAATGCGAAGCAGTGCTTTTGTTGACCTGGTTTCAGCACATCTGAAAAACTTCAGAAAGAATAACTTTGTGTTTCGGTGGCAGTCACAACAATTTAAACACTACTTGCTAAAATTCCCTTTGGATGTTGTTGTTTCAGTCATTGACTTTGCAGAGAATTATTCGTTTAAGATGTAAAACGAGATATAGTCCATGCACTGGTGGTCTAAAGTGTTTTGTCTACTACCAATTTGGTACTATATTCAGGTGTCCCGTATAGTCCCAGTTTGGTACTATATCTATAAGGGAATAGTACCAAAATTGGTACTCCAAAATAGTGTAGTTTGGTACTACGAGATGGATTATGTAGTTAAAGTCTTATAGTGCTGTACGAATAAGGTGTCATGGAGCTTATCGTCTGATATGTAAAAATGAAGAGTCTTTTCAGCTGCACCTACAGAGTTTCTGACGTACATTATGTGCACAAGTATGAATACTTTCATGAATTCTTACCATCTAGTGGGTTTGGTTGCAAATCACGCCACCATGATGAAGCCTTTCCTCGGAAGAACAGAACTATGCTTTCAATCTTTTTCTCTTCCAAAATTGCATGTAGATTGAAATAACTTGTCCACTTAGTTAACCAATCGTCTACCACCTCTAGCTTCTTCTCTTTCTCCTCCCCCAAAATAAATTTTTGCTGAAAGCCCAGATTTAGCAAAGATAAAGTCTTAACCTGCAGATCCCTCAGATTGTCCATTTCATTATGTGCTTGACTTAATTGCTGGAAAATCTGTAAGTAGGTTAGGCATAGGTATCGTACCCTCGAGATCTGCATTATCATCTACCATAATTGATTACCTAAAACTAAAAATTGGCTTTAATTAGTCGACACATCCAAAATTTTCAACTAAAAGTGAAAACAATATTGGACCTTTATTACTGGCTGATTTCATCTCAACATGGTCTTTCACTTCATTAAGCTAATTTCAGTCAATCGGTAAATGATAGATTTAGAACAATTTGGAACTTTCACGGATCATTCAAAAAATTCATGAAACTGAGATTTTTCGAATTTTGTTCAACATGAACCAGACTGTGAAAATTGATTACAAGAATCGACCATTCAGTTTCATAGGCTCCATTCCATTCCAAACTTATTTTAAGATGTCCAACATGCATCAAACTTAACATGCATCGATTTTTCCAAGAAATCAAATTTTTTTCGTAAATTGCCTAGTAATCGGAAAATCAGCTTTTTGACTAGTGTTTCAAAAATAGCATCCATGCATGAAATTTTTTTGATCAACCTACTATACCACCTTGTATCATGCATCCAAACATGCATATAGGTTCATTCAAACATTTTCAACACTAGAAAAGCATTCTATTGCTTCACATGCATGCATGCAATCAGAACTTTATAGTAAAAAATTCAAATTTTACTCTAAAAATTGCCAAACTTCCGATGGCCATAACTTTTGCTATAGGACTCCGATTTGGTCATTGTAAAGAATTGTACAGATGGAGAGATATTAGCAAGACACTTGTCACATCATCCTACCACATAGGCTTCACATGTGCAATCTGTAATAGTCTAAAATTGTAGTAGGAGGGTGTCAAACTCCCTCTCTGATCTTCTCTTCAAACCTTGCTGATTTCCTGCACATACAACCATCAAATTACCTCTAATACAAGATGGAGCTGGTTGCCTTGTCTCATCCCAGCCTTTGCTGCATAGATTATGATGAGGAATACCTCTCTCTAGGCTCACTTATCCAAAATCCTCCAGCACCCCTTAACCATGACCCTTCCTAAATCTCGACACATGGCCAACTCCATGCACAGTCGACACTTGCCACTTGGCAATACCCTAACACATAGGCAAGTGAGTAGGCTGACATGCGTCACTCATCCATTTGAATTAATGACCCAGTACCCTATATTCAAGCAACATGTGACTCTGAGGCTCAGAAACATCATTAACAACTTTATTTACATTTTTGTTACAAAGGTCACCACAGGCCAGTGACTTAGCCATTTCTGTATTTACAAGAAGTACATCTATAAGTAAAAACAGTAAACAACCGGGACAGGGAGTTTAAGCTGTAACATCCCTTCCCCCCTCAGGTAACATCATCCACGATGGCAAAGCTAGGGTACTGTGCACACAGATTGTGCGCGGTCTCCCAGGTAGCATCAAAAAGAGGCCTGCCATGCCAAGCGACCAAGTACTCACGGATCAAACGGTTGCGTAAACGCCTCTCTCGCCTATCCAATACCCTTGTTGGCCCATGGGTTACTTCTCCCTGCTCCTGGAATGCAAACAAACCATCAGACAACAAGTTATCATCGTTATGTAAAACCCGTTTCAATCTAGGAACATGAAATACAAGATGCACTTTACAAGTTTTAGAAAAATCTAACTTATAAGAAACATCACTGATTTTTTTAACAATTTTCCAGGGTCCACAATAATGCGGGGACAACTTGTATTATTTGCTCGTCTTAAGGGTCTTGGGTCCTTGGGTACTTGGAGAAACACCATGTCTCCTACCACAAACTCTCTAGGCGTGCGATGCTGATCAGCATATGACTTTGCTCGATCCATCGCTTGCCTACTATTAACCTTCGCTAACTCAAGCATTTCATTCATTTGAGGTAGAAAATTAACCGCATTAGGCACTCTTTGAGGAATTCCTACCGTGATAGGGCTACCTGGCCTAAATCCATAGTTAAGCTCGAAAGGACTCATCTTAGTACTCACATTTATCTTGTCATTGTAAGCAAACTCCAACAGTGGCAAGTACTTCTCCCACTGAGTTTGCTTATCCCCAACAAATGCCCTAAGCATATCCTCTAAGGTTTGGTTGACTCTCTCAGTTTGGCCATCCATTTCAAAATGCTTCGTACTGCTCATTCTCAATTGGACTTCAAGTTTGGCCATAACTACAGTCCAAAAGTTTCCAGTGAATCAAGTATCCCTATAAGACACTATGAATAACGGTAATCCATGAAGTCTGAACACATGCTCGATAAACAAATTAGCTACTTCACCCACATCAATCTTTTTACGCGTTGGAATGAAATGAGCCATTTTCATGAGTCTGTCAACTACGACCAAGATAGAATCATGTTGTGATTGCGTACGAGGTAAGTTGGTGACAAAATCCATGGAGATACTCTCCCATCTTCAAAGCATCGAAACTTCGCTGCTAAACTTTTGTCCACTCCTTCCATTTATTTTTTTGTAAGATATCGGTCAATGGTGCAGCTACGTGTGAATAATTCTTCACACCTTTACGATAAAATACATCCAACCCTAGAAAGCTTCTTAGTGTCGTCAAGTCTATAGGAACAGGCCAGGCAAGAAGAACAACAACTTTTGGTGGATCTGATTTTATTCCATCTGCTGACACTATAAAACCCAAATATGTTATTTCTTTTTTAAACAATTCACTCTTTTTATCATTAGCGAACAATGCATTTTCCCTCAAAGTTGATAACATAGTTCTTAGGTGATTAACATGCATAGCAACCCCACAACTGTAAACAAGTATGTCATCAACAAAATTAACCACAAACTTGCCCATAAACGGTCTAAGCACATCGTTCTTGCAGGGGCATTAGTCAATCCAAAGGGCATGACTAAAAATTCATAGTGTCCAAAACGAGTCCGGAAGGCAGTTTTATGCACATCCTCTTCTCGAACTCTCATCTGATGGTAACCACTCTTTAGGTCAATTTTGCTAAACATTGTAGCACCATGGAGGGCATCAAAAGATCATCTATACGTGGCATAGGATATCGATGCTTAACAGTAATCGTGTTCAAGCCTCGATAGTCCACACACATTCTCCAAGACCCATCCTTCTTTTTTACCAGAATGATCGGAGAGGAAAAGGGGGAGAAGCTAGGTCTTACTTGCCCCTTCGCAAGATAGTCCTCAATCATGCTTCTGACCTCTTCCTCCTCTTTCAGACTCATTCTATAAGGTGGTCTATTAATAGGAGATGATCCCAAAATTTACTTGATTCTATGCTTCACATTTCTCTAAGGGGGTAAAATAGATAGAAGTTCATTCGTGAACACGTCTAGAAACTCCTCTCTAATTTGGCGATTTAGGTTCTTAGTAAGATTAGTTTGTTCTTGACATACATCAGACTCATTAGCAGAAACAGACATATCATACAAGAAACAAACATACATGCACTTACACTGAACCTTACGCAACTGCATTGCCTTATCAAAGGTCCTGGAGGCATATCAAGCTCTCCACGCAAGGAGTGAATCCTACCATCATGCTGTAACTCATACACATGAGTATCCCAAGTGATGTAGGGCTTCTTAGCCACATGCCAACAAATTCCAAGCACCACATCAAAGCGAGCCAAACGGGTAATCTCAAAATCTAACTCCTCACTATAGCTCTGAATGGTTAGAGGCGTACCCACAACCTTGGCATCCCACACTTTCGCCCCCTTTCCATTAGCCATTTCAACTATGTACTGGTACATGGATGGTTGTGTGCTCACTCTCAAACGTTTAATCAAAGCAAAATTAATGACGTTATGTGAGGACCCAGTGTCAAATAGAATCAAAACATCTCTACCACCAGTTGTCCATGCATAACAATCAAAGAAGTGCAAGGAAACTGATACCCGTGTTGTGCCGCTCTTGACAACTGTGGCAAAGGAACCGATTTCACCTTCCGAATCACCGACATGTTCATTAACCGTGGAACATCATGAGGTTCTTCTTGTCTCAATTTCTCAATTTTCATAGGATCTACCTCCTCAACTTGCAAAATGTAGGTGGTGCCCAGCAGCTACAAGAAAACTCTTGAAATCGCTTGGATTTCGCTGTTGGAGTTGGTTTCTGTGACTAATTTATTGTGCCTTAGCAATAGGAACAGTTTGCAACAAATCCCATAGCCATCTGAGCTCTCGATCAAAAGTTATGAGCAAAAAACTCCCCTTTCTCTCTCAAGAACATTTTTGTTTTTTGTTGTCCCAAGCTTCCAAAACTTGCAAACCCTTGCTCTGATACCAAATGTCAGACTCCCTCTATGATCTTCTCTTCAAACCTTGCTAATTTCCTGCACATACGACCATCAAATTACCTCTAACACAAAATGGAGCTGGCTGCCTTGTCTCCTCCCAGCCTTTGTTGCATAGATTATGATGAGGAATGTCTCTCTCTAGGCTCACTTATCCGAAATCCTCCAACACCCCTTAACCCTGACCCTTCCTAAATCTCGACACATGGCCAACTCCATGCATAGTCGACACTTGCCACTTGGCAATACCCTAACAAATAGGCAAGTGAGTAGGCTGACATGTGTCACTCATCCATTGGAACAAATGTCCTAGTGGGCATGTGACACGTGTCATGTTTGACCGGTCAACCCTGGCATGTGTCACTCATTCAGTGGACCAAGTGTCCCAATGAGCATATGACATGTGTCGTGTTGACTAGTCAACTCTCCTACCTTTTAGGAGGTCAGTCTAGCCACTCCGAATTAATGACCCAGTACTCTATACCCAAGCAACATGCGACTCTGAGGCTCAAAAATATCATTAACAACTTTATTTACATTTTTGTTACAAAGGTCACCACAGACCGGTGACTTAGCCATTTCTGTATTTACAAGAAGTACATCTATAACTAAAAACAGTAAACAACCGGGACAAGGAGTTAAAGCTGTAACAGAGGGTGCACAAAAATCCAACTCCAACCCAATATGCATCCAATCAAAGGTTACAAAAACTCTTCTAAGGTTCATTAGAGAGGCATAGAGACTTCCATAAGGTCCACTAAGCAATCATAAGCTCAGATCATGCAAAAATTGCATTTATGGAGTCCTTCAACAAGCAAAACTTCAAGATATTGGTGCCTACTCCCCCAACTCCAAATTGGGAGCATGATGGCTCAAATAAGAGGCAATACATCATATATTTCAGCTTGTCAATGGATTCAGACAACCTATTGAGAATTAATCAAGCTCAAAGAACCTCAAAAATACACTATTTGTTTTGACTTTTTGAGACCCTTAATGGTGTCCAATCCTAACCAAAATTCATGAAAGCCTTATGACAACATCATTGCACCTCTGAAAATGTTTAGTAATTAAAATACATGCAAGCACTAAAAGTTTTGATTTTAGTCAATCATTTTTCATATAGCCCATTTCTAGCCCCAAAACTCTAATTTTTGGCTAAAAATCACTATCTAGGTCCAATTTTGACTTTTTCGCTAGCAAGCAATCATTGGAATCAATCATAATGACTTGAAACAACAAGTAAAATTCTTAAAAACTTTCATGAACAATAGCTCTGATGAATTTCAAGCAAAAACTTTGAATACTAGTTGAAAAATCTCAAAAAAAACCATCAAATTCCATTGATTTCCAGCATTTTCTATATAAAAAAAAAAAGGTCCATAATCATGACCAATAGGCTGGAAGTACATCAAAATTAGAGGAGTCCACCACTTGGAAGCAAAAAGTAAAGAGATCCACCAAAAAATTGCAAAAAGTAAGAATCTCGACTCTACCTTCTAATTGATGTAATCCTTGGCTCTGATACCACTATCACAATCGCCAAGTGAAGATCTCCTTAGATCCTGTTACATGCAACCAAAAGGACACTTGTGGAGCAAAACCACCCAACCAACAGGAAATGGCTAGTCAAAACCCTAATCACTTCGCCCCCAAGCCAAGGTGACTGAATGCAAGAGAGGAGGGGATCCTGGCATTTGAAATTAGAAAATACAATGAGGAGATGGGCGAGGATATATACTCTCCAAAAGCTAGAGAATATTCCCTCTAGGATCCCTCCAATCCTATCAAAAGCATTTGACCTCCTATTCTTGCATAAAAGCTGTCAAGCACCATGCACAAGCTCCATATGTCCAATTAGAGTACTTGGGCCATAAGATTATCAATTACATTATCGGCCAAGCCCGAAATGACGTGGCGTAATTGATAACCTTATACATTGGAGTACCAGCTATCCATATCAGGTATTATTCCAAATCCCACATACTGGAGATGTACGTAACAATAGTCATTTTTATTTAGATTTATGACATCCATGACTTAACATTTTTGGTGAGCAAAGCTATTACTGTTTAATTGAGTTATTTTAGAGCCATTACTTTGACATAGCAAAGCTTTGTGGACATCCAACTTTTTGCATTTACATTTTCTACATAGTGTTCTCCCATCTTCAATGGCAGAAATTTAAGAAATAATTTCTTGAATTGCATACATTGCATTTCAATTTGAAACTTGTATACTAAATACCTCTTGTAGCATCTAGGGTATGAGAAAGAGTCTATGCCATTAATAGCCAATATATAGTCATGTGCAAAGATCTTTTAAATCTGTATTTAATTTTTTTTTCTCTTAAAGAACTGCATTTGACATGAGTCCAATACACAATGATTAGGGGACTTACATGAAATAATAATAATAACACGAATTCAATAAATGTTTGAAGTATCAACCTTTTATTGAAGGGATATCAGCAACATAAATGCATCAATAGTTTTAGATTACCATCACGCCAATCCATAAAATCAAAGTTACACTTTTTTATTGTATATAATTAGCAACTTTCCAAGTTGAAAAATGCATATAAATTTTTGAGATTCTAGTGTAGATGGTGATGGACTTAAGTTTTAGAAGTGTCATTGTCAATGGTTGCATTGATTTTTTTATTAATAAAATTCGTATGAAGGTCTAAGTGAATTATCAATGCAGTTTGGCATAACTAACATACCGTAGCACCATAGAATCCAATATTCAAATATGGGTGGGTTGAGAGAACCACTAATTTTTCTAAATGTAAACTATATATGAAAATATTTTAATCAAGAAAGTAAAATTTGTACTATTACTCACGAGATGGCAAAATAAAAGTATGGTTAGTCATGATATAAAATGATATCCAATCCATATAGCATGCTAGTCTAAGATTGCAATGGATTGCACTTTCAAGATGGTCTTACACATTTGGATAACCATATAATATTGGATTGTAGGTACCCCATGTGACACCCTCTCAACAACCAAGAGATAATAGTCTCATTTACGTTGCTCATCAGAGATGAGAATAAGATTCAATTGACTTGTTTCATCATGTTTCAAAAAATTAGTTGCTGACATATTTCAGAGATGTCATCATGTTTTAAAAAATTAGTTGTTGACATATTTTGAAGATGTCATCCTTTCTTTTAAAAACTTCTACTTAATCATTGATGAATTTTTGAGTTGGCAACTTAGATGGCACGTGGGGTAAGAATTTTGTGAAATGTGGAGAGCTGGGACATCTCAACTGATATGATTTGTTTTTAATATGACTTACCCCACAATCCCATCTAAAGCCATTATAAATTTATTGCAATTTTTCTATTAAATTAGATTTTAAAGGATAACAAAGCATTGTGTGTGTGTGTGTGTGTGTGTGTGTGTGTGTGTGTGTGTGTGTGTGTTTCACAAGCCTAATGTACATTGCTTAAAATATGGAAATCATATCAAAACATACTAAATTATTCCAAGCTCAATGTATATTGAAATATTAAACAGTGTCCCAAACAAGTTTTTCCTTACCATAACTGTGAAACATGAGAAATTGCAAATTTTGGTGTTAGTACAAAAGCCAATTTTGGGAAATTTTAGTTGTCTATGTAAGTTTTTTTTTTCCATGTTACACCCTAACCAAGTTGTGTCATAAGGGTGTAAGGCACTAAAGTGTTACTCCCTTACTCCTTGGCACATATGAGAAATAAAAAATCCTAAGTATCAAATTATGTGAGTTGCATCCAAAAGTACACCAAACTCCTTTATAAAAGTACAATGAAAGTGATTTTTATAGTCACAATATGAATACTCAACAAGAAATGTGATTATTTTGTTATCATCTTCTTGTTAACTAGCTTATACCATTATGTCAAATGGGCTTTTAAAAGGAGGAGTAACAAGCTCCAAAGGTACTTAAAAAATGGCAACATTTTAAATTCATACAAGAATGAGGACCCCATTCCCATGAAAGCCACCACAAATAGCTACAAAAAGATATAGACTTAATAGCAAACCAAATATTCTAATCATCAAAACTTCAAGAATTGTGTTAGAACCAAATCATGATTTACAAAGATAGTCGAACAATATAAACACCATCTTAACAGAATAAATGATTTATCCACATCCTATCTAAAGGCCCAATGATACATCACTTTGGCTTGTATATAGCTTTACAAATTGAACGAAGTAGTCAGACAACAACTCAACATAGTAATACTACTATATACATGGTCAACTATAGCAAGGCATAATGAGAAGCAACAACCATGAACTTAGCCAACTTAAGCTAAGTACAAAATTAGCCATGTCTTTAAATGACAAAAGCCATCCAATGTTTTACCAAACACACTACAATCACAAAAAGAAGTAAGATTTCGAAAGTACACAAACAAGTAATCAACTAGTTAGCCATGACATATAGCAAAACAAATAAAATTCTAAATAACAGATCATATAACAACACAGTAGAAATCAACTCAGACATGAACACATATTCTCGAAAAACCTCCAAGAGCTTATACACATTGTATTCATTTCTCTCTCTCTCTCTCTCTCTCTCTCTCTCTCTCTCTCTCTCTCTCTCTCTCTCTCTCTCTCTCTCTCTCTCTCTCTCTCTCTCTCTCTCTCTCTCTCTCTCTCTCTCTCTCTCTCTCTCTCTCTCTCTCTCTCTCTCTCTCTCTCTCTCTCTCTCTCTCTCTCTCTCTCTCTCTCTCTCTCTCTCTCTCTCTCTCTCTCTCTCTCTCTCTCCCCCCCTATTTAGGATATATATATATATATATATATAGGTTATTCTTTGTTGCAACCTACATGACCCAAGTTGCCATTTATGGGATGCGTACCTTATCAAGTATTCAGTTAGCCATGGTCTCATGATTAGGCCCATACTACAATAACTAAAACTAATTAAATTTGCTTGAAATATATAAAATTGATACCTTTACCAAACCTGAAATTTCACCAAATGAGACGACTCTGTTTCGGTACCAATTGTATAATGGTAAGTGAAGACGATAGTATTTCAACATTAGCAAAATGCTCAATACCAATAGACATCTTGCTAGTATTGAAGATTCATGCAGAAGTTGTATGTGACCACACAACCCCTCAATTTGTATGCATTATAGGGATAAGAAGAGTCGATAGCATGGAAGCTGTAGTGATCTGATGCGAATCAGAATGTGGGATCCGTAGGCTCTAAGAAATGAGCCTTTCTCCTCATCGCATGAAATTCATCTATCAGATTCGAATCAGAATGTCAAGAGAGATGAATGATTCGACTGATTCTACTTGATTGTAAATCATCAATATCAATATGTAGGAGAGTCAAATCTAGGGGCAGAATCATGTAGAATAGTTAATGGAGAAGAATACATTCATATTGACCTAATATCTAAATGCAATAAGACAATTTGATTGAATTTAGAAAGACATCAAGTGCATAAATAGCTTAATGATGAGCACAAACAATAATGGTAATAACCATGATCTACATTCATGTATTACATTAGATAGAATTCTAAGCTTACCTTTTTGTTGAGAATCTTGCTTCTGACATAGTGATATTTAATTTCAGTGTTCTTAATAATAGAATGAAATCTAGGGTGATAATAGACAATTTCATCAACGTACATTATAGGCTATGCACGCACTCTTGTTGATCTTCTCGAAGATAGCATAGGATGATAATCTTGTCTTTGTTTTGTTGCTCCTGAGTTGCAACATCTTCTTTGGATTCATTGTCGATAAGTTGTTCATCTCTTGATGTGTTCGAATATGAGACTTGAACTATCGTGTCAATAGCAGGAATAGTCTCTAATTCTTCTAGAAGATGCCTCTACAATCCATCTACATAATCTATAGAAAAATTGAAATTACTTGGCACAACTATGTCTGATATACACACAAAACAAATAGCATAAGGAAAATCTCTTTTAGATTAGAACATGCACCTTCTTTTATTAGTGACCGGTGTAATTTGGTTCAGAATCTTATGTTGTTCTAGCTCAGTTATATTTGAGCTATCTTGCACTTCAGAGGAAATAGGATACTTCAGCACACTACCTTTTGTTATTTGTTGTTGCATATGTTGCGAACCACCGCTGGCATTCATCTTCACCTTTTCCTTCACCATGTCTTTGATGTTTAATAACAATTTTCACACGTCTCCCAACTGAATTCTTGTGGATTCCTTGGTGCAACACAGTCCTTGTGTATTGTATTATAGAATTCTAAGCAAACAATCATATACACAACAATAGCATGAAGCAATTCATTGTGGCCTCTCCTACCACTCCAGCTAGTGGTATCTTGGCCATTCTACCTCTTCATTGTTTTTTATTTCTTTGTCCAAATCTTATATTGAAGGGACATATATCATTTAGTCCATCAAATTTAGCTTCCATCCCATACATTGAATTTTTGTCCTCAATATAGGGAAAATCAAATAGACAATCTTCATCATATATTGGTGGCAATGCATCTAGTGTGTAGTGAGTATGCTTCACCTGTTGAAAAACTTGATATAATCTATTTTCTAAAGGCAAAGACTCCAATAGCTCAAGCACACTGTGAAAATTTTCCATGCCATGCACTTTAGAAGGGTGAGACAAACATGCCATTTTCTCAAGCTTATCCATTTTCAAATTTATTTCTTCACCAATCATAGGTTGGACATGGATGTCAATATCTTTTTAGATGGCCACCAGATAGTGTCCCCTCAATGTTGACTTTATTTCCATATGCAATATTCATTACAAAAAACCTTGCATCATTTATCACCATTGATGGTACCTGGATCAACACATTGTCACCTTCTTCTTTCATTGCTTGTAGCAAAACAACAGTTCCTAGAATGAATCCAAAGTGATGATTTAGTGTTGCTCCAATAATGCGACACTGGTCTTTCATCAGATAAAGCACAAGATTTGTTGATCTGACTGGCCTTGTTATAAAAGGCTTGCAAGCTGATAGGGCTGGTTCTTTCGAATGTGTTATGATGAGGCTTTAGAGGATAATCTTTGAAGACAAACCTTGGTGTTAGACAGCCAACAATTAGATGACTTTGTCTTCCATATATTTTTCTTTGGATACATCTTATGGAAACTTTCGATCTATAGAGTGCCCATTATGAGTGATTGATGTCTTCATTGTGTTTTTGTGGCTCTTATTATGCTCTTGTTAGACATGAGTTATTAGTTGGTAGACATTGTAAATCATGCAAGCCTGATGCTAGGCAATCAATAAATTCCCGAGGCAGATGTTTGTGCCCATACTTATGTTTTTTTCATAGAACCTATGGACTGCTTCTCAAAATCAATCATTATCTATCTTGTATTTTCCAACAGTCCATGTATTTTGCCTATCTTATTTATTTGAGGAAGAGGTTGGTATACTTTGCAATGTATTTGCAATAAGGGTTTATTCCGATGTCAACAATAGAGTGATAAATTGCACCAGTTTATTGGTTTATTGAGAGATTTTATATAGATGAGTGTTCATATAATTCAAATTATCATGTAGGAATTGAGAGAGAGAGAGAGAGAGAGAGAGAGAGAGAGAGAGAGAGAGAGAGAGAGAGAGAGAGAGAGAGAGAGAGAGAGAGAGAGAGAGAGAGAGAGAGAGAGAGAGAGAGAGAGAGAGAGAGAGAGAGAGAGAGAGTTGGAGGGTTTGGGGATCCCAAGGCAACCCTGACCCTAGTTAATAAGTGAGAGGGATTTGGCACCCTACATGTGTATGTGTAAGTCCAACCCGATGATCACATAGATATTTGTAATTAGAAATTCAATAAAAGGACTTTAGGTCTTTTTGCTGGACTTTTAATGTCGCAGGGCCTAAATGTCAAGTTAGTGAATAAAGTTGGGACTCCCACAAAAATTGGTTCAAATTCAATTTCAAATTGGTTCCCTAAATGGGTTCTCACTCTTTTTTAAGTTTGAATGGTTAGGGAGGTAGAAATGGACCAATATGTCAAAAAACATATATGCAATATCAAGCATTCACCATAAGCAATCACCAAGTAGGGAGGCGGAAGAAGAACACGCAATATCACTCAATCACACTAACACATACTGAATGTAAAATGTACATATTAACCCTGAACCCTGATAGAGAGAGAGAACCTAGGAGTAGACTACTAGACTATCCTACGGCTAGTTACAGCTAGTAATAAAGTACATCGTAAACAGTAACTAGGAAGTGTAACAATGAAGTTTATCATTGATTTCTAACACTCTCCTTCAATGATAAAATTACATTCTTCTATTCCTAGTAGAGTACAAACTTTTCAAATTTACATCTACCTAATGACTTAGTAAAAATATCTGCCACTTGATCTTCAGATTTACTAAAAACAAGATCATTGGCTCCATCAAGCATTTTCTCTTGAACAAAATGATAATGTATTTGGATGTGCTTGGTTTGAGCATGTCAAATTGGATTTTTGACAAGGTGAATGCAGCTTTGATTGTCGCAAGATATAGTAGTCACATCCACCTGTGGTTGACCTAAATTCAAAAGCAATCTTTGTAACCATACCGCTTCTTGTGCAGCATTGCTGAGTGCCCGATATTCAACTTTCGTTGAGGATAACGCTACTGGAGGTTGCTTATTGCTGCTCCATGAAACTGCAACTGTACCATAACTGTATGTATGACCACTGGTAGACCTTCTGTCATCAATATTACCTGCCCAATCAGCATCTGTATATCTTATCAATATTGGTGCTTCAGGCTGATCATACTTCAAACCAAAGTTCAATGTCTCTCGAATGTATCTGAGAATACGTTTAGCAGACTTCCAGTGTGTTTGACTAGGATCTTGCATAAATTGACTAACAACACCAACAACATAAGAAATATCAGGTCGTGTGTGTGTCAAATAAATCAAACTACCCACCAGCTGTCTATACAAATAAGCATCCACTTTCTCAGACTCATCATGTGCAGTAAGCTTCGTGTTGACATCCATAGGTGTACTCAAAGGCTTACAATCCTGCATATTGAACTTATAAAGCAAATCTCGTGCATATTTGCTTTGTGTAAGAAAGACCACATTTTCCTTTTGCCATACTTCAATGCCAAGACAATAGTGCATCAATCCTAGATCGCTCATGTCAAAAGCATTGGAAAGATCTGATTTGATTTCATCAATTAAGCTCTCATTACTTCCTGTCATAATCAAATCATCCACGTACAACACAATGAACACTATATCTGAATCTTGCCTTAGAAATTTAGGATCAACATCCTTCTTTACCATTCCCCTTCGCTTAAAGTGTTCATCAATGCAAGAATACCACGCCCGTGGTGCTTGCTTCAATCCATAAATAGCTTTGTTGAGCTTACAAACAATGTGCTCTCTCCCCGGTTCAATAAATCCTTGAGGTTGTACTAAGTACACCTCTTCATCCAGCACTCCATTAAGAAAAGCAGATTTAACATCCATTTGCTGGATCTTCCAACCATAGAAAGCAGAAATAGCAATGACAGCACGTATAGTTACCATCTTAGCTACGGGTGCGAAGGTTTCCTCAAAATCAATACCTTCCTGCTGCTCAAATCCTCTCGCAACCAACCGTGCTTTGTATCTGTTGAGTTGCCCATGAGCTCCATACTTGATCTTGTATATCCATTTGCAAGTGATAGGCGTCTTACCATCAGGTAGCTCAACCAATTTGCAAGTCCTATTTTTTGATATAGCTACCATTTATGTTTCCATAGCTTCACGCCACTCCTCATGCTCCTTTGCTTTATCAAAAGTTTTTGGTTCTTGAGCCTTGAGCATAGAACCCATTAGGGCTAGATTCATCTCTAATATTGTAGGAGGTTTTCGATTTCTACTTGATCTTCTAAGCTCTCTCTGCTCACTAGATTCGGGAGTATCTCCCTTATTTGCACCATCTGTGATTGATAAGTACCATTTAGGTACTCTCTTGGGAATTTCAGCATCAAGCTTGCCTTTTTCCAATGGATTTTCTATATCAAAATCCACTTCCTTCATGACATGTACTTTCGCTCCCTCATCAAAAGATTCAGTGATTACTTCAGATTGTTCACCTCGGCCCATCTCATCAAATGTAGCATCCCTAGAAATTACAAGCTTCTGTGCATTTGTGTCATACATCATGTATGCCTTGGCCTTCTCATCATATCCAAGGAAAATACACTTGATAGCTTTTGCATCCAATTTCCTTCGTTTCTCATTAGGAATATGAGCATAAGCATCACAACCAAATACTCTCAAATGAGAAATATTAGGTTTCTTTCCAATAACAGCTTCATGAGGTGTCTTACCTTCCACGGATTTTGTAGGACACCGATTTACGATGTGCGTAGTTGTGCTACAAGCTTCTGCCCAAAAGGTGTTTGGCAAACCCTTGCTTTTAAGCATCGCCCTGGCCATCTCAGCAATAGATCTGTTCTTTTGTTCTACAACTCCATTTTGATGTGGTGAATAAGGTGTTGTAGTCTGTCTCTTGATCCCTTGATCTTTTCAGAAATCAAATGTTGTTTTTCCAAAATGCAACCTTCACAAATTTTTCCTTCAAAAGAAATATCAGGCAATTTTATAACTAGATTACCTCTTTTGAGAATCTGTAAACTTTGAGCACTAATATGACCGAATCGTTGATGCCAAAGATCACTTCGATTATCAACCGTGCTTACCATAGCTTGAGCAAAAGATCTTGCATTCAATTTGTAGAGTCGATTCTCGTTGACTCTAGCTCCTGTAACATTTGTAGTGATTCTTGATGTCTTTGACAAGACATTTGTCACTGTCAAACTCAACCTTGAGTTGTTGATCAGCCATCATCCCAACAGATAGTAGATTGTTAGCTAAGCTAGGTACATATTGCACATTGCTTATCCGCTTTATTTTTCTGCTAGCTAACTTCACCGGTACCACTCTAACTCCTTTAACAGATAGCAATTTGCCATCGCTTGTCCAACTTCATCACCATTGTGAGTTTCCTTGAGTTATGAAAACCACTCTTTCCTTGAAGTCATGTGCTTGGACGAACCACTATCAATGTACCAGGTATCCTTGGCTTCATCACTTGTCATTAATGTTGTAATGAACAAGTTTGAACTCTTACATGTATCACCTTCATATTGATCATCATTGTATTGATGTTGAACAGCATAATTGTCTTCATAATAATCATCATCAAATTGATGTTGATCAGCATAATTGCCCACTTGCCATTTGCCTTTTCTTTGTTCTATCTCCTTCTGTTTCTTGAAGCATTCACGCTCCCAATGGCCAGGTTTGTTGCAATACCTCAAGTTCTCTTGACATTGTTCAACCTGCAAAAGCAATCCACCTAACTCTTCATAAGTTGGAAGATTCTCCCGTGTGGCCATACTTGTCACAAACATTTGATGTGACTCACTCAAACTATTCAATGTCAACTACACGATCTCACGATCCTATACTCGCTGTCCAACTACTGCTAATTGGTCACAAATCTCTTTGATCTTCAGTAGGTGATCAGCAACAGTTGCACCATCATCCATCCGCAATGTGTGTAGCTTCGTCTTCAGGAATAGCACTCGAGATGTGTTTGTGGTCTCAAACAATGCCTTCAACATATCACATGCTTCTTTTGATCCTTCTAAATCCAAAATGTAGGAAATAATTGCATCTCTAACTGATAAGTTGACGACATTTTGTGCTTTCCGTTTTCTCCTGTCAAATGCCCGCTGATCTTCTTCAATCACTGACCTTGTCTCTTCACCTGTCACAATCTCCCATAGCTCCTTTTCCATTAAAATGTTTTTCAGTTTGAATTTCCAAACTGCATAGTTACCGGCTCCTTCCAATTTGCTTGACTCATTGAGGACACTCTCACTTAGAGTTGCCATTACTGAACAGATGAGTCTGGATCAAGTAATTTATGACACCATAGAACTGTATATTTTTCTGGTTATACACCTGATATCGGAATGGAGCGCGAAAGTACGGTTGCTCAAGATCCTCTTTAACTTGTGTGCGTGGATCCGATATTGGAGCATGCGATATTGGACTAGAGCGCAGATGTACAACTGCTCGGAATTCTCTTTAGCTCGTGCGCTTGGATCTGATATCGGTACGGACAATATCGGATTGGAGCGCGGATGTACGACTACTCGGGTTTCTCTTCAGCTAGCGCGCTTGGATCCGATATTGGTTCTGAAAAAAAAAATATAAGAACTTTCAGATGGAATATTCCAGATTCCCTACTTCAGCGCGGCGGCTACGCCGTCTCCTCTTTGCTTAGATTTCGAAACGAGTGATTGTTCAAACAGACAGATATCAGTAATGTGAAAGGTATGAAGCCTCAAAGCTCTAAATGGCAGTACTAGACACTGTCTAGTGTGATTTGCAGTACCCCAAACAAGCAAATGAGAGATTTCTTGGCACAACCTCTGACAAATGACACTTTTCACAAAGACTAAAAAAAATCTGTAAAACTTTTCCCACTCAACAGATTTTCAATCTTTCTGATGCTACCCTGGCCTTTCCGATGCCTCCGGGACTGTGTCTTCACTCCCCACTAATAATTGTGAGCTCCAAAACCTGCAAAATACATCAAGAAGGATTTCTTCCAGCAGTTTTTTGTCTCTCCAAGCTTTCACCTCCTGTGAAAGACTTTCTCACTTCGTTGCGGAGCCTGTGACAAGCTGTATCCACTAATCAGGCATGCATGACTATCGTAGCTCTGATACCATGTCAAAAATCATATATGCAACATCAAGCATTCACCATAAGCAATCACCAAGTAGAGAGACGGAAGAAGAACACGCAATATCACTCAATCACACTAACACATACTGAATGTAAAATGTACATATAAACCGTGAACCTTGATAGAGAGGGAGAACCTAGGAGTAGACTACTAGACTATCCTACAGCTAGTTACAGCTAGTAATAAAGTACATCGTATACAGTAACTAGGAAGTGTAACAATGAAGTTTATCATTGATTTCTAGCACAATAGGATTTTGAGACCAAGGTCCTCCTCTCCACTATAATAAGGGGCAAACTCGAGTTTGCTACACCTGTTCATATCCTCATTTCAATACAAGCAGATTGGTTCTCTTATGGAATGAATTTGTGAATAAAATAGTGAACGTGCAGTCAAAGTTGATTCGATCACTTGGACTATCAAACCAGTAGCCCAAAAAGAGGATGATGATTCATCAACAACGGATCATACCTGTCACCGACCAGTCAAAAATTGGGGAGTACATTATGACTCTCAAATTGATACTGTCAACTAGAATCAAGCTCTTGCAATAATTGATTGTATAGCAGTCTATATGTGTCAACAAGATAATAAGTCCAACTTGAACGAGATTTCATTATTGGATCGAACTTTGGATACGCCGATCACTTTTCCTTTGAATGTGCTGAATGTAACTTGGATATCAATGGAACCCATACCAGATCCAATTAAAGATGAACTTATTCATATGAGTCATGCCTTGACTTATGATGACAATGCAAAACTTATTGATGAGCAGGTTCTAAATCACATGGATTCTACCAGATTTGGAGTACATGGTGGTGATATTCCTAATGAACTAACGATAAAACTGCCAAAAGCAGTTATATTGAAGGAAGACAAGATCACAGGATCAATGACGAAGAAACAAGCTAAGCAATATTATAATACAGTCCTGAAGTGGGAAAATCCACTTAAAAAGATTGATTCGAAGAATGTGTCACCCTTATTGGATAAAGGCAAAGGGAAAGTCAAGGATGATTCTTCAAATCTCGCAAGACATCACCATCTAATGTAAATTCCTGATCATCCGGTAACTCCGACAAAAATCGGGTAATTGTTGAAAAACGTTTCATAAGGCAACGCAAATAGGTCCATCCACTTCAAGGACCAGACCATTGTTCAAAAGACCAATCAGCGTCGAGGACCAGGTCTAGAGCTTCTTAGTGTAACATCTCCATGAGTCCTCACATGGTGGTTGAGTCATTGAGTTTAAGACCTCTGAAATTGAGGTCGACAAAGAGTTGGATAAGCTACCTGCATTGGGAGAGCAGCCGGCCTGGAGAACTACAGTTTTTGAGAAAACTCCAGAATCAATCAATGTGGCCAGCCCAGTTGCGCGTAGATCCATACTACGTTCTAATGCCGCAAAGGAATAAGTGGAAGGATTGAATTGGCCATGGACAAAATTACCATCCATACGCCGAATTGGCCAATAATCCATCAACCTTACAGGTTGGAAATATCAGTGGATTTTTAGAGAGCCCTACAAGCATACCAGCGGGAGTATGTCCACTCTCCTGATCCAACAGTGAGGCAATCGGCGCTGTTCGCAAAAGATCTAACTCTATTAGCGTCAGTTGCAACGCGATGGGATGATTGCCTTCCCACTTTGACATTCGATTCGAATAATCTAATGGCATCAGAAAGTATTAAAGATCAGCTGCCAATGGCCATATTTTATTTCTGGACTTCATGGAGAAGGTGTAGTATAATTTAATAAAAATACAATGTGATGCTAATAAAAGACCCGAATAACTGCCTCTCGCAGGTGTCGTGGGACCGTCACCAATTCTGGTGGGGGATATTGTTGGAGGATTTGTGGATCCCAATGAAACCCTAACCCTAGTAAATAAGTGAGAGGGATTTGGCACCCTACGTGTGTAAGTCCAACCCGATGATCACATAGAGATCTGATAATTAGAAAGTCAATAAAAGGACTGTAGGCCTTTTTGCGGGACTTTTAATGTCGCAAGTCCTAAATGTCAAGTTAATGAATAAAGTTGGGACTCCCACCAAAATTGGTTCAAATTGGTTCCCTAAATGGGTTCCTACTCTTTTTTAAGTTTGAAAAGTTAGGGAGGTAGAAATGGACCAATAGGATTTTGAGACCAAGGTCCTCCTCTCAACTATAAAAAGGGGCAAACTTGAGTTTGCTACACATGTTCATATCCTCATTTCAATACAAGTAGATTGGTTCTCTTATGGAATGGATTTGTGAATGTCCTTGCTCTCTATCTTTTTCCTCCATCTCTCATGCTTTTGTTGCATTTGTTAATTGTTGAATCTTAATATTATTGGGATTGCATGTTCTTATGCTTTTTGTGAGAGAGAAGGGGAGAGAGAGAGAAAGAGTAAGCTATCTTCATTGTGGATCGTAGTGTTAATGGTTGTAGTTTTAATGCTTAGGGTTAATGGATGTTAGAATTAGATGTGGATCTTCCATTCATGCTGGAATCTGAGATATGTTATTGCTCTCATTGGAACGAACCTACGCGTGACAACTAACTTCATCTCCTTGATGCTAGATTGCTTAGATCTTGGGTTGAGAATATGCTAGGAAAGAAACCCACTAGAGGGAGAGAGAGAGAGAGAGAGAGAGAGAGAGAGAGAGAGAGAGAGAGAGAGAGAGAGAGAGAGAGAGAGAGAGAGAGAGAGAGAGAGAGAGAGAGAGAGAGAGAGAGAGAGAGAGAGAGAGAGAGATGTCTCTTACCGCTTCTCCAATAGACCGAAATTCATCTCACTTGTCTTTATGTGTGTAAAATTAGCTCGTCATATTCTCATTGGCCTCCAACCTAATATTAGTCATTTTGCTTCTCAAACAAAATGTGTGAAGAATTCATAGTCTCGTAATTTCTTCTTAGCGCATCTCATGCTTGTCTTGGGGTATTAGCATCACTTATATGCACTATGGAGAGATTGATAATGGTGAGAGCCCTTCTTGCCTTTTTATTACATGCCTTTACATCGGCTTCAATCATGGAATAGGCTTCTTCACCAATAATAACTTCCCAAAGTTCTTTCTCCATGAGAATATTTTTGAGCTTGAACTTTCCAGCATTGTAATCAGTGGATATGCCATCAAGCTTACTTGCCTCTCCAAGTATGGATTCCCCCATATTGGACATGGCTCCAAAAAACTGCTCGTTTATGCTCAAAAATTTTGATTTTTCTATGTGAAACGAATGCAATGCCACACTCTAAACCTTTTATAGATGAAGCCTAGCACCTGCCACAAATGTTAGCGGTGCCAAATTTGGCTTTGAATGGCCTTTAGAGCTTCCAAAAATGTCAAATTTAGTGATTTTGGCCGTTATTAGCTCTAGGCTATGGATGAAATTCCACCTGAAGTGGAGCTTTTCCTTGAAAAATTGCACTTCTCTATCCTTTGACTATTGGAGAACACAGAAGGTCAGATACCACAGTCAGGGTCGTGTCCAGCGTACACGACCAACAGGGCAAGACAATGTGGCTATTGCCAAACGTTTGGCCAAAATTGGAGCACTTTTGACTTTAAAAAGTCCCAAGTTTAGTGAGAGTTCTTGAAAGGAGGAGGAAAAATGAACTACAACTTCAAGTTGAAGTTTCCTAAAGAAGAATTGGCTTTCTAGCATGTCGGGTCCCTTCAAGAGAATTTTCTATGAAAATGTTCAATGAAGATTTTTAAAAATGCCCTTCGAGCCTTTCAAGGCCCTCTTCAATACCCTCCCACGACTCAATACAAATCTAAGCCTCCACGATCATGACAATCTCCACCATCGATTTAGGTAAAGCCTAATCCTATAGTCTCACAACCTCCTGCTCCATTAATTGTGTTGGCTCAGACCATATCCAATTCAATGTGAAAATGACTACAAATGGTTCAATTCCATGAGAAAATCCTCCAAGAGAAAGCAAACACACACATAACACTGAATTCGCTTTCTGCTTTCATAGAATTGATCTCTATGAACTGCTTATAGCTTGATCTAACAGTTCTTTTGCAAACTCTAAGACTGGTGGCTATAATAAGCCTCTTCAGCTCTGCTTTAATAGCACAAAGCCAACCTTATTGGCTCTTTGAATTAGTTTTAAAAATTTGGATTTGTAGCATCCAATCTTCACCTTTTGGTAAAAAACTACAGATCCAAAACACATTAGTGGATCAACAAGATCTTTAGCCAATTTGGTTGCACATACAGCTAGAAGATAGAAATCCCTACTTTATGCATGCTAAAACTTAGAAATGCACAAATATTTGATCATAAACACTTGAATATGGCTTAGTGTTGTCCTTGTCCGTACATCAGCAATAAAGCATAGAAAACCAAGATATCAAGAGAGGTTTACACATGAGATGGTCATAGAAACACAAGAAATGAATTCTCCCCAAAGAAATAAACTATGATGATTATTTCTCCAGGAAGGTACATCTATTTATAGCTTCCAAAATGTCATTGGGCCACTTGCCCCAAACTTGACCTAATTTGAAAACTTCTAGATACTTCATCAAAAACCTAGAAAATTTGAGTCTAGATGCAATGTACCAAAATTAGCCAATTAGAATGGGTCCAAATCCGACCTCATCCACTTATCTACTTGAAAAAAAATATTAAATCCACTATTTAGGCCCTTATTGACAAATATGAAACTATCTCTAAATTGAGATTTCAAGTTGGCCTCCAAAAATGCCAATAAACCAACAAAAGTAGTTGACAAGTTTTCACACTCCCTCTTCAACTAATTTTATCACACAAGAGAATAGTGTCCAAATTGGATGTTTCACTATTTATTACATCAATTTTACACATCAAGATGTAACTAGAACATGAAGAACCAAATAGAATGTAAATGTAAAGATTCCGCCATGCTTCAAACTTTGAACTCTTTGGAAAAGAATAGTAACCAAACAATAAATGATATTGATCATCTAATGCTTGCATGTCTCTTCCATTTTTATCCTTCCTTGATATATCTTCACCATGAAATCAATGAATAAGCCACCATCTCCATCTTGCCATAAGATATCATCAACACTTGATGACTTGATCATGAATGAGTGATATAATGAGCCTCCAATAGCTTCATTTCCATCAGCAAAACCACCCAAGAATGCTAGTTCAACTCCAACAACAAGATATTGCAAGACAATGTAGCTAGTTTCACCATATCTTGACAATTTGCACACATTCACATGAAATAGCTCAAACATGAGATAGAAAGAGTAAAGTAAAAAAACAACACTTCCTTGCTAATCCCTAGACCTTACTTGAGTCTTCAATAACCTGCAAAAATAGATCCAAAGTATCTTTGCCACTTGACTTCCCTTTGATGCTCTTGACTACCTCCAAATTGCCACCTTTCCTTTTGTGTAGTTGAAGCTCTTTGAGATCAACCTGTTAATCTTCCACTTGACCATCAAAGCCATTGAACAAATTTTTTTTTTCCAGATCCATTCCTTGCAAACCATCATCCACTTGCATAACATCATCTAGACAAGAAGATGAACCAAAACATGTAAGTAAAGCAAAGTTTGTACCTTCGACTTGCTTACCCTTCTCATCATATGTAAGCCTAGATGGCTTTTGTCTTTCCCTTAAGGATCTTCTTAGAATACATCTCCACCATCACCATCCAAAGAACCATCATCATCACCATAAAAAATGTTAGATTGATCAACATCAACAACATCAAGCTTATCCACATTCTCCTCTTCAAAGACAACATCCTTAGAAATGTGAACTTTATTTGACTTAGGAATGTAAAACCTATAAGCAAGAATCCAAAAGATGAGTTGACATAGCAAGTACTACTAAAGATCTTCAAATGCTCCATGCTTGGCTTCTTACCAAAAAGAACTTCAAATGAACTCTTACCATCCAAGTATTCTTTTGAGTACCTATTGCAAACAAAGTTAGCAAACATCAAAGATTCACCCTGAAATGACTTAGGAAGATTTGCATTCACCCTCATGGATTTATCTCTTTCAAAAAGATTGATCTTCCTCTCTTCCACACTATATAGAATCTTTGAGTTTGAAAGCTCCCTCTTGATCCCATGTACCACACAAACCTTTTTGAACTTTGTTGATAGGTCTTCATTTGCCAACTTTAAGCACTTGATCCTCATGTTGAATTGACTCTCCACAACATTCTTGAGCTTGAGAAAGACATCAAATATGAAATCCTCACTCTTTAGAAGATAAGTCCAACAATATCTACTAAAGTCATCAATGCAAGTCACAAACATCTTTGCTCCTCCATTACTCAAAGAACTAGTACAATGTACATCCAAATGTACTAAATGAAAAGACATCTTAGATCTTGAGCTAGATCTAGAATAAGACAACCTTTGTGATTTTGACATTGAACAAAGCTCACCAACTTGCTTCTTTTTCTTCAAACCACCATGGTTAGAACCAAAAAATCCATCAAGTTTGTAGAGCTCACCTTGTCTCTTGCCTTGAGCAATCAAGACTCCATTCCTTTTGATCAACCAAGAATCACCAACAAATTCCACAAATCATCTAGCCTCTCCTTTTTCTCTTTCTAGCAAATCCTAGCACATAGAATCTCGACAAATATGAAACTATCTCTAAGTTGAGATTTCAAGTTGGCCTCCAAAACAAAAAACCAACAAAACTACTTGACAATTTTTCACACTTTCCACTTGCTTTGATAGTAGTGACAAGATCATTCAATTGTATAGATAAGCTACCAAAACAACATAAGCTATCAAGCGTTACAAGCTAAACAGCAAGACAGAGAATACAATCAAGTTGAAGGTGTGTGTATCAGTTTCTTTTTCATAGTAACTAGTACATACATGGATATTTTTTCTTGGGATGTTCATGCATCGCAAGGCTTCCACTGACGGGACCAAGTCTTGACACTTGTGCCACTATGCGGCATGTACATAATATATTGTACCCATGACAAGGACATGTGTACACTGTCAAAGATGAAAAGTATTGTACTAATAGATTTCTATCGTCGTAGTAACCTCAAGCCTTTAATTTTAATAGGGAAAGAAGAGTTGATAGCATGCAAGCTGTAGTGATCTGATGCAAATTAGAATGTTGGATTAATAGGCTCTGCAGAATGAGCCTTTCCCCTTAGTGCATGAACTACGTCTATCATATTCATATTAGAATGTCAGACTCCGAACAATTCGACTGATTCTACTTGATTCTAATTTTGAAATCATCAGAATCGATACAATTGACTACGTAAACAAACACAAAATCATGAGAATATCGTTTGCAGAAGCATCAGATAGTTTAGCCGATTGCTATCCTATACGAGAGTTTAATATAGGGGAAGAGTCACATAGAATAGTTAATGGAGAAGAATAAATTCATATTGACATAATATCTGGACGCAACAAGACAATTGGATTGAATTATGAAGGACATCAAGTGCATAAATGGTTGAATGACGAGCATAAATAATAACATTTATAACCACGTAGTTGAAACTCTCTCTCATTCACTAACCATGTGCTAGTTCGATGATTCAATGATCATTTGATTGCTTGCAGACACTTTCTGTATGAACTAATCAATGTATACACATCTACTGCATCTTCTGCTTCTTGTTCATGCCTAGCGATACATTTGTTCAAATATATATAGATGTATGGATACGTTCAACTATGTTGTCTGAGATTGATCTTAGCGGCGATTGTGGTTGTTGCTATTAAAATTGGTGGCGATTGTTGTTGTCGCTATTAAGATAGTCGGCGATCATGGCTGTCGCTATCAAGATAGGCGACGACTGTGGCTATTGTCATTGTCAAAATTAGTTACATGATGTTTACTAGTTTAAGTAAGTAACTAGCTCTATTGAGAGTGGTATCATGCTAATTAGACAAGTGATAATATTTGATTTGAGCTGGAGTTTTCAACCTAGATCTTCGGTTAATGTGGAGATTACATCTATTAGATCCAAAAAGTTGTTGATTTCTTGCACGACTTGCAAGAAATATTGCAATTAGCATGTAATAGTATCCATAGTGCTCAAGATAGAGTTGAGTATTATGCTGATGATTGGGTATATCTTAGAAGTCCAAAATAATCTAGGACTATGCATACCAAAAATCATTATAAGTCGTCGACCATATATTGTGGACCATTTTAGAATATAGAGAAAATTAGATAGTTAGCCTACGAACTTGACCTTCAAGACAAGTCTACGGCTCATCCAATGATTCATGTAAGTCAAGTGAAATCAAACTCACATGAAGGTGACATAGTCATAGGGTGATGGTTAGCCACAGAAGGCTTCCAATTAGCTTTCTATAGAGAGTAATGTCCACAAAGGATGCTTCATTATCTGTTATAGATAGCTTACAATTTAATACTTATAATACTTCATTAACACATTTGAATCTTGCCAAGAGAGTCTTGAGGTGCCTATTGGAAACTAGGAACTTTGGCATTGAATATGGTGGGTCTCACATTAATCTAATTGGATTTTTATATTCATATTATGCATGTGATGGGGTGGATAGACGATCCACAAGTGCATATGCCTATTTTTTGGAGAATGGAGTGGTTATGCAGCTAAAAAAAGATAGCATTTCTCTATCAACTTTTGAGGCCAAGTACAAGGCTCTTACGACAACATGTGAAGAGGCATTATGGATCAAGAGGCTCCTTGTTGAGATCCAAATGCATGATTCTAATTCTACTCCAATCAAATATTCCTGGTCTTTATGCTAGATCGTAGCACATTGGGTTGCCTATCATTTTATTAGACATAAGGCTTTTCCTTAAGATTGAATAAAGAGTATATACACAATCTACTAAACAAAATCATTATTTATCATGAGTCTGCACACCAAGTCAATTTGTAGCGCGGGCATCCCAAAGGGAGCCGGGAACCACGACTTAGCTTCCCAGCCTTCAACTCTTGTCGTCCAAACCGACTTGACATACACGCAGCCAACTCGCCAACAATGATCAGACTTAACCAACTTGAAGTTTCGAAACCAACATTCGATGTGGGTGACTTCCCTCCAAGCCAGCCGCCCGACATACATCAAACTTAACCAACTCAAAGCTTCGTTACAAACGAGTAACATCCATTCCAAGCAAGCGGTCTGACTTACATCAGACTTAACCAACTGAAAGCTTCGTCACGAGTGCTGGAAGCCAACCTGGCACCACGCTAGACTGGACAGCCATAAACAGGTAACTTCCACCCAAGCAAGCCATCCAACTCAGCCGACAGGTTAGAGCACGTTCCCCAGGAGCTTAACCCATTCACGTTCATGCAAGGAACACTCAGAACCACAAGCCGCGACAGATATGGAGACAACCAGTTCCTGGACCGAATGGTCCCGACAGCATACCGCTGGCGCCACGAACTGAATGGTCTCGACAACATACGGCTTGCGTCCCGGGATACAACCCTCAACTATGTGCCAGGTCAAAAAGTTTGAAGCGGCCTTACAATTGGTGCTTTTACCGAACAATGAAACCCAGAAGGTAATGAGAGTCAGTTTGAGGAAAATCCCACTTTATTAATAAATCTGAGAAGGTTACATTTCAAGTGTGTGACCGACCCTAGTCTCCGGGGCACTGGCATGCCAAGGCGGACGCCAAGACAACATTCAAGCAAGGGAGGCTGAGACTTGGTTGGAGCTCGCCCTGAGTCGCAACCCGCACTCTCCTGTAGTATTGGTGGGATTCGCCACCTCCCCTCATGCCAAGTGCTATGCCAAAGTTGGTAAAGCATATTTTCTCTCTCTAGGATTTTCTCTCTCTAGAATTTATTGATCCCCAGGCTTCCTTTAATTATGCCTAGATCATGTGAGGTGATTGCACATCGATCCGAGCTCTCTAGACTTTGCTAGAACAGATCAAAGATTTTCAACCATAGGAACTTGGCGCCGGCTGGATTCGGATGTAACATCGGCTACAGTGTCGAATGTGACTGTTGGATGTAAGCAGCAGTGGCGCTGGTGGCGCCGGAAGTAAAGCTTGTAAAGGTAGCTTTACAACACATCCACATAAAGAATGTTTAGTTGCTAGGGAAAACATAGAAGGTGAGAGGGGGCATCCTTGTGCAAAGGAGAGACTTGCTAGTTGACAATAGTAAAAAATGTAGGGACAACTTAGTCTATTATCTATTTTGATGAAAGCAATGTCGGTCAAGGCTCAAAGATTAAGACTGTTATCAAAGACAAAGTCATCTTTTATAAAGCTAGACTGGTCAAGAAAAATTATTTTAACAAGGCTAGGAGCTAACCTTTTGGCGATATAAAGCATGGTTGGTTGGTAGTATGAGTGAGGTTTAATATACTATGCTTGAGGCTAAGCTAAAATAAGTGTGGCTTGGTCAAGCTAGAGATTTTCTCCCTAGCTACATAACGTCTTAAGAGCAACATAAAGCTTGTATACAATACATGGAATCTCAAGAAGGAATTCCATTTGTGTGTGTGTGTGTGAGAGAGAGAGAGAGAGAGAGAGAGAGAGAGAGAGAGAGAGAGAGAGAGAGATAGAGAGATCCCTTTATTAATCTTGACTTTTTCACAAACTCGTCAATGTATGTAATCAATCTTCTAGAGCAAGTCTCCATGGGGTGTGACGTCCATGCAACCCGTCTATTTCTTTGGTGGAGCAGTTCCCCATGGAAGCAAGTGGATCTGCATGCTAGGAATCATAATTGCCCGAACCAAAAAATCGCATCATCCCAGAGTGTGCTTTGCCAACCGTGTGGAGGCAACAATATCTCTAAAGCTTCTCTCCGGAGATTCACTCCCAACCGGTGGCATGGGACACACACACACACATATTAGAGGGGATATGGAAGAAATATCTCTCTCTCACTTTTTGAAAGACACATATGTCTCACTTTTCTAAACCGGGTCCAGGTGCTGAATAAATTTTTGGGACCATGGAAGATGGGCGGGGGAACCTGGGTCCTCTCAGCTTCATGAGAATAGTAAAATGGGTCCATTTCTGGGCGTTGCCAGTTGGAGATGCGCTCAGCACACGGAGAATCAAATACGGAAAATCGTCAGCTCATCACCCTCCCTCCCTCAGCTTCTCGGCCTTTTCCTCTCTTTCCTCTCCTCTGTTGGAAGTTATTGACAGTTAGGCAGCGCCTTCTCTCTCCCTCCCTACCTCTCTCTGGGATCTTTCTTTCTCTGTAAAATATATAGCCATAGACTGCTGCTGCTTTCTTCACTCCTCGCTTTAGATCTCCTTTCCTGCAGCGAAACTAGCATAGAAGACCCTGTTGGGTGCTGATGTGAGTGAGTTGAAGGCAGCCTGATTACAGCGTGACATTTTGATTCACGTTTAATTTGGTGTTTGAGTGCGAGCTTATGACGAACTTTGCTCCCATGGCTGGTATCAGAAACTGGAGAGTGAAGTTTTAGAAGGGCTTTCTGCTGGACATAATTTTGTGAGCCTGGTAATTTTGGCTTTGCAGACTGTGGTGCAGAAACCAACTAGTTATCTGTGGAGCTTCTGCACCCCTCATCTGTCAATTATGGGTTACTGTGATTGTTGAGCTGATCTGATCTAGCTCGATCTGGAAGATCGGACGATCAACGTCTCTCTGGGAGTTTGCACTTTGCATCTCTCTTCCTTCTTGTTCAGTTACATCCGTAGATAAACTGAAATATTGAGCACTCGATCCAGGAACAGGAGGCGTGTGCAGTCTGTCTGTGTTGGTCAATCAGGGGCAAGCAAGCTTGTCAGAAGAGCCTCGCCTCGGATTGAATGGGGAACTACATGGCATGCGCAACCATGCCGAATACTCAACTCAGTGGTATGAGCAGACTACCTAGCAACACAGTGAGGGTTATGTATCCCAACGGGATCGTGGAGGAATTTCGCACGCCTGTCGTTGTGGCAGAATTGATGCTCGAAAACCCTCAACACTTTGTATGGGAGTCGAGCTCTGTAAACACCAAACAACGCGCCCCAGCGCTTCCTGCAGATGCCAAACTGGAGGTCGGTCAGCTCTACTACCTTCTTCCTTCCTCTGCCGTGAGGTCTGCAGGCTTAGATCTATCTTCAAAACAGGATTGTACGTTTCAGAAGCAAAAATCCATTCAGAAAATGTCTCTAGGTGAAACCCTAGATCTGCGAAACCTGTCCAAAGCTCAAAGGACGACTGAGCCATTCGAGATAGAGCAGAAAGGCTCGGTCACGCACGTGACGGTTTCACCCCAATATCTACCCGAGTTCATGGTGCAGAATTGTTCAAATGCTTTGGAAGGGGATTCGTGCTCTGATAATTCAGAGCTTCAAATGGCTTACAGAAGGCATGTGATGTCAAAAACCTATTCATGGAAGCCAAAACTGGAGACAGTTGAAGAAGCAAAAGCAAGGACTTAATCCAATTTTGTGTTCTAAGCAGAAGCAAAAGCCAGGAATTAATCCAATTTTGTGTTCTAAGCATACTTTCTTGTCAAATGTATTGACAAACTTTCCTCATGCCATTTTTGCTATTCACAGAACGGCCTATCCAAAACCTGAAAAGATGTAGCAATAACATTTGTAGTGCTGTGAAGGTTTATGAAAAGGATTGTCCAAGAAGCATTTGAACAGGAATCCAATGTTTGCTTCTGAAATCTCTACATTGAATCATATATGGAGATGCATTAATACAAATAGAGTGATGGTTTTTCTTAGTGTGGCCTTTTGTTGTATCAAACTTTATGGATTGCCAAAAATTGCGATCATTTGAAATTTCTCAACTGAGGATTATGATTCTACATGACCTTTGATGTCCTTGCTTGATTGCTCATCAGAACAGATACTACCAACGGAGAACTCATCAAATCAGAACGCAACCTTTGAAATATTACTAGATCCGGACTTCCCAGTTTTTTTTATGGTAGCTCTATTCTGTTCGTTTTTGTTCTCTTTTGTTGATTTACAGCTTCTGCACAAAAATTCAGTCTAAATACATAACTGTCTGTCAATTGCATAATTAGACTGCAATGTCCTTCTGCCTAGTTCAACTTCAACAAGCAACTAACTCTTGAACCGCAAGCGAAACCCCATAACCAGATTGAAAACAAAACAAAATATATGAAGCGAGGATCTACTGCTTCACTAAGAGAGTCCATACAAATTTATGTCAAACGGTATCTAGTGATTCTTCACTGAACCTTCACATGACTAACGGTGAAGATTTATATGTACTCTTGCTTGTCTTGCTTCTAGGTGGCTTTTTCTGAGCTTCGTGTGTCTGGTATTGTCTGTGGAGCATCTCTGATTCTATCTTTTTTCTTTGATGCACTGAATTCCTTGAATTTTCATTCTCAATTTGGGCATGCTCAAGGGAAAAACATTACCACTCACTCTCATTTGCAGTTGAATGCTACGAACTGGGAAACCCAAATCTGTTGCGACCTTCTCATAGAGATTGCTCAACATTTGACTCGAGAGGCAGGCAGTGTGGTGGCCTATTCTTGCATCCGTAGCTGCAGCTGGGCAATCCCCTCAAATGAAAGGCCTTCCACCACCAAAGGGGGAGTTCTTGCCTAAGGTACTTAGCCCAAAGGCAAGGCCCCAGCAGGGCCGGAGCCTTTCCTTGGGTAATGCTTTGGTGAGAATATTATTTGGCATTTTTTTTGCAATATTTTTACAAATACTTTTGGTTATTTTGGGCCCGCATAACATGTATGTGGGCAGCCAATGACAGAGGCTGCTAGATGACACATGCTAATTCTGCATGAATGCATGTGCCATCATGTGACAAGTAGTCCACATGCACATTCTGCCTGAATTTTCATGTGCTATGAGTCAATTTTTTTATTGGTTGTCCACATGATAGTTGTGGTAGGAAAGACTCACAAAAAATTATCCTTCTTAGGCATGCCTCTAGAATATAAAGTAAAAAATGAGCACCTTGCTGCCATGTGAAATTGCATAGCCTCAAAGCTTTATATTCACACTTGTATAAACAGTTTTGTTAAGGTCCCAAGCAATTCATACCTTAGCATGAGGAGGTAGAAAATGCCAAAATGCCAATATGTTGCCTAACAAAGCAAAAAAACATAGAGCAATTAATGATAATGAGGTGGATAGAAAGACATATTCACTTAGACCCAAATTTCCAAGATCATAAGTGATTTCTACAATAGAAGGACCATTTAGAGTCACCTTTCTAATGCAATTAAATCACTAAGATGGAAGAGATAGAATCCCTTGACCAAAAACTCCATCTTATCACCTAAAACAAGTAGATGTTCCACTAGCCATAAATTTGTTGTACATCATATGGTGTGAGAAGCCTATCCATAAAATACACAATCATTGTGGTTTGCTTAAAGCAAGCAAAAACATGTTAATGATCACTACAAATGCTCCATTTCAAATCCCTCGCCCTAATAAACACTTGACATGAGAATGGCGGTCTGGGGCTCAGCCGATATTAATTATTCCACATATTAATTGGTTGAAACCTTACCTGCATGAATGTATGACCAATGGTACGATTTATACATTTCATATTGCAACACTAGTTCACCTATACAACCTAAGCAATCGTCTCAAATCATTCACATGTTGTTCGTATGGGTCACATATCCTTGGATGCACAAGCCAAGCAGGCTACCCATCCATGTTTGAAAAGCTACGTGAAGCTCTCTCTCTCTCTCTCTCTCTCTCTCTCTCTCTCTCTCTCTCTCTCTCTCTCTCTCTCTCTCTCTCTCTCACACACACACACACACACACACACACGATATTTTATTATGGGATAATGAGACCATGTAGCAAGTTGCAAGAGCCCCAAATGGCAAAAAACATTGGGCAAGGCCCAAATAATTCAAACACGAGATCCTAGAAACCTTTCACTAGGTCTTCCACAGACTTTAAATGCCTAACAACCCATGTTAAGTGAGAGAGTTCTCTCACTTAACTTGGGTTGTGGGTAAGTACTCTCACCTAACTTGGGCAATTAGATGAGTACATGGCATTTAACTCTGTTGGGCACTTAGTGGGTCCAACCACTAAAGTACTATTCGGCTAAGCTTACCAAGTGGGCCCCGCCACAGTACACTACTTTACAACTAGAGTAATAAGTGTGAGGGCACTGGCATCCTGTTCGTATAAGCCCAACCCAATGAGCACATTGTTAGTTTATTCCAAGTTGTTTCCTAGAGACTTGGGCCCTAGGTGTAAATAAATAATGTAGAGGCGTCAACTTGGTACTCGTGGCCATTTGTGCTCGTTAATTATAATATACCTCCATGATTGAGTATAAAAATGGGACACTTATTAGTTGTATTGATTCCAGAAAAGTACAAGGCCAAGAAAATGGATGTGTATCTTCACATGTCCCACACACAGTTCGTCCAATGCAAGTCTGCTATCTTTTTGAATGGCTTTCAACTAGCACCACCTTGCACTTCTATCACCCATTACCGTCAAAATGTTTGTTTGTATCTCCAAGCTAGCCCATATTTCCCTCCGAACGAGAAATTTCCAAGCTGTAGATGCATGTGTCAATGAAGCTATCACCTGATCGACAATGCCATTGCCGATCATACCTGTGAGAGCATTTCCCAAACGCCACTTGATGTTGGTTGGTTCGAACACCAAAGGTTAAACCTAATCACGAGAATTTTTCACCCATAATTGGCATACCATGTCTATGTTGTGAATACAAATAGATAAAACATAATTCTCATTAAAGGAAGATAGTGATAATTGTGCTAATAAGATCTCAGATTACTTAGAGAATGGAGATTGTGAGCTGTTCTTTTGTGCTGAATAAGATTATCAATGTAGGAGTCTTAGACTGCCATGAAAGAGAGATTGCAAAAACGATTAGGCGTATGAGACAACCATGAAATCCTCTAATGCTAATAACTTGATATGAAGAAAATGTAGAAATAACTTTTACATTTTCTTATAATGATGTTTGCGTAAGAGGATTGAGAGTTAATTTCATTCAACAAGATTGCAAAGATGTAGAACAGTAGCGAATCCGTTTAATAATGTTGTAACACAACAATCATATCACAATACAATTGTGCTGACAAGCGTGTGATCCTACTTACAAACTCAAATCATTTGTTAAAGTTCTGAATATCTCTCTCTATATTTAATCAGTAACTCTGAGCAGTCAGCTACTAGAAGACCCGTTCTAATCGTTTGATCTCTATTGGAGTATCCACATGCATCTCCGCATGCTCCCTATGCTTACTCTTCTTCGATCGCTCATTTACTTATATAGCAACTGGAAGATCTTGCATTATTCTAGCTTTGCATTTACAAGATCGCCTAACAGCCGATTAACTGACTAATTAGAACAGTTATTATTGGAGCGTGAAGACGTAGATAGTATGTACTTGGGATCCCTTGTAAATCTGCAGACGGTCGCCTCTGTGTGGAATCCCATGTAAAAATGCAGTGTCGCATTTTTTGCTTTTGTCACCTGTGGAATCCTGTGTAAAAATGCAGTGTCGATTTTTTGCTCGTCGAGAATTGCATGTAAAAATGCAGTGTCGCATTTTTCATAATTGTCGCCTGTCAGAAATTGCATGTAAAAATGCAAACTGTAGCGACAATCAGTTCAAATATGCAGACTATTGAAAAATAGTTCATTTTCTGCAGGTTTCATTTGAGAGAGTAAAATTGAGAGAAGGAAGGAGGGCAGTTAGGAAGAGTAGGAGTAAGATTAAACTCTTAAGCACACTGCTATGAATCTGAACTGCAATTGAGATTTATCATATCTACTAAGGTAGAATGTTCATCTCCAGACAATGGCTTTGTCAAAATATCGGCCAACATACTATCACATTCGGCGAAGAAGAAGATGTTTTACAGGTATTGCAAACGCAATAACCATGAGATCCAGTACCGAATTCTCAAAGCGAAGAATGCAGCCAAGCAACCTGATCAACAAGCAAATACAATTACAGCATCTCCTGAAGTCGCCTGAAGTCGAAATGGACGAAGGCGCTTTTATGGTCAAAGACAAAAACACAAATTCGGATGATTCGTGGTTTTTGGATTCTAGAGCTACTCAACATATGACCAATCATCGTGAAAGTTACCTTATAGCACAAAGAAGTATGTTCATCTTGGTGATGATAGCACTCACACTTTTGAAGGTGAAGGTATTATAAGATTAAAATTCTAGCATGATCTCTACAAATCTATTATCAGTAAGTAGAATTACAGATTTAGGTCATCAGGTGGAGTTTGAGTCTGATCAATGCAGAATTATTGATAGGAGTAATAAGATCCTTGCACCCGGCAAGAGACATAGTTATATATACATATTGGTGCATTGTTATCCTGATTCTAGTCAAGCCTTGAAAACCTTTGTTCTTGTCAATAAAGCATTACTATTGCATCATCGCTCAGGACACTTGAATTATGCATCTGTATCGAACATGTCCAGACAATTCCTAGCTCTTGAACTCGACTATCCAACCGACAAAGTCGATCTCTCTGTCTGCCATAGCTGCATCCTTGGAAAGCAGAGTAGGATTCCTTTTAGATCGAGTCATAGGCATGCAACAAAAGGTCTATCAAATGTTGTTCATTCAGATATATGTGAGCCTATGCAAACTCCATCATTGCTAGATGCAAAGTATTTCATTACCTTTATTGACGAATTTTTCAGAAGAACAGTTGTTTACCTGATTAAGCAAAAATCAAAGACTTTCATTAAGTTTAGACAATTCAAAGAGCATGTAAAAAATCAAACTGGCAAACAAATCAAAGCACTAAGGTCCGACAATGGGGGAGAATATATCTCCAACGAATTCAAGGAGTATTGTCTTAACAACAGCATTCAACAACAATACATTACCTCCTATTCACCTCAGTCAAATGATCTTGTTGAGAGAAAGAACAGAACCTTAGTTGAATCAGCAAAGTGCATGTTTCCGAAGTCCTTCTAAGCTGAAGCTGTTTCAACAGTAACCTATATTCATAACAGATGTCCGCTCTCTCATCAATGACCTCAAACAATTCAAGAGAAGGAGCAGATGCACGAGTATCCTTATCATTCGATAATAGGATCTCTTATGTACGCAATGATCTATACCAGGCCAGACATAGCTTTTGCAATCAGCTCTCTAAGTCAGTTTATGACTAACCCTGGTATAACACATTGGAAGGCCCTTATCAGAGTCATGAGATATCTTCGAGCTACTACGGACTTTTGCATTTGTTATGGAGCAGTCAACAACGACAAACTCAATTTACTTAGTGATTACACAGATGCAAGTTGGGCAGGAGATGTAGACACTTGTAAATCCACTTTTGAATTTACATTCTTCCTCAATAATGGTCCAATTTCCTGGAACAGTCGCAAGCAATCTTCGATAGCTCTATCTTCTACAAAATCAGAGTACATCAAACCCTCACAAGCCACAAAGGAAGCAATCTGGTTGAGACACTTACTTTCAGATATCAGTCTAAATCAATATGCTCTGACATTATTATTTTGTGATAATCAAAGTGCCATCGCCTTGTCAGTCAACCTAGATTTCATTTTAGGAGTAAGCACATTGAACTCAAGTATCACTATGTCAGAAGTAAAGTTCTTGACAAAGAGGTCAGATTGAAGTACTGTCGGACGCAAGATATGACAGCAGATCTTTTTACTAAAGCATTAAGTTTAGATGCACACAAAAAGTTCTGTGCAGAACTAAGTTTGAAGGTCAAGGCATTCATGGATTCAGATTAAGGGGGAGTGTTAGATTATTCTCCTACTAATTGACTAATCGACATTTTAATCTTCATCCAACTCATTATCTATACAGTATGCAGAACTACTCAAAAATGGCTCACAGGTGACTCCAACGTTTATTGACATCATCGACAAACTTCGAAGACTTCGGCCATGATGTCGATTGATTGTTGGCAGTTAACGTTCCACTCGTCCTGAAGCTAAAGACTTGCCCTAATCTTACAGCAAGTAGATTTCCAAGAATTACCAACTGGATGGATGCGAGCTCACTATCCATTATGATTGCGACCTAATTAGTTGTCCTACTATTGGACGTTGTCGCATTTTGCTTACTATAGATAACTATTCATATTTCTACATTTCAATAGCATTGAAGCAAGAAGAATGGTTAGCCCTCTCTCTCTCTCTCTCTCTCTCTCTCTCTCTCTCTCTCTCTCTCTCTCTCTCTCTCTCTCTCTCTCTCTCTCTCTCTCTCTCTCTCTCTCTCTCTCTCTCTCTCTCTCAAGCTTTCAAGCTTGAACACTCTTGAACATTCTAGCTCAGTTCTTTAGAGTTGATTAGAGATTGCTATTGCGCTTATTGCTTATCAGTAGTTGCGCTTAATTCAAACTTATATTAAGCCACTCAGAGATAGCTTAGAGTACGCGGCTTTGATCCGCAACTTGCTGTACTCATTTACATCTGTTTTGATTTTATACTGAATCAATACTATCTTCTTATTGCGTTCAGGTTCATCTCAAAATGTATGTATTTCTGTAGTTTCTCTATTTGTCTGATAAGTCAGTTCTTAATGTTTGGCTACGTAATCACTGTAGTACTAATGATTTCAAAGTTAGTTACTATAAGATCGAACGTGATTTCTATCACTATTGTTTTCTTCAAAATTGATAGGCGTAGTCATGCATAGAGAAAGAGAAAGATAGTTTATTCTGTTGCGAACGATAAGTTTTTATTCTTGTTGTTCGAATTCTTTTTATTCGATTCTATTCGACCTATCTTTTTACACATCTCTTTCCAACAAATTGTACATATAGTGTATTCACAAACTGCATGAAAAGACAGGTGTCCTAAAATTGGCCTACCACCTGCCAACGAATTTGATATGGCCAAATTCGACCAACAAACTCCAGACATGCCCCCGAATATAGCAAGTACTATAAATAACATTGTACAGGCTAATTTTCCTACGTGTGGCTACTCGACTAATCCAATTAGTTGTCTACGGGACGAGTGCCCGGACTGATATGTCGATGGCGGGTCAAGTCTCGGTAACAACCAAATACAATAATTCTAATTAATTGTACACTAATTACATAATCACATTTAGAGCTTACATGAAATGAATTAGATCAAAACTGATTTTTAACACTACTTATAAGACTCCTACCACCATTTGATTTTGACTCAACCTTGTAACTTAGACTTTGGCCTTTAACTTATTTTATTTGCACCTAAGGCCCAAGTCACTAGGAAACAACTTAAACTATTTAACTAGTGTGCTCATTGGGCTGGTCTTATACACGTAGGAAGTCAGTGCCTCACACTTATTGCTCTAGGCCAACAGTAATTTTAGTGGTGGGACCCACTAATTTATTATTGTATAGGAAATACCCACAACAGGGTCCTCGGCCCAAAGTAGTGTCGGTCCTGCATTTGTCATGGAGGAGTGCTGTTGTTGGTTCGTTTATTGTTGGGACATGGATGCTTCAGTGATGGTGCAATGGTGAAGTTGTTCCAACTCTTCTTCTTTTTTGAGTGAGAAGAAGAAGAAGAAGAAGATAAAAGATTAAGTAAAAAGATTGATCAGTAAGGATGGAAAAGTAAAATAGAAATGGATTTAACAGATGAGAGAGGGGATGAAAGATGGAATGGAGGTGGACGAGAAAAATGAAAATGAAGGATGGTATGGGTGGCACTGGTTTTTCTAGGTACTGATCAACTTGATCTGAGGTTCATTCACTTGGTTTAGTCCAAGGATGTCGGATCTTAATGGATGTTGTGACTGCAACTTAGATTTGACAAGATCTCATCAGTTTCAGTTGGCTAATAGTGTGATTTTAGCCTTTTTCTTGGTTTTTTCCAAATATTTCTCTGATCCTAGCTCTGATTGGCCTAAGATTTTCACAGTAGATAGATTTGAGACAGATCTTTCTATTAATCCTACCTGCAAAGGTTACTCAGTGCGAGGGTTGGTCATTCGAGAATTCTTTGTACTGTTTTGCAGTCAAGAAACCACTTTTTTTGCAATCTATTGGGAACTAACTCTCACCCTTTTAACAATAGTTGATCTAACTTATATCAAACTTGCGAAGGTTAACTCTCGCAGATGCAAAGGTTATTGATGTCTGCAAAGGTTCTTTAGATAAAAAAAATTCACTTTTTTCCTTACAGATCATTCAATATTGGAAACTAACTCTCGCAGACTTTATCACTGATGGAAAACAACACTTTAAAGAGAATGGGATGGTCTGCAAAAATTACTTCTCAGTGGTGCGAGAGTTATTGATGTCTGCAAGGGTTCAAAATCACTTTTTGGCTCACAAATTAATCAACAAATCAAACTAACTTTTGCAGACTCTTTTGTGTCCTTGTCTCAGTGAGATGAAACTTCAAAAGCTTCTGCGAAGGTCAGTTCTAACAAAATTTTAAAATTTTGCTATCTGCGAGGATTCTGCCTTGAAATTTGCTATTCTAGATCTTGGGAACCTTCACAGAGGGTCTTACTTGGAAAGGTAACTCTCGCAGACTTCTCTGTGTCCTGGTGTGAGTGAGATGGAACTTCAGAGTGCTTTGCGAAGGTTACTTAGACGCATTTTTTAAATTTTTATGGTTTTTCGATTTTTTTGGCTATTTTGGCAAAATGGCTGGGAACTAACTCTCGCAGGAAATATAGTAGCTTCTGCTGATGTGGAAAAAGGTACTGCCAGGGTTACGAAGGTTAGTTTGGACAGATCTAAAAGTTATGGCCTCTAACCCGTTTTCTCGTCCAATTTTCTCGCCAAAAATAGATTTTGATTTTTTTTGGGTTTTTGAAAGGGATTGGGTGCTTGGAACTGATCCTTCCACCTTACAGTCTCTCCCCACAATACATACAAACAAAAAATCTCAAAAAAACAACAAATCTAACACTAATCACGATAAAACCCCAAAATTCAGATTTTTTGGTGAGAAAAAGAATGCGTAAGAGAGAAAAAGAGAGGGGTTGGAGAAAAGATGCTATGCGGCAAGACGAGAGTGTGGGGCTCCCTAGCAACGGTGCCACTGTTGTGTCGTCAATGTAGCATAGGGTCCGAACGCTAGGAGCGTCAACCCCGCCTTCACCTAAGAGCAAAAGGAGAGAGAGAGAGAGAGAGAGAGAGAGAGAGAGAGAGAGAGAGAGAGAGAGAGAGAGAGAGAGAGAGAGAGAGAGAGAGAGAGAGAGAGAGAGAGAGAGAGAGAGAGAATGCCTAGGTTGAGAAAGGCTTTGGGGGCTCGAGCACCTACCCAAAACTATTCCATCCCAACGTAGGGAGAGAGGGAGAAGAGAGAGGGATCAGAGAGAGAGAGGAGAGAAAGAGAGATGGAGATGGATAAGCCAAGAGAGTTTCTTCCTTAGATTGAGAATATCAAATGAGTACAGATGGTGCCCTTTTATTCTTGGGGAGGCCTTGCCCCATTCATCCTATTGGCTACTTGAAGTGGCAAGGATTGCAATCCTAGCCTTTCAAAGAAACACAAACGATCTAATGGTGTACAAAGAAACACACCCCACCGACCACCATTTGACTTTGACTAAACCTTGTAACTTAGACTTTGGCTTTTAACTTATTTTATTTGCACCTAAGGCCCAAGTCACTAGGAAACAACTTAAACTATTAACTAGTGTGCTCATTGGGCTGGGTTTATACACGCAGGAAGCTAGTGCCTCACACTTATTGTTGTACTGTACTGTGGTGGGGCCCACTTGGTAAGGCTTGGCCAATAGTAGTTTTAGTGGTGGGACCCACTAATTTATTATTGTACAGGAAATACCCACAACAGTGCTCAAGATATCCCAAACTTCTTTCGAAGTCTAAGCTTTAGACACATGGCCAATTTGTGTGTTTGAGATGTTGAGGATGACCAACACGGAGGCCTTGCCATCTTTTAGCTTCCATCGAGAGATTGCAGCATCATCGACTTCGGGTCTGGCCTTCATACTTGTTTCATACAATTTCTTAGCCATTAGCACTGTTTACATAATAGTACGAGAAGTTAGATAGAATGATTAAGAAAGCGTTGCATACATACTAACAATAATCTGAAAACAATAAGATGACAATTTGATTAAAAAAAAGTATAAAAATACAGGTCAGTCGATGCTGGAGCACAAGACAATTGCGTGTGAAACCACGTGCTCAAAAACCTTTCCTAATTCTATAATAACTATGAGCTTATTCTGACTCTCAGTCCAAAAACAAGAATCGATGCGTAAAAACATCTATTGTGTTTGTCTTACGAATCATTTACTTCTTTTATCATCATATTTGTAATGTACATTTGTGTAGATATATTCAGAATGGCATAGAATCGTGTTGCTATCTGAAAATAGATCGTGGCTGCTGTCATTGTCAAAACAATTGCACAGTAGCAGGAGTGAGCGAGTGGTATGATGTCAGCTAAACTGAGGCTTAATCAGCAAAATAAAAACCAAGTCCAGAGAGAGAGAGAGAGAGAGAGAGAGAGAGAGAGAGAGAGAGAGAGAGAGAGAGAGAGAGAGAGAGAGAGAGAGAGAGAGAGATGTTGTGGACAAAAGGCAATTCTTGGATTTTTATTAGGCCATGGGTGCCCTAAAACGTCAATTACGAGTGACGGGCTGACGATGGGCAATTTTTTGGAACATTCGGTAGAGAGAGAAAGGTTTAGAATGTTCAATAGAGAGAGAAAGATATGTGAGTGTGTGTGTGCGTGTGTGTGAAGAGAGAGAGATAGCGCGGACAATAGTGTGATCTAGGGAGAGAGTGGGTTTTTAAAAAATTTAGGATTAGGGTTTTTTTTAGAGTTTTGGGAGAGAAATAGCAACATTTGAGGTGTTGGAGACATAGAATGTAGGTTGTTGCGGAAAAAACGCGTTTTGGAACTTCTCATTGGTCCACGTTTGTCCTAAAACGTCTTTGATGGACAGTTGAAAGGCAGTTGAAGTGGGGTTGAAAGACAAACACGTTGATTTTAGAAAGACAACATGTGCTTTTAGAAACTTCTAGAAAGAGAAATTGAGAGAGAGAGAGAGACAACTAGCGATGGCGTTTGCAGTAGCATCGAGGAGAAATGATTGTTGAGAGAGATAGAGAAAGGGGGAGAAAAAAGCATTATTAGGTTCAATTATGATGACATGCAAATGTTTAAATAGCATGCAAAGTCATATCGTATGCATGCAAGCCACATGCAATCAGTGTATGCAACATGCAAAGTAGTTTCTGTGATCTACACATGTCTAGGCAGTTTTATGAGTTGACATGCAGTACATGCAACATACATGCATGTAGTTACACATGTGGATCTCTGGTAGGTGAATTAGTTTAGTTAAGTGGACTTTCCATGCAACTCCACTGTAGGAATTCGAGTCTCTCTCATGTAAGAAAAGTTGGGCATGTTTTGCCATATTGTGAATATTGAGATTTTGGTGTTTTGGACTCATTCTCTCTCTACCCGAGTTTTCTATGCTTGATTTTCTCTCTCTACCTGAGAGCAGCCTCTTTTTCCCGTACTGAACACTTAGAATCATTTCTGACATTCATTTCTCATAGTGAAGAGTTAGATTTTTTCTTCAGATGTATGCCATTGTGCTCTTGCCTTAGATTTTTCAAGCATACTGTTCTTTGATCAATCAGATCCTGTAGGGTGTGTGGTGAAGTTCACACGTGCTAAAAACTTCACAATAGGAGAAAATATTCTAAGAATATTCCCTCTTGCCTCCTCCATGTGCCCCTCTCTTCTCTCTCTCTCTCTCACCTCACATTAATGGCTAGTTTTCATCTCAAAACCCTAAAAACCTTACTCTAACCAAAAAAAATTTCTCTCACCTCCAACCTCCAATCTCAATCTCTCTCTCTCTCTCTCTCTCTCTCTCTCTCTCTCTCTCTCTCTCTCTCATCCTATTCATTGCCACATTCTCCATATCTACAAATTCCTGCCCCCTCGCCACTAACTCAAATTCGAGCTACACTAGAAGGATATGTGCTCAATTCACACTCCTTTTATGTACAGCATGAATTTTAGTGGAAATCACCATGGACATGGCCCCAAACTCGAGATAGGAAGATAATATTTTAATAATCTTTTCACCTATCTCCTCCTACCTTCGGAGGTTGGCTCTGCCTTCGGAGGTGAAAAAAGTCAACCTCTCGAGGCAATTCAACATATGAAGGCAGCCTCTCCCTGCAGGCAGAAACATGCCCAATTAGATGATGACACAAGTCGGAGGTAGTGCTTCTACCTCCGACATATGGCCTGCTCGCACATTTCTGGAGGTTGCCACCATAGACAACCACAGGTGCCAGCCTCCGTCATGTGACTCAGTTGAGAGAGAGAGAGAGAGAGAGAGAGAGAGAGAGAGAGAGAGAGAGAGAGAGAGAGAGAGAGAGAGAGAGAGAGAGAGAGAGAGAGAGAAATGTCGGATGTTATGAAGAAAACATGTTTCAGAGCTTTTCATTGGTCCATGTGTGATTAGGGTTATGACCAACGAGGTGTGTTTGATGGACATGTATCTTTCAATTTATCTCATAAAACTAATCTCATCTTAATTGAAACACTATAGACCATGAGTATTCTGAAATTCTCCAAAGCGTGACCTTCAAGATGAAAAGCGTGACAGCTTAGGTTTCTAGGGTTTGGGGGAGGAGAAATAGGGATAATAGAGAAAGAAAGGGGGAGAGATAAGACACACACACATTGAGAGAGAGAGAGAGAGAGAGAGAGAGAGAGAGAGAGAGAGAATATTCTCTCCTATCTCCTACCTTGGGAGGTTGGCTCTCCTTTCACAGGTGAAAAAAGTCAACCTCCCTAGGCAGTCCAGCATATGAAGGCAGCCTCTCCCGGCAGGCAGAAACGTGCCCAATTAGATGTTGACACAAGTCGGAGGTAGTGCTTCTACCTCCACATGGGGCCTGCCCCCACTTTTCTGGAGGTTGCCACCAGAGACAGCCACAGGTGCCAGCCTCCGTCATGTGACCCAATTGAGAGAGAGAGAGAGAGAGAGAGAGAGAGAGAGAGAGAGTAGGCTGTTATGAAGAAAACGCATTTCAGAGCTTTTCATTGGTCCACGTGTGATTAGGATTCTAACCAACGAGGTGTGTTTGATGGACATGTATCTTTCAATTTATTCCATAAAACTAATTTTAATTGAAACTCTATATACCACGAGTGTTCTAAATTCTCCAAAGCCTCACCTTCAAGATGAAAATGGTGACAACTTAGGGTTTCTATAAGGTTAGGGTTTGGGGAGGATAAAATCGTGACTTAGGGTTTCTATGAGATTAGGGGAGGAGGAATAAGAGAGAGAGAGAGAGAGAGAGAGAGAGAGAGAGAGAGAGAGAGGAGGGGGGGGGGGGTGAAGAGATAATACACATACACAGAGCGAGAGAGAGAGAGAGAGAGAGAGAGAGAGAGATTGGCTGCGCGGCATGGAGGCACTAAAAGCATATGTAGAAGGGCCATCATTGCAGGTGCATACTGACGAGACGGTGCTACTTCACATTTCGCACTCCAATCTTAAGCATTACCGTAACCAGCTCCGTTTCAGTCTCCATGTACTTCCTTCATCCACCTTCTGCTTATTCGTTGTCTAGTTAGCTTGCACCCAAATTGTACTTCTTCCACTTTTGAGTTTTGGTATTGCTGCTATCTCAATGATTTTCTTGTGTTATGCCAGTAATTTTGTTCATTTAGTAAAGTTTCTATGAAGATGAACAATGCTAGTGTCTTTTCAGGTGCTCTTATTATGATAGGACAAGGCAAATGCAACCAAGGGTTGATGCGTCTAATAGAAATAAATGGAGAGAACATGTATCCTCACAATGTCCAGACCATATGTTGTAGCGTGTCCGAACTCAAGAGGATCAACAACGTATCTTTAAAAAAAAAAAGGATGGAAATTGACATGGACATACTTGCAAAAGTTCGTTAACTTTGAGATAGTTTTCAAGGCTTAGAATTTCTCCCACGTATAGCTTAAATACAAGGTTCTGATGAGGACTTTAAGCAACAATTTTCTGTTTTTAACTGACTTTATTTCTCACTTTCAATGTGAGTTTTCTCGATTCTTAAGGTTTCAAGGACTTGTTTATATATGTTTCTTGAGATGCAACAGATTTGGTTAGAGGCAGAACTGGCAGTTGGAAGTATATCTCTCCATGGTAGCCTTGTAGCATGAATATGGAAGCATTTTTTTGTTAGTATATTCCAACTTCAAGAGTGCATCAGGTGGGGCTCGTAACTTACTATCACAATATTTGGCATTGTTGTGCTAGAAGTTCGATGATGAGATTGAAGATGGGCCGACGACTTCATATGTGGGATTCTAAGCCAAATGCATCATTTGGTATCGTTACACCCTTGGCTATGGGGTTATGTTAGCGCTAACTGTTGTTAGCTAGATAGAAGCTAGCAAGAGTTAGCTATGAATGACCTTAACTAAAGGGAAGCCTTTAGAGGTAAAACTAGATTGAAAACCTTAAGGATAACAGTAGGATTGCAAGACAGGACAAGCATGGGGAGTTGGTAATCACAAAAGCACTTTAAGATATATGGTGTGGGCTAAGGCTATACAAGAGAGTGCTTGGACATCTGCCAACACATTTTATCTAGTGAGGCCTGAACTATGGGGTGAGCCTAAAGATTGTTCAATCTAGGCGTAGCATCTCCAATTGGGGGATTGGTCTTGGCAATATGGAATGTTGAGGCTACTGCTTAGAGTAGAATTTAGGATGATGTTATGGAATTGAATTCCGGTTGGCCCTTGGATTGAGCTCTTTGGTTGGTTGTTAAGTTGCATGTCCAGCTCTCTAGTGTTTATGTAGTGTTTTTTGGATCCATGTCAAGTTAGGTCTCTAGAGTGAATGCAACATTTGAACATTCTTAGGATATACTAGAATTTATTATGCTCTTATTTTGGTGCATGGTAAAGGGAAGGCATTTTCTCATCGTCTACTTTCTTCCTAATAAATGGCTACTTAAATATTGTAACTTTCAAGTTAGAATAATTTAGGTTTACATTCATTCATAAATAGGAAGTTTTCTATGTTGTTCTTTTGAGTGTCATTGTCTACTTTGTACCGACAAAAGGTTGCTTAATAACTATAACAATCAAGTTAGAATGATCCAAGTGTAGTGGTTTTTGGTTGATTGAATGTAGGCACTACTCTTATAATTTATAGTAGTTCTCGGTAATCTCTTAACTATTTTTATGAAAGAAATGTGCAATCAACAACCATTTATGGAAATGACGATTATTTGGTCGTCTAAAAAGTAACAAACCTCCATAATCATACTCTATCTCGACAATCTTCATTGATATTGTAGAATCAATATGAGAATTGACAAGTCTCTTGAGTTTCAACTTTGAGAAAAAGCCTTCATTGAATTTGGCAATATGGCAGTGAACTTGTTTTGAAGGTTTACGCCCTTTTGTGAAATCTTCTTGAACAAATTTGATGTTCATGTTTTATCTTGTGAACATTGTTGCACGCTTATGTTATACCCTTTTGTAATGCAGTTGTTAAGCTTAGAACATCACAATTATATGCTTATATGAAAAGTTGTTGATGCATCTGATGTTTCTCTTTGTTTCTTTGCCATGTACATTTAGTTTTCTTAATGATTGCTACTTCATGCATGACCTTGCAGATAACTGTGGACAATGTGAAGGAGAAACTTAGCCGTCAATGTGGCACAACGTTGGATTCGATGGTTCTTCAACTGTATGATGACAACAACACAAAAATATGTGATCTAGTTGAAGTTTCTCGGCCCTTAGGCTTTTATTCTCCTCTTGAAGGGTGAGTGTATTTCAAAGAAGCTGATTCTTTATTTAGATAATGTTATATAACTTTTCTTAGTACAACTTATATTTATAGGTCTTCCACTCTTGAGTTTTGACACCACATTGAATATTTTCCTTGTCATCCTTGATCTCCAATAAGGTTTCTCTCAATTGGTTTGAATGTGCTACCATTATATAGGATCTTTGTTGTAGATGATTCCTCATGATGCTTTATTTTCCTTGTTAGGTGTTTTGCCATTATTCTTACTTATGCTATTTCTCCTTGATGATGGCCAGCTTGTCATTTAAGATGATTGTGAAATACATGGGTTGTATCCTGTATGCATGTCTCATGATCACAAAGTTTACTAGCTCCTTAGATGTAAATTCTCACCTCTATTTCAAGTGAAATCCCAAGTAGTTAAGTCTTTTCCTCCTTTCAACAACCAATTTCTCTTTGACAAAGCTTCTTGGTGTCTCAAGTTTTGTTGAGTTCGTGGAAGTTGTATCTTCTTCCCTTTTGCATTCCATTCTCACTTTCAAAGAAACATCGGGGCGCTATAATCAGTCTCCAGGCATCTTATAGGCTATGTTGAGCTTTATTCGTTTGCCAATCATTTCCCTTATCTATTTCTACACGTTTAAACCTAAAACATAAACAGTCCATTGTTAGATGTGGAGAAAGAAATCTTTTTGCTCTTTGCTGTGAGGATTTTAGATGAGGTTTGTGTATTGTAAGCTGAATTTATTTATGAGGGATAACATTCTTTTAGGTATCGTTTGCACATAGTGGACCTTGACCCAACATCTGTAACTGCTGGAGGCTGGTTGGAAGATACTTCTTTGGTGGAAAAATACACAATTTCAGATGAGGCATATAATAAGCGTGATGGTAGGCTTTCTAATCTCTTCAATCATTGATCTTGAATATCAAATTTGCATCAATTGTGTACCATAGGTTTTATCAGACATCACATTGCAAGGGAACAACTTTTGTTGGAAAATCAATAGAAATGGATGTAATTAAGAGGAGAATCTAAGCCTATATAGGGTAGCTTTTTGTTGGTAATTCCTTTATGACTCATTATGTAGCGGAACTTTTATTTTTTGTCAAAACTTTTGTGGTTGTGATATCACAGACACATTCAAGAAATTCAAACAAAAGTGCCTTGCTGAAGTGCCAGAAATGAGTTCTCACAAGGTTGTTTCTTGTTCTCCATCTCATTGCATTTTTTAGTGCTTTTGGCTGAAGGTAGTTTTATATCATGTTTGGAAGTTGTACTAAATTGAAATTGCCATCTTGGTTTGGGCCAAAGGCATTAATGAGGTGAGTTTCTCACTTTTAGATTTGCACTTTCTTTGCCTAATATGTCCAATCTGTTTTTAATGATTCTTTTTTCATTAGCATATAGGAGTGGCTTGTGAGTAAGTGTTAATTCTTACCATAATTCTACTTTTGAGTACAATGCAATGGATCTATTGGAGTTAGAACAATTTTTTCTGATTTCATTTCACAATAACATGGATATGACTTTTGACAAAGTCAACTGTGGTTGTGTAAAAGCAATCATGCTCCAGTGTTCATAACTCTCTGATAGACTGGCAACAAAGTCATTACAACATGTGAGTCGTCCACTGGTGAGCTCATAGAAGCCCTTTGCTCTAATAATGATTGAAAATTATTAACATGCACAACCACTGCATCAAGCCTATCCATCTTGAAGGAAAAGAATTTCTTTCTTAGCAACAGCTTTGAACCCACATCTTTGACTTCATAAAGACCAGTCAAAATGTCCTGTCTCTCATTGGAACAATTAACTATGCTAATATGTGAGATTTGTGAATCTCTTAGGCTTAAAGCAATGGTGGCAAGGGCTTTGCCATCTTCTGCTTCCACCTTGCAATAGCAAGCAATTATGTTCTAGTTTGAACTTAGTACCAGTCACAATATCCCTTAAGTCATTAGCCAGAAGTACCAGTCTCACTTAAATTTCCACATGTAGAAATTGTTTCCATCAAACTTTTCTATCATTTATTAAATCACTAGAAGAACCCATCTGTGATGGGATGATGGAAATAGAATGGGATTGCAATTTTCGACCAAAATAAGATAATACATTAAGTATCTAAAATTTTATTCACGAATTTTTATGCAAGCACTCACTGTTGGTCTACAAATTAACCAACCCTAAAAAGTCGTGTATTGTAGCCCAAATAATTTAGTCAAGATTTGTACCAAAAAATATTTCTAAGTATTGTAGCCCAGCAAATTTAACCAAGATTTGTCCCAAAAATTCTTGTATCATGAGGGTCCGGGCCGGACGTGGGCACTCCGCGTCTGCGTCCGGCGTCCAGACCCTGATGCGGGGTCGGATGCGTCCATTTTTTTTTTTTTGGCTAAATAACTCTAAAAAAATTAAAAAAAATTAAAAAAATAAAAAAGCGGACGCGTCCGGGGACCCGGACGCACCCCTGGCGCATCCGCGTCCGGACGACGCATGTTTGGACGCAGGGTCCGCTTCCTTAGATCTGTTGTAGCCGATAATCTAACCAAAACTTTGCAAGTACCATAGCTCAAAGAATCATTGAAAAATTTGACTGTAGGTACTATAGGCTGTAGCCCACAATTTTTTCAGAATTTATGCCCCATCAATATTTCAACGTATTGTAGCCCCAAAAAAGTTATATCAACAAAACTTTCTAACTGCAAGTACTGTAGTACACTAATCAACCAGGATTTTGCCTAAAATTCCTGGAAAAGATTGTTGTACTATGATTCAGTTTATACAATCCTCTGTACGGACTGTACAATTTGCTGTATGGATTTTGCAACCTATACAAATCTTTGAAATTAATAAATAGTCCGTTTTTATGAAAATTAGGCCAAAACTTCATTTCTTGGTCAAAAGTCTTGGACAAACGAAAGAACAACCAATGTCAAACAAAATCTACTTCAATTAATCCACAAGTCAAGAAAAATCAGAAGGATGATTCAAGCTGAGTTGCAGCGGATCGCGATCCGCTGCAACCACGTTCTGGTATTTTTTCTGAATCTGATATTTGACACGAAGATCTGATTTTGTCTCTCTTACGCCAATGGTCTGCAGATCTACTGATGTCCAGATTTCTGATGAATGTAGCCTGTGAATGCAGATCTGTGAATGCACAACTATGAAATTTGCAGATCTGTGATGTCCAAATTTTTGATGAATGCAGCCATCTGAAACCATCTGAAACCCATATTGGCAACTTTTCACATGATACCCATAGTGGCAACTTTTCCAAAAAAAAAAACAAAAAAAATTTACTATCCGGGAAACCCTAACGGGAATTCCCGGATCATGTTCCGGAACGGAACGTGCATCTGTGGATTCAAGTAATAAGGCTTCTTCTTCAAAGACTAACATAATTTGCTACTACTGTAAGAAGAAAGGACATTTGATAAAAGATTGTATTAAAGGCAAGAAGAAGAAATGACAAGAAGTTAATACAGCTACTGGTGACTCTGAGGAATCCGAGAATCTAGCAAATGCTTTTATGGCTAGGCATGAAGATTTACAAGATCCAAGGTCTTGGTATCTAGATTCGGGAGCAACACAACATATGATCAATCATAAAAATGGGTTTGTTGAGTACAAAGAGAGTAACTCAAACAAGTTTGTTCAACTTGGAGATAGTAATCCACACCAGATTCACGGTGAAGAAACTCTATAGTTACAACTCAAAGATGGTGTTGCCAATCTAATTCTTGGAGTGTTTTATGTCCCCAATCTAATTAGAAACTTGCTGTCTATGAGTCAAATTGCTGACTTAGGACATGACATTGTTTTTTACTCCAATCATTGTGTTATTTTTGACAAAGATAATCAAGTGCGGGCACTAGGGATAAGACATGGATTTCTATAGAAGTTAAGTCATGGCAGATCTATTAGACAAGATCAAGCTTTGGCCGTTACTAATTTCTTGCTAAGAATGTCATTTGGCATTAGAAACTAGGGCATTCAAATCACCAGAGCATGAGGCATATCTTTGACAAACATATGGTCAATGAATTAGATCTATCAAATAGGACGTCTTTTACAGTTTGTGAAGCTATATTATTGGAAAATAGTCGAGCTTGCCTTTCAAGTTTGACAATGTTCATAAAGCCAAAGGTTTTCTAAAACTCATTCATTGTGACTTATGTGGCGCCATACAAATTGTTGCTTTAGGGGGAGCGAGATTTTTTATCACATCTATAGATTATTTCTCTAAAAGAACAATTGTTTTCTTTATCAAACAAAAGCCAAAATCTCTTGATTGTTTCAAACAATTCAAGGCATATGTCGAGAACCAAGTCTCAAACCCCTTCCATTAAGCATTTGAAGGTGTTTGGATGCATAGCCTTTGTACATTTTTGAGGAAGAAGCTTGAGTGCATCTTTATTGGCTACTCTATTGATCATAAGGGATATAAATCTGTATGATCCAATATCAACAAAATATTTTAGCAGAGATGTTAAAACGTCCCCCCATAGAGAATGAGCGTAAAGAACACAATAAAGGAGTGCAGTGGACGAAACCGTCCCAACCAATCCTAGATCGTCCGATCTAGCCCCCGAGCACTAGGGAGTATGGCAAGTCTCAATGATAGGAAGCGCTTACCAATCCGACAGCATAACGGCCGTAGACTCTCAATGAATCAAATGGACACAGGATGGGGTATATATAGCCCCTCCCCTGCCTGTCCATGCAATGAATCCACATGTAAGCGTGCTATCAACTCATGTCTAACTCCCATGCATGTCCACTGCATGTAGGTACCCCTAACTCACAATAACAAAGACCCATACATAGACATAGTGCATGTACATCCTATCCCATACTAGGATGCAACACATGCCTATACCGCATGCAGGCATAGCCTAAGGTCTTACTTAGCTATTACCCAAATTAGGCCTGGCCCCTACATCTAAGGTAGCCCCCTAATGGTACAAACCCCCCATTAGGGCCGTAATATACCTCCCCCCTTATTTTAGTTCTGTCCTCAGAACTCAAAGTCCGGGAAACTCTTCTTTAGATTACCTTCTATTTCCCATGAATTCTCATCATCAGAATATCCTTTCCAATGAACCAGATGCTCAATAACATCTCGATTTCGCAATCGCTTGGATCTTGTATCAAGAATCCTTTCAAGTTCTAAAGGAATCCTCTCAGATAAGTCTTCAAACGAATCTAGATTAGTACCAGAACCAACATGATCTCTCTCATGTAAACTCACCTTCAGACGACTTACATGAAACACAGGATGAGCCTTGGTTTCCTCTGGTAACTCTATTCGGTAAGCTAAAGATCCAATCTTTTTCAAGATTCTAAAAGGTCCACTGTACCTAGCAAACAGTTTGTAATGCTTCCCAGTGCGCATTACCTTAGAATCCTTCAGAATTCTAAGATACACCTAATCTCCAACTTGAAACTCCCGAGGCGATCTTTTCATATTAGCAAAATGTCTTACCCGATCCTGGGCACGTAGAACATTTTCACGAGCTAACTGTAACATTTCTTGCATTTCACACAAAAAATCTGCTACTTTTTGAATTTTGATCGACTCAGTTTCAACCATTATCGGAGATCTAGGCTGAAATCCATACATAAGCATAAACGGACTATACCCAGTAGCCGAATGCTTACTACTGTTATAAGCAAACTCAATCAATGGAAGATACTTTTCCCATTGAGATTGCCTAAGCGAAACGTATGCACAAAGCATTTGTTCCATTGTCTGATTAGTCCTCTCAATCTGACCATCGGATTCCGGATGATCAGTCGAACCCATGCTCAAAGACGTCTCAAGATTTTCAAACACTATTGTCCAAAATCGGCCTGTAAACTTAGGATCCCGATCACTAACAATGTTAGATGGCAACCCATATAGCCTGAACAAACGTTCAACAAATACTTGAGCTAAATCAAACGCTTTAATTGTAGTCTTTACCGGAATAAACGTAGCGAATTTTGTTAACCGATCAACTATGACCCAAATTGCATCATTCTGTTTATTCGTCCTCGGTAAACCAACTACAAAGTCCATCGAAATACTATCCCATCATTTAGAAGGAATATCCAATGGATGTAATAGTCCACCAGCCTTTAAGCGTTCTGCTTTATTCCGCTGGCACTGATCACAGTTCAACACATATGATTCTACGAAAGGTTTTAACTTTGGCCAAAAAGAGTCCCTTCGTACCAAATCTAGAGTATGATGTATACCTGGATGCCCAGCACAAGGTGCGTCATGACATTCAAATAATTTTTTTTTTTTAATGCATCCACCCCTGGTACACACACTTTTCCCCTTCGGAACAGAATTCCATTCCGAATGGAAAAATCATCCACTACCTTCTTATCTTTCATAACCAACTGATCACCTTGCAAATCAGTTCCTGATTGAGAGCCACTCAGAACTCTTTGCCATATAGGTCCAAAATGAGAATCTTGTTCATAACAACCAAATCGTCCATCCTAGGTAGAGGATACTTATTCTTAATGGTAACTTAATTCAACCCCTTGTAATCCACGCACATCTGGAAAGTACCGTCTTTCTTATCCTTAAGAAGGACTGGCGCCCCCCATGGTGACTTACTAGGTTGAATGTGACCCATTCGGAGATACTCCTCAATTTGTCGAGTCACTTCCTCCTCTTCCTTCAGACTAAATTGATACGGTTGTCGGAAGATAGGTTGACTACCCGGAATTAATTCTATCTTATGATCTACTGACCTAGACGGAGGTAGACCATGTGGAAGTTCACTTGGAAAAACATCACTAAATTCTTGCTTTAAATCTGCTAATAACTGTTTCTCTTCATGATCATGATCTAAATTACCATACCGATTTTCATCATTCACAATGAAATTACTATCAATAATCGATTTAGTACTATTATTCTCATGTGAAGACTCAAAAACAATTCCACTTAAGCAAGATTTTAAAACAAGATAGTAACAATCAAAATTATGAGCTTCCTTTATTAATTCCGCCGATGTAACCATCGGAAACTGAGTTCCAGTATCATCACCAAAAATGGATACAACTTTACCACTAGAATCTATGAATCGTAACTCATGCTTCTTAAAATCAATTTGCAAACTATCAGATTTACTAAAGAACCACTCATATCCTAAAATTATGTCCGATTGGCCCAGGTTTAAAACATGGAAATTAATCTTCTCAATATGGCCTTGAAGATCCAGCTCCAAATCCGGAACCATTACTTCAAAAACTTCAGTATCTGCGCCCGACGCAAGCTTAACCACATAACGATGGTCACTTGGCTTGGTAGGCACCTGGAGTCTCTGCACAAGTTGAGAATCAATAAAATTATGAGTATTGTTCGAATCCAATAATACATTCACATCTTTCCCTAACAACTTGCCCCTTACTCGAAACAAATTGTGAGGACCAAAAGACAATGTACTGAATTGACATTCACAAGCACTATTAATAACATCAATTTCCATTTTACCTGCTGGCAAATCAACTGTCACAAGATTAGATGAGGACTTGTTCTTTAACAGGCACTCCTTAGCCAGATGGCCCGCATTGCCACAATTGAAGCACAACCCCTGTTTGAAGGCATCTCTGACTGATGACTTAGATTTTTTCTTCGATTTCTTCATTACTGATTTTTTTGGAAGGCAAAGCCATGTCATGGTGGTGAGATCTCGATCCTAAGCCAGTCACTTGGGATGCTTTTCGGGAGGTATTACTGAAAGCATTTATGACTGTGGATGAAAGAGACTCATATCGGCATTTTGTGGAGCTTAAGATGGGGTCGCGTGACTTGGACACTTATGTCCAAGAGTTCATGGATCTTCTTACTAAAGTGCCGCATTTTTCGAAAAAGTATGCTGAGTGGCAGTTTGTGAATGGGTTGCCAGCGGATTTTCAGAATGAATGCAAGCGCAATTCTTTGAACTCGTTGGAGGATGCCATGCGGATCGCACGTGTGTATGATCAGACGGTGGTAGCTTCTAGGAAACGGGGGCAAGAGAAAAGCTCAACAAATTTCCTAGGATGCAACACACATGCCTATACCGCATGCAGGCATAGCCTAAGGTCTTACTTAGCTATTACCCAAATTAGGCCTGGCCCCTACATCTAAGGTAGCCCCCTAATGGTACAAACCCCCCATTAGGGCCGTAACAGATGTTGTCTTCATTAATGATCAATTGTATGATTTCAAGACAAAAGGAAAAGCAACTAATTCACCCTATCAGTAACTATTCCAAGTTCTACCATTAAAGAAGAAAATGTTCCTATTGATCATTAAGATGCACAAGGGAATCAAACTCGTAGTAGAACTTAGAAGATCACCTGAGCAATTAGATAATGAAGAAGGGAATCAACAAAGATTTGTAAGAAAAAAATGATTGACCCCTATTAGTAACTATTCCAAGATTAAATATAGAAGAAGAAAATGTTCTTGTTATCTCAGATTCCAAATGTGGATTATCGAAAGACATTCAGTCAAATGGAAGAGTTAGTTTTAATTCGAATGGTTTAATCATATCCTGCAATTGAAGACTTGGAAGTACTTCAAATGGATGTACAACCAACTTTCTTGAATGGAGTAATTGAAGAGGACATCTACATGTCTTAGCCAGGAGGTTATGTTGTCAAAGAAAAAGAAAACCATGTGTGCAAATCACATAAAGCTCTATATGGGCTTAAGCAATCACGTAGGGCATATTTTCAAATAATAAACTCCTTTCTGAATGACTTTAATGTCTATAATCGATTAATAGATTCTTTGTTATAATAATTATGTATGGTGATATCACATTGCTATATAGCAATAATACAAGGTTATTAGATCTCACCAAGATTATGTTGTGAAGTGATCTTGAAATGATAGATCTTGGAGAAGCACACTGTTGTCTGGGCATATAGATTTATAGAGACAGAGACAATTGATAAATCTACATCAACTAGCAAAGATATATTCATAACATCTTGGTAGTATGAGTTGAAGGCTGGGAAGCTAAGTCGTGGTTCCCGGCTCCCTTTGGGATGCCTGCGCTACATGTGGTATCAGAGCCGACTGGCCGGTCAGCTATGCGGATTTCACGGAAATGGCCATTGTTTGGGGTTCATCAGGACAACTGTTGTGCAAGGTGCTGCCCACAGTGTAAGCACGGGTGCGTCCATGGTCGGGGTGGTCGGCAGAATGGGGACTTGATGAGTCAAGGTGCTGCCCTTGAGGTGTAAGCACGGTCAGTTCTCGCGGTTCAGGCCTGGCGCTGTCTGCACGTAGGACAGATGAGGCAGTGTGCTGCCATTAGGTTGGTGTAAGCACGGTCTGTGCCTTGTGGGGTGCGGGGCGACATATTCGAACTGTATGGGTTAACCATTGATACAGAGATGCTGCTCAAATTCGGGTGTAAAGCACGGGTGGTTCGCTGCCGGTGCGGGATAGGTACCGATCGTTAGCTATAAGGGCTATCGACCAGAGTTGGTGGGGCGTAACTGAGGCAATGTGTTGCTTAATGGTGAAAGCACGGATAGTTGGATGGGTGTTCTCTGTGGGCTGATTCTGTGATCGATCTGTATGGGCGCGGCCAGGCAAAGGTCCTTTGGCAGGGCTATTTCAAAGGGGGACCTTGACCTGTTAGTAAACCTGCCTGAGTGTCTTGCTTGCATGTATTTGTGGTGAGTCTTAGTACCCGTGCTTTGCCTGGTTTGCATGATTGCTTGTGATACAAGGAGCTGATGGCTCGAGAAGGAACCTTTCTTTTGGAGGCTGATACCATCAAACAAAGAGGACTATAGAATTTGTGGGGCGGATTCGCAGTTCAAGTACTAGCACGTGAACGACAACGAAACGACTCGATGTTTGCAAAGGATGGATAGTTTCATTTGCGACAACGCCCACTAGACGCAAGCAGGAAGTCAAAAGTTGGAAAGGGCAATTTCAGGGGAGATCTTCTATGGAGCAGTTGGTCTTCATTTGGGATGGCTACCTTCGAAACTGAAACTCACTGAGCAATGGTGATATCCAATGTCAGTTGGGTTTTTCCTCAAAAGGGGAAAGACTAGGATCCTCTTCAGAGATTGGCAACAAGTTGGATCAAGCCATAACCCTAGCAGATGGGAAGCAAAGTGTTGGAAAGGCTTTTTGTCTGAGAACTCTACTCTAAGTCCAGTCAGCTGATTTTATAAGTGGAGGGGAACTATCACACACACCTCTCTCTTGGGGCAAATTTTGAATGAAAGTTGATCAAAACGGGGGCAAATTCAAGGTGACCTAGCCATACTCACACGAGGAGACTGGCAAACTTTGGACCTAATAAGTTGACAAGTTTTTGTTGTGGAAAGGAAAGCTTGTTATAGGTTTTCTCTGGACCAGCAATGATGAGGAGACATAATGAGTACGTTGACTTGTGTTACGTGTAAAGCAGCTGATCAACGAAGGAACTGTGGAAGTTGAGTCTTGCATGAGAGACTTGGTACTTCGAACGGACGCTAAGGGACAGTTTGTATTGAAATCGGACTAGTCCAAACTCTGGGTGCATGTGTCTGATTCAAAGAGAGCTACTTGAAGCCAAGCTAGATGTACACTTCTTGTTTTGACTGTGAGGCAACTGACCAATGATGGAATTGTGAAAGTCAAACAAACGCGAAGAGATAGTTCGTATGCGGATCAAATTGGTGCGACTCCTTGACTCTCCACAAGGTCAATGGTTACATTTGGGCTCATTCAAAGACAACTACTTCAAGCTAAGTGAGAGGTGCGTTGCGGAGTACTTAATCTTTGCCTACCTTAAAGAGCCAAAAAGGAAAAGTATCAAGATCAGGCTGGGACAAGGAGAGAAATCAAGGTGCAAAAGCAACAAGGCACGGAGTGGACCATAAAGTGGGCAATCAAACGATAAATCCTTTGGCTCAGGGAGCCCTGATACCTGTGCGGAACTGATCAAATCTAGAGCTCAGGGAGCTCAACAAAAAGTGCATCAAGGACAAATCAGGAGCTCAAAGGAGTTCCAAAGTCAAAAGTCAGAAGCGATAGGGGCGAACATTTCACAGAAAGGCCACTGTCACCAGTTAATAAGGTTCTTGGGTTTTACGTAAGCGATATAAAATCTACGCTTTTTCCAGACAAAGTGATATTTTCAAGTTATGTAATTTTTCAATACAAAGAGCTGAGCCTCCGACTTGTAGTGTGTCAGTTACCATGTTAATAAAAAGTGGCCAGTAAATTGAGTACTATTCTAAGTAGCTTAAATGTATAGTTATTTTTAATTGGGAGACACCTTTACTTTAATCTGACATCTGATGAGGACATCAGATTTTATAAATGTGGGTTGGATGTTGTAAAGCTACCTTTACAAACTTTACTTTCGGCGCCACTGGCGCCAGCAGCGCCATTGCTGCTCCAGGTGCCACCTGCGCTGGCGCCGCTCCCGGCCCCACTGTGACCAGAATCCAACCGGCGCCAAGTTCCTATGGCTGAAAATCTTTGATTGGTTCTAGTGAAGTCCAGAGAGCTCGGATCGATGTGCAATCACCTCACACGATCTAGGCATGATTAAAGGAAGCCTGGGGATCAATAAATTCTAGAGAGAGAAAATGACTTTCTAGAGAGAGAAAAGGTGCTTTACCAGCCTGGGCAGAGCACTTGGTATGAGGGGAGGTGGCGAATCCCACCAATACTATAGGGGAGTGCGGGTTGCGACTCAGGGCGAGCTCCAACCAAGTCTCAGCCTCCCTTGTTGGAATGTTGTCCTGGCGCCCACCTTGGCATGCCAGCGCCCCGGAGACCAGGGTCGATCACACACTTGAAATGTAACCTTCTCAGATTTACTAATAAAGTGGGATTTTCCTCAAACTGACTATGATTACCTTCTGGGTTCGGTAAAAGCACCAGTTGTAAGGCCGCTTCAAACTTTTTGATCTGGCACATAGCTGAGGGTCGTATCCCGGGACGCCAGCGGTATGCCATCGGGACCATGTCCAAGGCGCCAGCGTTATGCTATCGGGACCATTCGGTCCAGGAACTGGTTGTTTCCATATCTGTCGCGGTTTGTGATTCTGAGTGTTCCTTGCATGAATGTGAATGGGTTAAGCAACGGGCTCTAACCTGTCGGCTGAGTTGGATGGCTTGCTTGGGTGGAAGTTACCTGTTTATGGCTGTCCAGTCTGGCGTGGCGCCAGGTTGGCTTCCAACGCTCGTGATGAAGCTTTCAGTTGGTTAAGTCTGATGTAAGTCAGACGACTTGCTCGGAATGGATGTTACTCGTTTGTAACGAAGCTTCGAGTTAGTTGAGTTTGATGTATGTCGGGCGGCTTGCTTGGAGGGAAGTCACCCACATCGGGACCCCAGATCTGGCATGGCGCCAGGTTGGTTCTCAATATTGGTTTCGGAACTTCAAGTTGGTTAAGTCTGATCGTTGTTGGCGAGTTGGCTGCTTGTATGTCAAGTGGGTTTGGACGGCAAGAGTTGAAGGCGGGGAAACTAAGTCGTGGTTCCTGGCTCCCTTTGGGATGCCTGCGCTACAGTTACGTATGAATCTTGACAATAGTGGGATTCAAGGTTGATCCTTGATTAATTACAATGTACATTGCAAATTAAACACTAACATGCCCAGACGTAGTAATGCTATAAACAAGGATGTCATCAAATAGACAAATACACAGAGGCCAAGAAGTGGACTCATGATATTATTCATCACATTCTGAAAGGTAGGCGAGCCATCAGCGACCAAAAGGTAGGACTTAAAACTCGTAAAGGCCAAGGTGCATACAAAAAGCAGTCTTATATTCATCTAGAGAATGCATACAAATCTGACAATAGCCAAAACATAGATCAATTTTGGAGAAAATCTTGGCCTTACCTAGTTGGTCACAAAGGTCATCCATATGAGGAAAAGGGTATTGATTACGAATAGTAAGTGTATCTAGAGCACATTAATCAATGTAATGATGCTTGGACCCATCTTTTTTGTCAACAAGTACAACAAGCACACCAACAGAGCTATGACTGAAACAATTTGACGTTGGACTTCATGAAATTCAGATCTAGACATCCTATGGGGAGCATGAGAAGGAGAAAGAACCAGGAATAAGGTAGGTCTCTAAAATTTTCAAACAAATTTGGATTGAATCAATCTAAGTCACAAAGTTACAAACAATCTCAAATCTTTTTTCCATTACTCCACCTTTGTGTGGATCTAGAAATATATGTATTCTTAAGTTTAGTTGAGAGTTAAGTCTTGTATGTCTATCTTTTGCTAGTGCCTTCATGAATATATCAGTTGTCATGAATTCTATTCTGCAATGTACTAGCTTGACCTCTTTGTTCAGCACTTTGTCTTTGACATAATGATACTTGATCTCAATGTGCTTGCTTCGAGAGTGAAACCTTGGGTTCAAGGTCAATGCAATGCAGCTCATATTATCACAAAACTGTATCACAGGATCTTTCAATGGTAGGTTGACATCTGATATCACCTACCTAAACCATATTGATTCCTTCGTTGCATGTGTAGCTACAACATACTTTGGTTCGGTTGATGACAAGGCCATTGATATCTGCTTCCTACTATTTCAGAACCTATGTCCATTGTTGAACACAAAGACATATTCAGAAGTCAATCTTCTGATATCTGCATCACCGGCTTGATCTACATCTTTGTAAGAATATTCTTTTCACTGGTCTTATTTCCATAGCAAATACACATGTCCTTGGAAGTATAAATATACCTCAAAACTCTTGTAGAGTTTTCCAATGCACAATTTCTAGATTTGACAAAAAATGATTTAAGTCACTTAATGCATAAGCTATGTCAGGTGGAGCGCAAACCATTAGGTACATAAAGGATCCAATAACTAAGAAATAAGGATATTTTTTCATGTCTTATTGCTCTTCTTTTGTTTGGGGACATTGATCCTTTGAACGCTTGATTCCTAAGTCCATGGGAGTGTCGACTAACTTGCAATTAGTTGCTTGCCGTCCAAACCCACTTGACATACAAGCAGTCAGCTCGCCAACAATGATCAGACTTAACCAACTTGAAGTTCTAAAACCAACATTGAGATCCAACCTGGCGCCATGCTAGATCTGGGGTCCTGATGTGGGTGACTTCCCTCCAAGCAAGCCGCCCGACATACATCAAACTCAACTAACTCGAAGCTTCATTACAAACGAGTAACATCCATTCCGAGCAAGTCGTCTGACTTACATCAGACTTAACCAACTGAAAGCTTCGTCACGAGCGCTGGAAGCCAACCCGCAACGCCAGACTGGACAGCCATAAACAGGTAACTTCCACCCAAGCAAGCCATCCAACTCAACCGACAGGTTAGAGCCCGTTCCCCAAGAGCTTAACCCATTCACATTCATGCAAGGAACGCTCAGAATCACAAGCCGCGACAAATATGGAAACAACCAGTTCCTGAACCGAATGGTCCCGACAGCATACCGCTGGCGCCCTGGACCGAATGGTCCCGACGGCATACCGCTGGCGTCCCGGGATACGACCCCCAGCTATGTGCCAGATCAAAAAGTTTGAAGCGGCCTTAACAACTGGCACTTTTATCGAACACTGAAACCCAGAAGGTAATCAGAGTCAATTTGAGGAATATCCCACTTTATTAGTAAATCTGAGAAGGTTACATTTCAAGTGTGTGATCGACCCTGGTCTCCGGGGCGCTGGCATGCCAAGGTGGGCGCCAGGACAACATTCCAGCAAGGGAGGCTGAGACTTGGTTGGAGCTCGCCCTGAGTCGCAACCCGCACTCCCCTATAGTATTGGTGGGATTCGCCATCTCCCCTCATACCAAGTGCTCTGCCCAGGCTGGTAAAGCACCTTTTCTCTCTCTAGAAAGTCATTTTCTCTCTCTAGAATTTATTGATCCCCAGGCTTCCTTTAATCATGCCTAGATCGTGTGACGTGATTGCACGTCGATCCGAGCTCTCTGGACTTCACTAGAACTGATCAAAGATTTTCAGCCATAGGAACTTGGCGTCGGCTGGATTCTGGTCACAGTGGCGCCAGGAGTGGCGCCTGGAGCAGCAATGGCGTTGCTGGCGCCGGGGGCAATGCTGGCGCCAGAAGTAGAGCTTGTAAAGGTAGCTTTACAACAATAACTCCCAAGCCCCACCTATTCTTACGATCCATACTATATAGTACATTGATGACTCAAGGGTCATGTAACAACCCTCAACATGGTCTCTCTCTCTCTCTCTCTCTCTCTCTCTCTCTCTCTCTCTCTCTCTCTCTCTCTCTCTCTCTCTCTCTCTCTCTTCGTGTACCTTTGGGTATTCAAGGACATTAATGAAAATCTTTCTTTCTCTCTCTCCCTCTCTCCTTCACCTATCGTGACTCCGATTCTACCACTTCTGGAATTGTATACCCCTACCAGATCTTTTGAACAATATATCCTATCCTACATTGAACAGATCAAGCAAGAATCCAGTTCTCTGCAACAAGAAATGGGACAGCTCCAGCCAACTATTCATTCTATGAATGCTGAAAGGGGAGCCCTGCTTGCCCGTATTACTTTCTTGGAAGAGGCAACGAATGATCAAGAAGCACCGGCTATCTCTACCACTACGAAAATTCAGGAGTTGGAGGACAAGACCGAGAAAACTAGGGAGCGGTTCGGGGGATCTTCCTAGAGCATTGCGGTTGAGTTTATGGAACTGCAATGGTATCCACTCTTCAGCTACAACAGGGGATTTCAGGGATTTTTGATATTGTTGCATCAGTTTTTTCATCATCCCGCCTAGAGAGACAGCCAGACCATAGGCCATAGCCCACAGCTCCACGGCAGTAGAGACGATACCGATAGCCCACTCGGAGACAAAATTTTATCAGGATGATGGATTGTGATTGTGCCAGCCATCTCACCATGCAGTTTCTATATTTTCAATTATTGTTTCTTTTAGATGATGAACTTTTAAGCTCCTACTGTGCATACTTGACATGTACCTTTTATCAGTCCTATGTACCTTAGGGTATTTCAAGGACATTAATAAAGATCTCTTTCTCTCTCTCTCTCTCTCTCTCTCTCTCTCTCTCTCTCTCTCTCTCTCTCTCATAGTCAAACCATACACAAAACATAAGTCTTATTCAAATGTACGTTTCTATGCTTGGTTAGGGTTGCCTTTTGAAGTTTATGAAGCTTGAGTGGCACACTTACGTTTAGGCAAAATAGTCCTATTCTGAAACGGTTTGAAAATGTTTTTTCACACTTACATTTAGGCAAAAACAGTCCCGTTTCGAGATGGTTCAAAACTGCTTCTTTTTTTCCCGTTAAAAAAATAAATCTAATTCGAATTGAACCATTTCAAAACGGTGATTCTTTGATTCGAAGAAACTATGCCTAAAAATGAAATGCTCCTCAGTCTCAATCTCTCCTTGTGAACATGTCTGACATATTCTATCCTCATGTGGAATACCTTGGAAACGTTCTGTCTCAATTGCAAATTGCAAGCTAGTGTGATGATATCCTAATCTGTGCCAAGGAGTATCAGGCAATGTGATATACCATAATCTACGTACTATGGTTGGATTGTGGGAACCCTGATGCATCCAACGCTAAGAATTGAGTTCGATAGAAGGCAAGCTTGACACCCAATTATCTTTGCCAGGTATGCTTAAGATAAGCATACCTGGCAAGCTAGTGTGATGATATCCTAATCTGTGCCAAGGTGAATATCAGGCAATGTGATATACCATAATCTACGTACTATGGTTGGATTGTGGGAACCCTGATGCATCCAACGCTAAGAATTGAGTTCAATAAAAGGCAAGCTTGACACCCAATTATCTTTGCCAGGTATGCTTAAGATGAGCTTGATACATATAGTGTCTAATATATTGATGGGTGTCTGTTGGAAGATTGGAGATGGTAATCTCAAATGAGTGCAAAATGTGGGCAGAATGTGGGTAACAAGAGGAATGAAAATCCTGACTATGGAGCTACATCGAAAAGTTGGGGAAGGTTAAGGACATTATGTTGTATTGTTACCTAGATCTCATTATTTATAGATCACGTAGTTAACCCTTTAATATTGGATCAAGGCTCTGGTCGCTCAAGCACATACATGACCATATGGTCCAGCATTGGACAACCTTCAACTATTTGGTGGGCTCATTTGGCAATTTTGTGTTTGGAGTCTCTGACGTCCTTCCAAGAGAGTATTGCAAAGCAATTTGTAATCAACTGCTGCATTTCTCTTTTTTTTGTTGATTGTGAATAGTTCCCACTATTATATGCATTGTGATGGTATAGTATGAATAGTTTCATAACTAGCTTAGACTCAATGAGCCTCTCGAGTCTCAATGCTTGAGATTTAGACTACTATTACGTTGTTCTTGAGAATCTTTTTAAAATTAACAAAGCTATCCTAGGTGAGATTTTTTGAAGTTTCTTACCAAGATAAAGTTGTTCGAGGATACACGACATGCTGTTTTTGCATGCCTAGCATCAAGTAAGCTACTTTGTCTACTAATATTAGTTATAGTGGATAGATTGTAAGTTAGCATATCATTCTTGATTACAATGGTTGCTCAACCTAGCTTGTACAAGTTGCGCTTTTTTGGGTTGTTGTTGACCTGCATTTTACTATTTTTGGGCAGATTACAGATAATTATATGGAGGATCTAGTTGCCGGTATCCATGTGAGTTTTTCTTTTTCTTACTCTCTTGTATTTTGTGTTGCATCTCATTTCTATAGTAAGCATTTCATACTATGATGAAGCTTATCAGGCTACGTTTACACGGCTGCTTGAAGAGCTATCCTTTGAGCTATTAGGGTATGGATTATGTGACAATGGACTTATCTTCCAAAAAGGTAGATGGTTTTCTTTATCTTTGTTACTATTGGGCCATCAATTGGTAAATTCATCAAACATTCTTGCTAAATACTGCCAAGCTTTGAGGATGATCTAGTACCTCATTTCTAAGCTTTGCAAGTGATTGTTGTGGTTTTTTTTCATATATTGTATTTTGTGAGAGTGGAAAAAGTAATTGAACTCCTATATTATGGGTTTGCTCATTATCCTGGAACCTGCAGTTAGTCAACGATGGAAACAAATGGATGCACAATGTATGCAACTGCTAGCCTCTTTCTATCTCTCTTCAGGTTGGTGACCGGTGTGAAGTCAATCCTGGGAGCAAACGTGGCACTGTGATGTTTGTTGGGAGGGCTGAACTGCTTGGTCCTGGCTTTTGGGTTGGAGTTCAGTATGATGAACCTGTAGGCAAACATGATGGCATGTACGTGCAACCAAAAAAGTGCATTCTTGGAAAGTTTGTTCTAGCTTACTCTCCTGAATTTTGTTAGGCATGTTTAGGTTTTGACTTTTAATGTGTATGAAAGGAACTTTTGACATAAATTTATTAGGAACAAGGCAACTTGCTTATAGTTCTTGACTATTGTATTGTGTACTTTTCCACAGCTTTTGAAACCTTTCTTTAAGACTATTATTTTGCGTATGCAGAGTGAAGGGTCATAGATATTTCAACTGTCCTCCTGCCCATGGATCCATGTTACGGCCTGACAAAGTCAAGGTTCTCTCTCTCTCTCTCTCTCTCTCTCTCTCTCTCTCTCTCTCTCTCTCTCACACACACACACACACACACACACAGACACACACACGCGCGCGCGCGCGCACACACAGACACTGAAATCAATGTGCATTCATTGTTTTCTCTTCCTCACCTTTTTTGGATGGCTTCATGCTTTGTTGATTCATTCTGCATGTAGAAATTCCTGTGCGGCAGGTAGGCTTCTTACACTACCTTTTAGGCAAACTAATTCATGACAAAACAGTCTATTTATAAATACAAGCTGGTAGCAAATCCATTATGCAATCTTGAGAACTGTACAATGTTGTATGTTAATTATGTTTGGTCTCCAGGTTGGAGACTTTCCTGAGGTTGATCCCTTTGAAGCAGAACTGGATGAAATCTGAGAAACAACATCAAGTACATATGGTTTATCTATGATTGTTGAGAAGCTGAGCGATCTTGTTGCATTAGCCATCATGTTAATTTCATTATTACATTTCAAGGGATAGCTTGCAAGGCATCTGATTCTCGTGGATATACAAGATGATCTTTGCTAAATGGCTATATTATTTTGTTTGCAAAAGGTTTGAATCTCCAAAAGATTTATTGGATTGTGGAGGGTGAATTCAATATATCGTACTATCTCATCAAGTGTTGGGTTGGTAGCTCCATTCATGTGTCTCAAAATCTGGCAGTTTTGATAAATTTGATCAATGTTTACTTCACAATACTTGTCTCTTGACCTGGTATTGCAGGATACCTTCAGTAGCCCTAGGAATTTTGCAAGTTGGGTGCTTTGGCCTTTGACAAAATAAATTTCTGAATCTCCTAATGTCTATTCTGCTACAGCTTACATAGCTGAAGCAGATTATCAACTTGGTGATAAATAATGCTGGTTTGCTGAAAGCAAGAACTTCATATTGTTCTCTTCCCTTTTTGCCACACCATAAAATATATTAGTAAAGCAATGCCATGATTCCACTTGTAAGAAAAACATTACATATGACCACTGCTTTATAACAAACCGTTTTCCACCTCTCATCTAGTTTATGTTAACCAAGGGCATTCTTTAAGCAACTGCTTACAAACTTTAGTATAATCACCATTGTAATTGTTTGCTGCTGTTAATAGCATTTTGATGGTTGTGAATGGTCATTAGATGTATGTAGTAGAGAGTAATGTTAGGATTATGACCATGGATGTCATTATCAGATCCAGAATTAGTCAAGAATCAGGCTCAACCAAGCAGCTGTTATATTGGTCAGTCTGGCCGTTAATGCATGTAGATGATCATTAAGGTAGTGACTAAGTTGGATTGAACACCGTTCTAGAATCATGGAATCCCTTTTTTTGGGAATATGAAGTTTAATCTGATGCTAGTTAGTATCACGAAGACATTGCTTGTGGAATCAAATCAAATAAACCGAAGGGGCACACCTCTCTCCTTCCCTAGTCGGATGAGATTATGACCACATAATCAACATATAATAAGATCGACATCAAAATGTCACAAAGGTTACAAAGTCACATAGGTTGTCTTATTCTAGATCTAGCTCAAGATCTAAGATGCCTTTTCATTTAGTACATGTGGATGTGCATTGTACTAGTGCTTTGAGTAATGGAGGAGAATGTGGATAAGCTTGATGTTGTTGATGTTGATGAAACTAATTTGGTGGTGAGAAGGATGGTTCTTTGGGTGGTGATGGTAGAGATACCTCTCCAAGTCAAGTTCTAAGAAGATCTTCAAGGTAAAGACAAAAGCCATCTAGGCTTACATATGATGAGAATGGTAAGCAAGTGGAAGTTACTCATTTTGCATTTCTCACATATTTTAGTGAATCTTCTTGTGTAGATGGGGCTATGCAAGTGGGTGGTGATTTTCATGGAATAGAAGCAACTAATGGATTTGGAAAAGAGGTCTTATTCAATGGCTTTGATGTTCAAGTGGAAGATCAAGAGGTTGATCTTAAAGGGCTTCAACAACACAAAAAGAAAGGTGGCAATTTGGAGCTAGTCAAGAGCATCAAAGAGAAGTCAAGTGGATGGGGCACTTTGGATCTATTTTTTGCAGTTGTTCGAAGATTCAAGTAAGGTCAAGGGAGCAACAAGGAAGTGTTGTTCAAAGTTACTTTACTTGTTCTATCTAAGGTTTGAGCAATTTCATGTGAATGTGTGCAAATTGTCAAGATATGGTGAAACTAGTTACATTGTTTTGCATCATTTTGATGTTGGAGTTGTACTAGCATTCTTGGCTGGTTTTGTTGATGGAAATGAAGCTAAGGAAGGCTTATTATATAACTCATTAATGGCTAAGTTCTCAAGTGTTGAGCTATGTGGTGTCAATGCTTGGAAATTGTCAATTTGTTAAAATATACATATAGATTATATGTGTTTTCAAACTCTCTTTGTGTTTCATGTATGACTTTGCATTTCGAGTTGAGATTTCAGTAACTTGGAAATCTTGTGATCTATACGCAGCGTGACCTGTGTTTAGGGATCCCTGCTTGGGACTAATCCCCAAACAAAACAGGGGAGCCGAGTAATTTACCAGGACAATCAAGAAAGCTCGAAGCAGTATTGATTTTATGAGTCGCATCATTGGTGATGTTGGTCGACTGCCACATGCCAACGAACTTGAGAAGCGTCGATCATTTATAGTCAGCCATAATATCATTATTTTACTCTTTTACTCATGGATTTCCAAGGGTTGATGATTTTTTGTGGCAAGATGGCAATGGATGCTCATTCATGGAGTTTCATGGTGGAGACATATCAAAGAAGGACAAAGATGGAAGAGACATGCAAGCATTGGTTGATTACTCACATTTTATTGTTTGGTGGTTGTTATTTTTCAGAGAGTTCAAAATTGGAAGCATGGAAGAATCGTTGCATTTACATTCTATTTGGTTCTTCATGTTCTAGTTACATCTTTATATGTAAAATTGATGTAAAAACTAGTGAAGCATCCAGTATGGACACTATTATCTATATCAATTATGAAAGTTATTAATATGTTTCCACAATTTTGAAAAAATTATAGTCCACCAATTTGCGCTTGACACGGAAACGGTGTACACACCACTGGCCAGTATGTGCATGACATCTGTCTCGTCACATTAGCATGTTTCAACACATGCTGTGCGACACGTGTCTAAATTTTTTGTCAGCACACCATCGGCCAATATGTGCACGACATCTGTCTCTCCACATCAGCATGTTTCAACACGTGCTGCACGAGACGTGTCTAAATTTTTTTTCAGCCATACTGACACGTGTCCGGTAGAGGGTATGGCCCACATCTGGCCATGCATTGTCACGTTGCAACACGTGTCAATTGGGCCATACTCTCTCTCTCTCTCTCTCTCTCTCTCTCTCTCTCTCTCTCTCTCTCTCTCTCTCTCTCTCTCTCTCTCTCTCTCGTGCGCACGCGCGCCTCTGCTCCCTCGCTCCTCCCCTCGCTCTCTCCCTCGCTCCTCGCTCCTTGTCCCTCGCTCCTGCCCTCAATCTCTCCCTCGCTCCTCGGTCCTCTGCTCCCTTTGTTCCTCGCTCTTGCCCTCGCTCTCTCCCTCGCTCCTAGCCTGCTCTCTTCGTCCCTCGTCTCTCTCTCTCCCTCGCTCCTCGATCCTCTGCTCCCTCTGTCCCTCGCTCCCTCATGCCCTCGCTCTCTTCCTCGCTCCTGGCTCACTCTCTTTGTCCCTCGTCTCTCTCTATCAGCTCGCTCCTGTCCTCGCTCTCTCCCTCGCTCCTGGCCTGCTCTCTCTGTCCCTCGCTCCTGCCCTCATCTCTCTCTCTCTCTCTCTCTCTCTCTCTCTCTCTCTCTCTCTCTCTCTCTCTCTCTCTATCTTTGTTCTCTGTCTATGTATGTTGCATGAATTTTCCTGGCAAAATTAGCTTGCCAACGATCTACTATGTGCTTAGATTCAGCATGTTTCTGTGAGTGTATGATATTTTTTGATACATTTTAAGCCTATATGTTTTTACTAAAACCATAGAAAGAAGGTCTATTCTTATAATAGAGATCATTCTTAAGATAGATCAAAGTTGTGTGGTAAAACTAGTTGAAGAGGGAGTGTGAAAACTTGTCAACTAGTTAAGTTGTCTAATTTGGCAGTTTGGAGGCCAAAGTGAATTTACAACTTAGAGATACATTTCTTCATGTCAGTAAGGACTAAAAATAGTATTCTTACTATTTTTAACAAGTATATAGGTGGATTAGGCCTACTCTAATTGGTTAGTAGAGATACATTGAATCTAGTCATGTTAGATCTAGGTTTTGGGCAAGTACCTAGAAACTTCCATAAGTCGATAAGCTTGGACAAGATGATCCAAATAGGTCAAGAGGCTGTTATAAATAGGCATACGAAGAAATTCATCTCTCATTCTTCTCTCATTCATTCTTATGGAAGATATCTCTTTGGGTTTCTACATCCATCTTTTGCATTTTGGTGATGATATAGTGAGATCTTGTGTGTAGAATATTGTTTTTCTTATGTATATGAGTTCACACGTGTGAGTTCTAATATTGTACGACTATTGTACGGACATGGGTAGTAGAATATTATATCTAAGTGTTTATGACAAGTTCTTATTGAGTTTTCATCTTTTATGTCTAGTTGATGCATTATTTCTACATTGGCAATGAAGCTAGATGTGGACTCCACATTTGCCAAAGATCAAGGGGCATAATTAGGTTATTTGGATTTATTTTTTTCATAAAAACTACATCTAAATTTTGTACACTAGTTATTTCGCAACAAAAAACCAATCAACACAAATGATACTGATGTGGACCTTGAGGTTAAAAGACTCATTTCTTGTCGTTGAAATTGGATGATTGACCTAGACACTTTGCAAGTCTTCCAAGGTGGGTAGCTTCGTTTTGAATGGCATAAATTTGAACAAGATCTTCATATCATTGTCCAAATATAGTTTGGAGAATTTGTACAAGTTATTTTTCATTGATAGCAATCACCAAAACAATCTTGCTCATTACTATAAGACTTAACTACACAAGCATGAGCATATTCATCATCAAACTTGTACTTTTTATTGATTAGGGTTTTCAAGTTCAACATCCTTGAAATATTAAGGTTTTTGAAGTGTCTCCCAAGCATTATTTGTTGCAGTTACAACCCTAATCTCGTCGAGGAAATCATTAGATGCATTCATCTTGGTAATGTTAAGAGTTAGTCCAGATCTTCTATCAAAGTTTGTTTCATCTTGTGCTTGAAGAGGCCTTGCCTCTATTCCTAGCACAATATTCATTATATCATGAATAATGAGTGATTCCATCCTTATTTTCCAAAAGGAATAATTGGAGGTTGATAAAATGTCATGCCTTTCTAAAACTAGACTCACATTGCTTGATATATTAGGTGTACTTTGAGTATATTTGATCAAATGTGATCAATACAAAGTGGTGATTCAAGGGCACTCCACAAGTGTCTAAAATGATGTATTTTGATACTAAAAATCTGATCTAGTGATACAAAGGCACTCCACAAGTGACTAAAATGATGTATTTTGATACTAAAAAGATCAACAAGATCTATGACAAGATGATGTCACACTCCGCTCAATCTTTATGCTACTTGAGAGATAAGGCATGTGGTGTACGCGCTTCCCATCTAGTAAGCAAATCAGGTCATTTTGGGCTGTGGGTATCGATATTGCTCTAGCAATAACGAGCAAATGTGATTCCTATATTTGTATATGCTTTTCATCAAAACCCCTCTGCAGCTAACAACAATAAATTACACCAATCTTCCACAAAGCACAGTCTATACAAAATGTATATGGGCACTTAAGGAAAGACTACTATTGCAAAACCCAACACGAGCGTCTCTCGGATGTGCTAATGTGCCATCACTAGCTTTCACAACAATGTTCACAAACGTTCCTCTATGATCAAGCTCATCGTGATGCACTGCTTCCGCAGTAGAAGTTCTGCTCTGTTCCTTTGTCAGAAAAATTTGCTGCCCTTTTTGCTAGCCTTAACCGTCATCCATGAAGGGGGAGTAAATCTTCTGTGGAAATAGTCTGACATGGACCACTAGGGGATGAATCTGCAGTTCCTTGATGCACGTAAACCCTTCTTGTTTTCTCTTCACTTGTATCCTTTGAAAACTCCATCTTGTTTTCTCCTGATTTCTTCGTTTGTAGCTGGTGATAAGGTGGATTGAAAGAATGTGTTTCTGGAAGCTTTTGAAACTTGCCTTTGCAAGAATATGTCTTGGATGAACGATTTAGTACTTGCCTGAGACACCCCATGTTCTGCTACAGCTCTCCGCATCCTATCCCTCCATTCCCCCGTCCTCCTTCGCATTTCGTTGTCGTGCATCAGATTCCTCACAGCACTCTCAATGTCATGGCTTTGTACCTCTCCTTTATCACTTTGAAGCACCACACCAACTTTTAGTTCTTCTGCTATTATTCTGGAGTTGAGTATCTGATCGCCGAACTGAGGAAAAGCTATGATTGGTACTCCCATGAAGATGCTTTCAAGAGTTGAGTTCCATCCACAGTGGCTGAGGAAGCCGCCCACAGCAGGATGTGAAAGAATCTGCAGCTGAGGTGCCCATCCAGGAAGGACAACACCCTTTTCTTTGGTGCGAGACAAAAATCCTGGAGGAAGTATCTCCGAGAGCGCTTCGCTTCCTGACTGCGTCCCTTGCTCGCAAATGGGTGGGCGCACCACCCAAAAGAAACGCTGCTCGCTAGCTTCTAAGCCCACAGCAAGCTCGCGTATCTGATGTAGGGTAGGGATAAAGAGGCTGCCCAGGCTAATGTACAGAACTGAAGAAGGCTGCTGGTTGTCCAGCCACTTCATGCATACCTTCACCTCTGAATTTGAAGCAGATTGATCCTTCAGAGTGACAGATGACACATCATCGTTACAGAGGGAAGCAGACGGGAAGCATGGTCCGATTGCAAAAACATTCACCCTAGCTGGATTCAGATTCTGATCATTGCGCAACGCTTCGAGGGGTCTTGGTTCCAAGTCTTCGCAAGTATTTACTAGAACACCAGCTGCTTCATGCAAGCTTTCAGCCGAAAGAACACCAAATTCATGAATAGTTCTTGAAATATTGTTGCGAAAGGTTTCTGTTAGATCAGTTACAGACAATGCGAACAAACCAGGAACTCTGATGGGCTCATCAAGATCAGGAAACCTAACAATTTGCTCATCGCTTTGCAGCGAGGATAAAGGAGGAAGGATGCTTGCTAGCATGGTTCTGGTGTAGAATTGGAGAGCCAGGTGTGAAGCTGAGGCCGCGTGGAATGCATACCAGGGGATATCATACTTGGCGGCTACTTCTCTCGTCCAGTATAAAAAATAGTCACTGACTATGCACATGGGAAATTCTTGCATTGCAGAATCTCTCAGCTTCTCCTGAATTAGCTTTGCGATCAGGCCATCAAAGGAGCTCCTAAGTCTAATTGCATTTTCCAAGTCCCTAACCACATTGGTGACAGAATCTGATGGGAAGTTGGGCTTCTCCGGATCAGGATCTGGCAAGCCCAGCAGCACAATCCGGGAGAGCTGTTGGGGACAGCAATCTTCGAGTAGAGCGCGGATCTGATTCTCGCTGCACACCAATGTGACTGAGGCGCCGGCTGCAGTGAGAGTTTGTGCAAGGTTGAAGGCAGAAAGAAGATGGCCTCTCCATGGAAAAGCAAAAAGAAGAAGGTGAGTAGATTGAGAGCTCATTGCAACCGAAACAGCAAAGAGAATTAAGAGAGAAGAGACAACCCTAATATTAAGAGCTAATATTTGAGTATTGGCGAAAGCAGACAAAGTCTAGGAATCAGCATCACTTCTAAAAGATCGATATCATGAAATTTTTTATCATCTCCATTTCCAGAGGCCATTCCTCTCTGATTCAAACTTCTCGATGGCTCGCTGGTCGTTGGAACTGTGTATCTGCATAGCGCAACCTTTCTCTTGATCTCCTCATTTGTCCAGTGTCAGATCTTTCTCAAAAGACAATGAAGTGATCGGTAAAGCTTTCAGCGACTTTTCAGACATGTGTGGGCCCATAACCTCTGTGAACCTTACCTATGATAATTCGCTGCTCAATCAACTAGCAACAATTGGCATCCAAGCATGCGCACAATAAAAGCAACAACATGAATCAATCACAAGCAATAATTAGAAAGCAAACTATTTTACAAAAGGCGTGTGATCTCTGTTATCCACAGATTCCACACTCTCGTGTATTTCACTGTACATGAAGAAGCATAGCATTGCCTGGTGGAGGCCTCGCTTCCATATCTTAATAGAGCATCGTGGAGGCCTCGCTTCCATATCTTAATAGAGCATCAAGTCTAACCAACTACAGTTTCCTAACTGAGTGTGAATTGTTCAGTTTCCTAACTGAGTGTGAATTGTTACAATGGGTCAACGCTATATGTATATTTAGCTATATGTGTACTTATAGCTTTCATCATCACAACTCTGCAGCTCAAAACACTAGATTAACACCAATCTATGGCGAAAGCACAAAGCACAGTCTAAACAGAACGTAGATAGACAATTAGGAAACATTGCTACTGTATAGCCCAACACGAGTCTCTCTCAGATGTGCTAATCTGCATCACTAGCTTGCCCAACAATGTCCACAAACGTTCGTCTATGATCAAGCTCATTGCGACACTCTACTACCTCACTGCTTGCTGTCTTTTTGCCTTTGTCAGAAATTCGCAGCCCTCTTCACAAGCCTTAACCCTCATTGGGGAGAGAGATGGTTAATGGGCATGCCCCACTTACATGTGAGCTAATTACAATTTTGTCCTTTGGCCAAGTTTAAGCTCCTTGCTCCAAAGAGACTAGCCACGTGGCATAATTGATAACTGGTTTCAGAATGATGCCCATCCCATCCACAATGTACAGACAAATTCAGGACATATTGACCACCAGTTTCCACAGAAATTATGGCTTTCGTAGAGATGGGGAGTGGATGGTGCTTGCCTGGAAGAACATGCCTACTCATGCAGTGCCTGCTTGGGAAACCCGCTCCATCCAGCCCAAAACTGCAGCATCCATCAGTCTACCTTCAATTCAAAATTGAGGGCATTTGACAAATTGCACAATACGGCTACATCAGTTGAACCTATTGAGCTGGGTCTGCTTTGCATTGGCCTACCTTGGACTATGCAAGAGTAAGATCATATGACAACCAGCAAGAATTCCGTGGTCTTTTAACTACCTAGAAGCTGGATATATCAATCAGTGAGCTGGTAAGTGAAATAGACTGTGATTGGTCCAGCAAACACTTTAGGCCTTAACATTATTCAGTTACACGTAGCCTGAATGTTAGCAACCAAATGTTTTCAAACATTTGAACTTGGAATTTTTGAATCCAAACAGATGGAAACATCAGCCAAAGGTTAGGAAACGTTTTTCATTGCTATTTTATAGGAAGATTCCCGTTACATGTTATATAATCAGAAAACATTAGAGAGCATAGGACTATGCACAACTTGAATACATCATAGGAATTGTCTCATGAATACATCATAGGAGTTGTTGGGTTATTTTGTACGGTTGGCTATGTAGTCTAGAAACAGTCCTGCTCTATGTGTAAAATAATCTTGAAATGGAATATCCAAACACAGTCCTCTCTAGAAATTATGTGATACAAAAATCCATGTCATCTTTACAATTTTGTCATATGGCCAACCTTTAAGGTGCTTGCTCAAAGAGAATAGCCATGTGGCATAGTGCGAACCTCAAATGTGCAGTAAATGGACGGTTTGTTGTACCCGTGTTAAAGAAAAGTTTTTTGTTTTTTGAGTGTCAAGCTCAAGATTCCTATTACAGCGGCCCACCTTTGGTGATTGATGAAATGTATGACAAGGTGGAGGTATGGAATGTGTTAAGGTGGAGGTATGGAATGTGTTGTTTTCCTTGTGTGGCTCACAAATTACAACGTTAGAATTTATCAGCACGTATCTTGGTGGCCCAATTTTATGTAAGCGCTTCAAATAATTGCTCTTTTTTGGATTGATGCCCAGGAAATGTTCACCAAATGTTGGTGGTCATGGTTATGTGTTGTCGATCTCAATTTTGTTGAAGTTCTTTGTAGGAATTTTAAAGACAAGTGAAATGCATGTGATATTGAATTAAAAATGTTGTGTGATACTAATCAGCTTGTGTGTTGTACTTGTATAGTAACGATTGTTTTCAAAAATATTGAATAAAACATCATTGTTTGAAAGAACACTGAGGGAGCTTTGTACATTATTTAAAATGTTTCATGGCAATTTGCAAATCGCAACTTCGAATTTCAATTTTCATATTGCATTATCATTCGGGAGAAGGGCGAATCTCCCAGTTTATAATTTTGAGAGGAAAATCGCCACCTCTTCTTTTGCCATCTTACATTTGATCAAAAAGATGGCTCTCTAAAACTAACTTTTCTTAACAAACACTAACATTGTGGAAAGATCTCAATATTCTACAAAGGTTGCTCAGTGTTCTTTCAAAGGACAATTTTTCATAAAATGTTTATGAAAAGAATAATTTCCTATTCTGGTTTTGAATTTAGTAGGGCAATTTTTAAAGCAATGAATATTCCTTTTATGACGAAAACAGAGCAACTACAACAATTTCAAGGAATTATCTCTTTTTGTGATTTGAACCATCGAGCTAGCTTCCAAAAAAGCTTTCTTTATTTCAGGATCAATCCTTGCCAATTCGAATACTTACCTTGTGAAAAATAAAGGATTAGAGTTACTAATTGACATCAGCAATATTTTTATGTATGTCTATCTATGAAAGTGAGATAGATTGAAATTTACAAATCCCATTTCAAATGTCATTTATATCATTAGATAATGCCTAGAAAAACAAGAAAATTAGGTTTATTTTATTTTCATAAATTAGCATATGTACATGTATGCAGCAGCCTCTCACATATAAAGTGATACTGAATCTCAATGTGTTTAGTTCTTGCATGGAACACTGGATTCTTTGCTAGCTGAATGCCACTCTGACTATCGCTATGTAATGTCGTGGGATTTTTTTGCTTTATGCCAACTTCTTCAAAGATTTGTCTCAACCATATAGCTTCCTGTGTTGTACTACACATTGCCTTATACTCTGCTTCTGTGGTGGATAGAGCAATTGCACTTTGCTTTTTACTAGACCAGGAAAAACAACTACCACAAACCTGGAATACATACCCTGTGGTGGATCTACGATCATCATAGTCACCTCCCCAATCCACATCCACATAGCCACACAACTCAAGTAAACCATCATGCTTCTTGTAAATCAAGCCATAATCTGAAGTGCCTTTCACATAACGCAAAATGCGTTTAGCTGCCTTCCAATGCGTTTCCGTAGGTGCTGCCATAAACTGACTTACAATGCCAACAACATAGCATATATCTGGTCTAGTCGTGGTAAGGTAAATCAAGCTCCCTACTAATTGTCTATACAGCGTAGCATCAAATGATTGTGACTCATCAAGCTTAAAAAACTTTTTACTTGGTTCAATAGGAGTATTTACTGGTTTGCAATCCTGCAACCTAAACCTGTGCAGCAACTCTTTGACATACTTCACCTGTGTGTTAAACCCACTTCGTGTCCTTTTTGCCACACCTCTACTCCAAGGCAATAATGCATCAGGATGAGATCTGTCATCTCGAATTATTCCATGAGGTCTTTCTTGATAATGTCTATCATCTCTTGATTATTTCCCGTAATAATCAAGTCATCAACATAAAGAGCAATCAAAGCAACCATACCATCAAAGCATAAGACATATAGATTTGGATCAGAATGTGTTCTCACCTTCCCCTTTGAACGAAAGTAGGCATCAATCCTGCTATACCACACACGTGGTGCCTGTTTAAGACCATAAAGCGCTTTCTTCAAGCGACATACTTTATTTTCATGTCCCTTCACTACAAAGCCTTCAGGTTAATCCATGAACACTTCTTCTTCTAACTCACCATTTAGAAAAGCAGATTTCACATCCATCTGATGCAAAGGCCAACCAAAATGTGAAGCTAAAGCAACAAGTAGACGTAGAGTATTACACTTACAAACCGGCGCAAAGGTCTCCTCATAGTCGATGCTTTTACTTTGTGCATACCCTTTGATCACCAATCTTGCCTTGTGCTTTGCTATACTTCCATCTGCATGGTACTTAAGTCCTGTATACCCATTTGCAACCAATGGGTTTCTTGCCAACTGGTGGTTCTACTAAGTCCCATGTGCTATGTTTAGCAATTGACTCCTTCTCCTCTCCCATGGCCTTGACCCAAATGTCATCATCCTTCGCTTCACCATAAGTCGAAGGTTCTTTGCTTTGAATAATGCTAGATAAGAGAGCATAATTTGCTTCATACCTTTCAGGTTGTGTCTTCTCTCTTGTTGATCTTCGTAGATCTCCCTGGCTAGATGATCCTAGAAAGTCATCCATGTCACGGCTCTACAACAATCTCTCAAATCACTTAAGGAGCTACCTGTCAGGTGATCGGCTTCCTGGTGAAAATGTATCCCACGGTACATCCTTCTCCTTGCGTTTGTCACCTGCAACTTCAATCCTTCTTGCACCAAAAGGTTTGTCCCTACCTCTCCAACCTATCTCTTGAGGTTGAGTAGTAGTATCTTGAGATGTATCCTCTTTTTCATCACTTGGAAGGTCAATGAATGGATCATCATCAGGTGGTATCCTCACTATACCATCTTTCCCACTGGATGTCTCTATCTTCTCAACATCCTCGTCTTCATACATCTTGGATTCATCAAAGATAACATCACGGCTTATATGTGTCAAAGTACAGCAAAATGGACCAAGAATAGATCTGAATCAGATCCACAAGTGTGATTGGATGTTAGATTAGATCAACCTATCAATCTACACAAGATTAGATAGCATTTAGATCAAATCTAGATGAATAAATCTAACAAGAACAATCATTATTGATCAAAACTTGTACTTGCTGGTCTCACATGTGTGAAAACCTGTCATAGTACGGACAGTAGGCTGAGAATAAAGTATACTAAGCTTAGAACCCAATCAATACATAAAAACACAAGACAAATGCAGAGAAAACACTAGAATTGCTCCAAAACCAAGATTTAGCTTCCATGTCAATTATGGCCAAATGAGCCACCATATATACACAAGAGCTGATGCTTACTCAGCTGATTTGGCACGTGTGAGAGTGCCTACTCATCAAAGGATCCACCAATAATCATCAATATGGCACATGGACCAAGTTTCCTAACTTATAGCCATCTCCCTTGATTTTAGGCAATTTTCCTAATTTATAGGGACTTGCACAAATATCTACTACAAGTTGGATCTCACCTACTACTGATGTTTTCACACATGTGAGCAGTCCTTGGCACGTGTGAGATCATTCCTATCCATGTGAAATAACTTTTCCTACCAATAAAATGATGCCAAGTGGCATATAGCTAGAAAACTAGATTTTGGCCATTTTAGCCACTAGATTTTAAATGAAATGGTATGTACAACCTATATGACTCATCTTAATGATAAATGCATTTATTTCACACGTGGAAACAGGCTCCACACATGTCTAATGATGATATGTACTACTCATAATGGTATTTACAAGATTTGATCAAGTTAGCTTTTGCCAATTTTAACACTCCTCCTCAAAACTAACTTGATGATATTGAGATTGACTCCATGGGCTGAATTGGTCTTCAAATATGGATCCTTGCTAGTTCAAAGGTGTGAAGATCAGCCAATGAGCTTGATGTCGATCCGAAATCACCATATCCATGATAATGGCTCTTTGATGTTGACTTTTTGATGAACTTGAGAGCTTTGTACCATCCTAGCACCTCTTTCATTGATTTGTTCCATCCTTGAAGCATATGGTTGATCCAAAAGCTCCTCCTCCTTGAAAATAGCTGCAACTCCATGAGAAAATAAAGAGTCCTTCTTGACTCATGAGGATCACAAAGATCCAACATCATGTTACCAAGATCTTGAGGATTAGGCTCATCAACATTGGCAAGACTATGCATGCTATAATAACAAAGAGTTTGTATCATATCTTCATGCTTGGTTACCATGCTAATCTCATATCTAATGAGGCTAGATACTTCATTATGGAGATAAGTTTCCTTAGAGGATGATTCACTTTCTCTCATAAAGAGTTTACAATTTGCCTCAATACATGAAAAAAGACAATTTTTCATACTATGAGTGGACAACTCACTCTTGCTCTTGCAAGACTCAAGAACATACATTTGATGAAATAACCATTTGCTTTCCAATTGATCTAAAATCAATTTCATATCATTAAGAACATCAACTATGTTCTCAAGAGAGACACCATACTCAACTAGTATTGTTTTACTCCAACTTTGAGATGCAAAAGTCTCACTAAAGCAAATTGATTCACCGAATGACATAAGAGAAGCAAGCATGAGATGTATACCACTTGAAATGTGCTCCTCTTTCCCTTGAAATGTGAGCCATATGAGCTCAACCATGTCTCTTGATATTCTTCTTGTAATCACAACTTGAGAAGGACTCTCCTCCTCAATCCTTGGCACACTTGAACCTCGAGATGACTCCTCAAGATCAACTCCTTGGTGCTCCTCCTTGATGGAAATCCGAGACCTCCATGTCTTAAAATGATCACAACAAACATGATCATATAATGTGCACTTCATATGATTATCAACATTACTTATGCTAGAACCATAAGTCCAAAAATCACCACAACTTGGCATGATTTTTCTAATATTGAAATCAAGAAGTATTTCCACCTCAATAAGGCTAACTACTTGCTTATGGATATAAGTGTCCACTTTGGATGCTTCACTTATTCTCATAAGAAGTTTACAACTTGCCTTTAAAATTGAAAATTTACAATCTTCAACATTATGAATGAACACATCATTCATGACCTTATTGAAACCAACAAAAAACACATTATGAAGACATTTCCATTTCCTTGACTTCATATTCAATGTAAGTTTACAAGGAAAACATGCTTTGCTATCTATTAAGGCATCACACTCAACTAGTATTGCCTTAATCCACCTTTAAGATACAAAAATCTCGTCAAAGCAAAATAGTTCTTCATAAGATTTCATGAGAGCATAAATGAAACTATTTTCATTTTGTGATTTCTCCTTAATCTTTCTTGGTTTCTCTTGGATCATAACAATAAATTTGAACTTTTCTGAAGTTCTAAGCAAAATGCTTTCCAAGGACATGAAATAAATCCAAGTGACATTTATCTTTGCATCTTGAACCAGAAAATTCACTTTCAAATGCAAAACTTCAAAAGGTTTGAAATGTGTGATGATGGACTTTTGAAGACAAATCTTGTAAGTCCTTGTGAGACTCCAAGCCTCATGCATCTTTCCACAAAGGAAACACCTTTCCTTGGATTTGTCCTTCTTGCCTTTGCACTTTGAACTTGAAGCTCCATCCTTCACCTCGGCCCCCTTGCTGTGGTTCTCCTTGGATGGATTGATCTTCATTTTGTAGCATCTTGAGACAAAACAATCTCTCTTGCCACAAAGGTTGCATTTAGGATCCTTACTTGCCTCCAATAGGTTGCCACCTATTGATGCCATGATGAGGAAGTAAAACCTAGTGATATGACTTTTCAAAATGTAATTTGTGACTCTCAAGAAACTATATTTGAACACATTCAACAATCTAGAAGGATCTACACAAGATCTAGACCACAAATTTTGAATCATATCTCTTTCAACCTAGTCAATTGGAAACTAATCTTTTCTTTGATCTCTAAGACAAAAGCACTCTATCAAATCACAAAAATAAGATCCAAACACCCCTATTGGACTCAACAAATACCAATGAATCTTCCTCTTGAGAGTTGGAATGGATTTGAAAAGACTTGACACCTAGATTTTCCTGTTCTCTTGACTAGTTCTCTCAACTTTTGAGATTCTTGAACAAAGTATGGGTTTTGTTTCAAATATTTAATAATCAAACTTAGTCACTTATTTTAAAATCACTCTTGACCCAAATAATCTCACTCTTGATATTTGGATTGAATTTGATTTGATTTGACAACAAATTAAACCACTAATTTTCACAAAAAAAAGGATCTACACTAGATCACAAAAACTTGACATGTATACTTGATTCAAACACACAAAGATCAGATCCAGTCACCCCTTTTGGAATCCCTCTTGACCCAAAGAATCTCACTCTTGAGATTTGGAATGGACATGAAATGGTTTGATAACAATCTATGTCAATAATTTTTCACCAAGCTTTAAAATTAGACATCTAGAGATTCACAAAGATCCCAATCATGTATGAACACTCAGATATGGACTCCTCCCTGTTCTAGACTCCCAATGGGATCACAACTTGACCCTCACACTTTCACAAAGAAAGTTGAATAGAACTTATTTGAGTTTCATACATATAATGTCAAAATTTCGCTCAAAAAATTGAATTCATTCACCCCTATTGGACTCCACCAAGTACCAATGACTCTACCTCTTTAGAGTTGGAATGAAATTCAAATTTTCAGAAATGTAATACTTCTCTCTCACTAAGATATTTGCTTACAAAGAGCTAATGCCACTTAGCAAGATTTGATCACAATGAAGAAGACAATTTTTCCACCAAAGTCAAGAATTGAGTTACTAGTTCTTGCCCTCTACAAAGGAAGGATCTCTTGAAAATTTTGGATCAACCACAACACATATGCCTCACTCACCTTTATGAATTTAATTCAAGCCAAAAACCACACTCACACACTTGAGTAGGGGTGAACAATGTGACTTGGATCTCAAATTTTTCTCCTAGTACTTGCCAACAATTCTTATCACCTTGTATAGGTAGATTTTGCCTTTATGAGTGTTTGTGCTTTAGAAATTCACTAAAATTTCACTTGGAAGACTGATCCAAGAGTGTCTTCTAGCATTTAGATGCTTCTAGACTCAGCCCTTTCACTCTTGAACAAATCTAGAATGAAGGTATAATGGATTTCAATCTCTCCCCTTGCAAATCACTCCTTAATCTTTGGTTTATAGCACTCTTTCTCTCTCAGCTTCAATGTACACTCAAAAAATCAGAGAATCAACTTCAATGTACTGTAAACAAGCTTTAATCCATCTATATGATTGATCTAAACCAAGAACAAATCAATGGAATAGAAACAATGCAAGTGAAAGCTTGAAAAATGCAGTAAATTGACTCAAAATTGGGTGTATGAAGCTCAAAATGCACCAAACTGAATTTTATTGTACAAAATAGGTCTTTTACGGCCCCACACGTGTGTAAAGTACACCTGCAGCCCACAGCAAGAATTGGTACAAATATGATGGTTCTAGCTATCCATTCAACCTCGCTACCTCAATATTAGCTTGTTTCCAAAAACCTGCCAATTTGGGTATAGTTTAGATCAATGCCTTAAATGCACTTGTACTTGGCTCTGATACCATGTCAAAGTACAGCAAAATGGACCAAGAATAGATCTGAATTAGATCCACAAGTGTGATTGGATGTTAGATTAGATCAACCTATCAATCTACACAAGATTAGATAGCATTTAGATCAAATCTAGATGAATAAATCTAACAAGAACAATCATTATTGATCAAAACTTGTACTTGCTAGTTTCACATGTGTGAAAACTTGTCATAGTATGGACAGTAGGCTGAGAATAAAGTATACTAAGCTTAGAACCCAATCAATGCATAAAAACACAAGACAAATGGAGAGAAAACACTAGAATTGCTCCAAAACCAAGATTTAGCTTCCATGTCAATTATGGCCAAATGAGCCACCATATATACACAAGAGCTGATGCTTACTCAGCTGATTTGGCACGTGTGAGAGTGCCTACTCATCAAAGGATCCACCAATAATCATCAACATGGCACATGGACCAAGTTTCCTAACTTATAGCCACATCCCTTGATTTTAGGCAATTTTCCTAATTTATAGAAACTTGCACAAATATCTACTACAAGTTGGATCTCACCTACTACTGATGTTTTCACACATGTGAGCAGTCCTTGGCATGTGTGAGATCACTCCTATCCATGTGAAATAGCTTTTCCTACCAATAAAATGATGCCAAGTGGCATATAGCTAGAAAACTAGATTTTGGCCATTTTAGCCACTAGATCTTAAATGAAATGGTATGTACAACCTATGTGACTCATCTAAATGATAAATGCATTTATTTCACACGTGGGAACAGGCTCCACACATGTCTAATGATGATATGTACTACTCATAATGGTATTTACAAGATTTGATCAAGTTAGCTTTTGCCAATTTCAACAATATGGACTTTGTTTTCCACTAGATCAAAACATCTATAGCCCTTCACAGGATCATCATATTCTAGGAATATACACTTGATAGCTTTTACATCAAGTTTACGTCTCTCTTCCTTAGGAATGTGTACAAAGGCCTTACATCCAAAGATTCGCAAGTGGTTCACCTTTGGCTTCTTCTTCGTGAATGCTTCCTCAGGTGTTATCTTTGGTATGACAATGGTAGGACTTCTATTTTGAAGATAGGCTACCGTGTTGCATGCTTCTAACCAAAATTTTTTTGGTAGTTTCATCTCAACTAGCATAGATTTGGCACTTTCCACAATCGTCCAATTCTTGCACTCAGCTACACCATTGAGAGCAGGAGTATGAGCTTGCGTAAATTGTCTTTTAATCCCACATTGATCACAAAGATCATTGAAGTCATTAGACTTGTACTCACCTCCACTATCTGATCTTAGGACTTTGATCTTCCTAACTGTCTAATTTTCAACCAATGCTTTGAAGCTTTTGAAGTTTTCAAATGCATCTGATTTCTTCTTCAAGAAGTAGATCCGCGTCTTACGTGACATATCATCAATAAAGGTCATGAAATAGAAGGCTTTACCTAAGGACATGGTCCTCATAGGCCCGCATAAATATGTGTGGATTAAATCCAGGATGTTCTTTGCTCTTGCAGCACCCCCTTTACTGAACTTCTCTCGATGATGCTTCCCATATACACAAGATTCGCACATCAATTTCAAGTGATCCTCTATGGTAGGCAATCCTGTTACCATCTCCAATTTTCTCACCAAACTGAGGCTTCCCAAGTTCAAGTGACCAAGGCTCTTATGCCACAACTCAGTTTGCGATGGAATGGACGATACAAGTCCATGTTGCCCCTTGATTTTAGCATTCAATCTGTACAATTTTGTATTGGCTCTCTTACTCCATCCTCAATAACTTTGAACTTTTGGTTCACATCTTTCACAAAGCAACGATCATGGGCAAATTCTACTTTCAACTTTTGATCAGTAATGACTCCAACAGAAAGTAGATTTTCTTCAAACCTAGTACGTAAAGTACCTCTCTGATCATCCTGCTTTTGCCATCAGGTAGTTGGATTGAAACGGTGCCTATCCCCTTGATCTTGCACACCTCGCCATTTGCTTGTGAAACGAACGTTCCATTATCCAACACTTTCATGCTATTGAACCAATTCTTGTTACCTGTCATGTGTCTTGTGGCTCCCGAGTCAATATACCATGCTTGATCATCTTGATTAGATGACAATGCAGATATGAAGATGCTAGAGTCTTCAATCTCACCCTCATCGACAAGGTTACCTACTTGTTTTGGTTTCCCCTTGCCTTGTTCCACCAAGAATTTGCGACATTCACTCTTCCAATGGCCCTTTTTACCACAATGGAAGCACTTGCCTATCTTCTTGGTCTTACTAGAAGATCCCTCATCCTCCTGAGACTTGACAAATTGCTGCTTAGACTTCTTCTTGCCCTTGTCCTTGCCTTGTTTTTGGCGTCGCAAGTGTCTGATCGTCAGTATTTTGACGTCTAGCTTTCACCATTTCTCGTCGTTGCTCTTCCAGCATCAAGATTCATGTGAGCTCGTCAAAGGTTGGCAATCTTTCTCTTGATGTTATTCCGCTCACAAACATCTGATAGGGTTTCGCAATGCCACACAATGCATTATGCACCAGCTCCACATCACGTATGCGCTCACCAATAGAATGCAGTTCATCCCTCATTGTCTTGATTTCGGTCATGTACGTATGAATGTGCTCTCCTTGCTCCATTCGGGCACTATTCAGCTTTGACTTCAGAAACATGATTCTTGACGGATTTGACATCTCGAACTGCTCCTTTAGCACATCCCATGCCTGTCTGGGTGTAACAACATCAGAAATGTGGGTAATGATGTGATCCTTCACTAACAAGTTAATGAAGGTCAAAGCTTTCCTCATCTTTTTTTCGAACACTTTGATATCCACTTCATTTGGTGGCCTTCTTTCATCACCTGTGACGACTTCCCACACGTCTTTCTCCATCAATATGTTTTTCATTTTGAATTTCCACACTGCATAGTTGGAAATCCCGTCCAATTTGCTACTTTCACTCAAAATGGACTCTCCCATGTTTGCCATCGCAAAACTGCTTGAAACTTCTACCGTAGGCTAAAAACAGTATGCTGAGGCCAACAATGATGTCAGAAGTTGAAAATAATGACTTGCACTTTTTTCCTTACCAGGCCACTCACCGCTTTTCCACCAATTTGAAAGCCAAATCGACGTCGCCTTCCAAAATGCACTCAGTCGTCAACTCCCAACTTCGTGCCCACTGAAATGATGAAATCACTTTTGGTGTGCTCTGAACACTTTCTCTACTACAATCACTCTGTTTTGCGGTAGCGTAGTTGCAAATACAGTCCGGGTGCCCTTCGTTTGGAGGTTATAGCCTTTCGTTCGATCAAAATAGGCTAAGGGACTAAAAAATAAGGGCTTTTTGAACTTTTGAACTGTTTCTTTACCTTGAAGAAACTTCACCTTTCACATGTGACGGGACCCAACTCCAATTTCAGTTTGAAAATTTCTATTGAAGTTGAATGGCCAATCTTCCTTCAATGGCCTTCAGGTCCTTTCAAAGCCCCTTTCACCTCAATCCAATGGCTACCTTGGATCCAGCGGCCCACAATTGTTCTTGGAGGCTCGATCTTTACCACAGATCTATGTGACTGGAGATCCGACGGTCCTGGGCGCTTTTGTGCGCTGATCCACATGCTTGCAGGCACGTCTCACTTTGGAACACTATGTGTTCTTTGGTTTTGAAGCGTGCGACCAGTCCTCACGGCCTCCACGACCTCTCCTCCTCTTTCCTGATTTATTGCTTATGTTCAAGCCAAATCAGCTTGTTCTTGCGCGATTCTGGAGCGTTTTTGATCCAATCTGAATCTGTAGCTGGCTGCGCCCTGGAGGAACTTTTCAGATCTGTATTTTGCCTTGGAACGACTGTAAACAGCTGGTTTTTCCTACAGTTTTTTGATTTTTACCAAGAAACCCTTCTTCAGCTCTTTTCCAAGCAATTCTCAACTTTACTCTGAGTTTTTTTCTTACAAATTCAACCTCCTTGAGGTCGCCCTAGTCCTACCAATGTGATGGGACTGACGGCATATGATTTGGTAAGGATTTCACCACACACGGTTCAACTTTGTAGAGAAAACTTCAAACCCCACCGAAGCTGAGAAATTCACAGTTTTCTTAGTTTTTCACCAAATCCTGCCCTATCAATTGCTATGACCACTATCATTGCTCTTTGCAGCTCCTCTGCAAATCCCTTTACACCTAACGACTATCTATACAGTGACTTTTCTTTCCGTCTTCAGCCCGCCGTAAACCCCGAACTCTCAGAAGACTTCTCTTCTCATGAAGCTCTCTTCGACAGCGATGTTGTACTGTGTACACTCCCTGTACGGCTCTGATACCAGCTTAGAATTTGCTTTGCACATGAACATAGTTCATGCTACATAGTAACACAAACAGAAAGCACTCTCCACTGCAAGCTCACATAGCAACTGTATTTCTCAAAATGAAATTACACTGTACATATAGTTGTTCACTCAGGCAACCCATTCATGACCCAGGTTGTCGTTAGTGGGACGCGTGTCCCATCGACTTGCCTTGTGGCAAGGCCAACTGATCCTTATCCACTGATAGGACCCACAGTGCAGTAGCACAGTGATTCTACTTTAATTCTAACTCTAATGTAGTTAACATGTTGGCTACTTGTATGTCAAGTGGGATGGCAAGAGTTGAAGGTTGGGAAGCTAAGTCTCCCAGGATGGCCATCTTGGGATCTAATGTAGTTAACATGTTGGTTACTTGTATGTCAAGTGGGATGGCGAGAGTTGAAAGTTGGGAAGCTAAGTCATGGTTCTTGGCTCCCTTTGGCATGCTTGCACTACACCCATTTATCTGCCTCAATTAGGTTTGTTGTAACTGAGGTGTTGCTCCACTTACAATTTAGCCATTTACATGTTACTAAACAAGGAGTAGCTATGGAGAAGAAGAGAGGTGCAACACAAGGAGACAAAATTGGCCGGCAGTGGATTGTGGCAGTTGAGGAGGACAAGAGAGGAAGGCAACTAAGGACTGAGGGAGTTGGATTCAACACTAACCGAAGCACAAGTTAGCTTAACGAATGTGTCTAAGCAACATCACAAAATGAACTAGTTCAAGTTAGTGCTAATTGAATCCATTAACTAGCTTGTGTGAGCTAACTGTAAGTGGGGCAACACACTTCTTGGTTAGCTTTAGTTAGCACTAACTGAAAATCACCAACTTGTAAGTGGGGCAAGTCCCTAAGTTATCTATGAAAGTTACATTAGTGATAGAAGCTAGCAGAAACTTGTCTCATGATCATGATTTGGCAAGCATAGGGCATGTTTTCACGAACTCATTAGCAATACTTAATTAACTATGCTACCCGTTAACTAAGATAAGTGAGGCCCCACCAGTTGTTAGTTCTAGTTGTTGCTAGTTAGCCAAACATTATCAGATATCGGGTGTAGTGCATTAGCAGCGCCAAGATAGTGAGACCTCAGGAGGTCACTTAGCTTAACGGTTGGCTATAGAAATTTTCTTTTTCAGTGATTTGCCATATGTTAAAAAATGATGGTGCTATTATGGACAACAGTGCAGCTATGAATGCATCAACAGGGCAAAATGGTGAAACATTGATGGGGCCCAAGCATACTTAACCATAATCCATCAGGAAACATACAAAAGGCATGTGGGGCCATAAGTGCCATGTTAAGGTTAATGGAGTCTCAATCACATAGGCAATACTTAAGTATTGCTAATGGATTGGTGGGAACAGGCCAATCCTAGACAACTGCTGGGGACAACAATCTTGGAGTATAGTGAGGATCTGATTCTCATTGCACATTGTGATTGAGACTTCGGTTGCAGTGAGAGTTTGGGCAAGATTGAAAGCAGAAAGAAAATGGAAAATGGCCTTTCCATGGAAAAGCCAACTGAATAAGGTGAGGAGAATGAGAGCTTGTTTCAACTAAAACAACAAAGAAAAAAGTCTTATAAAAGCCAAGTTAATATAATATGTGCATCTATATCTTGCAAGGTCTTCACCCTTTTGTGTGAAGATTTTTTACGCTTAAACTCAATTGCAAAAAGGTTGTCATTTTTGGAAGCCTTCTCTTCTCATGTGTGTCTGGTGGCATTTGTTATATTTTACGATGTGCAATCATATCTTCTTTTTCCTCGAACAATGTGGGCGGGTCTAAACTTAGGTAATCAATACCACACCATAGACCCCTCTATCACCACAACGCATCACACTAGGGTAGATTATGCAACAATATTTTTCTACAATTGCACAAACAATGTTTTGGTTTTACTCTAAGTTTTCAAATGAGAGAGAGAGAGAGAGAGAGAGAGAGAGAGAGAGAGAGAGAGAGAGAGAGAGAGAGAGAGAGAGAGAGAGAGAGAGAGAGAGAGAGAGAGAGAGAGAGAGAGAGAGAGAGAGAGAGAGAGAGAGAGAGAGAGAGAGAGAGAGAGAGAGAGAGAGAGAGAGAGAGAGAGAGAGAGATTTCTTACTGTCTTCTGATGCCAAAAAGCATACAAGACAGTAGTAGTATGTCTCAAGTGTGTAGTAACATGGGAGCATAGTAACTCCACAAAACAACTAAAGAAATATAATCTGAAATACATAATGTCTATCACTAAAAGAACTACAACAAACCAAAATATATCCAAGAGATAGAACTATATGTGTCATCTTTGTCATCTTCGTGGACAATAACTCTAAGAAGTATGGGGCTTTGAAGGCAAACTCTCCTAGTAGGCGCAGGTGCACGAGTAGTGGTAATACCTGAAGTCAAGCATTGTCTCTGGTCAAGATGGGCTATGAATGTGTTTGTTGTTGTCTATTTCTCTCTTAAGGATTGGTTTGGGATTAGCATTAGTAGATGTGCAGGGCTTGGAGGCTGATCCATCATTCCATTCAATTCAGATGCTTCTTAGTTATCGGCTCCTTGAGAAGTTCTTCTTACAACTATTGAGTGACAGTTGTAGGAAGCACTTTGTAGGATTCTCATTTGTGTTAGCATCAAGTAGATGTGCAGGACTTGGAGATTGATCCACCATTCCACTGAGTTCTGATGTCTACCGGTTTCTCCTTACAACTGTTGAGTGACAAATGTAGGAAGCATTTGTAGATTCTGTGATTTTAGTTTAGAGGATGTTATGTTGATTCTGTGATTCCAGTAAGAGTAGTTTTAGTTTAGTTCCCTGATGTTTCTGTAGATTAGTTAAGTAATAATTTGCAGTCTGTAATAATAAAGCAAGAACTGAAACAGTCTATAGAAAGTAGGAATCAAGTTCTGATAGATCCTATATCCAAGTTGAGCTTCCATTGCCAGTAAAGGATCGAGATCAGGTCATAGGTGTGCCTTTGACATGCGGGTACATCATTGTTATACTACAACCAGATTCAGTGACTGAGCCTTTGCATATAGATTTGTAACCACGTGAATCATTGTCAAACTGAATCTCTGTCAGATAGTATCGAGCTAACATTCAGACAGAGAACCATTGCTAAACGCTGTCAAGCTTCTGCTGCGACAGCCGAGTAGATGCCATCCGTAGTAGAATCATCCATGAGAGATCCTACTGCAACATGGCTGGTCGTTGGTAAGCAGATTCTGTGAGGCAAAATCAATGCTAGCTGACAAAGAAGATACTTGCGCTAACAGCTATTCGTTATGATTTTTTCACATATCCTATTCTTCTTCATCTTCAATATGCTTTCAAAGCAACCGTGTAGTTTGGTACCGCCCATCTGCCACTATACAAGAGGGTTGTTCAAAGCTGCCTCCAGGTATGTATACATTACATGCATCATTTTATGGTAAGTAATACGCATGAGATACAATCTTAATTTATGATTTGAATAGGCTACATTGAGGCTTGCGGCCTTGTGGCTAAAAGATTGCAATAAGCAATTTGTTGATCACACACATATTGTGATAGTCGCTGATTGCTGACAGCTTTTGTAAAACCAATTTGCACATGTTTAGCAAGCGTCCTTTCATTGATTTAATATATACCAAAGACTAATAATTGATATGGACTAATACATGTTACACTTATTAGCATGGCTTTTGTCCTGATATGGTAATATGACGACTTAGCCTATCGCTAAGATTCACAAGTGAATGGGAAGATTGGGCTAAGATTTTTTATTTTAAACTAAGCTGTTAAGTAGCAATGCTTATTTTGTACTCCTCACATACTAACTCGCGTGGTTTTGTGTTGTGGGATGGTGGCAGGTACCAGCTGGATGTCTTGAAATAAGTCTTGCTTTATGGTGTTTTACTGTACTGTATTTTACCTCTCAGCCAACAAAAATAGTTTTAAAAGAATGCTCATCTAATTTCTTTCTATTGTCATTTGGGACATGAGCATAGGCAGTACATCCGAATACTCTCAAATATTTCAATGAAGGTTTGGAACTTGTCTAGTCTTCATGAGGGGTCTTGTTATCAGGGAGGCCTTTAGTTATACATCAATTCTGCACGTAGGTCACTATTGAAACAACATGTTGCCAGAACGATTTGGGCAACGAATCATGAGTTATCATGCATTTGACAAACTCGACTAAGGTCCTGTTCTTCTTTTTTGGCAGTCCATTCAATTGTGGAGAATAGGAAGCAGCAAACTGCTGCTCGATGCTATTGGCTGAGCAATAGTCCTTGCACTCATTTGAGATGTATTCACCGTCGTTGTCGCTTCTAAGAGCTTTGATCTTCTTGCTTGTCTGCAACTCAACATTTTTTTTGTATTTCTTGAAGAACTGGAAAGCTTCATATTTGTGCTTTAGAAAATATACAACAGTTCTTTTGGAATAGTCATCTATAAATGTAATAAAGAATTTAGCATCAAGCAATGATGGTGTTTGCATTGGGCCACATATATAAGTACGTACAATGTCTAGCAAATCTTTAGATATATATTATTGATTTGACTTAAATGGCCTTCTTGCATGCTTTCCTATGATACAGCTCTGGCAAACATGAGGGTCGACAGTTTGATAGTCTAATTCATGAACATCTAGACATGTTACCTATCGATACGTGATTAAGGTGACCAAGTCTATAATGCCAAATCAATCCTTTATGATTAGATGGTGAACTACTTAAAGCACAATCAGTTACAAAGTTACAATAACTAAGCCTATAGAGATATCCTTGCCTCTTTCCGAGTGGAAAAATCCTCTTGCTAATTTTATCAAGAATCTGACAGGAATCTACCTGAAACTCTACCCTATGTCCTAAGTCTCTAATTCGACTGACCCCGACAACAGATTTGTTGTCAGGTTCAGGACATATAATAAATTTGGTATGAGCTTCGATAATCCATTCTGAAAACTCAGTCTTACAGTCTTCACCTTCAAGGCTGAGTCGTCAGGATATTGTCATCTATTCCCTTGTATTTCTACATACTATTAGGAAACACGTGTGTATCTCTGCAGAGTATGCGACTTTGCAAGTATTTACAACAACTAGTGAATGGATCTAGATTAATAGAGAGATAGGGATGGAGAGGATAGAAATCCAACAAATAGAAAGGATGAACGATGAGTAGAGAGTGTCTTCAAATCCTCAACAAGATCTACAGGTTTGCAGCCATCAATATGACAGAAACATGGATATTCATTGGCCAACAACCTGAATCAACTCCCTGTGGTCTTAGACAGAAAACTGAGTTTGAAGCAGGCAGTAAATTGCTTCCATTGATTCATGAAACTGGGTTACAACCTTCCAAATCACTCCAACTTTCTTTTAGTTTCACAGGTCCAAGCAAAAACCATCATGTTGTTTTGCAGGGGATAGCAATTTCATTCACTTTATCTCTACAAGTCTTTGCTTTTCATTCTACTCAAAAATAAAGAATTAGTTTTATAGCTCTCCCAATCAAATGATTAAAGCATGCAATTTCTCTGGAGGATTTACTCAGTTAAAACCTTTTCATTCTCAAAATTTAATCATCGAAATCTTGTCAAATGTTGTCTACAACCCATACATCCGGATAAATTGATTTATTGTCAATTTAACTACGAAGTTGGTTGTTTCGGACAGTCTTTGAAACTATGTTTTCTGACACAGTCAGGACACTCGGCATGGTACTTGTTCTTGACTAGGCAATCAACCATGAAGTGGCCAGTTTCACCATAGATGAAACATCTGGCGGGCAATGGCCCTTGTATAACGGCATAGCCATCTTGTATGGCGAATGATTCAAATGGAAGGGCATGATCATAGGGGCATCACTCAAGAAAACCATCATGATCAAGGAGCTCAATGGATGCATCTAACTCGTGGAAGCTCTTCTCATTTCAGCATGGAGTTGATACAATACACAAAAAGCTCATCTTCACAAAGAGGGAGTCTCTTAAATAAGCAAGAGAGCTTCTTAGGTGGCATCCTAGTGGAATTTCCACATTTTACAAATTACAAGTGGAATAATGCTCTCCACTAGAGGTCACCATCAAAAGGTGGCTCACTCTACTTTCTTTAAGAGGGGTCTTCTTGCATTTATTATGTTTGCCTAGAAATACTAGTTCCTACATGGTCATTCCATCTTCTGGGATTCACCATGAGGCTTACACAGTTCTTGCTTGTCATTTCTAACTAGTATTTCTCGGCTCTCATATTCGGCTCTCAATCTTTGTTAGTTCGTCTTTTCAGAGACCTCCTCAGTCTAAGGTGAGAGGTGCTCTTGAGTTGCTCTGTCCGAGTATCTTGGGGATTTGTCAGAATCAGTCAACAGAAGACAATGATTGAATTGCTATATATGCTGACCTATTCTACGTAGGACATATGCATATCAATACATGTGTTGAAAGAGGATCGTTGTAGCAGCAGATCAGTGGAAACAAATATTAAGGTGGATCATTGTAGTAGCAAATATGCGAAAAAAAACAAGTAATCCTTGTGGCTATCAATCGCAATGAATTAATACTTTGTGCTTATAAATCCACCAAAACGTGTGTGTATAGCCATGATCCAAGCAACTATCATCAGCGCTGGTTTGCAACACATCATTACATGTTCAATCGTTTTTTTGCATACAATGCATTATTCTTGTTGTTGTTAGCACCGTTGGGTTATCAACAAAAAAAACTTATGCCATTCATGAGTGCATACTGTCTATCAATCATGATAGTCTACTGTAAAAAGCAGTCAAGTAGATCCTATAGCGATCATAAAGAAAGACCATTGATTCTTACTCACAAAGTAGATTATTCATGCAATGGTAGTTTGCACTACACAACTGGACTAAGTATCATAACAAAATGTGATGAACAGCATATAATGCTTGAGAAATCGACCGTGTCATTGTAGTTGGGTGTGTCAAGTGGACATAAGCACACCTGAGAACATAAGGAAGAAGAAGAGAAAAGAGAGGAGGTGGACACGGTTCTAAGCATAGCTGTGTATAAATACTTTAGAGTTAGCTTAGTGTGAAACTTCATGGAAGGAACCATAATTTGCCTTGTGTATGAAGCAAAAGTCAGCAATTGTTGGATGAGACAAGGGTTAATTGTGACCATTGGAAAAGAAACCTTAAAAAAAAAAAAGAATTCATGCTAAAAGATTCGAACAAGTTAGGGGCGTATGACCGAAAGTTCAAACAAATTATAACAAGAGGGGGTGATGCGACATTAGATACTATCCATGAGAGAGAGAGAGAGAGAGAGAGAGAGAGAGAGAGAGAGAGAGAGAGAGAGAGAGAGAGAGAGAGAGAGAGAGAGAGAGAGAGAGAGAGAGAGAGAGAGAGAGAGAGAGTTTGTCTCTCGCATCACTTGCATAGGACCTGAATGTGTTGCACATGACAAGTCCTATGCATGTGAGAGTTTCTAACACCTATGCAGGAGGACTCTTGATGGTGGTCAATGCTCGTAAAAAATTTGATGCTCACGAAAAAAATATGGGCATGCACAAGTTATGCAAGAGAGAGAATCTTCCACACCTGCATAGGAGTCGTCTCAATGGTGTAGCATAAAGTGGGGTAGCAAAAAACGGCTCCCCATTTTAAATACATTAGAGAATTGCCATACAAGAACAAGTATGGACAATTTGTACTATATGCATTGTTGCTCCCCTGGCTCCACATACAGTCTACCTTGTGTAGCTATCATCCATATGGTGAATACCATATACATAAAATCAGTTGTTGGGGGTTAGTCAATTTCACCGCAAAGTAGCAAGGTCAATAGCATAGGCTAATTTGCAACTTGGCACTAACAAATATCAACCAATCGCTCTACTTGATGTTTTTTTTTTTTTTTTGTAAATGAAACGCGCCAAAATGACAGGATGCATGTTTGATGGCACATAGCGACAAGTCACTCCATAGTTTGTATATGTCACACATGGGACGTACAATAATACACAAAGATACTTGCTCTCCAAATGTTGTGAACTTTGTTACCTTATAGGTAGTTGGGCTCCATTTTCTCATAAAGAAATATGAAAACGCTATTAAGGAGCAACAATCGTTGCTCACAATCCTTTTGTTTTTATGAGGTCAGTTTTTTTTTTTTCTATTAGTCCTTTTTTTTATAACATTCTCTTTGTCCCTTCAACTTTCAAAGATGATTTCTTTTTCATTCAAGTTCCAAAGTTCAATTGCAAATTGGGTTATGAGATCTAGTTATTATCTTCTTCTTTTTTTAAACCAAATGCTTTGTACTATTATTTATAGACAAAATTTACAAAATGTACAATAGGGTAGGGCCTGCCCTTGTAGCACTACTAAAAATTTCATTTGGGAAGGGCAATCTCAAAAGACTTGAGTTTGAAGTAATAATTGTTTGTCTATACCACATGATACTTTGATGGGCAGATGTTAGGTATCCGTAAATTTTAAAACATCAAAAAGCACCTCTCACAATGGTACTTTAACTTTTAGCAAAAGTTGCATATAAAGCACATGCGTAATAGCACAAGGCCTCTATCATAACTAACATCCAATCTTCATAGAATGACTAGGTTGTTTTGATATTTCCATATGCTCCATGACATCGTAGTCCTCCAAAACTCAAAAAAGAAAGATAGATTTGTATCTTTGATGTTGCAAGTTCTAAGAAGTTATGTTGCCAAATCAAGGAGAAAAGGGAGTGAAGGGGAGAAAGGCAAGGAGGGAGTTCCATAATATCATAGGACAATCAAGGGAATAAATATTAATAAGTTTTGAGGTAGGAAAAACAAAAAGGGCAGGCTAAATCAGGTTGGTAGGTCCATCTAGTTCTTAGAATTAGGGAGGGTGTGATAATGAGGTACAAAGATCCAAAGTTTGGCTAGATGTATGAGGGCTAGAGACTTAAGTCTAGAATTTCAAGTAGGGAGGGATCAAAGTGACACAATTTAGAGATGAAAAATTTCATTAGAGTGAAGTGTTGAAGGTAGAAAGAGTAGCAGATATATTGTTGAAAGGAAAACCAATTCCAATCATGAAGGGATGAGGAGAAAGACAATGAGGAGACAAGTAATAAGTGGGAGGACTTGATAGAGAAGAAATTTTTGGTTCCAACGAGGGTGTGTGTAACAATCGCCAAGTAAAGATCTTCTAGATCATGTTGCATGCACCAAAAGGACAACTATGGAGCCAAACCACCCAACCAACTGGAAACTGAGAGTCAAAATAAAAAATCTAAGAATATTCCATATAGGATTCCAAATTCAACCCAATTGCTTTTGATCTCCTTTACATGTACTAAATGCAGTCAATCGCCATGCACTAGCTCCATATGTCCTACTTAGACCATCTGGGCCCTCACAAGGTTATTAATTGCATTTTTGGCCTAGTCCAGAATGGTGAGGCATAACTAATAAACTTATACACTGGAGTACCCAGTATTCACGTCAAGCATTATTCTGAATCCTTTATATTAGACATGGACTTAATATTTTTCTCTCGTTGAACTGCTTTTGTCCTCAAAAGTGAAAAATAGAAAAGTTCTTCTTTGTGCTTTCAATTCTTTCCCATGAATCAACATCCTCAGTGCGTCCTTTCCAATGGATCAAGGACTCAAAGATAGACTTATTTCACAATTCTTTATCTCTAGTTTTGAGTACTTTTTATGGTTTCCAAATGTACACTAAGCGATAAGTACTTCAAATGGGTAAGATCCTCATCAGCAGATCCAACTGTATTACTTTCATGTAAACTTAGTTTCAACCAACTTACATGAAACACTCGATGAGCAGTAGATTTATTCTAAAGATCAAGTTCATAAGCTAAACAACCAATTTTATTTATAATCTAAAATGGTCCACAATATAGGCAAGTTATAATGCTTCTCTATACACATAGTCCTAAGATCTTTTGGAATTCTAACATATACTCAGTCATCAAATAAGAAATATCTGGGAGATCTCTTTAGATCGGCACGAAATTAACAACTTTTTGGATCTTAACAAATTTTTTTTTTCCCACATTTATCAGAGATCTAGGTTGAAAATTGTACATAAGCATAAATGGACTATAACTTATAGTAAAAGTGACCTATAAACTTAGTGATCAACAATATCACTTGGTAGTTCATAAAATCTCAAGAATCTTTTTCACAAAGATCTGGGCCAAATTTGAACCTTTGTAGTTGACTTTATTGGTAGAAATGTAGCTAACTTAGTTAACCTATCCACTAACACCAAAATAGAATCATTTTCCCATTGGGTCTTAGAAAGTCCAACTACAAAATTGATAGATATGATTTTCCATCATTTCTGAGGGATATCTAAGGGATGTAACAACCCTCCATTTTGTAAGCGTTCCAATTTGGCTAGTTGACAGAGCTTACATTTAACCATAGCCGACTAACATATGGCTTGAGTTTTGGCCAATAAAGCTCTGACTAAGTCCAAAGTCTTGTGTATACCTGGATGACCTGCATAGGGTACTTCATGACATTCATAAAGAACTCTCTTCTTTATCTCATCATCCCCTAATACACAAACTTTTTCATTTCAAAATAGTAAACCACTTCGAATGGTGAACTGTTCTACAATATTCTTATCTTTCTTGGAAAACTGGGATCTCTATGAATTAATTTTTTTTTTCACTCTCATTTCTTCTAGTCTCAACTATTTCCAAATACGACCAAAATGAGAATCTGATTCTTGCATAAGCTCAGCCCGTTGAGGTTTACAATTTCTTAGATCGTGTTGATTACAAAAGTATTTTAGAGGCTAGTTGTCTATATACACTATAAACTAACTACCACAAAGGTAATGTCTGCATGTCTTATGTATCACAACAAATTACTTAAGTTGCTCCTATTGCCGAGTCACTTGCGTCAATTTTAATGACGTAATATAAATCTGGATTCATGATATGTAAAACATGAGCCAAAACGACCATACATTTGAGCTTCTCAGAACATTAGCTTAGTTCTTCGTTTCACTCAATAGACGGACTAGGTCGACCTCTCTTCTTTTTCTTCTTAACTCTATATCTATAGTCAGATTATTAAGAGGTGATGCGACCTTGTGACATAATCCTCTATAGACTTATAAAAGAAAGCTGTAAAATTAAGAAAAGATTTAACTTCTCTAATTGTTTTCGGTATTTGATTTTATCCTCGTCTATCTTCAATCCTTCTGAGGCGATCTTATGACCAAGATACACCAACTCATGCTTAAAAAATATGTATGACCCATTTCAAGATAATTTTAAATTCGGTTAGTAATCTCTATCTCTTTTTCCCTTTCTTCGGTCTATGCATTGATGTATCAACTTGAAATTGCTTCCTAAATGTGTCGACCATTTATAGTACATGCCCAATGCACAAAGTATAGAAATAAGGAGGACTTCCATAGCCTCAATTTTGTAAGTCATGTAATTAAATAAAATTCAAACACCGCATAACTGTGCACTTGTATTGCACAAAGCGCAATAGTTGCAAATACGCCACGAAGCATTAGAAAAAAGAAGCTGGTAAATTTTGTTAAGTGCTTTGAAGCACAATAGGGAATTTATATGGCATGGCTCAAATAGAAATTTTAAAGTTAAGTTATTTGCAAAATAAGCAAAAGCAAGTTAACTTAGACTCTTAATTTCTAGAAATGAGCCAATAAGAAAATGCAACTTCAGCTCTTTTGGACCCAACTATATAAGGGCCAAATCCTTTGTATTTTATGTTCAGAACTTTCATTTGATTAATCAAATAGTTGAGTTCCCTCCTATAGTGTGTCTTGTGAATGCCGAGAGAGAGAGAGAGAGAGAGAGAGAGAGAGAGAGAGAGAGAGAGAGAGAGAGAGAGAGAGAGAGAGAGAGAGAGAGAGAGAGAGAGAGAGAGAGAGAGAGAGAGAGAGAGAGAGAGAGAGAGAGAGAGAGAGAGAGAGAGAGAGAGAGAGAGAGAGAGTTGTGAGGTGAATGTTTTTTGCTCATGCTTAGATGTTTACTTTTCTACTGCACACATGTATGATTCCTAAATGACTAGTCTTGTGTAGTATCTCTTCTTCGTAGTTAGATTTGTCACAAAATGTTATGCAGGTCAAAAGAAGCCAAGCTATGGATCTGCACATAGGAAGAACGGCTTCCATGCTCTTTCATAGCTAGTATCCCCTGCCATCCTTCTCTCTTTATTGAAGCCCATATCATAGGTGTTAGATCCATATCAAGGGCTTTAGTCCAATATAGATATTTTCCCTTATGCTAAGCCATGGAACCCAAGAGAAGCCAAGAGCTATGAAGGGTACGACACCCACAAATAGCCAAAAAGCAATTAGAGTTGGATTTACCATTCCCATGTATTTTTTAGGACTTATGATAGTTTTAATCCTCTGATAAGATGTAGCTTAGCTTTTATATCACCCTCTTCCCAGTAGGATCAATTCTCGACATCCCTATTCTACAATGGAGTTGATTCTTCCTTTTACTTGCCCATAACACTCTTAGAAGAAACATGTTTGTTGGAAAGGTGGCAAAAATAAGGGTAACTTAAACCGTTGCTAGGGAATGAAGAGGACTAAGTAGATACTTGTCACTTTTTGAGGATTTTTTTGTTATTTTTGCCACTGTTCCACAACCTGTTAGTATATTCTTTTTATGATGGTTCTACGCATAATTTTATTGATGCTAAGTTGGTGCAGAAGCTGCAGTTGGCAACCGCACCAAGTGACCACAAGTATGTGGTTAGAATGGCAGCTGGTGGGGAGCAGTAGGTTTGGGACCACTTTGTCCCCCACGCGTGGTTGAATATTCAGAACTATGTAATAGTTTATCTTTTCATGCTATGAATCTTGATAAGGTAGATTTAATCATAGGTAAAGAATGGTTTTATTCGTCATTAAAAAAAGAAAATGTTTCTCATAGTATATCTTTCTTGCATAATGGCTCTATGGTTTGTCTTAAAGGCAATGAGCCTAATCTACCTTTTGTACTTGCTCATGAAGCTAATCAATGTATTTTGGATTTTGAGTATCATTCGTATTTATGTTATCTGAAAGATGAATCGTACATGGATGCCTTTAATACTCATAATTTCAATGTTGATGTTTCGTCTTTCCCTAAGACATTGTCTTTTTCTGATGTTAATTTAGAATCTTCACCTAAGGGCAAAATCTTCAAAAGATTTAGGGAGGAATAAAATGATATATTCCCTGAGCAGTTGCCTGAGGGTCTTCCCCCCTCACGGGGTGTAGATCATCATATAGATCTTCTTCCCGACAGCTCTCCTGTATTGTTTTTTCCCTACGGGATTAGCCCTTAGGAGTTGTTACGTAAGGGGCACATTAGACCCATTAAGTCTCCTTGGGGAGCTCCTATTTATTAACCGGCAAGAAAGATGGTGGTATTTGTCTTTGTGTCAATTATAAAAATCTTCATAAAATGACTATTAAGAACTGTTATCCCTTACCTCTGATGGACGACTTAATGGACTGATTGAATGGTGCTAAGTATTTCACCAAATTGGACCTTAGGTCAAGGTACCATCAAACTAGAATTTACGAAGGGGATGTTTTCGAAACTGGTTTTTGTTCTAGGTATGGCCATTACAAATTTTTAGTTTTACCCTGACAACCTTCCAACATATGATGAACGATATTTTTCATCCATATCTAGGGAAGTTTCTCGTGGTACTTTTGGACGACATACTGATTTATAGTAAGTTTATCGTCTACAGATCACCCAGAAATCGATGGTCAGACCCAATGTGTTCTTGGATTATTCTCCTTCCTACTAATCGACTAATCGGTTTTTAATCTTCATCCAACTGTTTATCCAGCTCTGCGGATTTTCCCGTGTCTTTATACAGTCTGTAGAATTACAAGTGTTTTTACACAGTCTGTAGAAATACACAGAGTTTGAAAGCAGTGTTGCATTTTCTCTCTCTACAAACCCGACAGTGTCGCCTGTCAGGAATCTCGTGTAAAAATGCAGTGTCAGCTTTCTCACATTTTTCTCCTATCAGGAATTACGTGTAAAAATGCAGTGTCGTCTTTTTCGTCTTTTTTGCCTGTCAGGAATTACGTGCAAAAATGCAGTGTCACCTTTTTCGCCTGCCATAAATTACGAGTAAAGATATAGTGTCACATTTTTCGCCTGTGGCAGTTTATGTTCATTTATTGCAGAATGACAGTTTACGTTCATTTATGCAGGCAGACTGTTTACGGCCGATTGTCACCACTTATCAACAAGCAACTTCTGAGAAGAACTGGATGAATGTTGGCGGACTCCAGCCAACTGGCAATCACATTTGACGACCTAATTACTTAGTATAAATCAGTTGTTCATACATCTCATTAATAAGTAGAATGATCAATCAACATTGTGAATTGTGAAGGAGTTGAGTGTTATTACATGACGCTTCCTATGCTCTCATCAAACAGATCGTTCACAATCAGAAAGTATTGTTGTTAGCTCTCTATCAAGCTTTCAAGCTTGAACTCTCTTGAGCATTCTAGCTCAGTCTTTTAGAGATTTATATTAGAGTTGCTATTGCGTCACTGCTTATCAGCAGAGTTGCTTATTTCATGCTTATTCTCAATTACTCATAGACAGCTTTAGAGTGCGCGGTTTCTATCCGCTATTGTCTTGCACTCATTAGCATCTGATCTTGTTTTTTTGAATCAATACTATTTTCTTATTGCGTTCAGTTTGTGTCAGAAATGCATGCATCTCTGTATTGCTTTTGTAACTAATAAAAATTGTCTTAGAATTGGATACTTTATGTTTGGCTACGTAATCACTTAGTATCTAGCGAAAGCTAGTTGCTAAAGATTGAACGTGATTTCCATCACTACTGCTTTGTTCAATTTTTGATGGGCGTAGTCATGCATTGGAAGTAGGAAGTTTTTGCATTCTATTACTCACCTATTTTTGACATGGTATCAAAGCACACCTGTATGGTATCAGAGCATACCGACACGGTATCAGAGCATACCTACATGGTATTATATCATACTATTATAGTATCAGTGCTAGATCACTACTTCTTTATCAGAACCGTTACGGTATCAGACTTGTGATCTCTATGATGGCCTAATACCATTTCGATATCAAATCAAAAAGCTCTAATACTTGATATCTTTCGCGATATCAAATTGATATCATATTCTTCAGTTGCTTTCATCCTTTCAGTATCAAAGAATTGATTTCCTGTTGTTGGCATCACTACATCTTAGCGTCATCGATACAATCGACAGACTAAGTTCCAGATGGATTCTCAAAGTAAAGTTAGTCTTATCGCATACAAGCTGAATGGATCCAATTATCATTTGTGGAAATTTAAGATGAAGACTTTGCTAATCGCCAACGAGTTATGGGATGTTGTTACAGGTATCGAAGTGAAACCTAAAAACAAAACATAAGACTCAAAATGGAAATTGAAGGATGGTAAAGCTTTTGCGCTTATTATCCTCAATATATCAGATACTCAAATTGGCCACATAGTTGAAGCTAAAATTTCGAAATAAGTTTGGGACATCCTAAGCTCACAGATTCAGGTCATAAGGTGGAATTTGAGTCTAATCAATGCAGAAGTATCGATATGAGTACTAAGATCCTTGCACTCGGCAAGAGGCATGGATACTTATATAGATTGGCACATTGTTATTCTGATTCCGAGAGAAAATATATCTCCACCGAATTCAAGGAGTACTGCCTTAACAACGACAACAATGATACATTACCTCCTATTCACCTCAATCAAATGGTCTTGCTGAGAGAAAGAACAAAACCTTAATCGAATAGGCAAAGTGCATGTTATCACATGCGACACTTCCGAAGTCCTTCTGGACTGAAGCCGTTTCAACAACAACCTATATTCAGAACAGATGTCCTACTAAAGGTCTCTTAGACAAAACATCATTTGAAGTTTGGACAGGTACCAAACCTTCTTTGTCAAACTTACGAGTTTTTGGATGTACTGTTGATGCACAGATTCCTCACGATCTCAGGAAGAAGCTCGACATCAGAGTATTAAATGTATTTTCATCAGCTACACTACTTCGGATCAAGCCTACAAGTTGTTCGATTCCATCGAGTCGATGATATTCACTAGCCGAGATGTCATCTTCATCGAAGATCAGTTTCAAGACCTCAAACGGTTTGGTTGAGAAACTTACTTTCAGATATCAGTCTGAATCAATCTACTACAACATTATTATCTTGTGATAATCAAAGTGCCATTGCCTTATCATCCAACCTTAGATTTCATTCTAGGAGTAAGCACATTGAACTGAAGTATCACTTTGTCAGAAGCAAAGTTCTCAACGAAGAGGTCAGATTTACTCAGAGACAACTTTAGAGTGCGCGATTTCTATCGACTATTGTCTTGCGCTCATTAGCATTTGATCTTGTTTTTCTGAATCAATACTATTTTCTTATTGTGTTCAGTTTGTGTCGGAATGCATGCATCTTTGTATTGCTTTTGTAACTGATAGAAATTGTCTAAGAATTCAATACTTTATGTTTGACTACGCAATCACTTAGTATCTAGCGAAAGTTAGTTGCTAAAGATTGAACGTGGAAACTTTTTTGAGGTTCCTCTCAAAAATCCCATATGTTAAGGAGTTTTTCGGCTACTAACAGAGATATGCTTCTACATGCCAGTTTTTCCTTATAAAATCTTAAATTTATCACGTAAAAAATCCTGCAAAATTTCCTAATTGTCAATTTTTGGAAAAAGATGCCGATTCCATTCCTTAAGAATGCCGACTTTCTCGAACGCTGCAAGTTTGCGGGGAAGGCCCTATGCCTGAGCCTAGCACCCACAAGGTGTTTTCTACTAGGCTTTTCAAAGCACTACATGAAGGGAATACCCTTCTTGCACGTGTCGTGAAGCCCATTGTGATGTTGTAAATTCCTTGCTTGTCTCCTCTGGCCAGGTGGTGCCATACTGTCTGCCCCATCTTCGCCATCAGCTTTCTTCCTCTCTTTCTGTTTCTCAGCTTTCTCCTTCTTCCTCTTCTCGCCCCCGTGTTCCATGTGCAGGCTGTGGTCACCTTTATGTGCAAGGTGCCGGTCTTTCTCGCCATCATAACGCTTGCTCTGCTTTTCGTCAACAACTCGCATTAACCAATGTCGACCTTGCACCTCATCCTGCTCCCACTTCGCCACCTGACTCGGCTTGGACCTGGATTTGCTCCCTTGATATTTTGACCGCTTTTCACTTGGGTTTTCCTCGTCCTCGTCTTTATGCACACATTCCCTTTGCCTTGTGCTTAGACGTCCAGAGAGCTTTGTCCTTACCTTTGTCTCGTCTGGCTTCCAACCCTTCTGATATTGCAACTTGGCATGTCTTTTTGCTTTTTCCTCTCTGGAGTTTGCCTCTGCCTCCTCGGGGTGGTGATGTTGGTCATAGGGAAACTCGCAACAGGCTTCATCGCTTTATGTCAAGAGATTGGGAAAATCTGCAAGAAGAGCATTTCCTTCGCTGTCATGCGCTTGCTGCTCAGTGGGATTCGACTTCGGATGGTGTTTCTATATCCCTTGTTCATCGTCGGTTGCGTCGCTGTGTTTTACTTGGGCAAGTGGGTGAGTATTCTCGTGCAGCTCGTGCTCTAGCTCCTACAAGTCCAACTACTCCTTCTGCTGCCACCCTTCAGGCTTTGGAGCTTCTTCACCCACCGGCAAATGACTCCCTTCCTTCTTTTGTTGAGGACTTTGAACCTGATTCCGATTTGCAGCTCTCAGAACCTCATTTTCTTAATGCTTTTCTACGCAGCCCTCATTTGTCAACTGGGGGTCCTTCTGGTATGGTTTTCGAGCATCTTCGTGACTGTTTTTCTCCTGATGACTCTGCTAGCGGGTTTGGTTTGCTCTTTCAAGTTTGCTCTTTCGTAGCATGTAGCCGTATTCCTCTTTCTATTGCTCGTATTCTTGGTGCTGCTCGTTTGATAGTCTTGGATAAGCCTGGCGGTGGAGTGCGTCCCATTGCTGTTGGAGAGGTTTTATACAGATTGGTTTCTAGGGCTCTTGGTATTCAGCTTCGTGACAATTTTCATGACCACCTATTTCCTCATCAGTTTGGTTGTGCTACTCCTGGCGGTTGCGAGACAGTCATACATGCTTTGCGTGCTACCTTGGATCTTCATCCATATTGGGTTGTCCTTCAGGTGGATGTTAAAAATGCTTTCAAATATGTTTCCCGAGGGGCTATTTTCGAAGAACTTCGTGCGGCTCACGGTCCTCTCGCTCAGCTCATCCCGTTTGTTCGCTCTTTTTATTCCATGGATGCGCCTCTATATTTCAGTCATGCTTCTCGCTTAGGTGATGTTTCGGTTATCTCGTCTGCTAATGGTATCAGACAAGGTGATCCCTTGGGTGGTGTTCTTTTTGCTTTGGCGCACTTTCGGGCATTGCATGCTTCTTCAGCTGCTTTTCCTTCTTGTTTGTTTTCCTCTATTGCTGATGACACGCATATTGTGGGACCTGCTAATGACGTCTTTCCGGCTTTCCTTTATTTCTCTCAGCAACTTTCGGCTTTGGGCCTCATTGTCAATCCCTCTAAGTGCGTTGCTTGGTGTCCTCAGGGCCTCCTTCCTGAGGTCCCTTTACCTACAGGTTTCAATACTCCGGTTGATGAGATTAGAGTGCTTGTTATTCCTATAAGTTTATCGGATTTTGTGGCTTCCTCTTTGCGGGACACTTTGGACGCACATCTTCGTCACGCTGATCTGCTACCAAAGCTTGGCAATGCTCAAGTTGCACTAGGGATTCTCACTCAATGCTTCGCTCAACGGCCAAGTTATATTCTACGGTGTGTTCCTCCCTCTCCTGATGTTTTGACTTTGCTACAGGATTTCGATAATACTTTATCAGATATTCTGGGTCGCTTGATGGGTTCAGAATCCTTTCGTATTCCCAATGATCAATTCGTTACGCGACAAGTCTCTCTTCCCGCTTCATCCAGAGGTGTTGGTCTTTCTTGCACAGCTTCTATTGCTCCAGCTGCTTTTATGGGAAGTTGGGCCCTTGTTGCCTCTGCACTTATCTCTCGGTTTCAACAGGACAACAAGCCCATTCTTCTCGATTCAGTAGCTCATGTGGAAACATGCATTCTTCCTTTCCAACAACATCTTCGTGCGGCCAAGGATCTCATTCCTCCACCTGTGCGAGCTTCTTTGCCTCCCTTTGAGTCTTTGCTTAGCCATCAGCGTGGTCATTTTCAGAAGTATCTTTTGGAGCGCTTCCACTCTCATGCTTTCACTCAACTTCTCATTGATTCACCTTCCGATGAGACTCGGGCTCGCCTTTTGTCTTGTGCAGGCCCGGGTGCCGATGCTTGGCTTGTTGCGAGCCCTGTTGTTCCACACTTGCGTCTTTTTTCAGAGTTGTTTCTCACCACTCTTCGGGTTAGGTTGGGTCTCCCTCATCCAGTGCTGGCAGGTTTGACAAAATGTTCTTGTGGTCACCCTGTTGATCCTATTGGCACTCATTTCATGCGTTGCCCTTCTGGCGGAGAGCGTATTGCGACTCATGATTCAATTCATGACGTATTGGCATCTATTGCTCCTGAGTGCGGCTTTCATGTTGTTCGGGAGCAGACCCACATCTTGCCTGTGTCTGATTCACAGTCGACGCCGAGTTGATCTTGTTCTTTCGCGCGAGGGGATTCGCACGCTTGGGGATGTTGTTGTTGTTGATCCTTCGCGGCCTGACCTCCTTCGTCGTGCTTCAACTACTCAAGGTGCCGCTGCTTCTCATGGAGCTCTAGATAAAGAGCGAGATTATTCACATCGCACTCTTGGAGAAGGCTTTATCTTTTTTGCTTTGGAAACATATGGGTGCCTGCATAAGAAATTCGATGATTTTCTATCATCCTGTGCAGGTTTTGCAGCGAAACTCCAAGGTCGTGGTGCCTCACCTTTATCTATCATTACAGCTTATTATCGTCAACGAGTTTCAATGACTTTACAACGCACTCAGGCACTTGCAATACTTCGACGTGCCGTAGTTGCAGGAACGGCTGCTTCACAGCTTCCTGCACTACCTAAACTTCCAACTGTTTTAACTAGCGACTTACACCAAGCAGTAGGCTTTATGTAGATACTCTGCGAGATTGTTGCTTTGTTATACTTGTACAATATCTCAATTCGCCTTATGGCCTTTACGTTTTTTACATGCATTTCTTTGTACTCTGATGGGTTTTCCCATCTTTTATTAATAAAAACATGAATTTCTCTCTAAGGGACATAATGCCATAAAATTTGGCCTTGAAAACACCTTATGCCAAGTGGCACCTTGAGATTGGACACCGGTGGTGGTACACTATTTACCTCCCTTTTGCCTTTCATTTGTTGTATGTGACGAAGATATCGCGTACATCCTTTCCCGCCATTTCTCTCTCGCTCCCATTCTCTCTCTCTCTCTCTCTCTCTCTCTCGACTCTCGCCCCCTTTTTCTCTGCTCCATCCCTGTATTCGCTCGTTTTTCGTGGCTGCGAGGATCGACTATGCTGTTCACCATCGATCGCCAGAGGGAGTGCATTTGCATGCTTGCTTACAAGCAGCTCCTCATGCTCGAAGACCGCATGTGCTGCATGCAAAATGCGTTCTCTAAACCCTCGTAAGTGCGATATCGGCAACCAATAATGGCTTTTTGAATCTCGGAAGGAAGGCATTGTTCTTTGGAGAAAGGAAGGCATGTGAGCTAGAGGCATCATTGTTGAGATTAGGTCTATTCTTAGTCTTGGATCTCTGTGCATTCTAAGCTTAGTGAAACCGGAGGCTTAAGTTTCTCTTAAAGAGGGGGCAAACAAAGTGAAAGATGAATCCTGGGACTTGCGCATGAATGTAGAGATATTTGTGTTTACATGAAACGAGCAGTGGCCGTAGGATCAATTGTGCAAGTATCGTACGCATGATCGTAATGCATTTCGTTTTGATTCCATCTTATTTGCCATAATGAGGGTACGGATCTGCTGTAAAGTGTAGAATTGCATACCACCAGCTGTTAAATATCTGCAAAGAAAGTCATTGGCTGAACTTCGTTTGAGGATGGAAAAAGATGTAGATACATCGGTTCAACAGTTGGCCGACAACGCTGATGTCTTGGACAAGAATGCAGGCGTGAAAGCGCCAGGATCAAAACATCACAAGTCTAGAATACCTAAGAGGTGAGGGTTCCTCCTAAAATTTGCAACAACAATAAGCTGTATTGAAAATCACGATCTGTCTGTTTCAGAAAAACCATGAATAGTGTTATAAGAAGTTCTTTCTTCTAGTCTCGGAGTTCTGAATGTTGCGGCATTTGATCTGCGTGCTTCAGGACGCACAAGCTATTCAATAATCCGAAAGATACAAAAGATGCCGTGCAGGCCAAAAACAAAAAGACAGAAAAAGTGAATCTTCGTCTCGACAGGGAAAATACCCGACAGGTGATGCCTTTACATTAGGATTGCATTGTAGATATCCAGGTTATCAAATAAACCATTTTCTTTCTTCATCAGGAGAAATTAAGGGAGAAAGCTGAAAAGGAAGCAATGAAGGAGCAAGCCCGAGTTCAGAAGGAGGCCGAGAAAGTAGTACGTATTGAATCTGTAGACGTGAAAAATTCACAATTAGCACTTTGCACAATAGTCTATGAAATGTTGAAAGTGGAATAGGAGGGTTCCAATCCATCTGCAATGGGTTTGCTTGTTATAGGGAAAATCGAAGCAGGAAGCTGAAAAACAAGCACTTAAGGAGCAAACTCGTGCATTGAAAGAACTGAATCGACAAGTGCGCATATTCAATACATCTATTTTGTTCACTTACTCACTAAAATTAAGTTAAATAGAGTTGCGCTGCTAGTAGCATAAGAACATTTAATAAATCGAGTCTTTCATGCGTTGGGTTTTGTTGTTTTATTGATTCTTCAGTAATGTGTTCCAAGCTTACATTTACCCGATTTATCTCAAGGTTTGAAGTTTATATCCTGTAGTGATGCTCGTCATGACTCGTATCAATAAGATCGCACGATGTTGTTCAAAGGACAGATATTGCATCAAAGAATTAATAATGTGGTTAATGATAAAAACTTTTGCCTTCAAAAGTAGAAAATGTGCTTTAGCTGTTGCATCATTGATTTGACAGGAGAAAGAGAAAGAGAAAGCTGAAAAGGAGGCTAAGAAAGAGCAAGCCCGAGTTCAAAAGGAAGCTAAAGAGAAGGAGAAAGTTGAGAAAGAGGCGAAGAAAGAGCAAGCTAGGCTTCAAAAGGAAACTCTAAGACAAGTAAGTGTCTAGGGCACATGGATCTTAATGATGCTTCAATAACATTATCGTCATTTGCTACTTCATGACCCTTGGTTGAAGGATTTTGGATTTGGCTTTTTTTGGATGCATTAGAGTACCAGATTGATCAATTATATTTCATCCAAAATGTTGTAGATTATCACCATGTTTAGTTCAATCCACTGTCTTTTGTATGTGGTCTTGGGGAATAGTAGATTGTACTTGTCAAGAAGTGTGCAAGGGAATTCTTTCTAAAGTGGTTATACTTGTAGAAATAATGACCAAAACAATACATAACTTGGATATTGGGTATGTATCCATCGATGTTAGTATGAACTTGATGTTTGAAATGCATTGTTCTAGAGTGGTTTAGGAAATCAAAATTGTTTGGGATTGGAACCTAGTGCATCTATATTTTGGGTGAAACCAAAATGCAATGTAAAAGTTTGTAAATTATGAATCAAACTATCAATGGTCACCATGTGGTTGATACCTATATTGGTGTACATCCTCTTATGGTTTGGTTTACTGTCAATTTGTCATAGCTTATAGAGGTCGTGAACATTGAGAGGCTTACATGTAAAGTAATGACACATATTAAAGGGGTCATACAAAGCATACACTTTGCAAGTTAGCACTGGCATACTAAACCTGAAACCTGAAACTTGAAACGTGAAAATAATAACAATTCACATAATACAAGAAACTCAAGATTCCACACATGCCTCATGAGAATGATCAATATGTCATAAACCATTTGATGTATATGTCATATGGCCATTAGGCAAGTACATGACTATGATAGATAGACGGATTTATTATCATGTGACATGAAAATAAAACCTAAATCCCTAAAATCGGAGATGATCAAAAAAAAATTTCATCACTGTCGTTGGTGGACAAATAGGAAGATAGGGAATCCTCTTCAAGGATGTGTTGATGTCTCCTTGAAACTTTACCTTTGTTGCTGCCTCTAGGTCTATCAGGGCCTCTCGCATTGTTGCTCCTTTGCTTGTGATGTTGTTGCCTAGTCTTGGGCTTGACGTGCAAATCTAGCAGAAATACCCCATGCCTACCTGCCCTCCGTGTACAAGTGATCGGGATTAACAAAACCCACATTCTTGCCAATGTCCATCTCTATCTCATCATCCAAGGCCTCCTCCTCCTCCTCCTCCTCCTCATCCTGATCCTCTTCTCCTACATCCTTTGCATCGGCCCTACATGGACCTCGTGGCCTTGTGTTGCCTCCCAATGATACTCTGAAAACATCTCATCATTAGTCACCACCTCTATCTGTGCATGAACTATTGTGACGTCTATGGATCTAAGGCACTCCTCGAGGTTCACCTATCCAGGCGTACCATGTCTTTGCATGTGCATGACTAGCCTTAGGTTGGGGGTGCAGTACACCAATGTTGTGCTTATTGCATCGAGTGCTTTAGTTTTGCTTACAAGCCAAAGCAGAACAATCTTGAGCAAGGATGTGAGACAAGAAATCACACATGGGGTAGATTTGCATCGTGGCCTCCACTGTTGATGAGATAGATGGTCAAGATCTCCTCTAGAAGAGTGAAACAAGCAAATCCTTTGGCCGAGTGCCTTGTTTCAAGTTCATCTTGAAGGCCTTTGGTAAGTCCATTGATGCCATGCATTATATTCCAAAAGAGCCATGGTCATGATCCAAGTGAGCTTTTTTTTCCTGAAAATTCTTTAGTCCTAGGAGCAAATAAAGTTAGAAGATAATGCCTTGCTTTACATAATTGTTTTGTATGCCTTGTCCGAAAAATTCCTTCAAGTCCTCAATAAGATGAGCTATGCTGTAATGGAGGTGCACACTTAGTTGTACACCTAACTAAAGATTTTGCATAGAATACATTTTGCAAATAGACTTTTTAGCAACTCATTGAAATAGCGCAAACCTGTATCATTGATAACATTGCTGGTTTATATTTATCACCTTGCAAACTTGCATACACTTAATTTCTTTTGGTCCTTTGATATCAGGAGAAAGAGCTGAAGCGCCAACAGGAGGAAGCTGAAAAGGAGCAAAAAAGAAGGGAAAAAGAAGCGGCAGAACGCAAAAAACAAACAGACCTTCAAAAGCAAGCCACAATCATGGATCGATTTCTGCAGAGCCAGAAAGAAAAAGCTGACGCATTACAGACTCAGAAGCATGTCGAACACAGTTCGCAACCTTCAGTACTACTAAAAGAGAATGAAGAACGAAGAAGTTCCCAGCTATTCGTCACAATCGCTGGGTTGGCCACATTGAGCATGGATCAGGAGTTGAATGCTAATAAGGAGTACAGTACTGTGGAACTTCTGAGGTATTATTAGTAAACTAGCAAGTTTGTTAACTTTGATGTTACTGATTGTTTAATCTGTATGCATGAATCGTGAATTGTGAATTGTGAGTTCCTTTTTGAAGTTCCGAAAGGAATCTTGGAACTTATTGTCAATCTGTGACATCGAGTGCTGGAACCGATTACCATATCTTTGTAGACAGCCTCAGTGCTATTCATTAATTTTTTAAATTGATCAAATCATTCTATCTGGATAAATAGGAACCATGTGTTAGCTTGGAAGGCTTGGCATTCCTCTGAAAAGGTCTGGAGATGGGGAATACGGAGGTATCCTAAAGCTGTAGTGTATAAGGAACTTAGGCTACAGGGCACATCTGCAGATACTTGCAATGGGACTACTTTGAGCCCAACATTGAAGCATGTTGGGAGCTCTCCTGCAAGTCAGGTTTGTAAACGACTTCATTCCCAAATGAATGGAACTCAAGATGTGAACCTGGAAAATCTTGATGTAGATTGGGAAAGTGGCTTGACAATGCAAGCTGGTAGTTCATTGGAAGACATTAAGAGTTATGCGTACAAGGACACAGGGAGTACCAACAAGCACAGGAAGCTCCTTCAGTTTGACAAGAGTCATCGTCCTGCTTACTATGGAACATTCTCAAAGAAGAGGTAAGTGCATTGTGGTTTTATGCAAATAAAACATTATTAGCAGCTTTTATTTTAAGCGGTTAAATTTCGAATTTGAACGTTATCTTAGATTCTAAGAATGTCTGCCTTGAGGACAGACAGTGAACAGGCATCTCATTATTAGTTTTTAACTTGAGAGTGTCATCTGTTTTGTATTTCGGTATAGTGAGACTATTGGGCCTCGCCGTCCTTTCGACAAGGACGCTTCTTTGGACTATGAGATTGATAGTGACGAGGAATGGGAAGAGGTAGCCCACCCACAAATGTTCTGTCTTCTTGCAGTTGTCTTCTAGATTTTTAACATATTTTTAAAATTGTTTGAAGAAAATGTTGGAATATCAGGCAGCAGACTCATTTGTCTTGTAGATTAGGACCTTACTATGACAATGTTACCTAGCAAGCACTAAGTCTTCTTTTGACAGGACGATCCTGGTGAAAGTCTTTCTGATTGCGATAAAGATGAGGATGATGAAAAGCTAGATGTTGAAGAGGATGAGGCTGCAGATGGATTTGTTGTCCCAGATGGTTACCTGTCTGAAAATGAGGTATTGCGCGATAGTACTAGGAATCAAAGAGTATACTTTTGGCTTCTGTACACATCAGCATTTATGAACCTTCTTCGTCTTTGATGGTAATGTAAGTAGTTTTAGGACTAAATATCCGTCCTTTTAGTTGTACGCAATTATAGAAATCCTATGTGATGTATGTCAATTGAACAATTTTCTTCTTAATTAATTGAGTAGTTTTCCACATGCTGAAGCACTGCTGCAATGAGTAGCTTTGAAGTGAGTGAGTAACGAGCAAAACAGACAACCATGGCTGTTGTGTCGAGCTGGATTTTTATTGTTGCTATTTTTTCTTAACATTTTTGAAGAGTTGCTAATCAGTACACAAGTGAGCATGTGTTTAGCTAACATAGACTGAGATGCGGTTAGAACTGATGTGTTTATCTGGTTTTGCACTATGATCAGGGAGTTCAAGTAGAAGAATTTGAGGCAGAGCATAATTGTCAGAAGCAGACTGAAGCTTCGAGTTGTGAAAACCCTTTTTATGGTGACACTGATGCAGAGCAGCAGACTCATTCAAAGCTCCAAAGTATTCTGAGCACTATGACAGAACATGCTTTGCGTTCAAATCGTCCTTATATCATATCGAACTTTTCAAATAATGGGTGCAGTGAAGGAACTGGACAAATTTTTTCTTTGAGCAAAACTGAGGAGTTGTGTCTTGAAGCTTTGAAAATGCAGACATTGATACCTGGTGTGTATGTTGAGCTTTTGGAGGATTGGAAAGAGGAAATGAATAGTCCCTCTGCCCTGGAAAGCTCGAGAAGTAGAAAGGGTGGAAACCAATTGCCTGATTCAGCTCTTCCAGAAATGGCAAGTGATGACACAGTCGCCATTAGGTTATTGCTTTATATACCACAGGGGTCAGAATCCTATACAGACTTACTCACCTTCATCTATTTTTAAACCATGCAGGTGAAATTTCTGCTGTCATGTTCTCAGGGAATGAAGAAGACTGTTGACTCATTATCAAAGATATTCCCTGGTGTGACCAAATCCGAACTGGAAAATAAAGTCAGGGAGATCTCTGAGTTTGTTGGCAACCATTGGCAGGTATAACTTGTATAGCATTGTTTTGGGCCGAGACACGACTACTGATTTTGAATATTTGACATTTATAGATTCACTGCAAAGCCTGGTTCTACTAATATAAAGTACTACATAATACAATTGTAGTAGCTCCCTCAGGTTGAATGTACCAGGCTCTTAGGGTTTGAGCTTAGGATTTCAGATTTTTCCATCTCTCAACTGGATATGGGGAGAGACAAAACTGATTCTATCACTTTGCATCCAATATCTATAATAGCCAGGGAGTTTGATGATATCAAGCTCAACTAGCAATTAACCCCAAACTCCTGCAACTATTTTTTCTCTATACAGTCCAGAAACCCCAATTGTCTCTCTAGCAATTCAATTATACCTACAAGACTCTACATGTTTTCTGCACCACAAACAAAAACCCGTGAATCTAAGCATTATCTCTCTTCAAGAAAATTATTTCTTTCTAAAGCTTGCTTCTCCACTCTCTTTGCAACACACCTTTATCAATCAGCAAAATTCATCGCATGTTTAATACAGCATCAGTGCAACAAGTTGAGAATTTTGTCTGTATGCAGGGAATGATTACACTTACATTCATGTCTCTTGGCAGATCGATAGAGCATGTCAAAATTGGCCGCTTGAATTCCTTGTCCAATATGGACAACACTCTTATCCAAATTTGACAGATAAACATCAGATTAGATCTGAGACATTGAAGTTTAAATGTCCATGCAATTTATCACATTCCAAATCAAAAACTCCTCTTGCAAGAGTGTAGTTTCTACTTAGGATGAAATGGCCCATTCCCATCAATCTATCCGCTACTGGCAAGAAAGAATCAAACCCAATATGGGGGGGGCATACATAAATAGCTTCAAATGAATGGGGTGAATCAGAGAGCTTACCTATGCAACCTTACAAATTCACTTGCACAGCTCATGACAGTCTAACCAACAATAGTGGCTGTTAAAGGATTCAACTCTTTCATCACGCTCGCCATGCTCTACGCACAAACCTTAATAAAGGCTCTACTATAAGATTCGCTCACATCTGGCACTTTAAGGTCCAAGTTCCAAGAGTCATCTTAGACATGTAGTGTGAGAAAGTCCAACTCTCCATCAAACATTGTACTATTTGCAATCATGATCAATAAAGGTTGCTATTCATCTTGGGCTTGATTGTACGTTTGATCTAAGTCTTGCACTCTACTGCAGTTTTCAGATAATATTAATTAGGCTTCCACTTATTGCAATGACATTACTGCTTCTTCACTGGAGTTCACATTTCAAATAGTGGCTAGTGAGAAGAATACGTGAATACTTCAAAATTGGATTATGTGACTAGGAAATTGAAGCAACCATTTTGATCTGTGTGCGAATTTATTGCGATGAACTTTAACCATGGCTCTTGTTTTGGGACCTGAGTTTTGTGTAGAAGAATGAAATGTTCGAAATATCTAATATATTTTGAGTTGGTTTTTTGGGATTTTTGTCTTTGAGCAGTGTCTTGAAGCTGTCTCCATACCAGGGGAGCATTGTTATTTATCAGTGCTGCGAGATGAGGACATACTTCCCCTTCTCACAGATGTCAGCACTTTAACTAATCTCAAGTTTCTGTATTTTGAAACTGATCAGGTGAAAAAAGAAGTCATGGAAAAGATGGGTATAAACACACCGCACATTGCTACTGGTATGGATTCATTGGTGATGAGATTTGATAAGCATTTGATGAGTACAACAGATGACTGGTTCTATTTTGGTTTTGTTATGAAGCTCTTCACATGTTTAAATTATTTATATTTTCATATGGTTGGCTCTTGCAGCAATGACTGGAACCAAAAAGAATTCCCCACCTCAATTGAGGCCCATAACCAAATTCTTCTCCAAGCGCTGTTTACCTCTGGAGGAAGCAGCCATTCCAATGCAGTCTCATGAAGAACAGAGTCCAAAGAAACCAAACTTGGATGCAATGCAGTCTCATGAAGAACAGGGGCAAAAGAAACCAAAATTGGATCCAATGCAATCTCATGAAGAACGTGGACCAAAGACACCAAAGTTGGAGTCATAGCTTCTTGCAACTAAAAAGAACTTAACTTTCACATTTGGCCATTATAAGCTGCTCAGCTGTCTTTGCGCTCGAAGCTGGTTTGAGGCAGTTTAGGCTTGTGCATCAGAAACTTTTGTCGTGATGTGTAAATTGAAATAATAGATATTAGTTCAACTAGGTAAGTGTGTTACCCACCTATAAGAGTGTGTGTTGTATTTCAAAACACCACCTTACCTTGCTAGGTGAGTTTTGAATTAGAAGTTAGAGATGTATCACTGACTTCCATGGAAAATGTGTTGTCTACAAAAACCAAGCAGTCTTCAAATGATGCAGTTTTATTTACCCCTTGTTTACCTCATCTAAGTTCTCATGTACAGAACAGAGAATCTGAGGAAGTATCATTTTGATTGTAAAAGCTGTGCAAAAAAAATCATCCTTACCAAACATCGAATCTTGTTACTCTAAGGGAGCAGGATTTTTGCATGCAGGGAAGATTGAGAGCTATTTGGTTCAGTTCTCATACTTTGGAATGACGAGACTGGAAAATATTATATATGATGGCTAGCAAAATTTTAATAAATGTTCCTTTGAAGAACATTTTGCGTTTTTATGGTATATTTATCAACTGTGCTCTAATTTCGAATCTGTTATATTGGACTGTTGTCGACAAAGTTTTGTTGTGTGCTAGCTGCTGAAATTGTGCAGACACCTATTAAAGATTACCAACTTGTATCATTGTGGATAGCTTAACAAAGTATAGAGTTGCTTTGGTGTCACTATTAGTAAACATCAGAGCTTCGAAACAGGTATTGATCCGGAAGTTTCTGTTAAATGCAGAAGGATTAGCTGTCTATTGGGTCTGTATCTTGAAGCAGCAGCCTTTTTCACAAGTATTCACTAGCATTATTGTCCTTGTCAATTGGAAGATTTTTCCTTCTTAATCCAATTCAATGGTTGAGAATGACGTCTGGACCAAGAAATAAACCTAGACAACTAGTGATGCTTACCTCTTAATCTTAGAAACCCGTTCCAACCCTTTTGGGCCGGAACGTACTGTAAGGAATGTACAGTACGTTCCTGAACGTACTGGGTCAGAATGTTTTCTTTTTAAAAAAATACAAAAAACAGGAACGGCCCCTGCATACGAACCATCTACTACTGGATCTTGTCTCAATTTGATATACTGGATGGCTGTCTCAAGCACGCATTATCTGTTGCTGTTTTTTGCCTTGTTAAATCAGCAATAGATTATAATCAGATTACTTGTTGATCTGTGAGTTGATGCTGGATCGAACACCTAGCTCAAAAACTATTCCGCTGAAACTACGGAGATCTCACTGACCTGGAAGCTAAGAATGAAATATTTGCTCAACTGTGGGCGGTTCGTTCATCCAGTCAGTCCATTTCTTCAGCTGAGACCCAACGGGGTTGGCTCAGTTGGTTGGCTTGGCATCCAAAGTTTCTTTGGTCCCAGGTTCGAGCCTCCCCTTGGAAACCAAGAAGCATTTCTTCAGCTGAGATATCATCAAGGCAGCTGCAATTTGCGAATCAGTTGCTACCCGGACAGATGTCAGTAGCAGAAAGCTCAAAATGGGAGACGGTGCACAGTGATCGAGATGAAATCACTCCTCAACGAGCATCAGATCATCAATTCACAGAAAAGGTTCTTCTGTTTCTTTCTATAGAGAATTATTCATGAGATTTGGACAGTCTGATAGAAGATTGAAGAAAGATGGCATCTAGCACTGTTTTTTTTTTTCAAATTTTTTTTGGTCTAGTTCTGGAACGGAACGCATTCCAGAACATATGGTTCCAGAACGGGCAACTATGCTCTTAATGAGCCAATGGAAGATCCACCTTGGAAGGAAAAGGGATGAAGAGTAACCATGGTTTTAGATCATCACACGTGGGAATAGATTGTCAAGTTTGAGATTTAAGGGGCAATTTTTGCAAAGCTTCAATTATGCAAAGGTTGTTCAGTCATTCAGATTAAGGAAATGTGCAATCAAAGGGAGATCTTGATAGTTCAAAAAATTTCCTGTATCTGCACTGCAAAACTATGATTCACATCTTGCCTGTAAAGCTAACCACTGATGGTATGTGCAATAGCAACATCCAAATCAAATCCCAGAGTCTACTTTTGTTTGCTGGTTCTCGCTTTGGAAATCCGGTAATTGAATAATATTTTAGAGTCTTGCTTGAGTTGTCACCTTGTTAGACATCCAAATTTGATATTCAGCTTTTCAAAAGTGAGGACTTGAATTCCTTTTTGTTGTACAGATAGATACACGAGAGAACAAATAGTTTGAAGCTTCACATCAAGTTTTAGGCCTCCATCTGAAGTCCTCTATGGTATATAAGTAACAGACGTTTCACTGGCAAGCTGGAAGGGCATTTCTACAGCAAGTATTTTGACTGCCATCCATTGTAGCTACCTCCATGATTTCATAAACTTGTGCAAGTATATTATTTTGATTCAAGTATCTGCAGGCTTCCGAAAGAATTTTTTTTTGTATAAAACAGTGAGATAAGATACGAGGAACATCAGTGTACGCTTTCAGTAAATAGCAATGACAATCTTGCTGGAGTTTAGAACAGTTTGTCATGTAACCTTTCTATTTTAACGTTCCTTGCTCAGGTCTCCAAGACCAACCCAAAGCCTGTACCAAGGCAGGTATTAAATGCCTGAAACATTAAAACAGGAGACCATTGAAACTTGTTATATTCGACTTATAAACTTACGGGGTTAGACTTAATCTTAGATTTATTTTGTAAAACTTAGACGTATGAATTAATTCAAAGTTTAAGTGAAGCTTTGTAACTTGTGACTTGGGCTCAAGTCCCATAAGTAACCTGGAAGACTTTGCTTTCAATCATTCTCTATAGAAGAGACCTCATATACTCGAGAAGTTTATGCAAAGTTTATCCATAATGTGACGTCACTTTTGGGTCTGTTTGTCAATCTAGGTGTATGCTTTGTTTTCTCTCTTTTGTGCTTATGCTTAATAATGCTATGGGATTGCAGAGGAGGAACTGAAGGCTATGATACTCGTATGCTTATGTTTTCTTAAGCTTCGTGCTAGAACATGGCTTATGGACTTATTGTGTGTAGTGTGGTAATTTAGAATTTTGTGTGTGGAGTTGTGGGCGGTAAAAGAGTGTATGTGAATGTGGGTAGGGCATGAATTTTTTGTTGCCATGCTTATTTTCATTGCTTAGTTGAAATGTATTCATGCTTATTCATTGCTTTTTCTTAATTAGCTTCGATACTTGTTACCCTTGTAGGAAATTGTTTTACATGTGAAGGTTTAGCAACCACTTGTGCTACAATGACATCCATGTTCTTTACCTACTTCCCTTTGCTTCTCATAGCATCATCAGGGGAGGTCCACGCGAGCTAAAAGGACCTTTTGTATAGATGTTTTTTTTTTGTTAACTTTTCAACTATTCGATGTCCACATGTCCCAATAATGTTTTTACATGTGTAACGGTGTTTGTCGGATTTAATTTTTTGGAATTTTTGGGGCATATTTTTGGCCAATTCAAAACTCTTGCCGGGCAAAGTCTAGGCATGTGATTGGATAATATATTGTTGCTCGTCGGCAAAAGACTGCCCGAGTCAAAAAAACAAAATGGTTTAACTAACTGTAGTTTAACTAACTTGCATGGATGATTTAAAGTGAGTTTATTTTCAATGTACATTATTGGAACTCTTTGTATCTTGCACTGTTATGCATGTGTGATGGCCGCTTGGAAGACCACGTAGTGCGATGAATTCGGTTACTATCTGTAATGAAAGGGATTCTGAAGGGTTATGGATACCACACATACATAAAGTTTCAAATGGCTGTGATGCATCCTTCATCAAAAGGTGCATTCTGCAAAAGAAAGAGATCAAATATGGATTATAGAAGCTTTTGGAAAGGAAGAATTTTAGAGTTCAAAGTTTTAACGAGAGGTAAATCCATAAGTCTTCATTCAACATGTGTATATGCACAATGAAATTATGGCGGTGGATATCAATTCCATAGATCGACTCAATTGCAACTGTATGTGATGCAACTTATGCTGGTTTTTATACATCAAGTATCCACACTCTTATTGTGATATCATATATATTAAAGATATTTTAGTGAGAGTGTGTAGCCATACCTATGTCACACTACCTACCTACCCTGTGTCACACTACGTACGTTTAAAAAAAAAGCATAATTTTTTTTTTCTCTTTGTTTGTTTGTTTGTTTGTTTGTTTGTCTGTCTGTCTGTCTGTCTGTCTCTCTCTCTCTCTCTCTCTCTCTCTCTCTCTCTCTCTCTCTCTCTCTCTCTCTCTCTCTCTCTCTCTCTCTCTCTCTCTCTCTCTCTCTCTCTCTCCCCAACAACTCACATTATGGATATTTCACATTCTAAAATCCTAAAAAAAGTCTAACCTAAAAAAGCCCTAATTTTTTTTTTTTGAAAAAGCCTCTCTCCCTTATTCTAATCACACTGGCTCCTATGCGCTCTCTCTTTCTCCACACACACATATATACATATATATATCCTTTTCTCTCTCTACGAAACCTCTAGATTTTTTTCTCTCTACTCTTTTCTGGAAAGTTCTAGAAAACTGGCCGTCACCCTTCAGTTGTGCCCTTCAACTGCCTATCATTGAAGACTTAGGGCACACATGGCCCAATCAATAGTCAAAAATCATCTTTTATCCATGACAGCCTACATTCTCTCTCTCTCTCTCTCTCTCTCTCTCTCTCTCTCTCTCTCTCTCTCTCTCTCTCTCTCTCTCTCTCTCTCTCTCTCTCTCTCTCCAGGGAGGGGGAGTGGGGAGGGTGCAAGGAGGGCATGCGCGCGTAGGGAGGGCGTGCGAGGAGGGCACATGGGAGGGGGCACAAGGAGGGCGAGGGAGGGCGCATGCGCCGGGAGGGTGCTCGGGAGGGGGCACAGGAAAGGCAAGCGGGGACGGTGCAGAGGGAGGGCCCACAGGGAGGGGGCACGAGAGGGGGGACAGGGAGGGGGCACGGGGAGGCCCGCAGGGAGGAAAATTCTGGTATTTTTTTTTAAGATTCTTTTTACATACCATGCAAAAATGGTTTGAATGATAGACTAGAAGCTTTACTTCTGCCACATTTTTTGAGTGAGTAATGGGTTCCTCCCAAGTCTACCATTGCACAAAGTTTTAAATCAAGGTTTTTTATGGACATTCAGAATTGCATGAAATGTAGCACAGGTTCAAAAACCAATAGACTGTATCGGTTTTTGCCTTTTACAAATTTTGTAGACTTTTTTGCAAGATGTAATGTTCGTAAAACAACCACAATGTTCATTGCAAAAGATTTAAATGACGAAATGATATCAGAACTCCTTGATGATCATTGGGATGTGAAAAGTGATGGCAACATTCAATGTAGAGTTAACAATCACCTATGATATTTTGATATCATGTAGAAAAACAAATGCTTTCTTTGATGTTTTATTAAAGAAGATGGATTTAACAATGAATGGAAGGCATTAGATCAAGACTTTATAGTGAACCATTGTGAACAAGTGCAAATAGAGGTGAAGCAAAATGGGGTTGCTGTTGTGACAATTGAAGTGGAGGAGGACTGAAGTTTGAAATATAAACGTTTGGAACTTACAATGCTACAATTTGACATTATTCAAAACTATGGTTTTCGAGTAAATGGAAGAACGGTACGTATTTGTATTTGAATAGTATGTTATGTAATTGTTTTTTTTGCTATTTAATAACAATTATTTACTGATAGGCCATTTGCGATGTTAATGAATATCGGAGCAAGTCAAGAAGACCATATCCCATGCAGAGATTTAATGTCCAGCATAGAAATTGTCGAAACAGAATAAAGCTTGGTGGATCAAGAAAATGTACTTCCATTATTTTCACGTGCAGGTTCAAAGAAAATGTAATTGAATATGTACGATATTCAGTTACGTTTGGCATATAAAAAAGATGAAAATGGCAACAATCGCATATCAAATGGCTCGAAAGGATCATCATTTACATACATCGAATGTAGATTTTTGAAGTACATCACTGCTTCCTTCTCCTTCGTCCCTCATTAGTCTCTTATCAGCGACAAGACTAATTGCTCTCTCGAATGTCATATCTGGTAGGCTCAGTATGAGCATGCTCAATGGTTGATAGGACACAAGTAGGGATTTCATGAAGTACATCAGCTGTTGTGGTGTTGGGACCTGGTGTTCTTGCCCTGATGCAGCGAGTTGAGCGAAGATCGTTCTGATCTTCTCAACATGTTGATCCAACTGGTTGCCAACCCATCGCATAGATTGCGGCTAAATGTGAAGGTGCATCACTGAAGCGGAAGTCCTCACTTTGTACTTCTGCTTTAGTCTTTCCCATGCTTCATGGTTGCTCTCACAATCTTCAATCTACATGAGTATTTCTTTGTTAATGGACAAAACGATGATCGCCATTGCACGTTCATCTTTTCTGATCCACTCAGCTCTCCTTGGGTCTCCCTCTGGAGGCTGCACCTCTATGAGTTCTCAGTCACCTAAGCATTGAAATCCAACAGGTAATATCGTCAGGCATATCCCAAAAATCAATTGAAGACCATAATAGCTTACCACTGTACTATGTGGAGAGTGAGAAGGGACCTTTGTTACGTATGTATGCTTCTCACCTCCGAGGGGATGGTATTTTACTCATAGTACGATGTTTCGGATGTGTTGGAAGATATCGCCGATCAGAATGCCCACATCGAGGTGATCCAATAGCCTTTTCATGTCGGTGTTCACAATGTGGTGTCAACTATCCATGTCTAGATTGTCCACTGAGGCAATTACAAAAGCTAAAATGGCATTATCTTACAAAGACCAGCATGCACCATATTATCAAAAAATTCTAGTCAAGGTGCACGACAAACGAAAATTCTTGGTGCCACCTGGTTTTGGGACAAGTGGATTACACGACAATCCACCCAAATCTAGTGCACAGAGTCACCTCACGCTCCAATGCCTATAAGTTCAAGGGGACCTTTCTGTCACTCCTGGAGTAAATGTTTTATCGGACTCCTCTTCAGAGAGTGAAAAATCTTTGGATGTGCCTAGACATACCACAGAGGATCTGGATAGATATATAACAAAATCAATTGCTCTTTTTCCTAAAAGCCCTTCCCAATCATTGGGCACTGTATATAAAAATATAGTTGTTAAATATTCAGTTGATCCCAAGCAAACATTTTTTTTTATTTTGAACGATATATAGCCTTTGACGAATACATAGCTAAGAAAATAGATAGATTAGGTGGTCGCTTTGAATTTAATATATATTCGGCTTTATATGTGAATTATTTTAATCTTGATGCTTGTAAGGAACTTAGGAATAAATCTTTGGACCTTACAAATTCACTTGTGGAAGGTGGACTCAATTATTGGATCGAATTGTACAAAAGTGACATTGTTTCGGGTGTTTTTGTTGTAGCTCAATTTTTTTTTTCACTTGATCATGGACGAGCAGTCAGCTTCATCGTGTTTACGACCTATGCAAGGTGATACCGAAATATTTGTTGTGCCATATTGTCACATGTATGTATTGATGATTGTTCTATTTGAAAACCATGTGCATTGCAATTGATTGTTTTCATTTTGTAATCGACGACTATTTTGGTTGTTTGCAATCATCATTGGTATGTACACACTGTATCACTAAGAGTGGATGCAGCCAGTATGTGTAATCCAGTGGTATTGAAAATGAACTCTTTGAGATCAACACACCTCAATGTAGACATTGCCATGTACAAAGCATGATTGCATATTTTTCGACGAAGGCCCTGTGTGTAAACAAGCACATAGAAATTATAGATGCACAAGTAAATAATGTTTCAACTGATTTTTTTCCGTGATGCAAATTGCAATTTAAAAAAAGTGAAATTAACATTCACAATTTTGGTTCTCAATCCTCCCAGCAAGTTGACGCGTTCAATTGTGGCTGGTATGCTATAAAAAATGTAAAATGCTTTATGGAGTGGTACATTCAACCAAGGTGAAAATGTTGATATATGTTAGGTAATTTGAGTTTGGATACTTAGTGATTGTATCTATATGGTTTTTCATTTTTTCTATTTGACTAACTTATGTATTGTTGATGATTCACACAAAATGACATATTTGAATTCGGACAAGAGATAATTAAGATTTTCCTGACTAATGCAACGTCGGTGATAGTGGAGCAAGAAGCTGAGGGGCTTGCACTTGTTGAAAAAGACATATTCATAGAGAAATAGATAGATGATCTTGTTGAAAGGTTCAAAAGAAGTAGATTCACCATTGCATTTCCAAAATGCACCTTTGAGTGGAAAGGTTCCAAGGACTGGCCCTTTTCACAAAAGAAAAGAAGAAGAACAAACCCAGACCTAGATTCGACAAGGTGAATACAAAGTCTTCGAGCAAAGGCAACGACAACCAACAAACATCCTCCTATGATCACTGTCACAAGTCAGGACATGCCACCAACAAGTGCTGGTTAAATATGTGTGACAATATTTCAACACAAGCCCTCAACAATCCAATCCAATATATTATGCAAGGAGCAAACACATCGAGGTTGCACATCACTTCGTGAGAGAGAAGCTCATTGGAGGGAAAATCTACTTGGAGCACATCGACACATCATATTGTATTGCAGATTTGCTCACCAAACCTTTGAGCAAAAATTTCTTCATCAAGCATAGAGCCAATCTTGGAATAATACCAAAATCCATGTTCAAGTCAACATAGATTATTTTTAGGAGGAGTGTTGAAAATGAAAAATCATTTATCTTCTTGACTGCAGGCTTGCCACAAACTTTTCTCTATGTAAGTTTGTGTTGTTTCATAATGTAAATGCCAAATTTGGCCTAGAAGAAACTCGAGCTATATGGGTTTCTCAAGTCTAGTTGGTAGTATACAACTTGCATATAGATTATAGACTTAGAAATGTCATTAATATACTTGTAGACACTCGTGGCATATCACATGTTGTAAGTGATCCATAGTGACATGCAAGGCATGCACAAAGTGAAATGGACACATGCATGATGTACAATTCTAGTTGGAAAAATGACACTTGGTAAAAGTAGGTAGAAATGCATGCATGAGAAGTGACAAATGTCACTAATACTCTAGTTTTCACTTTTAGATGTGGATGGAAGGTGGATGGATGTGGTTCTAGCTTGAGCTACCTCAAACTCCAAAAATATGTGTAGACACTCTCATAATCTTTGATGAAGAACCAAGCTTTGAAGCTATTCCATGCCATTTTTAATTTATACTATCATTTGCTTGCATGCTAGATTGTGATTAAGCCATTAAATTATGTACTAGATCTTGGTATTCAATCTAGAATCAGTTTGTGTGCTAATCATAAAGCTTAATAATGAAAGAAACAATTTGCATTGCCAACTGGCAGCTCGATGAGCATGGTGCATTGTACTTCATGCTCAGCTGAAAGAGACAACAATAACAGAGAATAACTAGCTAGTTGATTAGCATTAATTCGTCTTGTAATTCTCTGATAAATTATCTTGTAAACTCCTCATAGTGGAGATAAATACGTATTTTGATTAACACGAAAGAGAGGACGAGTGAGGAAGATAGAGAGAACGATAAGAATAGAAGAGAGTAGAGTTGTGCATGAAAGTCTGCCAACAAGCAGAACACAACGATTGTGGTGAGCATTAGGCCACCAATGAGCGAGACACTGGACGAAAAACAGAAAATACAATTGGCTCTTCTCCACCTCATCGTTTGTGTTGTCTTCTCGATATAGGATCCTGAAAACAAAATAGAAACAAAGCAAGATTCGCTACAGTCAAGCATGCTTTGATTAGACTACTACTCTCCTTTGCAACTGCAGCAGAGCTCAAAGTCCATCAAATGGATGTCCAGACCACTTTCCTTAACGTGACCATTGAAGAGGAATTTTTATGTCACAGCTAGAAGGATATGAACTGAGGGGTAAGCAACACCTTGTATGCAAAATTCACAAGGCACTCTTTGGGCTAAAACAATCACCCAGAGCCTGGTTGTAGAAAATAAATGTATTTCTTATTGATAATGGTTTTATTCCAAACTCAGCAGATTCGAATGTCTACTTCAAATCTGTATCGGAGTTCCTCATCATCATCACTCTCTATGTTGATGATACTCCATTATTCAGTAATAATCTGAATCTGATGAATGATGCCAAATGCATGCCAGCCAAGGAGTACAAAATGATTGATAAGGGTGCAGCTCAATATTGTCCTGGAATAAAATTTTTTTGAATCCGACCCAGCAGACTGATATTCATATCTCACAAACGTGCTGAAAAAGTATGGAATGGCCAACTGCAAACCAGGCTACTTTCCACTTGACCTTGGACTGAAGCTGTCAAAGGAACAATCTCCTCAAACCGAGGAAGAGAAGGAGGAAATGAAGAAATATCCATTTCACTCCATCATTGGCTCACTGATGTATGCAATGATCTGCACTTGATCGACATTGCATATTCAATCAGTTCACTCAACCAGTTCCTATCAAATCTAGGCCTAGCCCATTGAAAAGCACTTACAAAGGTCATGAAGTACATCCAAGCAACCAAACATCTTAGCATATGCTATGGAGGCAGCCAATCTGCCAATATTCTAGAAGGATACACAGATGCAGATTGGGCAGGGCACTTTGATACTAGAAGATCGACTTCTGGATTTGTATTTTTAGAAATTCAAGGCCCAATCTCTTGGAATAGCCAAAAGTAGACCTCAATAGCATTATCATCAACGAATCATAATACATTGTTGTCACGGATGCTACTAAGGAGGCAATTTGGCTGAGGCACTTGCTAGCAAAAATCCACCTTGCATAGTCACATCCAACAACCATTTTCTGTGACAATCAAAGCACCATTGTTCTCTCTCTCTCAATCCGAGATTTTATTCACGAAGCAAGCATATCGAAATCATGTATCATTAAGAGAGAAAGTGCAAAGCAAGGAGGTATCATTAGTCTACTATAGGACAATCAATAACAACAGATTACTTCACAAAGGCTCTATCAAAAGAGCACCATCTCAGATTCAACGACATGTTAAATATGAAAATCAAAACTATTCAGGATCCACATTAAGGGGGAGTGTTGGATTTCAATGCTCAGCCTCAAATCCAGTTATTAATGAGCATCTTGAAAAGCCATTCAAAACAGAGATTTTTTCTTGGGTCGGGTCGAACCGGTTCAAATTTTTTCAACCCTTCACTAAATTATCCGGATGTGTTTGACCCTGGATCAGATTGGATCGGGTCTAATTTTTTCGACCCCAAAAAATTCGACCCTCAGCATATTTTTTGACCCAGTGTAAATTTTTTGATCATTCGTATAAAATTTGACCCATTGTAAATTTTGATATTGTTGGTCAGAAATCCCACCCAATGACTTCACATTGACTGTCCACCTACGTTGTACATGTATTTACAGTTACAATGCGGTTGTAATTAATATATAAGATAGAATTCAATGCAAGTTAGTTGTAGATATTTTTAGTATATCTAATTCTAGAATCTTTATCAGAAAACTTAATCGGATATATAGTTACTACTAAAATTGTAATAGACAAGATATTTTTCTGTTGCCAGTGTTATCAAACACAATGATTAGCTGAAGTAATTACTTCAAGCATTGTACTCATTGTTGATATTAATCATAGTGCAATTATCTGTCTTACTACTGTTATAGTTCACTTGCATTTGTTGAATCAATTCATTTTGAACTATTTTGCTGCTAACTGTGGTGTTTCCGATCCACGCATCTAGCTCACTCCCAGCTTTCGCACAAACCCAACTGATTTTCGACATTGCCAAGACTTCCATTCCATTTTTTTTCGGTTGAGGACTGTCTTGATGTGCTCGGGACAAAACTCTTTACATCTGTTGAGTGATCCTCTTGTCGGCTCATCATCAACCTTTCTTTATTTTAAACTCCAACCTTGCTCTGCATTATGCCCTTGATTTTTTAATTGAGGGTTTCTAATTGGACATCCAGTGCGTGCATAATGTCCATAACAATATCCACACTGGTTTGCTTGAAGAATTTTTATATTGCAGGCCTTAGACTCATGTTGGTCATCTTCTTGATGGCCTTGGTGATGGGGCAAGGGAGACAGAAGAACGTGAATGGAGAAGAGAACAGAAATATTGCAGAACAGATCTCTCATTACAATTAGCTGCTAGATGCAAAGACAGTCTAATAGAAAGCTTATGCCAAATATAATCACAGCTTCAAGTGTTCTAATTGCCCAATAGGATCTTAAAAATTAATTTATATTGACAAAAACAAGAGTGCAGTCCACCGAAGAGATTAGAAATGTTTTGTGTGTGGTATTACTGAAAAATGGATTCAATGTGAAGTTTGATATCACGAGTTCCTCAGGCATCAAAGACAACCATCATCTGATCAGAAGCGAAGGAGTCATAGACGTCCATGTTCTGATCAGAGTGAGTAAACAAGCATGATCAAATAGCGATAAAGTGCATTCAATCACAACAAGCATTCATCTACGTCATACATAGATAGAAAAACATGCTGTTGCTATATTACACTGAAGCACAATAAATTAGCAATTACAACTAAAATGACGACGTAACTGGGAGGCTCAAATAATACGTCTCATGGACGGAGTTTCAAGTAATTTGTGCTGGGATGATCTATTTATAAATTGCATCCGTGTATTAACTACATTAAATGTTGTCACCAAATTAGATAAGCCGTTGTACTTGGAAGTATATGGCTTTTGTGACAACTGTACATAGTGTATAATGTCAACGAATTAGGAATGTTGACGCGAACGAGGACATCACGAATTATCTCACTTCGCATTTTACGTGAAGTGGTTTTCTCTCACTTCGCAAATTTCGGGAAGTGGCTGGGAACATCCTTCATTCAAGATAGACGACCTTTGCTTTTTCTCTCTCTTCAAGTTTTTTGCAAAAAAGCCGAAGGTGCCCTAAAACAGTTCAATTCTTGAAGTAGATGACCTTCAAACTGTGCCTAAGTGTCGCATTTCGGGGAAATGCGAAAAGGCGAAGCTGTTGCAAAATAGTTTAAACTATTGAACTATGCTAGTTTCGCATTTCGGAGAATGCGAAAAAGGCAAAGATGTTGCAAACATAGCTCATTTCTATAGATTGTCATGACACTTGGAGTATTTTTGTAGACCGTCGCAAAAGTAATGTATTTCTGCAGACTTGTTCTAAATGTTAATCTTGTGGAAGTTCTTGAAGATGGCCAAGTCTTCAATTACTTCAAATTATTGAAGTTAGCATCCGAACTTGAAATTATGCTTGCTGGAGATTAGCCGGAAGTCTGTTGTAGACGTTTTTCAAATAAATTGGATGTCTGAGTTGTGATTCCAAGGAGACAACTGTGGGCTTAATTTCCAACAGTCCCCCTTAAGGTCACAGTTGGTGCCTTGGTTTCTTCGTCAGGTTCAGCATGTTGAAGAATTTCTGATGCTTGATCCTAGGAAGCGCTTTGGTATAGATGTCTGCGACCATTTCTGTTGTGGAGCAGTATTGAAGGGTCACTTGCCCTCAGAAAACTTTCTCCCGAATGAAATGATACTGGATTTCTATGTGCTTGGATTTGCCATGAACTCTGAGATTCAGTGACAGTGAAATACAGCTCAAGTTGTCACACTGAATGGTGGTAGCATTGAATTGAGTGTGATGTAAGTCGTGAAGTAACAACCTGATCCATACAGTTTCTTTTGAAGCTTGACATGCTCCAATGTACTTTGCCTCGGTCAAAGAAAGTGCAACTGATTTCTGCTTCCTTGAGTTCCACGAAATCGGTCCCCCTGCCAGTACCTGGAGGTAAATTTTCTAATAAAGACTGTTCCTCCCCAATCTGAGTCGGAGTAGCCTCATAGGACGAGTGCGTCGATAGCATTTTCATCATAACATAAAATGTGATCTAAACTTTTCTGAAAATATCTCATCACTCTCTTTAATGCTTTCCAATGAGAGATCCTAAGATTAGACATGAATTGACTTAATGTGCTAACAGTGTATGCTAAATCTGGTCTAGTACATAGCATTGCATACATCAAAGATCCTATTTGTGAATGATAAGGGTACTTCGCTATGTCGAGTACTTCACTATCAAAATCAACACAAGTAGCTTTAGTCAATACTATATTTGGACCCATTGGAGTATCAATTGGTTTACAATCAGACATATGAAATTTTTCTAAAATGCCTTTTAGATATGCCTACTGGCTAAGATAGATCTTCTTCTAAAGCCTATTTCTAGTAATGTGAATTCCTAGCAAAGAACAAACAGCTCCTAAATCAGTCATGTCAAATTCCTTTGACAAATCACTCTTACTAGTGTGCAGAAGAGAAGTGTCGTTAGACAAAATAAATGCATCATCTACGTAAAGAGCTACGTGAACTGATTTGGTGCCCATATGCTTTGAATAAACATTACAGTCAACTGAATTATCTGCAAATCCCAATTGAATGAGATAAGAGTTGATTCTATCAACCCATGCTCTTGCGGCCTGTTTCAGACCTTAAATTGCTTTGTGCAGCTTGCACACTTTGTGCTCTTGGCCTTTGACTTCAAATCCTTATGGTTGGAAGGTATACAGCTCCTCTTCAACGTTGTCATTGAGAAATGTTGTCTTGACATCCATTAAGTGCATTTCAAGGTCTTCTGCGGCTGCTAACGCAATCAGAGTTTTGATTGACTGCATCTTGACGACAAGAGTGAAAATTTCTTGATAATCCACTCCTTGGACTTGACTGAATCCTTTAGCCACTAGCCATGCTTTCCATTTAGCAATGGAACCATCAGAGATGATCTTATTCTTGAAGATCAGATTTCAACTAGTTTAGTCTAGTTTAGTCATATTTTGGTAAATTGTCAATAAGAGGCCAAAACTCATTTTAGACTTAGAGATAAACTTTTTGAAGTTATATTAGTTTAAAATACATTCAATAAACACTTTTTGAAAGTGTGGGAAAGTTGGTAGTTGAGTTTGAGAGAGATTCAAATTTGAACTTTGGGTACATTGAATCTAGACCTAAAAATAGTGGGGTTTACATTTTGGAGGGAAAGCCAAGTGGCAAATGAATTGAACCACCGAGATCCGACAATGGGGGAGAATACATCTCCATCGATCTCTCTTAGAGTTTGCATCTCATTTTGTATGTAGATGCTGATTTTTCTACATTGGCAGGATTGTTGGTTTGCTCCTTATTGTAACCAAAGATCAGGGACATGGATTGGATCTTGAATGATCTGAAATCCTTCACATGGCATCAGAGCTCTTGTGTTTCAGGTTGAAAGGATCAGCCATCTTTAGCAAAGATTTGGAGGAGTTACCAATGCTAGAGCATGCTAGATTGATCTCTACTCAAAAATCAGCATTTTTGAATGTGTAGATTTAATCTTTTGTAGGTCAAAACTCAATATAGGGTTATATACTTGATCAATTCCAATTTCACACTTGTTTTACTGGATAAAAGGTCTCATTGGAGTCTACAAGAAGATATATGAAGTTTCTAGAAATTGCATGTAGAATTTGAGATATTCAATTTTTTGTGATTTTGTCAAAAACCTAATTTTGATTGGATCTCGAGTTTGTGAAGTTACTGAACTTCATTTGAGTGTGTTTCAAACTTAGGAAGTGGCAAGAATCATTAGATTGAGGATAGATCATAGGTTGATCAATATTTCACTATTCTATGTGTTGATTTTCTAGTTAGAAGTGTTAGAAGAGATTTGAGAGGTTCCATATCTTTGTGATATCTTCTTGAGTTCATGTGTTGACATTCAAGAGAGTGCTTTATGCATTGAAACAGGTTGAAAGAAGAAGATCAGGGCACTTCAATATGGCTACAAGTGGAGGCTTTATGTTGGAGAGCAATGATAGGCTTATCTCAATCAACTATTCTACTTGGAAGGTGAGGATGGAGTCCTTATTGGAGATGAATGAGTTGATGGAGATTGTTGCAGGTGTGGAGGAGAGGCCTCAAGCACCTCAAGATCAAGTGAGGTATGACAAGAGAGCAAAGAAGGCTCTACACATGATTAAGATGAATGTTAAGTGCACATCATCTTTGGAGGCTTGGGAAGCTTTGAAGAAGCTTTATGAATCCAAGTCTACATCAAGAGTGCTTACTCTTAGGAGGCAAATCTTTCAAAGTTTTCAAAAGAAGGAAGAGAGTACTCATGCTTTTGTTTTGAGGGTTAAAGCATTCAATGATGAGTTAGCATGTATTGATGAAAGCATTAAGGAGGTAGAACTTGTTCAAGTTATACTTAACGGCTTGTTTCATTTTTTCAGCAAGTGGAGTCACACGTCTTCATAAAGAGAGTAGATCAAATGGTTCTATCAAGAGACTTGGTGAGGGAGATAGTCACAAGTCAAGAAGAAGAGAAGTATGTGAAGAGTTCAAAGTTGGATGTACTTTGAATGATGTCATTGTGAATGATAGTGAGGAAAAGTCATTATCATATGAGTCATTACCTAAAACCTTGAATTGAAGTTCTTGTTTGAAAAAAGAGAGTACTTCAATCATCCTTATGTTGAAGGTACTAATCATTTTTTTTATGGCTTCTAATGTCTTTGAGGTTTCTACTTCTTATGATGTGATCATTAAGAGGGAGTCTTATGAAGGAAAGAGCAATGGAAGATTGGTTCTTGGGAAGATCCAAGGCATGGATCTCACATCTCTTCATCAACTCAAAGGATTCTATGATTATGAATTGATCACTCATGATTGAGATGGCAAAAGGTTGGCTGGAGAAGACTACATGGAGCAAATCGAGAGGCAATTTCTTCAAGGAAAGAGAGATCTAATTGGTGAGCTTATTGAGGTTTGTTATGGACTCAAGAGGGCTGGATTTATTAGGTTTGATACTCATCTTCACCTACTCTACCTCATGTTGGATGAAAAGTTTGGAATCTATCTTTTGATTTATGATGATGACATTGGTGACATTGTTTTCACTAACCTTTATGGAAATCAAGTATTGATGAGATCTTGTTGGATATAGATCATATGTTTGAGAGGGAGTATTTCCAGAGATAGATTTTGAAAAGCATGTTCTCTCTTTTCAGGAGGATAAAGAAATAGTTACATCGTTTGGAGACAATTTTGTACATCCATCTGGGATGAGTTCATTTGCTAATGTAATGGAAATTTTTGATTCACCGTATGAGCCAATTTTGGATTTATCTGAAATCATCTAAGTAGTTGCAAATTGTCAAAGATTCTTAACTCACAAGTCTGAGGATATTCATATCTTTGATATCTTTGATGATCAAGAGAAAGGTAAGCAAGTGAAAGCGACTCATTTTGCTTTACTCACATGTTTTGGAGAATTTTCTTGTGTAGATGATGCTATGCAAGTGGATATTGGTTCTCATGGTTTTCATACTGGAAAAGCAAGTAATGGATCTGGAAACCAAAGTTTGTTCAATGAATTTGATGGTCAAGAGGAAGATCAAGAGGTTGGTCTCAAAGAGCTTCAACAACACAAAAGGAAAGGTGGCAATTTGGAGCTAGTCAAGAGCATCAAAGGAAGGTTATTTGGCAAAGATGTTTTGGGTATGTTTTTGCAGGTTATTGTAGAGTCAAGTAAGGTCAAAGGAGCAGCAAGGAAGTGCTGTTCAAGTTTACTTTACTTGTTCTATCTCATATTTGAGCTATTTCATGTGGATGTGTGCAAATTGTCAAGATATGGACAAACTAGCTACATTGTCTTGCAATATCTTATTGTTGGAGTTGTACTAGCATTATTGGCTGGTTTTGCTGATGGAAATCAAGCTATTGGAGGTTCATTATGTCAGTCATCCATGCCTAAGTTCTCAAGTGTTGAGCTACTTGATGCCAATGTTTGGAGATTGTCAATTTTTGGTGAATTCATGGTCATTTTCTTGTGTCAAGTAGATCTTGAAGATGGACTAGTGCAACGTACTTGGTTTATCATGTGGTGCTGGATTTGCATCATTTATGTACTCACCTACTCATGTATTTCCAAGGTTTGATGGTTTCTTGTGGCAAGATGGAGATGGAGGCTCATTCATGGAGTTTTATGGGGGAGACATATTAAGAAAGGACAAAGTTGGAGGAGACAAGCAAGCAAATGGTCATCACTCACATTTATTGTTTGGTTGCTGTAATTTTCCAGAGAGTTCAAAGTTTGAAACATGGAGGAATCATTTCATTCACATTCTATTTGGTTCTTCATGTTCTAGTTATATCTTGATGTGTAAAATTGATGTAAGAAATAGTGAAGCATCCAATTTGGACACTATTCTCTATATCAATTATGAAAGATACTTTAGAACCTTAGAAATGAGATCTATACTTAGGATGAAGATCATTCTAAAGTTGGATCAAAGTTCTATTGTCAAAACTATGCCAAAACTAGTTGAAGAGGGAGTGTGAGAGATTTCAACAAGTTTAGTCATATTTTGGTAAATTGTCAATTGAGGACCAAAACTCATTTTAGACTTAGAAATAAACTTTTTGAAGTTATATTAGTTTAGAATATATTCAATAAACACTTTTTGAAAGTGTGGGAAAGTTGGTAGTCAAGTTTGAGAGAGATTCAGATTTGAACTTTGGGTACATTGAATCTAGACCAAAAAATAGTAGGGTTTACATTTTGGAGGGAAAGCCAAGTGGCCAAACAGGGTTTGGACACTCTATAAAAGGATGTAACTCATGGAGAGACACATCTTCTCTCTTCTCTCTCTCTCATTTCATCATTATACATGGTTCTCTTTGGGTTCTACTATCTATTGGTGTATGATATCTTGCAATCTTGTGTGTAGAATGCTCATATTTAGCTATTTTCGGTTCCACACGTGTGAAATAAAATAGGGTAATGTAATTGTATGGAAAACAAACATATTTTATATTTTGGTTCATGTTTGATCAGTATCTCTTAGAGTTTGCATCTCATTTTGTATGTAGATGCTGATTTTTCTACATTGGCAGGATTGTTGGTTTGCTCCTTATTGTAACCAAAGATCAGGGACATGGATTGGATCTTGAATGATCTGAAATCCTTCACATTTTATAGGGAATATTCCTATTTTTGTGGAGACTAGCTTTTGGTTTCTAGCTAGTATGATAAGTCAACTTTGGAAAATGAGCATATATGGCTCCTATTGGTGGATCTACATGTTGTGGTACTTTCCACACGTGTGAAGGCCTGTTGTACTAGTACACAGATCATTCATATACTTGATCTATAAAGAGATCACCATTTTTAATGAGAAGTTGATGAGACATCGACAATTTCTACTTTTGCTTGTATTTTCCACATTTGTCTTGTGTTTTTGTGATTGGAATGCATTTCTAAGCTTGAGTAATTTACTCTCTGTTTACAACCCGTAAAGGTACTGTCCTCCACACATGTGAGGCCGCTCCTCTAATATTTTAATCATTTGATCCATTTCTCTTGCTTAAATCATAGTGTAATGCATCTAGATCAAGATCTAACACCTAGAAGTTGATAGATCATTGGATTAAGCAATCAATAACTCTTAACAATTGATTAGTACAATCATAATTGTCCTTTTTCTCTAAAAATTGAGATTTTAAAAATCCTGTAAATAAAAAACCATTAGATCCCTCCTCACTCAAATTGATCAATGATTGAAGGTACAAATCATAGATTATGTCTAGATAGCAATCAATGCTTGAATTGCATCAAAATCTATGATTCTAGCATGAATTAAATTCATTTCTTGGAATGGATCTGATACCATGTAAAAAATTCAGCAAAATAATCCCATTTGATCCTAGAAATGATGGAGAAAGCACCTACTTTTGATCTGGAAGCTAGACTACTAGTCAATGCATTGATTTCTAGCTTATCTTCGCTTGAACTCCATGAATTAGCTCCAAAACCATGCTAAATTCTTCACACATGTGAGTGTATAGCTTGCTACTGCTTGTGTACTGTAGCTGCACCTCCAAACTCATCCAATTATCACAAAAAATTTGATGTCGTTGGCTGAGTAGTAATCCTTAAACTTCTTTGAGATGTATTCACAGTGGTTGTCGCTCCTAAGAGCTTTGATTTTCTTGTCTGTCTGCAACTATGCATTTTCTTTATATTTCTTGATGATCTGGAAAGCTTCATATTTGAGTCTCAGAGATTATACAACAGTTCTTTTAGAATGGTCATCTATGAATGCAATAAAGAATTTAGCACCAAGCAGTGATGGTGTCTACATTAGGCCACATATATCTATATGTACTATGTCTAGCAAATCTTTAGATACATGTTCTTGATTTGACTTAAATGGTCTTCTTGCCTACTTACCTACGATTCAGCTTTGGCAGACAAGAGGGTTCAATGATCCGGCTACTTTTTCTTGTCGCTGTTGAACTTCAAGATCCAGAAATCCTGGATTTCGTCGTTCATCCTCTTGCAATACTTGTAGAAAACTCTCTTCTTGTTCTGAGCAAATTGTAAATTCTGTCTTCTATGACTGTTTTTTATTGTTGTCGATATGTCTGACAACCTTTTTCTTTTGTTGCTTCCTTGTGTTCTTCTTTGAGAATAATGTCTACGAGTCACTAATGGAGGATGAGGATGCTCCATTCCATCTTGTCTCCTCCTGCAACAACATGATTATGATTCTAGAAAATGTAATATCTGAGTGTGTGGAAATCATCATTACCCGGTTTTCATATGAGGACGGTAGGCTAGACAATAAGGTCATTACAACGTCATCCATCTTAAACGAATCAGAGAGTACAAATTACCGCTTTGATACCATGTTGGGATTCATTTTGAGATGTGTCGCGACAGAGAGAGTGAGCGGAGAATCCTCAGTGCATGAAACCACGTCTATTGGATCTAGGCAGACTTGACAGATCGAAATATGTCCTACTTAATCATGACTTCAAAGTCATTGAATCTATACATTCAATTCTGACTATCAGTGAGACAAAACAATTTAACCTATGAATAAGTTTATCTACAAGCAACAATCGATCAGAACATGAATAAAATGAGCATTCAATCACAATATACGCAACCTAGATTACTAGAATATTGATTATTTAGTCGTGAATAGATATAGTCTGAATGCAGTCAGAGTCGTGTTGTACATTTCTTTCGGTCTGAACAATATTCCAAATATGACCAAAATGGAAATCTGTTTCATATTTTCCTCTCAACGAAAGATGTAGATCTGTGAAAATCTGGGTGAGTGACAACTCGTTCAGTTCACCGATCTAACTAAGAGCATCCGAAACTTGATTAGAGTTGTCTCTTATGTAATGGATTTCATGATCAAATTCTTGCATCAATTCAGCCCATCGAGCTTTTCTCCCCCGAAGATCATGTTGATTGCAAAAATACTTAAGAGGCTGGTGACCCGTATACACTATAAACTTACTACCATACAAGTAGTGTCTCCAAGTTTTAAGTGCTTGCATTACTGCAAACAATTCCTTTTCCTGCATATTATAACGCAACTAAGGACCTGTGAATTTTTTGCTTTCAAACGCCAGTGGCCTATCCATTTGTAATAGAACCTCTCCAATTGCAATATCAATTGCATTAGTTCTCATGACGTAAGATAAGTCTGGATTTGTAATTTGTAACACGGGAGCTGAAACAACCAATGTTTTAAGTTTCTCAGAACACCGATTCAATTCCTCGTTCCAAACAACAGACGGAGTAGGTTGATTCCTCTTTTTCTTTTTATTAACAATCCATTTTGTCAGATTATTAAGTGGAACTGCTACCTTAGCATAATCCTCAATAAAACTTCAAAAAAAAATGACAAATCCTAAAAATGATTTAACTTGCCTCACAGTTTCCAAAATTGGCCATTCAATTACAATCTTGATCCCCCATTAAGTGTGATCTTATGACTGAGATAAAGCAACTCTTGCTTAAAGAATTCACACTTGGATTCTTTTGTAGAGTAACTCCTGTCAGAGTTTCATCAAGACGATTCTCAAGTGATGTATGTGTTCCTTAAAGGTTTTACTGGAGATGAGAATATCATCTAGAAATACCACCACAAACTTCCCCAAATATGGACGAAATAAATCGTTCATCATTTGCCTAGCTACAAACAAGGAACTTTTGAGACTCCAATAGAGAATGATGTCCATGAAGGATCTTTCACCACCTCTTAAAGGATCTCTTACATGATGTTCCATTATCATGTCTATATACATGTAGCACACTTCAAAACTAAACACCATGCCAAGCTATGAATTTAAGGCATTTTGTGCACTTGATGATACATCAATTAAGCTATTAAATGCATAGATAATGTTGCCAAAAACAGCTTGCCTTGCTTGATTCATAGGATTGAGCCTTGATGGCATGCAAGAATGAATGTTGATCCATCATTAAACATAAGGATAAGAATTGGATCATGTTCTTTCAAAATGGATTTAAGAGAGTAAAGAAGGACTTTGAATTGGATAGGCCAAGAACTTGGTCTCATTCCTTATTGGCGAGGATGTAGATGCCATCAAGAATAGATCTCCTTCATCTTCCTCCTCTTCATCTGCAAGGTTTCCTTGTTTGTTCTCTTCCTCTTGTGCTCTTTGCCTCTTGTAGCATTCGGATGCAAAATGCTCCTTCTTTCCACAAAAGAAGCATTTTTGCCTTGATTGGTCCTTTGCCTTTGAACTTGATGCTTGATCCTCCTCCTTGGCCTCCTTTGCTTGATCCTTCTTGGATCCCTTGGTCTTCTTCTTTCCCATGAATGAGAAATTTACTTTCTCATCTCCATCTTGCAATGGTACGGATCCCACCTTGCTTTTGCATGGAGTATCATGCACCCTTCAGCCACTAGCACACTATGGAGCTTATCAATTGATGGAAAAGTGTGTTGGATGGCAAAACTTTGAACCAAATTGGAGAACTCATCTCCTAAGCCATTGAGGATCACTTGTACAAGTTTATTATCAAGGACCTTTTCTCCTATGTTGAGAGACTTGATCCTTAGCACATACTCTTGTGCACTTTCACCACTTCTCCTCATGCTTTGTAAGATTTGGTTTCTTATCATAACCACTCTTGAAGTGTTGTTGATTCATATATAGCTTTTGAAGAATCACAAGCTTCCTTGGTTGAACTACAAGAGGACACTTCCTTTAGAAGGTCATTACTAACATTCATCTTAATGCAATGCAATTCTAGTCTAGCCCTCTTCTTGTACTTTACAACTCTTGTCCTCCAAGAGACACATCCTCTTCATCTAGGCCAATGTCAAAGAGATCTTGGAGTATCAATAATGACTCCATTCTCACCTTCCATATCGAATACTTTGTAGAGTTCATGGTGATCTTGCTACAATTTCAGGTTTCTTGGCTGGTTATCTCATCAAGTCCATGCCAAAGGATCAACTTGAGAAGCTATTTTTGGCTTCTTAAGATTTGGAGAGAACTAGCACACTCATCAAGCTAGTTTTTTAAAAACAAGCATCCATTGCCAAAAATGGATAATTTGGTGGATAGATTGTGGAACTAAATACTTCACCAAGGCAGATCTACATACGAGATACTATCAAATCTATATCCATCTTGATGATGCTCAAATGACTAGTTTAGGACCCAATTCGGTCATTATGAGTTTCTAGTATTTCTATCCAACGAGGTTGTCTTAGTTGATTAGCTTGACATCCAAAGTTTCTTTGGTCCTAGGTTCGAGCCTCCCCTTAGAAACCAAGAAGTATTATGAATTTCTTGCGCTTTCATTTGAATGAAGACCAATGCTCCTACCACTTTTGAACAAATGAAAAATTGATTATTGGCCATATCAAGAAAGTTTGTGGCTGTATTTATATATATTATTTGCATGTATAGTGAGATGTAGAAGGAACAATTGGAGTATCTTCGAATTATTTTGAATATCTTGAGGCAAGAGAAGCTATATGCAAAAGAATCCAACTATAGGTTTACGAAGCATGAACTTCTTTATTTGGGTCATTGAATTACCTTTGAAAATTGACTTTGAAAAAGTAAAGATAGTTGTTGAATTTGCAATTTCCAAATAGTCTATCAATTGAAGTTATTACTAAAATTCACTATATTTTTTTTGGAAATTTATTAGGTGCAAATATTGCAATTCCTCTCAATGATCTAAAGATAAGCAAGAAAGAAAGACCTAGCCTTTCAATAGAATGGATTGAATCTTTGGATGAGAGACTTTGAGCTTTGAAAATCACATTTTTTTGGCACAAATTTGTTAATAGCTTATTTTGATCTTCCTACTGAAGTTAGAACTTATGTTAGTAATATTGTTGCAAAACCAAAACTTACGATTTTTTCAATTAAGAAGTTAATTAATGTGCAAGTGAAATATTCTACTCATAAAACCTTTTTAATGCGATTAAGACAACAAAAACTTGGTAAAAATATATGAATTGTGACAAATTCACTATGAAGAATGATTCCCACCATATTTTTGTACTCATAATGATTTGAGAGGTAGGGAAGGCAAGAATCTAACTCAAGATTCGATATGTCAACAAATCTAAATATCAAGTTGCAGATGCTCTAAGCCATATCTGTGAAGTGAATGAACTTTTTTTCACAAGAATCTATACAAATTTATATCTTTTGTTAGAAGACTTTGTGAGAAAGATCCATTAATAAAAAGGTTGAAATTCAATTTTTCATTTGTAATGGATTGTTATTCAATGAAAGGAAAGTATGCGTACCAAGTGACTATGCTATTAGAACAAAGATTTAATATCCTGCACCTTGGTATACATAGAACATCGATTTGGTGTGAAGGAACTTCTTCTGACCAAAGATGAAACCTTTCATAGAATCTTATGTTGCTAATTGTAGATAATGTAGATGGCTAAAGCCAATTCCGTAAAAGTTAAAAACCGTTGTTACCATTGGAAATTCCATCTAAAATGTGAAAAAGTTTTTCAATGGATTTTGATTGGTCTTCCACTACAACGTAATAGTGTCGATAGCGATGTAAATTTTAACAAAAGTTCTCGAATTTTTTTATTATTATTTACAACATATGTCAAAACATCTAAGAGTCTTTGTCAATAAAGGACTTGAAATTCGTTGGATGTTTCTTTTCATCAACCAAAAATACATGTCAATTGGAATCCAATATATATAAATTCTAGATTCCAACACTTTTTCAAACCATAGGAATCCGATACATTAAAATGTCAACTTCCGACATATAAAACTGATATATTTTGACTTCTTTTTCGATTTCTCAAAATCTAACATCTTTAATCCATCAAGACAACTTTAATTTGTCAAAATTTGACACCCTTGAAATGTCGAAATTTGATGGGCTTTAGAAAAATTTCAAGAGACTCATATTTGAAAACTATGTAATGTAAATTCTCAAAGCTTTTTTAAAAAAATATTCATAAAAAAAAAAAATAATCTAGCATTGGATACAATTCGCCAACACATCATTTTATAGTCTAGTATGCGGTTCATTAGAAAAATGGTATACATTTTAACCATAGCTCTGATTGAAATAGTTTTGGTGCCATTGGAGAGAACTCGACTAGAGCTTTCCAACGACACTCTATATGACCTAGTTTCAACCTATGGTATAACAGTTATGGTTTGTCAAAAGCTGTAATCAACACCTAACATCGATTATATATGTTTGACCACCTCAAACATGTCAAATGCACAGAGCCGAAAATATAATTGACTGCAATTGTATCTTTGACCGGTTGTAACTTTCAAAGCACAACTCAAAACTAGATCATGTAGGATGTCATTGAAAAACTATTGTTGAGCGATTTCTAATGGAACAATATGCTTATCAGTAGACAAATAATCCTAACAAATCTACATTTATCTACATTGTTTATCTCATATTCAATGGTTATGGTGAATTCACACCATAGATCTTAATATACGATTCATTTATAACATATGGTTCTAGTGAAAACTAATTTCCATGTCCTAGGCAAATTAATCTCAATCCAATTAGTGGACAATCATCAATTTTGGTTCAATCACTAAGTTACCCTCAATCTATTTCCTAATCTTAGTATACCAAAATGTCTAGAGTGATCTGACCTCACTAGGCTCCTAGCTATGGCATCCCACACTACCATAACTCTCTCAAAAGTAGTAGTAAACCTGTAGATCTTACCACATCTTGGTTTAGATTCTGATTCGTTAAGAAATACCATTAAAGTTCCATCAAACAAATCATTGGTAACCTACAATCAATAAGTCAAATAGTTTTCAAATATTCCATAACTCAAGAAATGACTTATTACTATATGAAGCCCACAATTGTACCAAACAATTCTTCTTGGAAAAATATGTCTATGCCCATGTACTGATCCATGCATGCTATAAACTAAGTACTAGGAGAAATTAGAGGGTCCCCAACAGGACTTAGGTTACTCAAACAAATGTAATAGTGTTTCCTCTATTAAAATAGCATATCAAAATGAAGACATTGATCTTACACCCATATTATCTCTCCCATCAACTCAAGCATCCTGGGACTCAGCCAAGTCACTGTTGTGCACAATTTTTGTTCACACCCAAAGAATACTGAAATATTCAATTACAACCATTTAGATGAGAGACAAAATTAGTACAAACATAGATTACGATGATGGGAAGTAAATTCAATCATTTCAACAAAAGCTTATGTTACCCCGCAAGTAACACTTTCAAAACTCTTTGGGACAATAATACAACCCCTATATTTATTTGAGATTCAGAAGTACAAGAATTTATAGATTAACTTCTATCAAAACATTAGCTTCATTGAAAGGCATTGGAGAATGCAAGTGCATACCGAATTCCAGACCTGACACCCAACAATGGCACCACTAAAAATTGTCCCAAATCACTGAATTTGGTACAACAGTGTACCATGGTACGTAAGGTCAAATCCTTAACAACAAAAGTCTGATATTGAGCAGTTAGTCTTTTTCAAAACTGCCATTCTGTACTGACTCAAATTATGTCATATGCAAGCTTATGCTCCAAGTGACAAGGTAAACTGTAGAAGTGGCAAGATGAAAAGGGAATATTTAGAATACCAGAATGTGCTGTCCAGCTTTCAGATAGATTCGCGGCTATATGAGGAAGACCAGAATAAGGTCCTTGGTAATCTGAATAAGGTTCAAACTCTCACAATGTTTAATCTCTTCTGATAACTTTTGCATCGTTCTTCAATCAGCTTATCTTTTGCATTCAGAAAGATGCATTCGGAAAGACACAGGATAAGTCCACCCATCTATAGGCACACGACTGATTCACCTGGTGACCTGCTATTGCAATGCAGCTACGTGTAGGTCCATTTCAAGCCTGTTATGATTGCATATTACAATTCCCTAAGATGACTGTAACTGCTTAAAGATCCACCGCGATTGAACACTGTTGGATTCTTGCAAAAGTAATAAGCTTGGGTGTCATTCTTACTCAAGAATAAAAGACCTTTAACAGTGTTGCAGCACATTGCAGGAGGCACAGTGGTTACAATCAGCTGTACAGGACTTAATGAAGCAAACAACTAGATGGGATGAATGTACACCAATCAAAATATCAATCACCATTGAGAACTTGGAACTGGGATAGTATAAAATTTTACCTATTCAGGAATATTAGCTCGCTCTTGTTGCATTCAAGACATTAATAGAATCAGCGGAATTCAAAACTGTGGAAGAATTAGCAATTGAGCTACCTTCCCTACTTGAATTTGAATGCATCAAAAGGATAAATAAGACCCAGCAATGGAGGGCCAACAAGTAGAAACCAGCCAAGGCTCGAGCTAACTTGTGCATCCGCAAGATATGGGCCCCTCCTAGGAAAAGACTGTCAATACGACGGTAGAAACCATCTAACATATGAGGGTTAATGAGAGCCTTGGTGAGTACATTTCGATGAAGATCATCACGATTGTTAGTAGAGACTTTGTATTTGGAGCTATAGAATTTGCTAGCTCCATACTCCAAATCTTCATCCATGCTTGACCAATCAGAGACACCAGCCTTTTTGCGATTTGTTGAATGTGATGCCAAAGGAGATCCTTGATCTTGGAGAAGATTTGACAGTGTCTGCATTAGCACAGAGAATGCTGCAAAAAATCAGGCAGGCAGAAGATATGGCTTATGAAAAAGACTATCTTGCTTTCTAATAAGTTCGTATACACGATGTATGCTGCGGAACACGTTCCACTGCATCCATTTTCCGGAACACCTTTGTTTTTTAGATTTACCTAAAAATAAATATAAAACCACTAAAGATTCAATTTTAAGCATTACATACAAATTCTTTCAAACCCTAACATTAAACACTAACACCTTAAACCACTAACAGAATACAAACCCAAACACAAATTTTAAAAAAACCTATTTCTTTTTTTTTTGGGTGGTGGACACATTCCAGGAAACCCAGATGGGATTTTCCGGAATGCGATCCAAAATGCATTCCGGGTGTTCTAGAACACGTTCTGGATCAGAGCCTGCATCTTCGTAAATATACACTGGCTTTAGAGATACATCACTATAGATGTGGAATTTTTCATTGGAACGCAACTCAAAGTGGAAAATAACATGAATACTGAATTTTTTGTAGACATTTCATTGTCATACCATTTCTATTTTGAATTTCATGGATAGGCAACAAGTTGAATCCATCAAATGTTGGTATTCAAATAACAAATTTGACATATGAAATGGGTCACAACTAAAATTGTGTCAATCCTCTCCATGAATTCCATCGTTTGTGGTTGATGCTAATGTCAAGTTATCTTGTGCCTTCTCAACAACTTTGATGGGGATTTTGATGGTCTTTAACTACTTTGGATGTTATGTTGACCTCCAACTCCATATCACAACAAATCTATTTTGACAAATTCATAACTATAAGTGTCTTAATTAAAGAAAAAATTTCATGGTGCTGCAAAGAAATACAGATCCTCACCTCAAGTCTGAATACAAGAGTTGCCTTCTCTGTGGAGAGTTCCTCTACCTGACATGACAAACACAGAACTGTAACTTTAGTATACATGATCAATAACTTTTGCACACTCCTTGGTTTGGAGATTTTTCTGGAATAACGAAAAAATTTGCATGACAATTTTTCATCATAGTCATGCCTTCAACCTGATACTGCATTTTTAGAATCACAGTTTACCCGAGTTGTACTTAAATGTTCCGCAATGCCAGCTTCAGAATGGTCAAATGTTTACCTGTGCCTGTTTCTGAATAAGGTGTTCAGTTAACTGATTCAGCCGGTGTTCTAGTTCTATCTCAACATCTGTTGGAGTTTGCTGAACATTCTTTGCATTTGCTAACTTCTCCTCAAGATCCTTCACCTTTAAACACGATTTGAAATCACAAAAATGCATCATATTGGACAACAAAAGAGGCTCAACATAGATAATTGTGTGCAACCTAGAGCAGTGAACAAACAGGAAATTGAGAACCCACGTGGGAATTTTGGTATACTTTTTAGAGACATCAACTGCAAAACCATTTTGAACTTGAACAAATTTGTCCACATGCAACATGAGAGGTCATCCAAGGCGATAGTGTTTCTTTACACAGCTTATTGAAGAATTTACCTCTATGTAATCTTGGCATAGAAATGCACATATGAAGACAGCGTTGCTTGAATGTAGGAACTTAATACGGTGAAAAAAGAAAACATGGGCTGCCCACTTTCCTTAAAAAATGTTATCAGTGTTATGGCAAAAAGAGATCACAGCTCGATTATGCATCAAATGCAACCATAGACTAGGTGGCAAGACAAAGCATTTTCAGATTTAAACCAATAGTACACATACGAAACCCATAATGCACCATATTGCAAAAATCTCAACCATCTTGGGAGCACGACTGTCAATACAACACTACTCAATTCACAGCTGAACCAGAATAAGCCATTACTGTGAGAGGTTCAGTACGTTCTTAGTCTGTCAATATCATTTGATATGATTTTGACTGTATTGGCATTTCTATTCCTTAAGTTGGCACCTTCCTGAAGCATTTCAGCACACGCAGGCTACATGATGGGGATATGCATTGTAGGCTGTCATATGGATAAAAAGACTATTTGTCTTTACTCCCACAGTGCAGTTGCCACCTTTCAGACTTCAATAAAAATACTTGTCACATTGTTTCTCACATCTGCGTTTAACTGAAATATGAGTTTTCAGATATCAGTATCACCTAAAGGTTATTTTCATGAGGTTCTGTGCATTGATTGTGGTATTTACTTTGCAGTTGTTGAGGGATTTCTGTTTTCTTTCCGTTTGATCTACTAAACAAAAGCTGCAGCTGATCCAGACAGTAGATCCTGACCATGTGTATGTGCATGTGGTCAAGAGATATAGATGCTTGGTTCTACTCGTACAGTCACTTATCGTGATCTCATTGTAGCAGAATTGTCGAAATATTGTGCTTACCGTATATTCTGATCTTTAATGTCCAGCATTAAAGCCTTGCACAGCCCAATTTATAACAGAACTGGACTTCTTGGTACTGTTTTCCATATCAAGAATATCTTAACATCAAACATTTGTAAATCTCACAGGCCATAAATAACAATTACTAGAAATGCTGCATCAAAAACAATAAAGCTCAAATAGAGTTCCAGACAATCAAATATAACTGGCATTTCCGCCAAATAACTAAATAATTTGTTTCATATATGTGATCAATCAGGTCAAAATACAGAACCACACACAACATCAGACCTGGCATCTGCTACTCGTTCAAAACAGGACTTCATGTATTATGTGCCACGGCATAGTAAGATCCAAGCACAATATTACGAAGTCCGTACACATTCTAAAAAAAATTGCATGTAATACAAGATACCTGCATTTTGCAGTCATTGATTTTCAACAAGATTTCTGTTTTTTCCTCTGCCACAAAGCCATAGTCTGCTTCTCCTGCCTGAATTTCAGTTCAGACCTCAGCAATACGTCAAGTTTTTTTTGGGTTGACAGAATATCATAGTATTATCAGACGTTAATTTCATTGCACCATCACATAATAAGTCCTTGAAATGCTGCGCATTGAGGTGAAAGACAGGATAAAAATGGCGTTAACAAACAATTTGACTTTGGATTGAAATTCATATCAGAGTTTTACAGAGTAGACAATTACGTTCTCGAAATAGAAAAGGAGATGTGGACTTGTTGGGACAGAGCATTGATGATATTTAAGATTACAATAACTTGGAACATTCAGTATAATTAATGTCAAGATACAACAAGGTGGTACAAAGTCTAAACAATCTTTAGTTTTCTACAAGATATGGCCTTATTCTGCTCAATGCCTTAACTTATTTCCTCTTCCTCTCAAGCTTAGGCTAGGCAATGCTTTTCTCAGGCCAGTAATTAAAGCTCATGATCGCAAAATGAACTCAGGTTCGAAAGACTTTTAAGCCAGAAATCGATATTTCGAGGAAACAAGTTAGAAGAAAAAGGTCCCTTTCTGCTTATCATGTACTTCAATAGCATAGTCTTTAACAGGTTATAAGTGGATTTCATGTTTTATGATATGCTTGATTCACTCTTTCTGACATATTACAAGTCAACTTTATTGCTTTTTTCATCTCTGCATCACTTTTTGATGTTCTCACATTCTCATTAACTGTATCATGTGATTGAAGGTTCCCTAAATTTCAAGCTGCCAGTGCATTGCATAACTATTTTTACATCCTGCTAGTGTAGGCTTCTTCTTCCATGCCACCCTTTTCCAAGCTACTTCCTCTATCTTCATGCTCGTTGCCCAAAAGAAAACTCGTCATGTTCTAGAACAAGGTCTATTAGATACAAGCATAAATTGCATCCAATGCTCTTCAGTATTCATTCCATAAGCACTCCAAGTTGCAAAGAACCTGAGTTTGTATGTCATGTGATTGCTCGTTCCTACATTACGAGGAAAATTTACATGAGCCAGACAGCTATTCTAATAGGTGAAGCCTGATCATACCTGTGGAGGCATCTGAGAAAGAGAAATCCAGCTATTCAGTTTTGCAATCTTCCTCTCTAAATCTGTAGCATTTCATATAAAACAATATTATTTCTGTTGAAAAATGTAACGTAGATTTTGATAATAATATGAACAGCAAATACAAAAATGCCATGTCTACCTCCCAAGCAATCGAAAGGCTAACTGCTGCAAAATATAGGAACTAACTCTGCACTTTGCTCCCAAAAAGGAAAACTTTACACCATGTGAAAAATAAAAAAGTATTTAGAAAGGTTCCTTGAATAGAAATTTGAATAAAACAAAGATGAAATTGCAAAAACCAGCATACGTGCATTTGTTTTCAGATAGATCAAGTAGTGTGGTTTGTCAGCAGGTCTACTGCAAACACATCTTTGAATCAGAAAAGTTAAATAGAAACTAGGCAAAGTGCAGAAATGTCAAAGCAGTCTGATCTCCTCATTCTCAGCAAAGACACATAGGCAAAGTGGCAGCCTAATTCAGGACAGCCTTCAGAAACTACCTGCCTTATTGCAGTACAACTTTGAACTACAATCAACATCATTTGAAAGCCCAACCTAGCCAGTTTAGTTCATCTTTAAGCACTTCAAAGTTCAGGTTTTTAACCTCATAACATTACTCAGAAGTAAAATATCGCTAAAATTCCTAAAGCATTAAGAAAAAGATGCAAAATTGTGTATTCAAACTGTAACGATTCTCGCTCATTAAAATATGTAGAGCCTATGCAATAGAAATCTTGTGTAATTGATTTGATTCAATTCTGACTATCCACTGTGGAGAAATGAAGGAACAAACAAATCAGATCCAGCGCCCAATCAGATCTGAATGATGGCTGTTCTGGTCATGGAAACAATTTGATTGAAGCTAGAAAGCATAGGAATGGTAGCGCCCTCCTCCAAGGATCAGTATGCAATTGTCCTCATCGAAATCTGATGAGAGGAGAGGGAGAAACATGTAAAAGATCAGATCAGATCCAAATGCGACCTCCTACTAGTATTCAGATCAAGGAGACAATGAAAAATGATGAAGATGGAAGATGATTCCATTCAACACACTCTCCAACTCGTGGAGACTCTATTAAATAGAATTCGAGTATGTACAATCACTGGCATGCAATTGCCAAGTGTCAGAATATTCATGCATGCTCTGTTAGGTGGCAAATTAACTTGTTCTCCCCCATGCACATGTGCATGGGGGTCTACCAAACTCAAGTGGACAAGTGGCATCATCATGCAAGAAGGCCCTCCACGAGTTTGTACTGAAAAATTTCTGCCTAAGTTTATTTGGGGCTTAAAACTTTGGCCTCCAGATAAACCATGTGCTATGTTTTATTTATTTAACTAGGTTTATATTTCAACAGTATTCAAGTGTACTTATTTCCTCCTTTTTACTTTGTCAAATCTGTTGATTCGAATTTTGATGATTGTTTGAACATTGTCTGCGTATTTCTAATGCTTCCGCAAAGCAATTATCTTCTGTTTAGTGTTTGTCTATGTAATCAATTGTTTCGATTATGATCATATCAAAATCAGAATCAAGCAGAACCAGATTTATATTTATTCAAATGTCTAATTCAAATTTGATAGGCACAGCACATGTACCGAGGAAAATCGAAATTTCCCTTTCAGTTCTATCGAATTTTTCCACCAAAAATGACCTAGATCGATTCCTCCAAATCTGTATACTGAAGAGCGCTAGAATTGGGAAGTGCTTAAGAGGGCATTTATCACAAGGTTTAAAAATATGCTATTTATGGGGTCCATACAACTCAGATGCGTTAATATGAATAAGTAATGTAGACGTAGTTCATGACTGAGTATGAGCAGGCTCAGCTAGAACCATTTCTTTGATACTATAAGAAAGCCTTTGGTTCATAAAGCACACACAGTTTAGACACTAACCAGGGACAAAATGATTAACGAGGTTGAGGTACAGTTCTAATATTCTAGGACTTCATATCAATTTAAACATCCAGTTATTAAGCTTCATGACTGACAGCAATTCCTTAAAACATTGAGAACGATGTACCTGCTTTAGCCACCTTTTGTGCATCAACCTTGCTACGAACTTGAATTAGGTGTGAAAGCTGTTAAAAAAATTTGATGTAAGAATGATGCAAATGAGTTCAATGCTCTTGTAAGAACTTCTACATAATCATGCTACGTGAAGCAGACTACAAACCAAGTGACAAATTGGTATATAAAATAGGAAGCATATGTGCTCCTTAGTGGTACTCGTAAACTTTCCTATGGCATGTACCTCTCTATCAAGATTCCGTTGTGCAGCTGCCAGAGTTTTAGCAAGTTGAGCATTTTCAGCCTGCAAATCAATCCAACAAGTCATTGATAGATAGCCTTGCTGCTCATATCATCCATAGATGTACATATATAGATAGAACCGTTATGAACACATTGCTGAAAATAATCCAAAATGGAACAATAGAGCAGTAAAATATCAATAAATTATGATTCTTCAACCAAGATATCAACAACTATTGAAAATGCAGTCTTGCTTCAACAAAGGTCACATTATCTATTATCAAAAGCTACATTAACAAGGACCCCGCTTTCCAATCGAGAATTAGGGATTTCAGTCTCCCATTAAAGTTGGTTCCAACTATTAAATCTCCTAGAAATGTTGTTGGGACCTTTACCCTATGATCACATGGAACAAAACATAGTTGATGTTTTACGGGTCTAAATGTAATTAGCAAGGGCCCTAAGCTACTAAACCCTGATCACACATATATACCCCTCCCCTAATACCAAATAGTGTCCTTAAAGGAGGTATTCAACAAACGGAGTCAATCACATGCAGGTTGATTCGACCATCTTCAAGGTGTGGAGGTGGTGTCCCTAGCCAGCTCTCAATTTCACTTTTCATCTACAAGGGTGGCGGTGTTATGTCCACATCCTGCATATAGGATTCGGCATAATCCTAGACTTGGATACACAGTACTCCGGTACTACAGATTATTGGTTACGCTTCGTTATTCCAAACTAGGCGAGAAATGTAATCAATAACCTTGTGAGGACCGTGTCACACATCTTATGACGTGTGGAGCTATTGCATGGGTTAGGACGGCTGTTGGCATAGTGTAGAGTATCAATAGTAATGACTTGCATGTATGGATCATAGATGCAGCGAATCGCGAATTGCAATTCGCTTCATAGAATTGTTCTGCCGAATCGTCCAAAAAAAAAACGTATTAATTCATTTCGGGCCGCCTCCTCGCAGACAGAACCACGCCAGCGATGGAGGAGGCAAATTTTTTTTCTGAGAGCTATGGGCATCCGATCTTCGCAAGTGAATAGTCGATAGGCATCTACTCGGCGATACGGAGGTGGTGTGCACAGTGCCGGGTGGGTCTGAGCTTTGTGGAGAGCAAAACGACCAATTCTCAATATTTGGTAAGTGTAGGCTTGATTTTTTGCAGGTGTTGACATTGAGCTGTAGGCAACCAAATCGAGCGTAGTTTGGCTCTAGACCACCTTTCTTCATGCTCACAGTGATTCCTACGGCGTCAGTTTCAGCCATTACGACATGCCTAGCGAGATTTGAAGACCACATTCCAAATGCTTGTCTTATTTTGCCATTTTCACAAATGACTTGTTGGAAACTGATTGAGGTGATGTCTGAGCCTAGAATGCATTTCCACATGCCTGCACAGACTCCTGTCACCTCCGTTCCGCCCATCTACGTCCGTATCACAAATTTCAATTTTCATGCCCTGATTCCATTCTTTTTAGGGTTTAGGCGTGGACCATCGTGCAAACATCTGCTACGGGCGCGGTTTAGGCCCACACTGCACTCCTTTACGCCTGCACGGACTCCCACGCTAACGTCAGTCGCCTGTTATCGCTCATACTGAAATTATTCTATCCCACGCCCTAATCTCATGTTCTTTTTTGGCACTTGATATGATGTGTGAATTGGAATCGTTCTGATGTATGCTCTGGTATTTTGAGCTCGGTAATGTTGTTCAATGCAATGTATTTTTTTTTCTACTGAACGTTTGCTTGATTATTTATTTGTTGTTTGCAGGTTTAGGGTCGTGTTGATACGATGCCAGTGTGGGACCGAGGCCTTTGGGCCGAGGTTGAGCTTACCGACAAGGACGTGGCCACACACCATGGCTCAGGCACCCGCAGATGGAGATGCTTGCGTTGCGGTGGTCACCTCATGGGATCACTCACTAGGGTTAGGGCTCACTTGTTGCGGGTCAGAGGGCCAGATGGGCGGACATTGGGCATATCTGATTGCCCCAAGATTTCTGATGAGGATCTGCAAAGGTTGTCTACCATGTACAGGCCCGGTACTGCATCACAGGGTTCTAGACAGGGACAGGTAGCAGGAGCAGCTACAGGCAGGCATGTCGGAGGGCTCACAGGCAGGCAAGCAGGGCCTACCATGGGTATTGGGCCCAGAACGTCACGGGCAGGGCATGGTACAGCTGCAGGGCATAGTACATCACGGGCTGGGCATGGTACAGGTGCAGTGCCTAGTACATCAAGGGCAGAGCATGGTACAGGTGCAGGGCCCAGTACATCACGGGCAGAGCATGGTACAGGTGCACGGCCCAGTACATCACGGGCAGAGCATGGTTCAGGTGCAGGGCCTAGTACAACACCTTCAGTTCCATCCGCAGCAACAGCACGACCATCAGATGAGCATGTTGGTTCAGCGGCAGCGAGTGCTTCTCGTCCCTCCTCCTCAGCAGCAGATGCACCACATGCTTTGGCTAATGTTGCCAGAGAGAGTGACACACCCACAAATCAGCCATCCGTTGGGCATGCTAGACCACAAGCACCATATATACACCAGAGAGGGGTTAGGCCAAGGCAGCAGACCCTTGATTGATGTGGGTGGCAGAGAGAGCGGCAGGCCCGTTGCACTTGACTGTGTGGCCATTTCTTTTACATGTGCGGCATTCCTTTTGTTGTTGCTGACACTTGGGTGTTCAGGGAGTTCTGCGCACAGATGGCGGCCGTGGATGCTACATGGACACCTCCCAGGCGAGAGGCACTGCGGACAGATTGCTTCGTCAGGAGGAGGAGACCATCACGCGGGAGCTGAGTTTCATTCGCTCAGCTTGGCAGGAGTAAGTACCTTGTCTTTATTATCTCTTTGCATGTGTTTAGGCTTTACTGGTGGCGCAATTTTTGCATGTAGCTAATGGGTGTTCTGCGGCAGGTATGGATGCACAATATTGAGTGATGGATGGACCGACATTTGTCGGCGATCCGTCATCAATGTCTTGGTTTCTTGCCCGCTTGGCACAGTATTCCTACGTGGTGTGGATGCCACTCGAGGTGGTGACGCCATCACAGCCAATTTCATATGGGAGGTCATTAGAGATGTTATTGCTGACATCGAGGTTGAGCACATGGTTCAGGTTGTCACCGACAACGCCTCGAACTGCAAGCAGATGGGCGAGATTATGATGAGGGAGCACCCCAGCATTGTGTGGACACCCTGTGCTGCACATTGCATAGACTTGCTCATCCATGACCTGTGTGCGCTTCCATGGATCAGAGAGGTATAGTTTGTTCTATTTGCTATGCTTTCTTCCTTCGATGCTACTAACCACATCTCAACTACTGTCTAAACTTTTTTACTGGATGTTTGTGTTGCAGATCACTTCTACGGCCATGCGCCTGGTCACTTTTGTCACCAGGAAGAGGCGTGTGTTGGCCCTGTTCCGCACCTTCTCCACCCTAAACCTGAAGAAGCCCGCACCCACACGCTTTGCTTTTTACTTCTTGGTGCTAGAGCGATTGGTGGTGGTGAAGGACGCATTGCGACGGATGGTTTCCAGCGAGGCCTTCGGGGACTTTACAGACCTCCCACATTCGGCATTTTTCCAGTCCACTGTGTACCGCGATGAGTTCTGGGGAGCTGCTGAGGAGATTACTGGGATCCTTCTACCCATTTTCAGAGTGCTGTGCCTGGTAAACCGTGAGGGGTGCACCCTCGGTCTCTCATTTACGAGTTCATGGACCGCATCGGCGAGGGGATTTTGACGTCATCCTTGCATGAGCACAGGTATGACTCTTCAGAGTCTAGTTTGTTGTTTCTCACTCAAGTCTGATGCGTTTCTTTTATGCTATCGTTTAGTGATTGTTGTAATTTGTCTGCTGCAGGAGGCGCGAGATCTCATGTATATGGGAGGCCAGATGGGACTACTTCCACCAACCCATCCACGTCGTAGCCCACATGTTGCACCCCTTGTGGCGCTCTACCCGAGAGAGGGACGATTCGGAGCTGCACCTGGGATGGGTGGAGTACACGGAGCGCGTATGGCCCAGACCAAGTACGTGTGAGAAATCGGTTGGTAGCAATGTTACTGCAGTATTGTACTCATTGGTAGTGTGTGAATTTGAGGGGTCTTACATGTGCCATGTTTTTTCTTCTGCCAACAGGTCTGATTTTGGCCAACATTGCAAGCCAGCTGCTCGCATTTGAGCGCTTCCAGTTTCCTTTCGATGGAGAGCAGAGTCGGCGGAGGGAGGATCAGCTGAGGCCCGTTACATGGTGGTGCATCCATGGGCGCAACACAAGTGACCTGAGGCGATTGGCTGAGAGAGTCCTTGCACAGGACTGTTCAGCAGGAGCTTGCGAGCGGAATTGGAGCACCTGGGCCTTGTATCACACGCAAAAGAGGAACAGGTTATCCATCGAGCAGTGCAGGTGGTTGGTGTTTTTGAACACCAACGGCCGTATGCTGAGGCGCACACGAGGAGAGGGTCAGATGCTCGAGGTGAGTCACATCATCACCCCCTTTTTCTTGCTATGCTTTGATGAATTGATTTGCTTTTAAAAAATGCAGTGAGTTGCACAATACCTGCCTGACAACAATGTATTGTTTTTGGTTGCAGGTGAACCCTGACACTTGCTTTAGAAACATAAGAAAGTAGGAAGTAGGTCTCAAGCTTAGAAAAAGTAGGTCTTAGGAAACATAAGGAAGTAGGTCTCAAGCTTAGAATACCAATTCTCGAGTTCATTCCCATCGGATGACCCAGAATACACAGTAAGCTGAACCTTATCCTTAAAGTCTCATGGCAAAGGACCAGAAAATGAAGGAGTCTCGGGTGGTGGAAATGTACGCTGTGGGGGAACAGGTGGAGATAGTGGAGAAACACTGGTAATGATAGTGTAGCAATCTGGGCAGAAAGAGCAGTGAACGTCTCTCGTAACTCCTGGCGTAAATCAGTGCGTACATCACTCATGGCTTCCCTAAGATGATCTCAGAATTCATGCCGTACTTCGTCAAGGTAAGTGGAAGACGGTATGCGAGGCTCAGAAGATGTAGGGGAAGTATCCATGGTCAAGGAATGTAGGAAGTGAAGAGAGTGTAAGAAAAGCTTAATATCGGAGGGAGCGGACTTTTGTCGTCACCCCAAATACGCTTTAGGTACACAAATGACACTAAGAGCAACAAAGGAAATGACAAATGTCAAGAAAAGGTGTGGAAAGCAAGGAAAAACCAGCAAAGATACCTCTCGATAGAGCTCCAAGCGTGTGCGAAGAGCTGGCTGGAAAATGTGACCACAAGGAGAATGAAAGTGGGCGTTGGACAGCCTCCAATCAATGCTGAAAATATGGCTGGAAATCTGTGGAAAACGTGATGAAATAGGGCGATGGACAGCCTCCAATCAAAACTGAAAAGATGGTTGTGAATCCTCTCCCTGAATCAAATGGAGGATTCAAAAAAAAAGAGGGAAAAGAATTTGGAACTTGGGCGTCGGAAATAATCTACCCAAATTTTTTTTTTTTCCGGCCGCCAAATTTAGCGAAAGTACTTCCGCTAACTATCTGCTAAAGCTCCGCCAAGGAAAATGCTCTGATGGGAGTTGGTCCTCCTCCAAACTGTGCTGAATGTTGCTGAAGCAAAGAGACGAAAGCCCTCAGCAAAGAGAGAAAAATCAGCAAGGAAGATGGGCACCCAATCAAAAATTCAGATCTGAAATTCAGCAATCAGGAAAGTGCTCTGATACCAAGTTATGATCAAAATCTCAGGTGTTGAATCAATGAAACATAAAAGACAGCAATAGACTAAAGCCCTACAAGCAATAGACCAGACAATAGGTTCTACCACGAAGAGCCCAAGCAATACCAATCAATAATCTGAAAAATGAGTGTACAAATGCCCCTATAAATACCCTACCAATAAACCCTAAAATAGGAATTCAAAAGTACAGGGAGGCAAAATGTGGAGGGAAAATAGTGCGCCCTCCTACGGGCCCCCACTCCACATATAACCATATAATAAGGGCCCAAGGCCAGTCAATGTCATAAAAAAGGACCCAGTGCCGGTCATAAGCATATAAAAAGGCTCTGGGGCCTATACATGACTAATATAAAATGCGTAACCATAAATATACATAACCAACAGTAAATGTAAAGAGGCCTGCGGAATATATGCAGAGTAGCCCAGTAGGCCTGTATCCTGTAGTCCGTAACTTGGTTGGAGAGAGAGAGAGAGAGAGAGAGAGAGTAGGTATGGTTGTTTTGTCAAAAATTGTTTCATTAAGGCTAAAGTTCAGAATGATTCAGCTGGGTTTTTGTTCAGCATGGTTTTAGTTCCGTTTGTTGTGATCAGAGAGAGAGATAGAGGGAGGGAGAATCAGAGAAAGGGAGATTCCTGCTATGTTCATTGGGAATGCCCCAATGTGTTCTCTTTTTTTTTTTATATATATGGGATGCAGCTATAGCGTAAACCTAGGAATTAATACACCTAAAAGGGACTGCCCTGCACCGAAACAATCGGCAAAATACACAGTCATAATCCTCTCGATTAGAGCTTTTATCTGATACCCATGCCTAAAAAAATTTCAAAAAAAAAAAAAATCGATTCTACATGATTCTGGGAAAATCCCGAATCGGGATTCTGATCGCGATTCAGAATCAAGCTGCATCTATGGTATTAATGTATGCTTGCATGAGCACATGCACAGATAAAGAAAGGGCTATTTCCTCTAGGAGAAACTTGCCCTACTCCCATTCCTATTGTGAGTTTTCATTGCCAGGTTCTTCTCTCTACACATGCATCCTATCCTCTAACACGGGGGAGATGCTATTGGAGATTCATCAGTAACATCTGCATGGTTTGGTTTGGCTCCACTTTCATTCCTTTGTGTGTGTCTCGTAAGTAGGATCTTAGAGGTGCTTCTCCTTACAGTGGTATCAGAGCAAGGATTACGAAGATTGAAGGGATTGGAGCTATGAAGCTTTTCATCGACTCTTTGGGGGACCTCTATCTAGTTTCTCTTCCTGGTGAATGATTGCATACTGGAAATTTGTAAGATTTACGATTCTAGGCCATGTTTTACTCAAAAATTAATTGTTTTTGAGGGTTTTTGGCTAGAAAAAGGTATGAGGAATTCAATTTTCATGCACTAACATATTACTTAGGAATAATGCCTTTCTTGCTATATCAAACTGCAATTGCTTCACATTTTCCTGTCCATCCTCACTTCAACGAGTCTTTATTCTTGACCAATTATCAAGTCCCAAAGATCAAACATCACTAACACATTTGTCTTTCTAAGTATGCAGGCTTGAAAATTCTTAACTTCAAGGTCGTTTTCCAGTAAGATAGGAGCACTCATTTTAACTCACAGTCTGATTGATGATTGCCGTCACTCCAACTATGCCTCACAGACTTTAATTAGAGCTGAACTTTTTCCAATCTGAAATTGTTTTATGAGATGCTTGAACCTGATTTTTCACGATTTTATAAACTTTTGTATTTTTCAGCAGAGCAACCAGTTCCAAGGACATTTTAGTCAAGGGTTTCTCCTTATCAACCTTGGCTTGAACTTGTAATGAGAGCTTGACCTGCAATATATGGGCTGAGATTTCAGAAAACAGTTAAATCCTTTTGCACAAGGGGCTAACCCCTTGAATAAAGGGTACCCTTGTTAATGGTCATCTCTCTGACAAAGACAGTCCTTAGAAAATGTCACTTCGATGAACTCCTCCACTGCTTCCTTCTGACTTCATGGACCAAGCATCTCCACAATGACTTACATGCAAGATATTGCACAGATCTTGCAACGGGCTTTATCTAGAAATCTTCTTACAAGCTTTCTTATCTCGGCTGAAGTTTTCCTCTACAATGTGATTTCTTTCTGGTGCACTTTTCAGCACTACCCTTCAACACCAAGAAAAAAAAAAAAGAAGTAAACCTGGGTTTACAGCATTTCCTCTATAACCTTAGTGTAAAGGGTGACAGCCAAAAATGCTTAGGGCATTTCCTTAGTTTCAAAGGCCAAATGCTACAGATGGCCTTGACTATCCCGTATTTCCTCTGATAGCTACAGCTAGAGTTGAAAACTGCAATTGCACTCCATTCACAAGAATTACCAAGAGCAACCTTCATAGTTAATGATTGAGTACATAAGTCCTCACACATCAATAGCACGTTCTACACAGTCAGAGCAAGTGCATGCCTTGTGCAGATGGAAAAGGAATACAAGAATCTGCAATCTAAACTAAAGATACCAATGTGCAAGTACAGATTGGAAACTACCAAAAAGGCTAGGTTTGGATGGAAAAGGAATACAAAAATCTGCAAGTTGAACCAAAGATATCACTGTGCAAGTACAGATTGGGAAGTACCAAGAGGCTATTATGCATATCCAATTTTTCCCAGACTATAATTGAAATCTAGGGTACTTAATACATCCTTTAGAATGAACTTCTATTGTGTAGCCTGGTAAAAATGATAAAACTAAAACAAAAATTTATATTTCCTTACAAGCACATCAACAAGACTATCGCTTGCAGACCTCAAGTTTAGCCTCCTTCGCAAGGGACTCCATCCTTGTGGTAGTATGTCTTTGCTTCTCCAATTCTACCGCTTCAATGAGTTCTGTCATGCCTGTCTGTAGATCTTCAGCCTGTCCAATTCAATAAGGTCATTGTCTCATACTCTTGCCCCGTTTATAGCCATAAGCACTAACTACTTTAAGCACAAAACTTATTAACTTGACACCCACATGAAGAAATGCTAGAATGGCAGAGCAATTAAGTTATGTCCAACAAGATGTGGAAAACAATGACAAGACTGCCTTACAGCAAAATCCTCCAAAGAGTCTTATTTACCGCAAAGAAGCATTGAGATAAAACAAAAAAAAAGGGAAGCCCAATTCGTCATTGATTATCAATTTTAAAATTTGTGTTTGAAATTTTATCATTTATGGTCCACTAATGATCATGAAGTTAGACTTCGGCATTTTCCTTTGAGAGAGAGAGAGAGAGAGAGAGAGAGAGAGAGAGAGAGAGAAAGAAAGAAAGCTTTATTAACATCTTTTCCATGCCAAAGGCGTATAAGACGAACAAGTACATCAACTAAGTTGGACACAAGACGGATCAGTGTCGTCAAAGCAGAAAAAACAAACTAACTAACTAGGAAAAGAGTCATATAGCCAGGATTATATGGCACATAGACCATTTACATGTTCAACAGGACATCTCTTCATTTCTCTATCTCAAATTCTATCTCAGAATTATCATTAACTATAGGCTTTCGATCTACCAGTCTGATAATACCATCACGATAGATAAGCCGTTTGCCAGTTGATAGAGCTTCTTGTCTAGCCTTCTTACGTTCTTGAACTTGGATGAAGGTAAGATCTTCGTCCAGGTAGATTTTGGTTTCCCGCAATTTGAATCTCTTCCCTAGAACTTCACGCCGGTGAGACACTGATGTGAAGCAGATGACAAGAGTATCCAGGTCCTTCTTAGGTCGCCAGGCAGTTTCCATTCCTTTGCTATGGTGTTGAAGATTTCTTTCCAAAAACTTCTCAGCTTCTGCAACAACATTTTGAGAGTTCGGAATACCTCTAACACGAACATTGAGAGATTTATGCTCTCGCAGACGACTCTCAGTGAACATGGCTGAGATAAGCGAAGGTGAAGGCGGAGGTGGAGAGATAATTAGAGACAAACCTTTAAGCACATCTGCCCATGACTGGACGGCCGTATGGTGTTGTTCCACCTGATTTTCGAGTTGCTGGATTTTTGCCGAAGTAGCGATTTGGGAAGAGGCTTCACTTATTATAACTGTAACTTCGTTCTTGAGTTCTTGAATGGAAGTATCCAACTTCTAAAGGTGCGATTGCACCACTAGAAGCAGGGAATCATGAGAAGCCAGTTGCTCTCTGTGATTGTTGAGGTATTTGTTAGAGTCCAGTTACGACTCTATCATGACCTTGGCACGGCCGGTCACCAGAGGGCCTGAGGCCAAGTATTGGCAAGGGCCAGTGACCGAGGAGGACATCAGTCCCAAGTTGGGACCGGTGCGTCACGAGCAGTGACCCGCTGTGGCCACCTGACAAGTTGTCAGAGATGCGGTGTGTCTTGACCGTCGGGACCCTAGCCGTCAGTGACAAGATGCTAGCCGGCAAGTAGTCGGGGTGACCAAGAGGGTCACAGGTCTTTGGCGGGGCACGGGGGTGGGTGGTACCCTATGAGTCACTCAATATTCACAGGTCACAGGGGCTAGGCATGCCAAGTGGACCGATCACCCACAGGTGGATGCCATGTGCCAGTTGATGGGAATAGCAGGTAGAAGGACTCAAGGAGGGGGTGCCTATGGTTGGGAGGTTCATTCTACACACCGGCTTCTAGGATTCACGAGCTTGGAGAGACTGGCTTGTGACAATTGGTATCAGAGCCTCGTTCTAGAGAGAGAGAACGTCGTTCTAGAGAGAAAAAGTGTAGAAATTGTCAGATTTTGCTTGTTTTTGAAGGATTTTGGAGGGAGAAAACGTGGGAGACAGATTGGAGAAGAAAGGTGGGCCTCCAGCGCTGCTGTTCCAGCATACAGGGAGCCCAAAAACACCCGTTTGAGGGAGGAAAAACTTGGCAAAAGAAATCAGATGCTCCAGTGCATTTTTTCAGAAGGATTTTCGCTCATAACTTTCTGGAGCCTTCTCAGATCCTGATCAGATTTTGGGAGCATGTTTCTAGTATCCATAGCGATCCTTTAGAGCCATTATAAGCTGGTTTTGGAGCAGATTTGCCTCTATTTCACTAAAAAGTCGGTTTCCAAGCAAAAAACAAGTCAGATTTTTGGATTGGACATAACTTCTCCGATTTCTGCTGTTAGAGTTTCAGATTGGGCCTAGTAGGAGGGCGACCTACTGCTAATTGACCGTTCGTGAAAAGCTTTTGCCGTTTGGAAGAAATTCGACGTCAAATAGCCCATTTTTTTCTTGTTTTTTTCGACTTTCAAGCCGATTTGGTGCCCAAATTAAGTTCTTTACCGACTTGTGTACCAGCGTAGGACGCAAGGGAAGTACTACCTATCCTTGGCTTTGTTACTTTCCAGTTGCCTTTTGTCTCTTTCAGTTCTAAATTGTCAATAGGCTGAACATTTCTTTTCCTGACTGTGTTTCAATAAGTCCAATTTTTAGCTTGATTCCGTGCTGTCTTTGTTGTGTTTCATAATGGAAGATGATAGAGTTGATATTCCACTTAGTCCACCCGTTGCTCTTCCATCACCACCACCCAACCCAACGGGGTTGGCTCAACTGGTTAGCTTGGCATCCAAAGTTTCTTTGGTCCCAAGTTCGAGCCTCCCCTTGGAAACCAAGAAGCATCACCACCACCCAGCCCTGTGCTTAGTCCTGCCCATAATCCGCCTACAGTGGCTGCCCGTTCGCCTGCTGGTACTTCCCCTTCTATGCAAGCTCGCATGGATAGTGTGGAAAAGACCGTCGCAGAGATGCGAGCAATGATGGTAGCTGGTGGTTATGAGTCTTCCTCGCAGTATGCTCCACCTTATCCATCTTCTGTTGTTCGTCCTATGTTATCTCCACCCTATCCAGAAGACAAAGATATTAAACCTACCCGTTTCGCTGGAAACACTCCCCAACGCAATACTGATATCGTAGATCAGTGGTTGCATAAGTGGGAAGAGTATTTTGATTTGAAACGGTCCCCAACTGATGAGGGTTGGCGGGTCCACAAAGTTGCTTACCATTTCACTGATTTTGCTGACAGGTGGTTGCGCAAGTTGTTGAAGTCTAACCATGCTCCATCCACCTGGCTTGAGTTTAAGCGAGCTTTTAGAGCTCAGTTTATTCCTCCACATGAGCATGTGCGTGCGACAGATGCTTGGCTTTTGCATCGTCAGAGGCAGTACATGGTGCAAAAATATGCTGACAGGTATCGTGCGATACTTATCAAGATTCCGGAAGAGATTCCCGAGTGGCTGGTATTCCACAAGTTCATATTTGGCCTTCATGAAGAGTTGAGGCCTTCGGTGCTTAATGAAGGGTGCAAGACCTTAGAAGAGGCAGTTGCTACAGCTCTCAACTTTGAAGGTAATGTGCGCACCAAGGCTGAATCTGGAGCGCCAAACTGGCCTCAGAAGAAGGGTTCGCAAAAGTCTGGCCACGCTGGTCAGAAAGGCTTTTCGCAGAAGGATCCTATCCAGATGCAGCAGACTTTGAAGCGCAAGGCGGGATCTCCTATGGCTCGTCATGCTTACGACAAGTCTCCCCTCAGTCCTGAGCAAAAGGAAAAGGCCAAACAAGACGGATTATGTTTTTTCTGTCTTGGCAAGCATCTTTTCAAAGATTGTCCTCGATGTACGAGCAAGAAGCTCCATACTATGCAACGTCAAGATGAGGGCAAGGATGAGGAAATTTTGGATGACTTGTTGGTAAGTGATGATGAGGACACTCGTCGTGTCATGACTATTTCGGTGCGAAAGCTTGTTCCAAGGGCACCAGTTTGTTTCTTGTCCACCAAGGTGCGGGAAGCTTATCAGTTTCCAGATAGTGAACTGATACGCATGAGGGGAAAACTGGAAGGTCATGACGTGCTCGTCTTATTTGACACCGGTTCCTCGCATAATATCATCAATTCTCGTGTGGTGAAGAAATTTCACTTGCCTACTGTTCCATCTGATTACCGCTATACTGTTGAGATGCCAAATGGTAAGGGAACAGAGGTTTGGGATGAAAGAATCTCTCGGGCGTCTTTGTCTATTCAGACGTATACCGAGAAGTTAGATCTTGAAATCACTAAACTAGCTAAGTTTGATATTGTACTTGGTAAGCGGTGGCATGCAAGTAAGCAACCCGCTATAGATTTTAAATCACATGTGTATAAGTTCGGGCATGAGGGTATGTCTCATGTCTTAAAGGGGGAGAGACCATCTATTGAGGGTCCTCTTGTTACCTATATGCAAATAAAGAGAATGGAGATTCAGTATTTGTGCTTGTGTTATGTGAATGTTGATTCCAGTTTTGATTCTTATGTTGGTAATATTCAGATAAGCACACTCACTAATAAACCACAAGAAGCTTCATTTACTTTTGCATCCCCTAGTGCACATGTATTTGCATTACAGTCTAGATGTGACCCAGCAAGTAATTTGGAGAAGTCCATCCGCACGCAGTTCAAACACGTGCTAGTTAGTAATATGCCAGAGGGATTGCCGCCTAGTCGGAACGTTGATCATCGTATTGAGCTTGTTCCAAGGGCAAGTCCGGTATGTAAGTCTCCTTAAGGGATGAGCTTAAAAGAGGAAGAGGAAGTCAGAGAGATGTTGGAGGAGTATCTCAAGTTGGGGTACATCATAGAAATATCCTCATTGTCTGACTCTTGAGTCTGTCCTAGCCCTCCTCCTAAAGAAAAAGGCTGGCTGTAATTTGAGGCTGTATATGTCGAATATTTGACTAACTCGCTGCTTGATGGCTCCTCCTCAAACATAAGCACGATGTCCATAATATTTTAAAATACTTGGTTAGGAGTAGGAGTCCAACTTACGATTCCATCCTCACTTTCCATATTGAATAGTTTGTGGAGTTTGAGTCCCACTCATTTAAGCAAGAGGCTTAACATCTACAAGAGGTGTAGGACTCGTGAACAATCCACCTCATCAAAATACCTCAAACTTTATCTAGCTATGCCTCTTCACATTTTTCACACGCCAAACCCTACAGAAAGAAAGCAATGTGTCAAGATGCCTCTGTAGACGTTCCCACATAGGGGAAATGAGAACCCCGGCATCAATATACAGGAGGATAATTGTCAATATGTTCCCCATTCTACAACCCAGACCACTATCGAATGAAATAATGACTCCAACTTGTCGATGTAGAGGCCAAAGAGGGTGGGCAAGAAGGAAAAACCCTGCCTCACCTCAATAGTGCTCTGTATCATCTCTGATATGCCTATCTCTGACCTGACAACCCTGAATACCCTCTCATATAATCCCATTACCGCCAAATGGTGTCATCTGAAAACTGTGTGTGTGTGTGTGTGTGTGTGTGTATGTAAGAGAGAGAGTTTCTATTTGTACTACAAATCTGGAGCAACTGGAGTTCTTGTGGAGGCTTGTTGGTATACACATATTGCTTTTTGTGTTTAGTATGCATGCTTGGCAGACTGGAGCAATCTGTTCTCATTGCAAGCTGGAGGGAGATCTGTGATCCTGACAGTCCAAGATCAGCGGGAGCTGTACTGTTTTGTTTTCTCATAGAGATTAACGAGACCTTGAGCTTCTTGAAGGTTGTCGCACCAGTGACATGAGTTTATGAAAAGAGAAAGTAGGCTTTCTAAGTTTTAGAAGAGACATCCTCGAAACTGTTTTCTTGAAGATTAAAGTTAACATTTCGGCAGTGATTAACTATAGCAACAGTGCAAAAGATCTTTTTTAGATTAACAGCAGAAAGCAGACTCGTTGGAAGTTTTGCATGAACCTCTGTTCCAGTGGAAGACGTCTGAGCATATAAGCAAGGCTTACTGAATCGAGCTGGTCTACAAAAATCCAAGGAGAAATCTGCTCGTGCTTAATAGGCCTTGAGGAGAGCTACAACGTTTTTGCTTTGAGGCTGGTTATTCACTGACAATCAAAGAAATTCTACGTGAGCCTATTGTCACAATTATACAATCACAAATGTATTATAGAAACCACTGTTCAAACACTCATGCTTTACAATTTCTTGTAATCAATCAGATCTGTCAACAGAGTGAAATCTTGTTCTGACTATGCTATCGTTGAAGATTAGCTCACATTGATAAACAATTTTTGGAGCTAATATGTCCATAGAATTCCCAGGACCGTATTTTTGACACAAATTTTTTTTTTTAGAACCAATTTTTCCAGGGCCTCAAAGTTTAACTAATCAACAAATTTGACGCAGTAAGAATTAAATTTGGTGGATCTGAAAATGGCCAGAACGCCTCTGGTAGAATTGTAAGCGATAACTACCAAACTCATGTGACAAATAACAACATTGTTAAAAAATTATCACGGTAAAGAAGCGGCAGGTGTGTCGCAATGCTAAATTATTCTTGCAAGATACAAAACCGAGCTTGTCTATTGGATGTTGACACGGCTAACGGGAGTATTTACTATCAGATCTCTGTTTGAAATAACAGTTTCTGATTTCTCTGATATAAGAGATGTATAAGAAGATTGCATGCAAAAAAATAAAATGTACTTGCATCTTGATAACTTGAGTCCACAACAAATTCTGGGTACATCTGAGTTGAAAGATCCACTGGTTTCTTGCACAGTAGCAGGGGGACATTTGCTTGCAGAATTTTTATTACCTAGTTTTGAGGGTTCTCATGCATACAACATTCTTCATGGTATAACACACACTTTAAATTCTGATACAGAAATGATTACAGTCATCATGTTCTGAATACCGTGTGGACGTTTGAGAGCACATGCAGATGTTGATACCATCAATGGTGCATATTTTATCTGATCACTATCAAAGTATAACTATGGCTAGAAGCAGACTGTTTTCTTTGCATAGTCTTGATAGCAGCAACTCTGACCAATTTCCATATTGCCATCCTGGACTTGGGTTGTACGAGCCAGCATGAATATGCTTGAGGAAGATAAATGATTTCATTGCATGTATAAACAATCAACATGAAAGTCAGAAGAAACTTTCAGAGATAATTGAGTTTGAATCAAAGGACTTTATGCTTGGGTACACGGTCATCTATATTTTCTAACCATCCACAAAGCATAAGAAGAGCCGTCATAACATCACAAGTCAAGATAGTCCAAAGCTCAGTATACACGCTCTGGAAAGTTGGAACATACATCAGCGGTCTAAGGAAATATATGAGATAAGGGCCATTGGGCTGCAATATTTCTAAACTAATAATTTAAATCAATGTGTCTTTATGGTTGACAAGATAACCACACCTCATTGAAGGCACTAGCATGTATGAGATAAGAGCCACTTGATAATGGGCGATTGGACTATGTTTACTCTCTAATCGGTTGCTCAGTGGAAGATATTAAGGGTAACAAGTTGATTCTATCGGCATGGAAACCAGATCTGAGCATTTTCTTTTCTTGGAAAACTATTTTCAAACTATGTTGCATCGGAACGACGTTCTGCAGGCAGAGTGCAATCCAGAACATCGGAACAAGAAAAAAAAATTTAAATTTTTTACAGCAGTGGAACCATCAGAAGACATGTAAACTGGAAGCAATAGTTGGTTTCAAAATCTAGGAAATTCTCTCATACGCAGCACATCTATGTCAAGTTAGTGACTCCTTGTCATGCCTTCTCAATGATATCAAGGCCAAAGCTTGCATGTTAAAACTCTAAAGTGTTTAGGAAGGAGTGTTACCAAGAGAGGAAATCAAATCTCATGAGGCTCAAATTTTGTCACTTTAAGCTTGCTTCAATAATTGCACATTCTGTTTGTGATAAAGAACACAGTACCTTGCATGATGTGCAACAAGATATGACTCAGTGAAAGAATTCTCAATGGGTCTTAAAGACCTGTCAGACGTCTTCCAGGTGCATGGATACTGGTCCCATAACCATAGAGTGACGTTCAATGTTATGCAATACTTTGTGATCTAAAAATGTAGCAAAGCAAACTTGGTTCCAATGGAACTACATGTATAATTTAGTATTCCTAACACCTGATATGAATCACTACTTTTTTGAACTTTCTAGGATCTTTTCCCCTAAGACACCCAGAAAAAAATATTTAAAATAAGAATAATAAATAAATAAAAAGGCTTTCCATCCGGAACAACCTAAAATTCCCAATGTGATTGGAACGCTGCATTCCGGAACACGACGCATCCACGGCTTCAAATATCACATCAGGAATCCAAAGATGATGGCAAAGCATCAAAGTTATACTTAATAAGGTTACATCAGAAATATTATACTTAATAAAGTTACATCAGACATATTCTACTTAATAAGGTTTGACATGGCAAAATCATCCATGGCTTCCAAGGGAAGCTTTAAGGCGACCAAACTTCTGCATCAACAAAGAGATTTTCACCTGTTTTGAGGTCAATAGACCACACAAGGAAGATCCACTGTTTCCTCATATTCTTATAGTAATCTTCTGTCTGCATTATCTTCCTCCTTACAATAGGATTTATGCTTGTAATGGACTACTCAGAGCATAGGAAATTAAGTCCATCACAACCCTAGATTCATACTTAAGTCTTAGATATAAAAGAGATAGGGATAACATAGTCACACACATGGATATACGACCTTATCTAAGATTGTTAGTCATACGAAGCTTGGTCAAGGAAAAAAAAATCTATATCTAAAATACTTGATGATCCTACACCAACTACACAAAATTGGACCTTGTTATAGCATATTAGTTGCTTTTCTCATGACAAAACCTTTCTTAATCTTAGAAAGCTATACCTCCTTGGCTTGCTTCTCTTCTCGTTCAGCTAGTGCATGCTCTAAGCTTTCCTTCTCTTTTTCTAATCTTTTGATAAACTCTTCACGTTCTCTAAGAGCTGCCTTGGCTGCTTCACCTGCTGCCAGCTCTGCAGTCTTACGCTCCACCAATCTTCTCTTCTCTGCAGTTAAACGATGCAGATTCTCTTCGTAGTCAGAGTCAGTATCAGAATCAGTCTCTGTCTCAGTGTCACTGTCACGATCCTTGTCTTTAGTGACATTCTGCCCCCTTCTGCTGCTGCCTGGCTCATTTCCTAATCCATTATCAGGTAAAATACTGCTGTGAGGAATCGATGTGTCAATTGCTACATCATGTTCCAAGTTTTCCGCAGACTGCATAGAAAAAATTTCCAAAGAATTTTTGTTCCTCGTCACGTCATCCTTTCCAAGATCTTCAATGTTCTCTCTAACTGGAGCTTTGGAAACATTCACGTGAACAAGGTTTTCAACCTCAGATGGAGAAGCAATTTGACCAAGCCCATGTGTCCTGACTAGAGTGAAGCCGACCAGTTGCTGCTCAGTTGGAATGATAACGTGATCCAAACTTGAATGGACAGGGTGGTTTTCTGAATCTGTCTTTCCATTCTTGTCCTTATTTAGTAATGTGGATCTCGTGAGCTCTAAACTTTCTACCTCGCTCTGCTGTGTCTCCACAATATCTGCATGCTTCTCTGACTTCTTAAAATCCGGTAATCCTTGTAAAAACAATTCCTCCCCAGAATAAGGAGTTTCATCAATTCTTGAATCCACTGTACAAGAATATTTGTCAGGATCAACTTGTCTTTTACGGGATCTTGAACTTTGTCCTTCTTCCGTAGAAGACTCTGCATCCTCTAACAGTACATCTTGAAACTCAAAGTTTCCATTTTGGCCACTGTTCTCATCTAGGTTTAAGTATCTCCTGACAGGGTCCCCTTGAAACTTCTCATTCCCAGCAGCAGCATCTGAAGAAAACTTTTCGGTTGGTTGATTTTGGAAAGGAGAAGGCCTCACAGATGAAGGTCTTGACTGCTGCTTTGTTGTATGGGGGACGATACTCGAAGCTGAAGGTGCACCATTAGTCGGAGCCTTACCTGAATAGAAAGGACTTCTAGATGGCACTCCTCTGACAGTGCTGCTCATACCAAAGTCTGAACTTCCCACGCTACTTGCACGGGAAGCAGAAAAATTTCCGATAAGGTCTGGGGAAGCCAAAAGTTCTGTCCAATCCTCTTTTGAAGATTTTGCAGGGATCTGCTCAGCAGGGCTAGCAAGACCTAACTTCCTTGTTCCAGCTTTCTGCCCATCAAGATCCATCTTGTTGAGACTGGGTTGGTCATTATAGAGCCCAGAATTCTTTCGTAAATTGGATAATGACTGCTGAGCATTTGTTTTTGCTGACGAAAAATAACCTTGTTCTGGAGGTAAGACACCTGCTGATTTGGCATACTGATTTTTGTTTGAGCTTATAATGTTCTGAGAGGGCACCTTAGGATTATCTTCCATAAAAGGAAAAGCTAGAGGTGTCTCATGATCAGATCGTTTTAGTGACTCTGCAGCTTGCTGATCAATCTGCAAACAAGAAGAGAAAAATCGCAGTTAAGAGTAGCACTCTTGACAATATCAGTCTAACCAACATCTCCGAACAAAACGATACTTCTTCACCGTGACTATACCTTTTACCAGACTCGAATTCCATCAGAAAAAGCATACACAATCGAAGCTTTACTTTTTTACATACAAAAAGGATATCACATCCTTGCTAATGATTCATTTCCTCTTTTTTGTAACCCCAGGCCCAGGAAAATGAGAAGAAGCCATATGGAGAAAAATGTATGGCACACTAGTCCAGGAAGCAAGGAAAGAACTGGAAAATTATCAGACCATCAAGTAACTAAAACAAATGGCAGCTGTCTTAGCCACTAAGATTAATAGTCAACAGGTAGCATCAACAACTATACTCTTTGCAAGTCAAAGAACTGAATAAACTGCTCAGCATGATCCCACTTATGATGGTCTCCTATCTGAAGAACTCTGCAACATGTAAGCTAGCTTATTTACAAGATTTGTGCCATCTACTACCTGGACAGGAGAAAAATTGTATCGTTATTTACACTCCTTTTCTCTTATTTGAAAACCCAGTAAATTTCCTTGGTGGTTTCTGATTTAATGTGAGAATTGAAAGTCTTGCAAATCACCAGAGAATTAAAAATCATAATGACTACCACTAAGGGGTCAAGTTAGAACCATATGGAGGACAAAATGGTGCATAGTATGATTATAATGGACACCGTTAGGTGATTTAAGGACCAAGTGGGCCACAATAGTGCATAACAGGCAAAGTCTCCTGATATGGCCAAGGGGTCTCTAGAAGTATATCAAAAGCATAAAAATTTATGCATTTCTTTTGATCAAAAACCAGATAAAAGACAGCCATTCTTTTGCATGAGATTGGGCTCTTTAGGAATCGAGCAAGAATTTTTGTCTCGAAGCTGCTGCAACAATATTCACTTGTGGAGAGAATTGTGGAGCCCTATGTGGAGTTGCAGCCACCGTTCTCTTGCCCTTTTCTTTTCATTTGGGCTATCTCTTCTTCACCCTGGCCTGGAGCACTACTCGCACAGCAAGCTCTCCTAGCTTTGCTCTTTATTGTGGCTGCCAACAGCTAGACGAACCTAGGGATCATTGCTCCCTCAACACAGCCAGCTTTCCTGGTATTGCTCCTTCCTGTGGCTGCGATTGGCCAAACTAGCCTTGGAAATCACTGCGCCCTCATCACAGCCAGCTTTGTTTTGCTCCCTCTCTACAGCTACGGATGATTAGCTCTAGTCATACTTGAGATTCCACAAACTTTAATGCAGACCTATCAAACATTATTCCAAGGTAATCTCTCCCTCATTATAAATCAGTTACATGATAGTAATACCATAGTACCATGTGGCTTTGAAGTGCCAAACAACATCAAGCCTTGAAATAGGTGGTTAACCCTATACAACAGAAGAATTCAACACATGAGTGAGAATTGTTTGCAAAAAGTTTGTGCACTCAAGGTGTGGCAGAACTGATTGTATGATGCTGGATTTAATATATACTAATGTGGTAACTTTAAATTAACGCACTACCTTGTGTATCAAAGGAGCTTTTCCTTGGAAGGAAATGATTTCATAAAGGGAATTAAAGAAGCTTAAAGAGATCCACATTGCTAGCATGCAAGCTAAGAACCAACCTTGTGGGAGAGTTGGCTTTGTCGTTAACTTCCATAAAAGTACACACCCAATTAGCATACACCAAGCAAGAAGCTATGCCTAGAGCATTGAAAAAGAAGTATGCTAGCCAAAAAAAGGGAACTTCTGTAAGATTCTTCTAGTAGAGATTCCAAGGGTAGAAGGAAGGCGTCTTTGCGGAATTATGTATTGGGCTGCACCCAAGTGGAGTCAAAATTGGATTGGTAGTATCGGATTGACCATGAAGGCCCAATTGATTGCATGTATAACTAAAGTAGCAGTTCTATCAAACACTGAGTTGTTTGACCTAATTGTATTAAATTGTCGAAGCCCCTAATTAGGGATCTCACAAATAGGTATTTGCCAAGTTGGGAACAAAATGATAAATTTGTAGTGGAAAGCATCCCCAATATATTGGGTGGAATACAAAGATCAATCAGCTACAGAATATGTTTGAGCATTGACCCGTATTGATTCATGTAGTTGCCGATAACGAGCAACACGTCTCCACTAAGAAGTGCTCAAAATAGTTGAGTTATGGTTGAGGCCAGTTAGCCAACAATGATAAGGATCTTGTACACAAACTTGATAAAGCTGACTTTATGACTCAGATATGGTAGAGGATGTTGAACTTATAAACCTAGTTAAATAAATAGTACATGGTACATGGTCATACTTGGGTCCAAATTTTAAGGCCCAAGATAACTTGAGCAAAAAAATTTAGTACAAACCCGTGGGAGGCCTTCTTGCATGATGATGCCACATACCCATTTGACTTTGGTAGACCCCCATGCATATGTGCATGGGGGAGAATAAGTTAGTTTGCCACCTATCATGACATGCATGCAACATGTAAGTAGGCATGCAACATGCAAAATGCATGCATGAGAATTCACACACTTGGCAATTGCATGCCAAGTATTGTACATACTCGAATTCTATTTAATAGAGGCTCCACGAGTTGGAGAGAGTGTTGGATTGGAAGCATCCTCCATCTTCTTTGTTTATGTGTCTTCTTGATTTTTGGTGTAGGAAGTCGCTGCTGGACAGAACCAGATTTTCAATTGTTTCTCCCTCATCACTCATCCAAATCAGATGAGAACAATTGCAAACTGATCCTTGGTGGAGGGCGCTACTATTCACACCATTTCTGCTTCCAATTCATGCAAATCTGGAGCCAGGACACCATAAACCATTTGTAGGACGGCGCCGGTTCAATTTGTTTAATCTTTCATTTCTCTTTAAGGAACTGTTAGAATTGGATGGAATCAATGGCATATGGTTTCTATTGCATAGGCACTATCGTTACTTATGATTAGAAGTCAATTAGAGGTCAACAAGAATCTGGTTTGCAGATCTGAAACTACTACTTGTATTGGCCAGCAAGTAGAGATCATTCCTATTCTTGATTCATCTAATAGGCATAGAGTAGAGTTCATACAGATTGAACTAGGATCAAATCTATGATCCACAGCTTGCTGGTTTTTTCCTAAACCTTGCATGGTCAGTGCATGCTCTTGTATGTTGTTGCATGAGCTTGCATGTTGCTTAAATCTTCTTGCATGTCTGTGTCCTAGCATCATTCATTCTACAACAAAGGATAGTGTTATCTCGCAAAAAGCTTTGTCAAGGCTTTAGTGAAGTAAAGATTTATGCACATAATTTGTACAAATTTAGAGATTTAATAGAGATGTGGTCTTCCACCTAGTTCCTCCAACTTAGGAGCTATTAATCTAGGGAAATGTACCAAGGTATCTCCCATGCATTGTGGATAGTGTTGAGTCAGAAATAAACAAGTGACTTGATTCCAAGTTGGAATTAAAAAGGAAGTATAGCACATCTACTATTTCAAGTGACCTAGTCAAGAATGGGGTCAGACAAAAGCATTTGTAGATTCCAAAATCTCCAATAGCATCTAATTATTTTTGTACCAGATCGGAGACAAAGGAGACTCAAGGAGTTGCATTCTCCAAGAGGATCTATCAACATTGGAATTAGATCGAGGATAGGTAATTTGAGGAATCAAATTCTTCAAGAGTACTTAGTACCCACATAGGACTACCTATGTCATTGACCACGAGGGAGAGTCAACAAAGATTTTAGGGAATGTAACAAAATTTATCATTGAGGAGCGATGACTTTCCTAAAGAACGAATGTCCAGGCCCAAACCATATCCCCGAAGTGCGCACGACTGGTTGCTTAGAGGCCCGAGGGTCATAGGACCAATGGTAACGGTCTTGACTGGAAACTAAGCTAGGCACCTTACAATAGTACAGGCTAGGTGTGTCAACAATTACGACCTAGTGTACCTACACGATACCAAATAGCAAGGTGAGGCAATAGTTACCGTTGACCAACTAGTCATCACGTCTGTAAGCAATTTGAAGTAGGACCAACGCTAGCCTACACCAAGCCAGGGAGTCCAAAGATCATCGAGGCACAATGGAACACAGGTGTGGTTGTCAAAGGTCACTACACTTTATGATTAGGTCAAAATACAACATGCTAATTATTGGTCTGGGCAACAATTGATAGACTATATGGCCCAGCGCTTGAAAGGCAAGTAGAGGGCAACCTCTGGATGGGAGGAGATTCATTCTACAGAGTGGCTAGTTTGAATTCACAAGCTTGAGAGTAGGAAAAAGTAACAACTTTCTTCTTGTAAGTTTGTCATTTCTCTAATTTTCCTTGTTTTTTTTAAACATATTGCCTGCATGCAGTAGTAATCAAAACATACCTTGTCAAGAGTCAACTTAAATATTATGATCCTAGAAATTTATTTTTACGTCATTTTTTTTAAAAGAAAGCTTGATTCAAATCTTTCAGAATAATTTAAACCTTGAGTCGAATCAGCTAGCAACTTGACATATTGATACATTTTTTTGATATCCTGGGTTAGACCTTGTCCATGTTTATATATGACATCTTGATGGCCTGATGTATTAGGTACTACTACTGGTCCAAATAGATACATATGACTCGTTATCATCTCCATCAATTTCACTTCGCTTACATATTATATCATTGCTCCCAAATTCCAATAAACCCATCAACTTGGCTATGATGTAGACCATCATTATAGACTAACTGTTTTCTGCATGGACATCAATGAATATTCATCAATATTAGGTTCGTAATCATCTTGTGATGCTACACACATGCATCAATGTCAGTTACTGGGGGCATTCAAGGACACAATCCAGCCTTGTCTCAGCACTATTCCATGTCACAACACTTCTGGTTCCTACGCTTCTCCACTACTAGTATTAACCTTCAGAAAGAATTGTACACATACCTTCAAGTCTACACTCGGGAGATAATAGTATGCATACCTTCAAGTTCACAAATGAGAACTTGAAGGCATTGTAAAACTCTCAACTATTTAGTGACGTGTTCTCCTTTGTGCAATTTTGCATTTATAGCTGTGCATCTTCGCCTCATGCAATGTGTGTAACCTAATCACAAGACTAGAGTGGAGGACTTGATATCGTTGGATGTTGTAATCAATTTATATGTTGTCTTGATGTCTCTTCTACCATAGATCAATGCTTGTTAGAATGTAACATATTATCATAATAACCTGTGAGCATGCTTGAGAAATTCTAAACCTGAGGAGGTGTCAGTAAACTACCTGGCATTTGCGTTGGAACAACGGAAGTGTAAAATAAAGGCAAACTTTTCGCATCCCATTAAAAACCACAACCTTTGTTTTGAGAAATTTTCATAAGCAAAGCAGCCTGTCAAAATGCAACAATAGAAGGAAAGTTTAAGATACGGACAATACCTGCTGTAGAAACTGCTCGGCTACTTTCAATTTGGAAGACAGCCATCCCGCCATCTTAGCTATTGCTCACGTATCTATTTACACAGTAAGATTCGAAACCGCAATGCAGCTCACTCTCATAATAACAAGCTACTGGAAACTTGCGCGCTGATCTAGTACAAGCACCTCCAATTGAGCCGCATTGCTCTCCACATGGCCAACCCTACCGCTAAAAGGCTGCTAACTCCCTCGTATCTAAACCGATACGTTGGCCATGAATCCGTGACCATAACCACCGGGTGAAACTATGTTGGGAATCCCATACCATGGATCAAATCGTGCAGCTGACAAGTCCTGGTGACAGAAATGCATCCGCATCTGAGCGATCAACAATTCAACATCCTGTATGTATGCTATCCGATGTTGTTCCTGTTTCATAATTGTGCAAATCACATCCCAAAAACACTGGGAGTTCGAAACTGATCTGAATTTTGAATCCTTCCAACCATCGGAATGTCCGAGCTCCAAAGTGATTGATTCAATCCGAGCGCGCGATCAAAATTTGCGAGAAAATCAACCAATTTTGGTCGATCTGCCATGCCGATTGCTGAGGAGAGAGAGAGGGGTAGTGCTTGGAATTGCCCTAGGCAAAAGGCGACGATCCCTGATTCGATGGTGCCTAATGACAAGCTTAGATTTTAGCCCGCCCCTCTGAATGTCAGCCACGTGTCAGAAACAGAATCGTACACACTCGCAAAATACACGTGGCAAAATCGAAACGCATCTGGAATCATCCAAGGGACAGGCTTGACGTTAGAGTCCCGCGCTTTAATTGCTTTTGTAAAAATTAAAAAAAAACCCTCATGCTCCAAGGATAGATGAGAACAACTCACCTATTTTACAAGATTTTAAATTTTAAATTAGTACCGCAATTTGCATGAGAACAGATAGCGAACACGTGTCACAGTTTTATAAGCTCTGAACACACATGATCAGAGCCATATTATGCTGCCTACCATAATTACCTACCAGGTTGTCTAAAAACAAATAGTTGGCACCACAAACTATCTAAAAATAAAAAGCTGGCAATAAATAAACGTCCGATAGCGGGCGTGAGCAGACTCGCAACCATGTAGCAGGTAGTCGTACCTACCTCGCTCGATAGGTACTAACCACCCTACTACACACGGTCGCGGGCTCATGCCCACTACCTAATCCATATTAATTTTCTCAATGCAATTTATTCAAAACATATATGTCCACATTATTAATAATTTGCCATATATTTTATTTACAAAATTCAAAGAATACTCAAGTAAGTAATTGCAAGATAGAACTCAAGATGAACTTAAAAAATGCAACAATGTATAAAGATGTATGGATTTAAAAAACTACACACACACACACACACACACACACACACACATATATATATATATATCTTAGTTCCCATGGAATGTGTTCCGTGGGATTCCACGGTATGGAACAATTTTGCATCGGAAAAAACCAAATTACCAAAATGTTTCCAATACTGCGCTCATACCCCCTATGTAGTTCAAAATTGCAAAAAAAAATTGTTTAGGACCCCAAAAAAATCAAGCCTTAAACTTAAAAATGCCTTTTCTTGAGTTTAGGGCTTGATTTTTGGACTCAAACAATTTTTTTTGCAGTTTAACCTACATAGGGGGTATCAGCACAATATTGGAAACATTTTGGTGACATTCATATGGAATGGAACCATTCCGTATTTGTTCTTTATATATATATATATATATATATATATATATATATATATACACACACACACACACACACACACACACACACACACACACACATATGCAATCATGTAAACTATTATTTTATCACAAAAATGGTTGTGACATATATAGTAGTTTGTTCATCATCACAAGATTCAAATTCATTAGCCAATACATCTTGCAACTCATCTTCACTTAGATGAATTTCAGCATCACTATAGTAATCGGACTCTCTCTTTTAAATTTTTAATATATTGGTTATGATTGAGAAAAAATAAATGTAAAGCTCATGTAGCACACATGTTCACAATGATGAGGCAACACTAACGTGTTTGAAAAATCCATGCTTAATGTCTTGGTTGAATTGATAGCAAAAAGTCCACTATGATCTCTTTTCACGATTGCATTTGACCCTTGATAGTTGATTTGAACCACACATCAAACAAAAAATATTTACCATTTTCAACAAAACACAGCTCATATATATATCTTAAATAGTTCCTACATACTCAAGCTCTCCAAAAATTGGACCTTGGTTTCATGCATTACTTCGACTTTCTTGATTAAAAATGTCATCGCACTACAATCATAAGTGTGTCATTTCATATCAACTTGTTCAACGAGATGATGATGACCATATTGCACTATACTTTCGATACTCCCACATTTTAATTTTAATTAAAACAATAATCAATTGTCGTACAAATACATTAAATTTTACTTTGAAAAAAACTAGTAGACAAGTCTTCCAATCACATCCTCTTGCAAATTCTGATTCAATGTCAGATATGATCTGTCCCTTTGATCTTGCTTATTGGAGTGTGTCAATCATCCAATATATGGTGCATTGGGTGGGCAATGGCTTTGATGTTGGGGATGGCTCTGATGAATTATCAGCTCTAATACCACTCTGTGGAAAAACTTCTTAAACAAAGTTCCAGCCAACTTGAGAAAGACAATGAATACTATAAAGAACAGTGATAATTGTGTTAAGAAGGATCATGGATTACTTAGAGAACGGAGATTAGAGAACTGGTTAGTTTGTGTTGAATACGATTATCAGTGTAGGACTCTTAGACTACCATGAAGAGAGATTGTAGAAACAATAGGGCTTCTATGATAGCCATGCAATTCTCTGATATTGATATTCTAATACAAAGAAATGTAAGTACAATTAGATGTCAAAGACAGCCAAACATTGCTCTGTTATGATACTATTTCAAGGGAAGAGCGAGAGTTAATGAACATTCAACAAGAATGCAAAGAGATGGAACAATAACGATTTTGTATATTAAAGTTGTAGTAACAACAATCAGATCACGATACAATTGCACTGATAAGCACGTGATCCTACTTATAGAAACAAAACAGTAGCTATCGCTCTGAATATTTTATCTCTCTCTCTCTCTCTCTCTCTCTCTCTCTCTCTCTCTCTCTCTCTCTCTCTCTCTCTCTCTCTCTCTCTCTCTCTCTCTCTCTCTCTCTCTCTCTCTCTCTCTCTCTCTCTTTATAATCACCAACTCTGAGGAGTCACTAGCTGCTGTGAAGACCCATTTTGGTTGTTTGATCTCTAATGGAGTATCTCTTCATGCATCCTCACTTACTTCTCCAGTCGCTCATTTACTTATAGCAGTTGGTAGATCTTGTGTTATTCTAACTTTACAATTACAAGATAGTTTAACAGCTATCTGACTAATTAGGACATTAGTTATTGGAGTGTGAAGACGTAGACAGTTTGTAGTTGAAATCTTGTATAAGTCTACGATCGTGCAACTCCAAACAATGTACGATTCTTTCACTCAGCTACGCCATTCTGTTGTGGAGTGTAGCTGGTTGTGAACTGATGGTGCATGCCGCATGATGGTAGATAGTCCTCCATTTCATTTGAAAAGTACTCTCCCCCTAAATCAAACCGAATGGTCTTGATTCTCTGACCAATTTGGTTCTCAGCGAATTGCTTGAACTCTTGAATCAATTGAATGCCTCTAACTTGTTCTTTATGAGCATAATTCTGGTGAAACGGGAGTAGTCATCAATGAATGTGATAAAATATAGAGCTTGACCCAAAGAGGGTACGCTCATGGGACCACATAAGTCACTGTGAATCAGTGACAGAATGGACTTCGCTCTCCTGGCTTGTCCTCTTGGAAATCTTATTCTAGGTTGTTTTCCTAGTAAACAATTTTCACAGACAGTCTGATTAGTTGTAGAGACAACATTGATATTCATATCCTTGACCAATTTGTTATGATACATGTACAAGATTGAACACATGTTTAAATGACCTAGTCTTTGATGGTAAACATGAAGTGCTGAGGGGAAATGGCATAACCATTTTGGTCAACTTGAATAGGTTGTTCCTCATATTTACTCACAAAAAGTGCATAATCGTGACTCAAGATATACAAATTTCCTTCTCTGTGTGTAGAGAGGATTTCATTAGAATTCTCATCAAAACAGTACATCAACCAGTAGTAAACAAAGCTCTATAGCCTTGATCAGTAATCTTGCTAATAGACAATAAGTTCTTTGTTAAATTGGGTATGTAAAGTACACCATCTAACTACCTAGTGATGTCGTTAGGGAACTGAAGTCGGACAGTGTCTTGGCCTTCGACTTTGTGGGAGCTTGAGTCGCCAAAGAAAACGTACTTTGAGTCCATTGTTGTGAGAGTAGAGAAAAGGTTCTTATATGGCGTCATGTGTTGTGAAGCACCTGAATCAAGATACCATTGGCAGGCATCTCTACTTGAATGTTCTTGTACCATCAGTGCCTTATCGTCCTCTTGGGAAGTTCTAATAGAGTTAGAAGCTCCTTCTTGATGTTGTTGCATCTTCTTTCTTGTTTCGTTGTGTTTGAGGATGCGACAATCCTTTTTGTCATGATTGGATCTTTTGCAATATCTGCAAAAGAGTTTGATCTTTGGTGATTGTTGTTGATGACTATGCTGCTGTTGTGATTGTTGCGTTGAATTCAGCTGCTCTGCCTTCGTCTTCTTGTCCTTTAAGTTCTTCTTCTTGGACTGCTGCTTATTAGAGTACAATGCCATTGACTTAGTGCTCGTTGTGGATAAGCTCTTTCTCCTGATATCTTCCTGCAATAGACTTATTGTCAACTTATGGAGAGACAACGCAGGAGTATTTCTCAAAAGTAATACTAGGTTGTCATAGGAGGATGGAAGACTGGCGAGAAGAGACATTGTTGAGTCTTCTTCTAAAATAGGGAAACCTATGGTAGCAAGTTGATTCAGCAATTGTTTGAATTTGTTCAGATGATTGCTGACTGAGGTGCCTTAGCACATCTTGAATGTGAAGACCTTCTTCCTCAAAAAGAGACGAGTCGATACATCTGAAGTCTCATAGATATTTGTAAGAATATCCCACGCTTCTTTGGAGGTGGTGATGTTTTGATTTTAGGACCCCTCTCAAATTGTTTTTTTAGATTTTGTTTTTTGATGTTTCGAAAGAATATGACAACTAAATTTAGAATATGAAAACACAAATCTCAAAAAACGAACTGAAGTTTAGATTCAAGACCCTCCTATTCATGTTCTCTTTAGTCAATTATCTTATGGGATAATTGGTATGCCGCGTGTCAGCCACCAACATGTCAGTACTGTCGGCATTTCTTATTTTAAGCTAATTTTTTTTTGTGGATTTTATAAAAAAAACCTGTCCACACTTGTTGAGAAAAAGACTAATTTAAGCTTTTATATATAGCTTAGAAAAATGTCATGCTTAATTATGGGATAAATATGTTAACTTAATATTCAGTACTCTTGTGTTTAAGCTTATTAGTTACGCCTAGAATAAATTCCAATTCAATGCTAGTTCCATGATTACTAACCTTGAGAAAACCTAGACATTCACATAGTAATATGTGGAGTAGTATGTGGTATGTGACATTTTATGCTCAGAGAGAGAATATAGTAACTTGTGTTATGTATAGGAGGATGGACCCTCCCTTGGAGGCTATATAGTCCTACAGGAACTCACCCATCTACATTTTTTATTTGATGGTTTTGGTTATTAATAACTTCTCTTCAGTATTCACTTACCATGGCATGGGGGTGAGGCCCTTGGGCTTTGATCATGAGCTTCTACCTAGGTGGGCGGGTGTTAGCCGATATTTTTGCATGAAAAATTGAGCTAATATTGAAGTTTAAATTTGCAAAACTGGAAAAAACTGGCATGTGAAACCCGGTTATTAGAAAAATTTGGCACAAATTTGCCTTAGTTTTGGGTCCCAGCCCGCTCCTAAAGTGGTCAGACATAGTAAAGAATAGACTCTTGTAACAGTCTTAAGAACCGTCAAAAACTATTTTGTATGTTCAAGTTTTGTAAGACTGAGCCAAAAGTGCCGGTCCACCTAGAACTGGGTCCTAGCCTACCCTAAATGAGGCTAGAGCAAATTTTGCGGCCTTAGAAGTGGCCTATGATAATGTTTTATGGCTTTGTTCGGGCCAGTTGTAAAAATAGCCGACATAGCCATGCTAAAATCCTACCATGTACAGAGTTGGTTTTACTAATATATAGTTGCCTAGTGCATTTTCAGGAAAACCGTATTGTTGTTGGAGCCCTAGTCATGAATGCCGGAAAAGTCAACTTTAGTCAGAAAGCCATCAAAGAAAAATATTTATCAGGCAAAACCCAAGCTATAAATTATGGGCAATACTTAAAACTTGCAAAAACCCTAACATGTAAAATTGGGCAAATTACGAGACAAGGGCAAAGTATGCAAATCAGTTGGTAATCCCGAGAAACCAAACGCCAAGGGCCAGGCCATACATGTTACAAAGAAAATTAAAGAAAAATCAAATGGGAGGCCAAGGAGGACCAAGGAAAATAGAGGGCACCCAACAAGGAATAGAGGTTGGAACAAGTCTTCACCCACCTTTTGGATAATAAATGCAAGAAGACCTTGGAGGCTATCAAAGTTTGAGAGGTATTTCCTCTAGCTTTTGACCAAACTGGCGTCTTTGCTAGTTTTGGAGAAAGGCTTTAAATGGCACCAACCCCTACACTCTCATGGAGGCCACTTGATGTACTTACCAATGGGGGGTGGACAAATGGACAAAGGGCTTGAAGGGCATGAAAATTGGCAAAGCCTCATTTTGAAGGGGGGCACTTGAGGTTTACTATAAAAGGAGGCCACTCTTTGTGTTAAGATATAGTTGGATAATAATGAGATGATGTTGATAGTTGGATAGTTGAGAGTTGGTACTTTTAAGAGTGGCTATTTTGTGAGTTGATAATTTTGGAGGAGTTGATAATTTTGAGTATGAGTAGTTTTGGATCATGGTTGTCTTTGAGGAGAGGGTTTTTGTCATTCCTAAGTTTTTTGCTAGTTGAGATATGAGTGGTTGTTTGAGGTTGAGTTCTATATGAGGTGTGAGAAATATTTGATGAGTAGTGATTCTTTGCTATCTTACCCAATCTAGTTGGAAGAATTCGTGCTTGAGTTTTTATCATTAAAAGCTTTGGGACTTTATAAGAATGAATTCCTTGAGAGACTATTCTTAGAACTACTTTTATGTCAATAGAGTATGGTGATAGAGTTTTCCTATCTTTGAGGGAGTCCCTTCTCTTTTTTCAAGTTCCATTCTAGAAAAGGGACATAGACTTGGTGATTTTGCATTCGATTAAGTATGGATTTCATCTTTCGGGATGAGAGCTTGAGTGTAAATGTCTTGTAGAGTCCAATGTGAGATGATTAGAGGTTCCATTGTCATTTCATTATTTTAAAAATTTTATCACTCTCCTTGTCATTTGTTTAGGAGGGTTGAAACTGTTATAATGAGGAGGTAGGTATTTATGATATGAATTCTTGTTTTCACATTCTTAAAAAGACTTCCAATGGAGCTTCTTGTAATTATCCACAAAAGACTTGTTGAGGTTGTTAGAAGGTTCCTGTATGGAAGAGTTATGCCAAGTTACTACCTTCATTAAAAGGCAACTAAGTGCTTTGCTATAACATTGACCCTACTGGACTTATCTACCAGACAGAGACGAACAATGTTCCTTACTCCATCATTGATCCTGCTATGATAACTCAATCAGCAATGGTCAAACCTGAGCGACCTTGTGCTACCAATCAATCACGAACTCCCAATGTCAAACTTGAGCGACCTTGTGCTACCAATCAAGTGTGTTGTAGTCATGGAGAGAACTCCCAATGTCATTTCTGAACGCATTTATACTACCAGTCAATAGCTAAGTTCAGAGGCAGAATCTCTGCAGCTAATCGCACATTTCTGTGGCAGACTTCAAGCGAGTTTCTATGGCCATTTCTCAATGCATTTCTGTTGCTACCAATCACATTTTTTGAGGAGACTACAACACACTTCTGTCTCCCATCATTCACACAATCTCTGGCAGACATCAAATAGCCTGTCCATCGCATTTTTGGAGGCCTCCATCGCTGATTTCTAATGTATTTCAGAGAATTCATTAGCAGCGAGCAGACAAGAGAGAGATAACATAGTGGAGAGAGAGGACTAACTACATTCTTATTAACTGATAATAGAGAGAAGAGCGAACTGCCCATTACATAGTACGTGAGAGAGTGTTTGAATCGTCATGCGACGTTTGAGGATATGTGTGAATGCGCACATTATTATTCGTAACGTAACAATTTCTGGGACACTGCATCCCTGCTGGTTCTGTTTGAAACAATCATTCTTTTTTAGTAGTAAATCAAACATTGCTGCCTTGTCCTCTGCTGCAGCCCTGCATACGGACCTGCACTTTTCACTGGGAACCATCAAGAGTCAGAGATTCTAAATTTCTGATCGCTGCCTACCTCTGGTTGAAGCTGATTCTGCCTTGCCTGTCCTGTCCATCATTGAGAGAGATATATATAAATTTTTGAAGATTTCTTTGCTCAAAAGAAGTGAATCAAGCCCCTGGCTGTCCATCACTGACAAAGAGGATCTGTCTATGACAAATTCGATTTGCTACAATAGGTTTACCCTCCATCACATATCTTATTATAGAAAATTGTGGAACAATTCCCTAATGATCATATAAATCACATGCCTTCTATCATGGATTGTGCCTCTTGAGCAACGAATCATCTACGTATTTGAGCCCTCTCCTGGAGCAAAACCTTCGATTGCTACCTATTGATCCATCGTAGGGCCACATGAACGTGTTTTGAGCATAACTTGAGCACGTTTTTCTGTTTCTTGTTCCAGCAATCTGAGATATCCATCATTGCCGACGTTTCATCACTGCCATCTGAGTTTTTCTATTCACTATGGAGATCAAATGAGATCTTGTTGCCATTGAATATGGTCCTAAGTGGCCTACATTTGTCTAGAATCTGCTTGGCCATCGCTACCGATGTCGCTTATTGGCACTTATTGACCTGGGAAGGGGAGTAACGCCCGCTCTCGTGCCTATGTGACACGTGGATAGGGTGCCCGGGCCCTCAAAATTCTCTCTGTGAGACCGCTCTCTCTAGCAGGTTCGCGGTTCCGAGCACCCTGCCCTGGCACCGGGCAGGGCACAGGCTAGCGCCACATGGGCAGGCAGGGAGGCGGGCGCGGGCGCAAGGTGGCGTCGGGCAAGTAGGCTGGGGCACCGGGCAGACGTTGGGCCGGGCAGCTGGAGCACAAATTTTTCCCGAGCACCGTGCGTGATAGGCATGCCCCTGGGTGTGCACACATGGGAGTATTGAACAATTTCTGTAATATATAGAGAAGCTGCTCAGTCCATAGGAAACTTATGGGACAAAGCTGAGCTTTGTGCAGGTCGCTGGCAGGGGGCAGATGTAGATTCCACACGTGTGGAGTGTCCACAACATGTACTTGTGATCTCCTAAGGTGTATAGATGCACCAAGACTAGATTGAGATTCAAGATCTATCTTTGATTCTATGGGGAAAACACACTACTACATGCATTCAATCACTTCCAACTCTCACTCACACGTGTGGGAAGTATTCAAAAATTATTCTAAGTAAAAACAAGCTGCTCTCCTCAGGTAGAGAGAAAAAATCATCATGAGCTCTCGGGTAGAGAGAGAAAGCTAGAAATCCAATAACACTCAAAATCCACACAATCTCCAAATCAATTAGATCCAAAATGAGGTATACAATGATACTAGTAGATCCACGAGCTACCACTATGCTTAACTATGATTGGACCACACTTTGTCACCTCTTAATCCTATTGGACCATTGATCCATGCACCTCTTAATTCTATTGGACTATTTTAAAGCAAACCTCAGATTCCTATTGGACCTCACATGGTTCCACCTCTAAATCCTATTGGACCTCTTAGAATTCATCAAACCAAAGCATTACACTTGTCTACACTCTAATTGGCATGAATTTAGCCTCTTACTCTATTTTGGCTCAATAGTGGCATTACAAGTGGAAATGCATAATTTGCCATCTATGCCAAATTTGTTCCTATCAACATCCTACACCTAGATGCTTGATATAAAAAACATAAGACCCCTATATCTAACATAGATAATCTTTTTCAATTCTTCACACTCCTCCTAAAAAATTATCTATGAAGATTTAAGCATTGATCTTGATATAACTCCAAGATTAGATCTATGCTTGATGAAAGCACTTTTGCTCAAAGGCTTGGTGAGTAGATCAGCAAAACAAGAGGACGAGTTGACATGCTCCAAATAGATTTCTCCTCCAATAAGCTTTTCTCTCACAAAATGGTGTGCCACTTCTATGTGCTTGCTTCTTGCATGAAATATGGGATTATTGGCAAGAGCTTGGGCCGAGATGTTATCACACTTGATCATTGGTAGATCATCTTCCTCGATGCACTTTAGCTCCATTAATAACCTCTTGATCCAAAACACCTCTTTGGTAGTTGTAGTGAGTGCTTTGTACTCGGCCTCACATGAAGAGAGAGATATAGTAGCTTGCTTTTTGGAAAGCCAAGATATTAGATTGCCTCCAAGAAAGACAGTGTATGCACTAATAGACTTTCGATCAAAGTCCGAATTTGAGTAGCCAACAATGGATAGATCTTCACTTTTATAAAGTAGACCATAATCACAAGATGAAGATACATATCTTAGAATCCTCTTGGCCATCTTCCAATGATGGATCTTAGGATTTTGAAGAAATTGACTCAATTTGTGCACACAAAAACTTAGATTGGGCCTAGTAATGGTAAGCCAAATCAAGGAGCCTACAAGACTCCTAAAAAGTGTGATGTCCTCAAAGGATCTTTCATCACCTTTATTAGGATATTCTACAATTTGCTCCATTGGAGTATCTATGCTCTTAGAATTTTCCATATGGAATTTTTTCAACATAGAGTGAGCATATCTAGATGGCATATAAAGACATGATTTTCATAAAAATCAATTTTTAGGCCTAGGATGTAATGTATCTCTCCTAGATCTTGCATTTTAAACTCACATCCAACTGCTAGCTTAGTTTCATCAACTAGCTTGATACAACTTCCACAAAGAATAATGTCATCAACATAAATTAGAAGAATGACAATATTGCTATCAACAAACTTTAGATACATGGAAGGATCATAGTCACTAAGAGTAGATCCTAGTGAGATAAGAAAAGAATTAAGTCTTGAATACCATGATCTTGGTGCTTGCTTGAGTCCATAAAGACTTTTGAAGAGCAAGCACACTTTGGACTCATCCTTGATTAATCCTTGAGGTTGTTCCATATAGATCTCCTCCTCAAGATAACCATTTAGAAAAGCATTGGATACATCTAATTGGAACACCTTCCACTTAAAGAAATAAGCAAGAGAAATAAGAATTCTTATTGTCACCATCTTTGCAACGGGTGCAAAGGTCTCCTCATAATCAAGGCCATGGATTTGAGCAAATCCTTTGGCACATAATCTTGCTTTATACTTGTTGATGGTGCCATCATGATTGAACTTGATCCGAAATACCCACTTGCAACCAATCACATGCTTGTTGGATGGAGGATCCACAAGCTCCCAAGTATTGTTGGTGATCAATGCATCATACTCTTGCTTCATGGCATCATACCGCTCCTTGGTATTGAGTGCCTCTTGTACATTCTTTGGATTTTCATGAGAGACATAAAAAACATAATTAGTGGAATCAAGATCCACTTGTTTGACTTTGTCAACATATGAGAGCCTCTTAGGGTCGGATCTATCTCTCATGGATCTTCTTGGTGAGAAAATCCGAGGAGAGTCTTCTTCAAATCTCGACCCCATCACATCATGATAACACCATAGATCTAGAAGCAAGAAGATATATCCAAGTGAATCTTGTGAAATCATCAATGAAAGTAACAATACAAGTGGCTCCTCCCTTGCTTATAGTTGATGAGAAATGCACATCCGAGTGGATTAACTCCAAAGGATGCTTGCTTTTGATAGAAGATCTTGTAAATGGCTTTTTGTGAGATTTAGCAATAGCACAAGCCTCACAAGGCTTGATCTTCTTGGAGAATGACTTTGGCAAGCCAATAGCTTTGGCCTCTTTGATCATAGAGAGCATGGATTTGTAGTTGGGATGTTCCAACCTCCTATGCCATAATTAATCCATAGAGAGCTTGTTCACAAGAGCAACATTACAAGCATTCACATACTCATTTGGATCTAGTTTATAGATGCCTCCAAATCTAGATCCTAATGCAAGTATCTCATGATTCTTCTTGACAGTGCAAGTATCAACATTGAATTTTACGTCAAGGCCATTATCAAGCAATTGGCCATCACTAATAAGATTCTTAGTAAGCTTAGGTACATAAAGAACTTTAGAGAGAGAAAGAACTTTAGAGGATGCAAGCTTCAAGGGAATGTTCCCTGTGCCTTCAATAGGACACTCAAAATCATTTGCAATGTATATTGATCTCTTGACTCCATCATAAGGTGCAATAGAAGAGAAAGAGTCCTTGGAGCTACACATATGTGAAGAGGCTCCACTATCAATATACCTTAGGTCGTCCTTCTTGAAAGGAGTAGATGAGAAACTAGAGACCATAAGAGATTCCTCTCCTTCACTTGCAATAGTGTCTTCCTTCTCATTGGTAATGTTGGCTTGCTTGAGTTGATTCTTCTTCTTGAAGCAATTGGTGGCATAATGGCCTTTCTTGCCACAATAAAAGCACTTGATCTTTTTCTTCTTGAGCTTGGATGATGAAGCATTAGAGGAATCATCTTCCTCCTCATCTTTGTCTTTGGATTTGACTTTGTCCTTGCTTGAGGATTGTTGATGTTGGTTCTTGCTCCTCCCTTTGTGCTTATCCTTGGCAAAGAGAGCTTTGCCATCATCATGAGAGAGAGAAAGCTTGTCCATCCTCAAGAGCTTGTACTCTACTCTTGATTCTTCTGAAATTAGCACACTTTGGAGAGCCTTTGGTAGCTCCTCCTTAATGGCATAGCCTCAAGATCCTGCTTACAAGACAAACACAATGGAAAACACACAATGGAGAAACCACCCAACCAAGTAGAATAAACCAATCAACTCTAGAAGCTTCACCCCCAAGCCAAGAAATAGAAAGCATGAAAGTAGAGTGAGAGCCTGACAATGAATCAACCAGGCGGTGAGATAGTAGGGAGAATTTGGCCTCCTTATATAGAGCCTAGAACCACCTGTGCACATAGTCATGCAAGGTCCTAACTCCCCTATACATAGATTCATCTAGAAAGAGTCTCTATGCATGGATCCTATATTCATAGAATTGCTATTGATAACTCTACACATGCATACATTGTCCCAAACCTTGTACTAACTCCATTTGTGTTCTGGGCTTTACAAGGATATTAGTTACTTTTGGGTCACGTCCAATATGACGTGGCATAACTAACAGCTTGTTTCACTAGAGTACCGTGTATCCAAGATTAGGAGTATATTGAATCCTATGTATTGGTCATGGAGATGACACTATCCATGTTAGAGACACCCATTGACATGACAACTAAAGAAAAATGAAACCTGAGTCTGCTCCTAAGAAAGCTTGTGCACTAAGTGCCAATGGATTGTAGATTGATTTCCAAGACCTAGATCAAAAAACAAGGGCACATTGTATCGACAAGGTGTAGAAGGATTATTGTGACTATACTTAACTCCCAGGGAAGCTAAGTTTATCTTAGAGAAGTGCCAAAATTTCGTCTGTGGGGGGCCCTTTCAAGTTTTTGAGAATTTGATTTTTACAATGTTGATCTTTGTTTTAGATTATTTTACAAGTAGAAAATTTTGGTTTCATTGATTGTGGTTGGATTGGGATACCATTAACTTATTATGAAAATATATGCATTTTTCTAGTATTTTGAGCAAAATATTACAGAATATTCAGACTTTTTGACTCACCAGCCACACATTTAAGATCAATACATAAAAACTCATAGACCAAAAATAATAATCATGTGTTCATCATCTGGTGGAATATTGTGGGTGCATTTGTCAGTCCAAAAAGTAAAATTATAATGTTCGAACCTTGTTTGAAAACCATTTTTATGCATGTCACTAGGGTGAATTTTAATGTGATTGTGCCCTATCTTGAGATCAATCTTACTGAAATATTTAGCTCCACCTAAGTGATCTACAAGGTCATCCATCCTAAGCAATGGATATTTATTCATAACAGTTATTGTATTCACCATAGTTGACACACATCCGAAAGCTTCCATCCTTCTTCCCTTTCAAGAAAATAGATGTCCTCAGATAGTTCTCTATTTAACTAATAATCTATATCTCTATTCTGGATGATAAAGAAAAGTGATTCTTTAGCTTATGAACTTCAAGGAAAATCCACTACTCACCCAGTATTTCATGTTGACTTTATATAAAGTTGATACGATTGGATTTGAAAAGATCCATCTTAGTTGGAAGATTTATCGCTCAATGAAACTTGAAAAAGTACTCCATACCATAGACAAAAAATTGAGAAATCGTTCTAGCTCTGAGTGCTTGACCATATCAAATAGAGGATGATAATTACTAGGAGAGAGTTGAAAGCTTAAAGAGAAAAAATTTCCAACCTGTACTTCTGAGGACATAAGTAGTTCAGTGGGGGAAAAATGTTCTGTCCATATCCAATGAATAGGACCGAAATAGTCATTAACGTGGATACACTAAACTCCACCCTGAAAATATTCCATTCAAGATCAATGTTAGTATTTAATAGCTATTTAGGTTGCATGACACATGCATAGAAAGGTGGGTCCTAGAGGCTATATCCACCCTAGTGGAGCTCACCCTCCTACATTCTCTACTTTCCCTTTGGTTACATGCTCACCTCTCTTGCTCTCACAAGCCATGGATCGGGAGTGCTTCTACTTGGTTGCATGGTTTGGCTCCCTTGTCACACTCTCTTTTTGTGCTTTACAATAGAATCTATTAAATCTTTAGGTATCGAACGTATGACACCTGATTGTCCACATGTTATTGCTTAATTACTTTTTGTTTATGAATGAGTATAGCATGAAATATAGAGAGCAATCACATAAATATGAAGTGGAAGATTCAATGGATGTAAAACAAAAAGAGAAGATAAAGATGAGAATTAGAAAAGAAAATTGAAAAACAAAATGAGTAAGATTATGGGCATAGTCGACCAAAAATATGATGAGCATTGGTTTAAATTCGTGACCACCAAAAACTTATTACAAAACAAAACAAAAATCTTTTATGGGATTCAAGTGGTTGACAATGAGCCTTGGAGGCTCTACGATATGTGACTAGTGTGATTCTGTTGGGGGGTAATCTAGTTCATGAATGGGTTGGAAATAAGGTATTCATTGATACATTCTTGATACTAGTCACCAAGATTTGGGTGGTGGAGGGGGGGGGGGGGGGATTGTCCACATCAGCAACTTTTGACAATGAGGAGGAGGATGATGGAACTTGAAATGCCCGTGAATATCAGAAAGCTTATTGGGTAATGATGCATCTATCAACAAAAGGAGCTTTTTGTCAAAAAAAGAAGACAAAATATACATTTAAATCTTATTGGAAAGCTAGGAATCTTGATTTTAAAGTATCCCCAAATGGACAATCTATTTTAAAGGTCCTTGTTCAATATGTTTACATGCATTTGAAACTAAATGTGGATTCCATGAATCTTTGTGATTATCGAAAGTGTAACTGTAAGTATTGTAAACTTTTGGATGACTTTTGAACTCTAACATGTAGTTGTATTTAACAATGAAAACTTACAATGGTTTTTTGTATTGCAGATTTATATCCATCAAATATACATGAATGGGAACCCATAAATAAAGGGCTGCCCATGTGGAGCCTAAGTAGCAATTCCACTAAATTACAAATTCTAAGTGGAATGCTCTTCCACTAGAGGTCACCATCAAAAGGTGGCTCACTCTAATTTATTTAAGAGGGGTCTACATTTATTACATTGCCCAGAAATACTACTAGCTTCTACATGGTCATTCCTTTTTTGGGATTCACCATGAGGCTCATATAATGTACAAATTATATACCTAGCTAGTATTCCTCGGCTCTCATCTTCTACCTCTTCTCTTCCTTCTGAGACCTCGTCCATCTAGGGTGAGAGGTGCTCTTCGTATAGCTTAGCTTGGCATCTTGGGGATTCCTTGGAATCTGCCAACATTGAGAAAGCAGTTCTTCTCCCTTAGAATGTCAGAAAGTGATTTTGTTCAGAATCACATAAATCATTTCAAGACTCTACTAGAGCAGATGACATCCATAGATTCAGCAACTGTAGATTCTGATGTTGTAATGACTTTATTGTCTAGGCTGTCATCTTCTTATGAAAACTGGGTGACGATGATTTTCACTCACTCAAAAATAGCTTTATCTATATCATACTATGCTGTTGCGGGAGGAAACTCATAGGAATGGAGCGTCCTTGTCCTCCATCAATGACTCTTAAGCTCTATTCTCCAAGAAGAAGACATAGAAGCAACATTAGAAGAAAATTACAGATTATTCGACCTACAACACTAAAAGATATGTTCACCTTGGAGACAATAGCTCACATATAATTGAAGGTGAAGGTACTGTTAGAATGAATTTTCTGCATGGGGTGTCAAAGCTGAAACCAAATGTTCTGTGTATCCAGAATCTGACGACAAATTTGTTGTCGATTAGTAGAATTACTGATTTAGGACATAAGGTAGAGTTTGAGATAGACTTATGTAATATTCTTGATAAAAGTAAAAGGGTCCTTGCACTCGGAAAGAGACGAGGTTATCTCTATAGACTTTCTCATTGCTATTCTATGATTGTATGTACTTTAAGCAATTCAGCACATGATAATAAAGGATTGGCATTATAGCCTTGGTCACCTTATTCAAATATCGATTGATTATATGTACAAGCATTCTTCAGCTCTTGATCTAAACTATTAGATTGTCGACCCTCCTACTTGCCAAAGTTGTATCATAGAAAAGCAGACAAGAAGGCCATCTAAGTCGAATCAAGAGCATATGTCTAAAGATTTGCTGGATGTTGTGCATACTGATATATGTGGTCCGATGTATGTCGGAAAGTGGTGTGCAAAAGATAGGTCTAGCTTGAAAAGAAACGAACTCGAAAAGCAAAACGAATGAAAATAATTCAGGCGTCTAGAAATAAAATTTTTCGTGCATGGCGGAATAAACAATCTTCGTCTTTCCAATGCATGACTACCCTATCAATTTCAAACAAGACAATAGTGATAGAAATCACGTTTGAACTTATAGTAACTAACTTTGAAATCGCCAATATTACATTGATTACGTAGCCAAACAATTAAGCATCGAAAATTATCAGACAAATAATTAGTCGCAAATTGTTCACGAATTAGTCGCAAAGAAATACAAAAACGCATACATTCTAAGACGAAACCTAAACGCAACGAAAGGTAGTATTGATTAAGTATGAAAATGTAACAGAAGTAAATAAATACAACAAACTTTGAATGGTGTTTTGTTTGAGAGCCTTTAGTAGAACATATGTTTTGAATACAGGTTGCTGTTGAAACAGCTTCAGCCCAGAAGCACTTCGAAGTGTCGCATGTGATAACATGCACTTTGCCGATTCAATTAAGGTTCTGTTCTTTTTCTCAGCAAGACCATTTGACTGAGGTGAATAAGAGGTAATATATTGTTGCTCAATGCCATCATTAAGGCAATAGTCCTTGAATTTGTTGGAGATGTATTCTCCCCCGCTATCTGACCTCAGTGCTTTGATTCGTTTACCAGCTTGATTTTCAACATGCTCTTTGAATTGTCTGAATTTGATGAAAGTCTCTAGTCTATGTTTGATAAAATAGAAGACTATTTTTCTAGAGAATTCGTCAATAAAGGTAATGAAATACTTTGCATCTAGTAATGAGGGAGTTTGCATAGGTCCATATATATCTATATGAACAACATCTAACAGATCTTTTGTTGCATGCATATGGTTTGATCTAAAAGGAATCCTAGTCTGCTTTCCAAAGATGCAGCTATGACAGATAGGGAGATCGACCTTACCAGAAGGATAGTCAAGATCAAGAATCATGGATTTGTTTGGACATATTCGATATAGATGCGTGATTCAAGTGTCCTAAGCAATGATGCCACAATAATGCTTTATCGACTAGAACAGAGGTTTTCAAGGGTTGACTAAAATCAGAATAGCAATGTGCCAATCTATATAAGTAACCCTGCCTCTTGCTGAGTGTAAGGATCTTATAACTCCTATCAACTATTTTGCATTGATCAGATTCAAATTCTACCTTATGACCTAAATCTGTAATTCTACTTACTGATAACAGATTTGTAGAGAGTTTAGGAACATATAAAACCTAATTTGAATTGATCATGCTGGAATCGCAATCTTACAGTACCTTCACCTTCAATAGTGTGAGTACTGTTGTCACCAAGATGAACAAATTTCTTCATGTTGTAAGGAGTGCAGGAGTTGAAGATCTCACATTGATTGGTCATATGTTGAGTTGTTCCAAAATCCAGAAACCATGAATCATCTAAAAATGTGCTTTGATCTTTGACCATGAATGTGCCTTCATCCATTTCGACCTGGGGAGATGATGAAACTGTGTTTGACCTTGAGTCTGTTTCTGATTCGTTGCAGCCTTCTTGGAGCTTTTCTGCTTATGTCGCCTCGAGCCTTTGTTGACATATAGAGCCTGAGAGGAGGAAGTAGATGGAGTGTCTTGACATCTTTGATTGTCTTTTTGCAGCAACATAGTGATAGCTCTAGTAAGAGTTAAACATGAGTGTGTTGATATGATCATCACCCAGTTCTCATATGTAGTGGGCAAGCTTAAAAGCAATCTCATTATTGTATCTTGATCATCTATGACTGATCCGACAATGGCCATCTGTTGCAAGAGATTCTTAAACTGGTCAATGTGACTCTGAAGAGAATCACCAGTAGACATTTTGAATGTGAAGAATTTCCTTTGCAGATGTAACTTAGTAGCTACGTCCCTCACGTCATATAGTGAGTTCAAAATGTCCCAAATGTCTCTTGGCATTTTAGCTTCAGCTATGTGTCCAATCTGTGTATCTGCTGATATATTGAGGATAATAAGTGCAAAAGTTTCACTGTCCTTCGTGTTAGAATTTAGCAATTTTCACATGGTTTTTGATGAACATTAGACATCTATGTGGATCCACACGTGTGAGGACCTGTCCACACGTGTGAAATGACACTTGTAATATTCAGATCCATTTTGATTAGCTTTCATTTGAGTCTAATATGACATCTCCTAAATTATAGGAGTTAGGTCCTAGATTGTAGGAATCTAGAAGGTCAACACAAACCACCAATGGATGACATGGCAAACTTGATAGATCTTATCCAAAGTGGATATGGATAAGTACAATGAGTTGTCCCACACGTACTGGATGCAGCTTAGAGAGAGATTATGGTGATTTTGTACTTGATCCATGATGGATCCTTTTTTGAGCTAATGATGAGAAATCTTGGTTTGTGGGGCAATCATTGTGTTTTGACTCTCTTAAGCACTTTCTTTGTGGATAAATGCTTCGTAAATGATAAGTAAACTATTTATCTATTATCAGGCTGTACAGTAGCTGTACTTCACACGTGTGAAGCCGTGGATCATCTTTTTTTTATTGTTTTTGTTTGGAAGCACAAAGATTGTCAAGTACAAGCTAGATTTGGAAGCTAGTCTTGATATAGATCAAGATCCCAAGATACCAATCACTCTTTGTGATCATTTGTAGATCAATTTCAGTCCTTAAACTTTGAAATTTGACACTTCGATTTCCACTTTGAGTTGTCGTCTTCAGGTTTTACTTGTGTACCTGTAACAACGTCCCATAATTTGCTGGTGATTAGCGAGGTCTTCATCTTAAATCTCCACAAATGATAATTGGATCCATTTAGCTTGTCTGTGATAAGACCAGCTTTACTATGAGAAACCCTCTGGAACTTAGTTTGTCGATTGTATCGACGATGCTAAGATGTGGTAATACCAACAATAAAAAAACAATTCTCTGATACTAAAAGGTTGAAAAGAACTGAAGAGTACGATATCAATTTGGTATCCGAAATATATCAAGTACTAGAGCTTTCGCTCTGATATCATTTTGCGATCAGATAAAGTAGTAGTAAAATCGCTCTGATAGCATGTCAAAAAGTGGTGTGCAAAAGATATTCAACAAAGAGATCAACAAGAATTCAATCTCAACTTGTCCAATATACTGATGAATTTACTCACTATTCTATTCGGGAGCCAACCACAGTTGAGGAAGCTTTTTCACAAATCGACTCAGATCTATGAAAAGAGGCAATTCGGCTGAGGAATCTATTGTCCGATATTGGTCTCAGACAAACTGCTCCAACAATTATTCAGTGCGACAATCAGAGTGCTATAGCATTATCAATCAATCCTAGATTTCATTCTAGAAGCAAGCACATCGAGATTAAGTACCACTATATCATGAGCAGAGTACTCAACAAGGAGGTAAGTCTGAAATTTTGTAGAACCCAGTACATGGCAGCTGACATATTTACAATGGGGTTAAGTCAAAAAGCACACAAGAGATTTTGTGCTATTTTGAATTTAAAAAAATAGGGCATCCTTGTTTTTTCAAGAGATAGCCTGACGTCGAAGTCATTGACATATTCTCAAAAGCAACTTGACATCAAAGTCTCCGACTTCTCAACTACATTGACTTAGAGATTTATAATAACAGCATGGTGCCTTAATCCCATTTTGTAAAGTACAAACCTTAATTAGAGGTCACTAACAGAGCAAGGCGGTTATGGCCCAAAGCAACGACAAGGACTAAAGAAAGAAGCACGAATTATGGCTATCCACTCTTCTCTCCACTAATCAGGCATCACCGACTGCTCTCATGTACATTTGTCATTGTAAAATGATAGATCAGTAGATCATAATTTAATCAAGCGTGTAAGATAAAGTGATAGATCATTCAAGCACAACAACATAATGAATGGATCTAGATTAGAAGAGAGAGAGATAGGGATGGAGAGGATAGAAATCCAACACCCACCCTTAATCTGGATCCTTGAATGCCTTGATTTTCAAATTCAATATAGCATAAAAATTCTTGTGTGTTTCCTTATTCAATCCTTTTGTGAACATGTCAGCTGCCATGTATAATGTTATGCAAAATCTCATACTTACCTCCTTGTTGAGTATCGTGCTCGATGTGCTTACCTCTAGAATGAAATCTAGGATTGATAGATATTGCAATACTCTAATTATCAGATAGTATCAGTGTTGGAGCAGACTGTTTGAGACCAATATCAAATAGTAAATTTCTCAACCAAATTGTCTCTTTGGCTTGAGAGGTTGCAATGTATTTCGATTCTGTGGATGACATTGTAATGGAGGTCTGTTTCCGATTGTTCCAAGATATGGGACCATTATTGAGTAGGAATAGAAGGTCTCCTAGCACAACCAGGCAAATATGGCAAGGATTTTCCGGTACGTTTCTTGAGCAGGCAACTAGTGCCTGCTGAAGTAAACTATACAACAACCGAACGAGAAGCATTGGCCATGGTCTACGCTGTACAGCAACTTAGGCATTGTCTACTAGGCCAAATCTTTGTCTTCTACACAGACCATCAAGCCCTGTTATATATTGTTAATAAGTCCTGTAAGACGGGCTGTATCGCTAGATGGTTGTTAATACTAGAGGAATTCAATTTCCAAGTAGTTGTCAAGAAAGGAACCCAGCATTTCATGGCTAATTACCTTTCCAGACTTCCCAATGCTGAAAAGGCTGATGCACCAGTCAACGACGATCTTCCTGATGCCTTACCCTTGTGGGCTGAGGAAATGCCTTTTTCAGATTGATGCCACACCCTTGTGGGCTGAGGAAATGCCTTTTTCAGATTGATGCCACACCCTTGTGGGCTGAGGAAATCACTCAATTCCTAACAACAGGCCGACTCAAGGAGGGCCTACTAACTACAGTAGCAAAATGAAGTTTTTTACTAAAGACAGCACCCTTTCAACTCATAGCAGGACAATTATATATAAAGGACACTGACGGAATTATACGTAGATGTGCTTATGAATTTGAGATATGTCCTACCATATCTCAGGCACATGAGGGCATCGGTGGCGGTCACTGGCTAAAGCACAATCTAGAATGCTACAGATCAAAGCTACATTAATTCCTCACAAATAGGAAAAGTACACATGCAAAATCATGTATAAAGAAGACACAAAATTTGAGTTAGAGAGAGAGTACAATTACAAGCAACATAGAATGTGATCCAAAATTGACATTATGACATTACCAATGCTTGATTCTTCATTGGAAATGAATGAGAATGATATGTACATATATAGGAGAGCCAAAATCCATGGTACTCCTTGCATTCAATGCATATCCTGCACGTATTCAAGTGAAAAGTACTATTATCTTGACACCTAACTGCTTGCATGCACAGATTGCACCTAACTTCTACCTACTTTCTCCAAATGTCAAATTCTCAAATATGAACCTACAAAACTACATGCATGTGTCCATTAGACTATTTGCATGTGTCCATTAGACTATTTGCATGTCTTGCATGTCTCAATGTAAACTTAGGACACAATGGTTTTGATGTGGCTCGAGTTCTACAAGTCCATATTTGTCCAATTCTATGTGAAATTCTACATGCATGTCAATCTAGACATTGTCAACATTATTGCATGTCATACTAGTCCAACTAGACTTTATGCATGTCATTGGAATTTGATCTACCTAACCCAAACTCGCCCTATTCTACAAGGATATGTGCTCAATTCACATACCTTGGATATGTACAAAGTATTTACATGGGTAGGACCCCCCAAACATCAACAACATATGATAGATATGTTTTACAATTTTAACACTCCTCCTTGAAATATATATATCTGATGTTGGTGAGGATCCTTTGAGTGTGGATTCTTTGCTTTGCATTTGAAGTGAACATGAACAAAGAATCCATCATAGCAGCATGCTTACCAGATCTACGATAAGATCTCTTTGATAGAAATCTTTTCCAAATGCCTTTGAAAATTTTTTCACCAATTTGCCACTATGTCGATATGCTTCCTCCATGCCTGATGTAGATCCCGAATTTGCAAAGTTCCTTTGCATGAAGTGGGCTGCATAAGAATCTAAAAAATCCGAGGCTTCCATGCCTCATCATTATCACAAAGATCATATAGATCAAGATTATACCATGAGTGATATTCAAGATTAAGCATGCTAGTTTTATTAGTCCAAACACTATGAACTCTATCCAAAATGGATCTAATCTTGAAACTATACTCTAACTTGATCAAATTGAGGCTAAATACTTTTTTAAGGATGTAAGTGTCCTCAATGGATGTTCTACTTACTCTCAAAAGAAGTTATGAAGGAACGTATTCTTCAATATGTTTGAGCTTGTTCTTATTCTTGCTCTTACTCAATTTAAGAGCATATAAATGATGATACAATATCTTGATTTCTAGATGTTTTGGAAACATAATCAAGTCATCAATAACAAGAATTAATTCCAAACTAAAGACTTCATTCAAAAACATAATAGCCTTACTAGGCAAGATACAACATCAACCAAAGAAAGAGAATCGTAGGTGAGTAGAATAGAATGAATACCACCTTCACTTATCCTTTCTTTTCCATGAAACAAGAACCACAAGGACTTGGCCTTGTACAATGATGAAGATCTACTTGGACATGCATGTTAGGGATACTCCTCCTCAAACCTCGACCCCATCATAAGTTGGCTTTGTTCAATAGAATGAACTTTTGATGCAATAAGAGACACTGTACTCTCGGACTTATGAAGTTTCTCTTGTTTAAGATGGGTCTTTTTGTGCAAATGAAAACTAGTTTAACAACAACCAACATTGCCATTACACAGAACAAGGTTAGTATCAATCAAATGAAGACTTTGGTGTCTTTTAAAGCATGGGTTTTGTTTAAAAAATGTTGGATTGTTGGGGTGTTTCACAACTCTTTGCTCTTTGGTTGTCAATTCCCATATCAAATCTCAAAAATATATTGCACTTAGTCAGAAAAATGATCACTCGTTTATCATACAAGTAGTTTCACATCCCTTGAGATTGGCTACTTTTGCTAATTTGTTGGTTGACTTGGAAATTTTTTGTGTAGCCGTGAGTATCTTATGTATTGTCCACAAGTTGGTTGCAATTGCGACTATGTCTCGTTACAAGTTAGAAATAAGAGAGTTCAGATAGTGACAATGGCCGTATTTCTTGTTAAAAAATGGTCATTTATCATCGTATATCAAGCTTTGGCCACTTTTGTTAGATGTATTTTGACTTAAATATCTATATAAAAAAAAAAAGTCATACCTCATGCACTCTAGAGAAAGATATAATAGAATTTTCAAATTTCTAAACTATTTTTAGAAATAATAGAAACTCACAACAATCTTAATTTAGTGAACCAAAACTAAAAATTAATTGCCTAGGCTACTATAAATGAATATTCCCAAGCTAAAAAGAGCTAGATTTAAAGAATTGGCAGTCCTCTCCTTGGCAATGGTGCCAAAATGCATTGAGGTTCTTTACATGTTAGCCACTTTTGTTTCCAAGGGAGAGGGTTTTTGTTGCTTGCCAACATGTGTGGCCCACATTCACAAATCACCAAACAAACATTTACAAATGAAGTTCAAGGTTCAATTAGTGTTAACTCAAAAGATCTAGCATGATTCTATAATGTAAGAGGCAATGTTAACTCTCATTCAAACAAATGGAAGAGGAAAATGAGAGTGGAGTTCTGAAACAACATCAACTAAGCTTTCTAGAAGCGAAACGCCATGAACTATGCCTAATTCCAATTGTATACAATTCATGATTAACAAAAGCACTCTAATATTTCATAGCCACATTCTCCATGAAGGGATAAGGCGCAAGAGAAAGAGAGCAAGCGAAAAAAAATATCGTGAAATAAATCATCTACACAAGATTTCAGCATTATCTCATTGAATACATTACACAACCTTTATCTCTCAAAAAATGAGACATTTATACAAAGGGGTGAAGTCTTTGAAAGATTGTTTGTTTATGGAACAACTACTTCTCTGTCACTTTTTACTCCCTTAACTTTCACTCAAAAATAAATGTGAAAGGAGTTCTAACAAGCTTACACCAAAACTTGGAAATTAAGAGTTTAATTGTAAGCTATTTGGCCTTTCCATTTTGTGGAGTTTATGCATGCATGCTTCCACTTAGGGGGCTTATTTGATATCCGAATAATATGCCTTACCTAACGGGGTCACACACTCATGCAACCATGAAAGGCTATTTACTAAATACCATTAGGTGCATGAAGACAAGGAACCTTCATACATGTTGGGTCTTGGGAGGATATGGTCCACTTGTGTCCAAATCCTAGTTTGTGCATTATTCTCCTTAAGTAATCCAAACACATGGTGTTTATATCTACCTAGAGAAAGTTTGTATCTTGCTTTAGGTGTCTGGCATATTCAATTAGAGAAAGTTGATGGGCTGGCATTTTGTCAAAAGCTTATAGATCACAAGCAACAACATGATAGGTATGTCATCCCCCATTTTTTCACTCAGGCTTTCTTGAGGATGAGCCCAACAATGTCATGTTTCCAAAATGGCTAAGTTGGGAGTGACCAAATGTGGTTGATGAATCGAAAGAGTGATATACCAATTTCTATTCAATATTGTTGCTAGAATTCAATCACGAGTCCATCCCATCCTAGGGTTTTTGTTGTGCATTAGGGCTTCAAAAGGTTCTTGTTGCAAGAAAGATTTTCCTAAAAGGGTTGCTTGTTGTAGTCTCTGAAGGGATTATGGAAACAAAAATAGGTGTAATGCATTCATGGGGGATGTTTGTATGAGGTGCAGATCAATTTTCAAACAGAAGCGTAATTGAGGTTTGCTTGCTCTTATGTGAAGATGCTCCAAATGTGTTGGTTGTTTTTAGGTTTGCATATTTGCATTTTCTAATGAGATGCATATAGGCTTTTGACGAAAGCTTCGAAAATGCAACTTTTATATCGAATATGTTTGCAACAAGATCTAACTTGGAAAATTTGGATCTCCGAGCTCATTTTTATAAATGATGGATTTGGCTTGAATTAATAAGAATGATACATCATAGTAAAGCAAGCTATGTTAGGTTTTTGTGGCAGATGGTTGCAAAAAACCCAAGTTGAGGCCAATAGTCATTAAAACATTCAAGAAGCTTTGCTACAATATTGAATACTAACTATACTTAAATGAGAAATTTTTGCAAGCTAAAGTTCATGCCAAAGGGAAGATTTGTTAAGAAGTCATGCCCATATTGTGTGAACTTGTTGTGGTGGAGGTGGTTGCTTTTGATGATGAGTAGTTATCCTTTGTTTGGGATTTCAATAGTTTGTAAGACCAATTTCTAGGTGGAGCCAATCATGAAAATGATCATATAACTAATACGACTAATTGACATCAACGTTTGCCATAAACTTTTGTCATAAAGTCATCACATTGCATAACTTGCAAACGATATCTTCTATCTAGATGTGTCTGGTATTTATGTTTGATAGTGTAACCCATGGTTTTACTAGGTCTTGGTCCACTAGTGTGGAAGATGTTGATAGGATTGCAAAATTTTCTAGTGTTTATTTAAGCTTTGGTCGTAGGAGAAGAAAGAGGTGTTATCTTTGAGAAAAGTTGTTAAAGCCACCTCTTAGAAAGGATTTGAGTGTCCTTTTAATGGAAAGCAATTGTTGGCAATTCCATGAGACCAAAGTTCGACTGGGCATATTCACAAACACATCGACTACCTCCACCAAACTATCACATCTCCTGTACATCGTCACAAGGGCATTTGCCACAAAAATGTCAGATTCAAACCCACGCTTTACAATATGGGCATGCACTTGTTTGCCCTCACCCAATGCTTTTATTCTGCTGCATTCTTGCAAAAGATGAACATATATGAAGGAAACAGTTTTTAATCAATGAGAATCTAACTGGTCTAAATACTGCAATGCCTTGACCAAGCATACTTCCTTATATAAGTCGAGGACTTTCTTGACAGTTTCATCAATAGCATGAAAACGATGTGTGGTAGGTGTCCACACTTTCGCATCTGTGATCGTTTGCATCTTTCAATGAGATGAGCATATTCTTGTATCTACAGAACTTTGGGGAAATGTGAGACTAACTTTTATTGAAGTTTTTTCTGAAGTCTTTGTATCCAGGCCATTTGATTCCATTGCAAAGAAAAACAAATTCAACTGCAATAAGAGTGATCCCAATCTATTTAGGAAAATAATTGCTTCCTTTAAAGTGTTTGTAAAGAAGATGAAAGAACAGTGAGAATGCTTTACACCACAAATATATAAAGGCTATCATGGAAATCAAAGAGATCAAAAAATTCATACATGGTCAATACATAGGTCACTACTAGGAATGCTTCCGCACTCAGGAATTAAATGTAAGACTATGTTCAACCACAGGTTGTGTAAGCATCGAGCATTTTTGTGCAAATGACCACATGAAGACACATAAACATGTGCATGAATATTTTGAAGAATGTGTTTTCGATCCTCAATGCCCAAAGTGCATGTCTTCAACTCTGTGATGCAAGGAGTTCAACTCCAATCTGTTACACTTACAAGGACATACACATGACAAAATGCATGCCTTGTACAAAGTTTGAAGAGCATAAACCAACATGCTTAGTAATGTCCATAGGAAGTGTGGATTGATGAGAACTAGTGTGTGAGGATTTGTGACCAAATCTAGCTATGGGAGGAGAAGATAAAACATGAGAGAGAGAGAGAGAGAGAGAGAGAGAGAGAGAGAGAGAGAGAGAGAGAGAGAGAGAGAGAGAGAGAGAGAGAGAGAGAGAGAGAGAGAGAGAGAGAGAGAGAGAGAGAGAGAGAGAGAGAGAGAGAGAGAGAGAGAGAGAGAGAGAGAGAGAGAGAGAGAGAGAGTAGCTCATGGAAAACTAACTCTCCTCCCACATTCTCAATAGCCTCATAGTAGAGGGGAACCACCCTTTTAGAAGATCTCCATGGGTCGCCCTTATCCAACACTTCCATTTGGGGTGCCTATAGGTCAAAGGGTACCATCAAGTCCCCTAACAACCTATAGGCCTTGCTAGAATCTTGGGCATGCTATATTGCACCATCGATGTCTGTAATCCCTCGGGTATCCCACACTAGGTTCCACTAGACCAACTGGACCATTCCCCCCAAGGACCCTCCTAATTGGCTGATGACTACCGACGGGGTCCATTCTAGCTCGGAGGATTTCTACTGGCTCTCAATGTCATAGATGTCCTCACACACTTCCCCGCTTAAAAGCTTTTTGGCCTCGAAAGGTATGTCTTTGGCAAGGAAGTTAGGAGATCTATTACGAAGTACGTCAGCCATCTCCCAAGTCGCTTCTTCAGCACTGTGACCCTTCCACTTCACAAGATACTCTCTGTAGACCGTATACCTCTCGATCTACACTCTTGTGTCTCTAGAACTTCCTCTTGCTCATGTGGCAAAGACGTCAGTTCTTCAAAAGTCACATGACCTTCCCTGAGCACTCTCGACAATCTACTAACATGGAGGATTGGGTTGCACATGGGCACCTTCTAGCAAAGCTAGTCTAGAGGTTGACTCTCCTAATCTCTGTAACTCTTTGAAAGGTCCAAAAAATCTAGGAGAAATTTTGGACACTTACTCGTCCATAGAGTCTGAGATATTTCCAGGACTCTCGAATAAACTCTCTCTTGAAGGTAAGTACTTTGTAGCTCTTGCTTGTGGAATGTCAATATCGTGCTTGCATTTGTCGGACATCCTTTGTAGCAACCTTCAACATTGTGGAAAATCGGTAGTGGCTATGTTACCACTGTTGAATAATCGGTGTGCTCTGATACAACTGAGGTGAAATTCGTCTACAAAGGGACTTTGCTGAATGTTGTTGGGTTCTAAGTGTTGCTCGTCACACATGAATTTTGTTGAGCTCACAAGAGAGCTCTAACTTGTCGGCTGAGTTGGTTTGGCTGGATAGCTAGTCACCTTGGTTGACATGGCTTCTTGGGTCTAACTTAAGATATAGAAGCAATAGAATATGCAGAAAATGTAACATGCAAGAGAAAAGAACCATAAAAGAAACCTTGCATGCAATGGAGTCCTCTTCTCTTGCAAATGGCTAAGAGCTAAAACTAGGCCGAGTGAAACTATCTTTCTCTTGAGATGAGACGAGGGCTCTAGATGATGGCCGAGTGGATCTAGTAGGCCGAGTGAGCACTTGGACTTCTCAAGAATTGTCATTTGAAGAAATATTTCAAATCCTTCATGCAGCCTCCTTGAAGTGTGGTGCAAACCAGCCAGCTATGGCTGTCAAGAACACTTGCGAAAACAAGAAAATGATTCTCTAATTGATAGGCAACAAAAAGCTTAAGCCTATAGGAGGTGATTGCAACAATTAGCACTCAAATTAGATCACTATAGAGAAAGATATCAATGCTGAAATTCCAGCGCAAAGCTCAAGAAAGAAGATTTGAAATGGTGATGGTGCATTGTCTATAACTAGGCAAAAGGCATCACTTTTGGGATCTTTTGGGATCTTTTGGCTCATTTGCAAAAGAGAGCTTTTTGCTTCTTCCTTGTGAATGTGAGCTATGGGGATTGCCTTGCAAGGTCTAATTCACATGAATTCATGCTCACTTTCCATTGCTTGTACTCTCCATTCCATTCCTAATGTGATGCCATTGAGATCTCATTGTTTCTAGCTTTCTATGGATATGCGATCATGATTGTCTTGTACTCTTCTTGCTTCTAGCTTTACTTCTTTTGTAATTGCTATTTGCTTGGGATTTGGCACATGACATTTTCTAATTTGAGAGATTTGCTCTTGATCATAATGAACAATCCCACACATAGAACTCGTGGGTTCTCTATTGTATATAAATGAGGTGTCCCTCTTTACCTACCACTATCGTCTAGTTTTCATAAGTTATCTCAAGAAAAAACTTAGGCCCCCTAAGTCCTAAGTTTAACATTATTTTTAATTTTCGCCCCCCAAGTCCTTGGGGGGGTCTAGGGCCCAACATAGGACCCATTACTTGAAATTTAAAAATCTCTCTCGAGATTTAGAAGATGAGGAAACCGTCTATGGGGTATACAAAACCCGGGTCTCCAGACAAGACGGTGAAGTCGGTTTTTCCGAAAAAAAACCGTCAAAAATATTTTTGACAAAAAATTAAAACAGCTTAAATTTTGAGGGAGTTTAAAACCTTCAACACTCATGAGTCCAATGAGGCCTCTAATCATTTTTATAGTTTTTGTGTATGTACAATATGTTTTGCATGATAATAAATAATGACCACTAATGTGCTAGAGCTAGCGGCCCAATTCTAGAAGCAATTTACATGTATGAAATCTATTTTTGGTGTCCCATGCCATGGGGCATGGGTTCTAGAGCCCTTAACATGCTAAGGACCCAAAACATGCCTGGTATACTAAAAGTATTCTTATCCACTAGAAATAGCCTGTGAAAAAGCCACAAATATTCTACTTTAAGAATTCAACTAAAGACCAAAGTGTCCAAATTTTAAAATTCCTAGTTTCGTCAATTGTCAAAAAACTGAAAAATCGGCAATTTTTCTAGTTCTTCAAATTTGTTGGAAAACAAGCTATTTGATCAAAAAATCATGAATTTTTTTTATCCTTTCCAAATGTGAGTAGATAAGGCTTAAATCTTCATCAGCTCGAGAGAGGTCGCAAGATCTCCAAGTATATAGTGACATGTGGGGGTAGGACGAATTGTTAAAGGAGGCTTGTGGAGACCTAGAGTCCTCTAGTCATTTTATTCTTGATTCTTAATAGTGCCATATTTGCCTAAGCTCTTAGGACCCTATCCCAGAGGTACACGTGTCAACCTAGGGATGGATTCCTTAGGGGGGCTAATAGAACCCGTAGATGGGACGTACCATTGTCTAGACATTAACATTCTCTAGGAAACCTTTATGTTGATCAACTTGATTAGAAACCACTAGGGGAGATCCAAGAAGAATAAATTATTAAACTTAGGAAACCATATGGTCTAAAAATAATTATCGGGACCCAAGATGAAGACAAATTATCAACAATTACCTTGATGATAAATGAGGAGACTTGATGACTCACTAGACATTATGGACCAGTGACTCCTCCACTTAACTGATCCTTGTAGGTGCACGCACAAGTAGTGAGCTGGAATTCATTCTCTCTCTCTTCTCTCTCTCTCTCTCTCTCTCTCTCTCTCTCTCTCTCTCTCTCTCTCTCTCTCTCTCTCTCTCTCTCTCTCTCTCTCTCTCTCTCTCTCTCTCTCTCTCTCTCTCTCTCTCTCTCTCTCTCTCTCTCTCTCTCTCTCTCTCTCTCTCTCTCTCTCTCTCTCTCTCTCTCTCTGACGATGGCTCCCCTCCTGGCGATGGCTCTCCTGGCGCGATGGCTTCCTGCCTCGCTGACCTGTACCGCTCCTGCCTCTGCTCCTACCTCACTGACTTGTACCGCTCCTGCCTCTGCTCCTACACGCTCCGCTCCTGCTGACACTATCTTTCCTCGCTGACCTGTACTGCTCCTCTGTTACTGTAAGGCCCCTGCTGGCGCTAACCTGACCCACAATCTTGCCTACCGCTACCCTTAGCTCCATGGCACCCAAGAAAAAGGGGGGTGCCCCTATGCCCCCCTCTATTCACCTCTTCTCCTCCTCCATCATCTGAGAGGGAGGGGGATGCTATTTCACCTACAACAATCCCACCGCTAGTTGCACTAGAAGGCATTACTGATGCACCCTCTATTTTCACTAACAATCCACTTGCTATCACAGAAACGCATCAGCTGTCCACGGTCGATTACACTCCTTCCAAGCCTATTGAGAGCCTTTATGCCTATGATATTGGTTTCATCCGAAACGAAATCCTCGGCATTGAGAAACAACTACACTTTTTTGAAATGGCGAATGGCAAATTGGCTCTAGATCTCGTGGGTGTCGAAGAATGGGTGGAGCAGCTTGAGCAAGAAAATGTATATCTTAAGCAACGGCTTGCTGAACATGTACCTTCTTCGGACGAAACTTCCAACAAAATATCTTGCTTGGAAAAACAGGTCGAAGAGACAAAGACATGGGCTGCTCTTCAAACCGGATGATATGGGCAGCAGACTCTCATCACTTGCAAAACAGGTTGAAGAAACGACTTGGATCTCAAACAAGGTAATCACCCCCATATCTCAGCCTCTACGATGGATAACAATTTGGAGACAGTTTTGGATGAACAGGACTAGAGTAAGAGGCATTGCCAATGGCGGTAAACCAATAGACGAAGCTACAGATTTACTCGTTTCCAAGTTATCTCATGTTGTTGATGGTTTTGATACGACATGGTGTAGTAAATTTGATGACAATGTTCTTTTTGTCAAATTTCGCTCTCTTCAAGACCGCAATGCAGCCCTTCGGCTTAGAACAAAACTCAAAGGCACTTTCATTTATATGGATGATGACTTGACAAACACCCAGTGGTTAGCAAGAAAAAGATTATTCACGAAGCAAAAGAAAAAGGGCAAAGGGTCGTTTTTATCGACGGCAAACCAAGATATTTCGACCTCCTCTCGCACTAGGAACTTGGGGATCCTGGGTTTAGGAGCTGTCCGAGATCCCCTACAATTTTGAGACTTGGCTTCTGGAATTGCAATGGTTTTTTATCATCATCATCGGCAGGAGATTTTACTAATTTTTATAAGCAAATGTGACATTTTGTTGTTGGCTGAAACCCATGAGTCCTTATATCATCCTCTTCCACATATACAGGATTACTCTTTGTAAAAATTACAGCAAATAAGGATCCTAAAACACTTGAAATGATGAGAGAAACAATAGATTATGATTTCATAAGATTAGCACAAGTTGAACCATCAAAAATCTATGCTTGAACCTCACTAAATGGCCCAAATCCTTGAAGAAGGCTTCACACGTGTGAAAGTACGGCCTCCCACAGTCTGAGTACTGTACACCAGACCTACATTCAATCCTATAATCATTAGTAATCACAAGTACTCAAACAATTATGAACATAGAGAGCAATTGCACCATTATTAGAGAAAAATCATGAAATTGCTTGATTGATTTTGGTGAGATATCATCACCTATATATACATGATCCATCACAGTTTTGGGCAGGTATGAGTATCCCTAAACCTATCCCTAATGCTAATTTTGGTGGATCTTTCATCCCTACCAAGTTAGGGCTGGAATCTTGGAGATCCCTCAACAATGCAAAAACTACCAAAAATAGCTCCTATTTTTTCTCTCTTGTATCTAGGCATAATTTGGACTCATTCCAAAGGTTCTAACACTTAGGTCTACTTGAGAACATCCTTATGAATGGAATCCTATGCTATTTGGCACGTGTGACAAGCCACATCATGACCATCTAACTATTTACAAGTCATATGACCAAAACTAGTCAAGCTAGAATTGTGAATTTTTAACACTCCTCCTCACTATCTAGCTTGGTTCAATCATTGCTTTACTAATCACTCCAAGTGATGATCTGAACTTCATAAAAGGTGTCTTTTGAAGTGGTTTAGTAAGTAGATCAGCTACACATTCATTGCTTGGAACATGCTCCAAAGCAATCTCCTTGGCTTGCACCATTTCTCTCACAAAGTGATGGCATATCTCAATGTGCTTAGATCTTGCATGGAAGATTGGGTTAGATGCAGGGTGTTGGGCTGATATATTGTCATTGTAGATGATTGGTGCCTCCTCTGAATCCATGATCTTTAGCTCCACCAATAATCTCTTGATCCAAAGTACCTCCTTTGTAGTGGTTGTCAAAGCTTTGTAATATAGTTTCTTGCTTTTTTGAAAGCCATGAAACCACACCTTCTCCTATGAAAGTTGAATAGGCACTTGTTGATTTCCTATCCCTCTTGTCCCCTGCAAAATCTGAATCACTAAATGCATGAAGGTTAATCACATCTCCTCTATATAGAATCCCAAAATCCAATGTACCCGAGATGTATCTTAGAATCCTCTTAGCCTTTTTCCAATGGATATTCAATGGCTTTTGCATGGATTGGCTCAACCTACATACACTAAAGCTAAGATCTGGTCTAGTTATAGTGATCCACATTAAGGAACCTATAAGTTGCCTAAACAAAGTGATGTCCATGAAGGATCTTTCATCATCTTCATTTGGCACTTTTACATCTTGCTCCATTGGTGTGTCAACACTTTTGCATACTTCCATCTTAAACTTCTTCAAAAGACTTTGAGCATAGTTTACTTGACTTATAAAGATAAAATCAGACCCTCTAAGTACTTCTATGCCTAAGATGAAGTGAAGACACCCTAGATCTACCATCTTGAACTCTAAGGATATATCTATCTTGATTTTTTCAATACCATCAACACTATTTCCACTAATGATGATGTCATCTACATAAATGAGTAAAAGTACAATACCAACATCATCAAACTTAATGTGGTGATGCTTGTTTCATTACAAAGGAAGAAATCTTGGTTGCTAGGGGCAATAGACAAGGTAGACTTTTCAAGCTTGATGCTTTTGTTATGGCTAACAAAAAGGATGGAATGGAAAAGGAAATTGGTCTCAACTTTTCAAAGTTACCTTTTAGCATCAATAATATTGGTGGATCTTATGCAAAGTCTAGCAAGCTTCCTTATGCTAGATCTAGGTCAAGATCTAATATGCTTCTTGGAGATGCTCATCTTTGTGCTAACTTGGCTAGTCTTGAGGATAATGATGGTGTTTCAATGGTTCTTCATGGCAAGTGCAAGCATGCAAAAGGTAAGGAAAGAGCTAACTTCATCAATGGAGGTGAAGGTTCTTCCTTGGAAAATATTGTTGCTAATGATTTCTTTGTTCATATGGAAAAAGATGTTGCTAGGTGCATTCATGAAGGAGGTGGCTCTTCTACATTCTTTTGTGATGAGTCCAAGAAAGTCATTTTTGCAGCAAGTGGAGTCACATTTCCTCATAAAGAAAGTAGATCAAATGGTTCTACCAAGATACTTGGTGAGGGAGATAGTCACAAGTCAAGAAGAATCTAGTTCTTTATGTTCTAGTTATATCTTGATGTGTAAAATTGATGTAAGAAATAGTGAAGCATCCAATTTGGATACTATTCTCTATATCAATTATGAAAGATACTTTAGAACCTTAGAAAGAAGGTCTATACTTAGGATGGAGATCATTCTAAAGTTGGATCAAAGTTCTATTGTCAAAACTATGCCAAAACTAGTTGAAGAGGGAGTGTGAGAGATTTCAACTAGTTTAGTCTAGTTTAGTCACATTTTGGTAAATTGTCAATAAGAGGCCAAAACTCATTTTAGACCTAGAGATAAACTTTTTGAAGTTATATTAGTTTGAAATTCATTCAATAAACACTTTGGAACGTGTGGGAAAGTTGGTAATCGAGTTTGAGAGAGATTCAAATTTGAACTTTGGGTACATTGAATCTAGACCCAGAAATAGTAGGGTTTACATTTTGGAGGGAAAGCCAAGTGGCCAAATAGGGTTTGGAAACTCTATAAAAGGATGTAACTCGTGGAGAGACACATCTTCTCTCTCTCTCATTTCATCATTATACATGGTTCTCTTTGGGTTCTACTACTCATTGGTGCACTATCTTGGTGTTATCCTGCAATTCTATGTGTAGAATGATCATTTGTTGCTATTTTCGGTTCCACATGTGTGAAATACAGTAGGGTACTGTAATTGTACGGACATCAAACATATTTAATGTTTTGGTTCATGTTTGATCAATATCTCTTAGAGTTTGCATCTCATTTTGTATGTAGATGCTGATTTTTCTACATTGGCAGGATTGTTGGTTTGCTCCTTATTGTAACCAAAGATTTGGGACATGGATTGGATCTTGAATGATCTGAAATCCTTCACACATGACTCGGACACACGTTGTCACCTCTTCTCTTTGACTGTTTCTCCAATCACACTATACTCAACAAAGACATGGTGTCCAGGCTTATCTAGAGACACTTGGAGTGACATCTCGCATTTGCAGATTCACATGCTTAGTCGGATGATTCGGGCCAAGAAGTCAGTTCCTCATGAGATTATTTTAGCGGAGTTTGCTTTTCCTCCTTTGATTGTAGAGGCTATTTTTAGGATCATCACTTTCATTCACAGAGTCTCAGAGCTTGATTCCTCCAGATACGTGGTAGCGACTTTTACATCTTCTCGCACTTTGGCCGGGCAGAGGGCTAAGTCCTCATGGTTTCAGATTGCTTTGGACTTTCTACATAGATGGGGACTATCTATGTCTGACCTCCCAAATGGAACTCATGCGTTCATTCGCCGACAGATCTACATAGCATACATACACATTGTTTGGTCTCATCTGGATCCATCACGGGTTAAACTTTAGTTCTACCACACTCACTTTCTTCACCTTGATGCTTCAGGGCTTCCAGTCAGACCGAGTTATCTCTCTCATGCGCTGTCTTTTGGCCTGCGCTACCGCATTAGTCAGTTACGGGTCTCTTCTCATCAGCTTGCTATTGAGACAGGCAGATACACAGACACGCTTCGACCATTACAGATTTGTTACTGTTGTACACTATAGGAGGTTGAGGATGAGTTTCACTTAATTTTCACCTGTCCAGCTTACTATGAGATCAGAGGCAGATACCATTGTCTCTATCGGGACTGCTCACACTTGGTTCCTTCCTTACTTATCCAGATGTGAGATGTGTTGGTTTTCTATTGTGAGAATGTTCTCGTTGAGATCTTCTTTTTTGTCGGATGATCAGGATGTTGACCACAGCCAACCACATATTACACTTTTTTTTTTTCAAAGAAGAGGTAGAGAAGATACTTTGGACAATGATATTGACATTCCAGCTCGTCTACCGAAGCTCTAGCGTATTCCTCGACCATCTAGAGTTCATCACCTTAGGCCACCATGTGCCTCACACCAAATCACACAATTTTTTTTTCTCAATTAGTGAGTTTTATTCCTTTGCATAGCTGATGGTTAACCTACTGCTTTTGTACCCTCATCATAGCTGGAAGTTAAGCTTTGGTTTTATTTCTGGTTATTTTTGTTTTAGTTTCAGTAGAAATAAGTCTGACATGGACAATGCTCCTTTCTGATGTACTTATTCTTTGTCTTATGTTCCCAAGGGCACTCTATAGACATTAATATATTCTATTCTATTCTACTCTCTCTCTCTCTCTCTCTCTCTCTCTCTCTCTCTCTCTCTCTCTCTCTCTCTCTCTCTCTCTCTCTCTCTCTCTCTCTCTCTCTCTCTCTCTCTCTCTCTCTCTCTCTCTCTCTCTCTCTCTCTCTCTCTCTCTCTCTCTCTCTCTCTCTCTCTCCCTCCCCTAAAACCAGTTGCTCACATTATTGCCCCATACATTTCCCATATCTTTAACCAATCTGTCATCTTCGGTCTCCCCACGTCATGGTGCACCAACCTTTTACACCCTATCCTCAAAGTCGGGGATCCTTTGATTGTAGACAACTACCGCACTATTATAATCAGTCATACTATGGCCAAGCCATATGGATCTGTTTGGCAGTCTATTGTCAGCTCACGGGTAGAGACAAAGGGGTTACATGCTATGGGACAGGCAGGTTTTCTCGCTGGCCACTTCGTGGCTGACCAGATATTCATCTTGAGATGCCTTATTGAGGAGGCTAAGTTCAGGAAGCAGAGGGTTTATTGTTGCTTTGTGGATTTCCACAAAGCCTTTGATTATGTTCCAAGACACCTTTTACTCCAGCGCCTAGCATCGCTTGGCTTTTCTCAGGAGATCATTGCTGCTATCGTCACATTGTATGAGAGAGTGCTGGCTCGTTTTCGAGATGGTGACGAATGGTCCTCTTACATTCATAGTACAGTGGGAGTTAAGTAGGAATGTTTTCTGTCCCCTATTCTCTTTGCTCTATATATTGATGATCTTGAGCGGATTATTAGGGAAGAGGGTGGAGATGGTTGTCTGTTAGCAGATATGATTATCCCTATTCTACTGTATGTGGATGACGTGATACTTCTATTGAGATCAACATCTGGGCTTCAGCGGCACCTTGATGCTTTATATACTTTCTGCCAGACATGGGGTTTGATGGTGAACATTGGTAAAACTAAGGTCATGGTGTTCAACACCAATCGTCAGCATATGAGAGACACAGTGTTCTACTATGATGGGCTGCCACTGGAGATAGTAGCCCCTTATACATACTTGGGTGTCCATTTTACTGGTCCATTGTTCACTTTTAGACTAGCTGCACTGTCTAGACTCTACAAGGAGCACTATGCTCTTGTCCAGATGGACATGTTTTTCTCTATTTACTATGTACATGATCCTGATACGTGTTGTCACCTTTTTTCTGCCACTATTTCTCCGGTGGCTCTATATTAAGCATAGACATGGTGTCTTGGCTTGTCCAGAGATACTTGGAGTGATATTTCATGTTTGCAGATCCTTATGCTTAGCCGGATGATCTATGCGAAGTAGTTAGTACCCCATGATATCATACTGGCAGAGTTTGCCTCACCACCACTGATTGTCGAGGCTATATTTCGGATTATCACATTTATTCATAGAGTCTTAGAGCTTGATTCATCTAAATACGTCGCTGCAGCTTTCACATCCTCTCACACTCTAGCTAGTCAGCAGGCTAAGTCCTCATGGTTTCAGTGTGTTTCTGACCTTTTGAGTAGGTGGTGTTTATCTATATCTGATCTCTCGAATGGGACACACACATATATCTGCTAGCAGGTTACAGAGCTTACATCAGCACAGTGTGGTCTCACCTAGATCCAGCACGAGTCAAGCTTCATTTCTATCACACTCATCTTCTTCAGCTTGATGTTTCCGGGCTTCCCATCCGGCCGGGTTATTTGTCTCAGACGTTATCTTTCGGCCTGTGTTATCATCTTGGTCAGCTTAGGGTCTCTTCTCACCAGCTTGCTATTGAGATAGGCAAATACACAGACACACCTCGACCGCTACGGATTTGTCAATACTGCTCTTTATAGGAGATTGAGGATGAGTTCCATTTCATTTTTCGATGTACAGCCTACTATAGATCAGAGGCAGATACCATTGCTTATATAGAGATACTCAACTTACACTTGGTTCTTTCCTTGCCTTCTCAGGTGCGAGATGTGTTGTTTTATTATTACGAGAGATGTTTAGTCTGAGATCTTCCTTTTTATTGGATGGTTCTGATGTGGATCATAGCCAATCCCACATTACGCACTTTTTTCAGAAGAGGGATAGAGATGAGACTTCTGACAATGAGATAGACATTCCAGTATGACGACTGAAGCTCCAGCATCCTTGTCATGCCCATGACTAGTCTCGGGTAGTGTGTCCACACTAGGGACCGATAGACCAACAACCCGTAAGTTAATTGGGACTATAAGGGATTTGGGGCCCTTATGTGTACATGGTCATAATTAATGGTTGTAGGCCTAAACACTTGATGGTGGATTGGTATGGGTCTATCAGTGAGTCATTGGGGAACTGGATGACGTGGCCCAGATAGGTTGCAAAGGTGTCCAGTGAGGTGTCACAGTGCACTACTAGTGGTGCATGGGCCTTGGAGGGTATAAGTATACTTGCTAGGCTCTCACTAGTGTATGCTTGATAACATGACTGGTGGCAGGATGCTACTGGTATGATGCCTCATTCCTCTCTGAGTGATTGATCCATAGCTTGAGGGCTAGATCCGTTTGATCTAGGTTGGTTGGGTTGGTTTGTCCACCATCAGGTTCCCTTGTGTTGCTTGTGATTGGCATGCTTAGAATAGGATCCTTGGATTGAGGACTTTATATTGGTATCAGAGCCAATTCTGAGCATGTTTTTGACATTGATTTGTGTTCAAGAGGAATCTCAAATTGTGGGGATTTTTCCATTGTGTGATATGGAATCGCGACACTGTTTCGAGAATTCGGTGGAGTAAGCAACAAGTGGTGAAAATTCAAATTCCACTTCCCATAAATTTATTTTTTGAAGTATAATTGATTGTGTGGTATGTTTTCTGACATGTTTCTAACATCAAAATTGTGTGATTGAATTTTTTGAATAATGAATTTGACAATTTGTTACAGTATGTGCCGCGCCATCAGGCATTGGCTAACAATAGAGCCACACGCGAATCAAAGCCAACTCAAGAATGGGAAAATTTCAAAACCAGGAGAGCAAGAAATATTGCTGGACTCACGCAAGTCACAACCCAGCTCTCCCTATTGTTTTGCTATCATTCCCTACTCCCACCTAGACTAGATTTTGTTCAATTGCATTTTTCTAAACTCAGAATACTTTTTGGCAAGTAAAGCTCGCACGCGCTCGACTAAGCAACCTTGGCCTACTTATGAGACTTGGGCAACACTAGTATAAAGATGCACTAGACTGCAAGTGTGCTAGTGCCAAGGAAGCACTAACACGATTATTAAGGGAGGATCTAGCATCAAGAACTCATATATCCAAAATCTTTCCTCCATATTGCTGCACTATCCTGCTACATCCTATCCTCAAAGCTAGTGATCCCTGGCGTAGAAAACCACCCATCCATCATAATTAGCCATACCATGACCTAGTTATATGGCACTCTCTTCCAACATTTGGTTGGATTGCATGTCAAGGCTCTTGGGTAGGCCGGTTGTTGGCCAAAGTACTCTATTGTGGATCATATTGAGGAAGCTAAGCACATGAAAAGATGAGTCTATTGTTGCTTTATGGATTTCCGCAAGCTTTTGATCCCATGCATAGGCATTCGCTATTCTAGTGCTTGATGGCTTTGGGCTTTTCAAATGATATCGTCGCAATGATTATCACCTTGAATGAGGGAGTTCTAGCTAGATTCCTGGAAGATCTAGATGGGTTCTAACCTATTCACAACACAATAGGTGTGAAGGAAGGCTGTTCTATAATCTACTTCCCCTACACTTTTGGCATTATAATGAGGACTTAGAGAGGATTATTCATGAGAAGGGTGGAGATGGACCATATGACCCCTTGCAGATATTGTCATTCCTATTCTCGTACTTGCTGACGATGTGGTTTTGTTATCTTCCTCTTCTAGAGGTCTTCTGAAGCATCTTGGTGCCTTGCAAAAGCTTTGTTCTATTTGGGGACTGACAACTAAATTTTTGGTTTTTAAGACCAACATGCAACATACGAGAGATGACCTTTTTTACTTTGCAAGACATGAACTAGAGATTGTTTCTTCATATACTTATTTGGGTGTTCTATTTTCTAGTCCTTCACTCTCTTTTATGTCGACTTCCAAAACCGGAATGTCAAAGGGGGATGCAACTCTTGTTTAGATGGAGAGACTATGTACCGCTCATCATATTCAATCCTGCTACCAAAAGTCTGGTATTCTCCTCATTGGTTGCTTTAGTAGCATTGTATTCTATTGAGGCTTGGGGACATGGCTTATCTAGAGGATCTTGGTGACATATTTCGAGACTTTAAACTACTATGCCTGCTAGAATGATCAAGGCTAAGTCCACTACTTCACATGATACACTATTGGTTGAGTTTTCCACTCCACCGATGATCATTATTGCTGGTGATGAGTTGCTTCAGGAAAAGCGTGGATAAGTGATCGCTTACGTAAAAGCTAAGGCTTTATTGGATGATGGTGATTAGCAAGAACTTGGACTTGCCAGATGTTCAATAATATGCATATGGGTCTGGTGGCCATCCCCGATAACCTTGTTCATCGACAAATGGGTAGTCGATACAATCCATCAGAGGATCCCAAGATAATGCTTGTTGATAGTGATCCTCGTAGACTGGAGCTACTTCTCCCAGTGGTATTGTCATGCGTTCACTCGGTTGATTGCTTAGTCTATTCAAATGCTCCCCTCTCCTGAACTATATAGCCAATTAGCTGGCTAAAATCTTTTGGTTTGGAGGTGCTTCAAAGATGGGAGTTTCTATTTCTGGTGTACTAAGAGGGACACATGCTTACACTAGGAAACAACTATACCTCACTATTTTTGGACAATTTGTTCACATCCTAAGTGAGAGAGGGTCAAACTTCTTTTTTATGGTGCTTAGCTTTTACAATTGGATGACAAAGGTTTACCTGTTTGGCTATCATATCTTTCACAGTTGTTATCGTATGGGTTTGAGGTACAATACTTGTCAGGACATCTATAATATTGTGAGGGGTTAGTAGAAGCCCACGAACTAGATGGGACCCGAGCAATGGTATATCAACTCCTTAGGAGGGTTCTTAGGAACATGGCTTGTGGGTTTCATGGGTAACTAGTTGAGTGGTAACCCCAGGGGCTAAGTACCCGGGTAAGGCCACGGAGTACCCTAAGTCTAGTAAGGGCCTAGTGGGATCTCACGATGGTAGTTGGGGACTAGGTGACTTCCCTTTACTTAGGGGTACCCCTAAGGAGAGGCCACAAAGGGAAAGTACCCACCACCTTGGTAGTATGGGCTTGTGGGAGGAGGGTCGAGCTTCTAGGCCCTTTGAGTTTTTGCTTTCTCTCTCTTCTCCATAGCTGGTTGTAGCCTTTGAGATTACACTTGGTATCTGAGCAACATGTTTCTTGGCTTGCGAGGGTGGAACCACTCACCACCATGCTGCCATAATTATGTATGTAAATCATCTTGGATGATTTTACAACTAAAATTTTGAGTTTTCAACAAATCGTTTTCAATTCTAGCCAAATTCTTGTGAGTTTTTTTGCTCTTAACTTGTTCAAATCTTCAAATATTCAGCTGAGACATGTTTTAATCCCTTTCTAGTGCCTAATCATTGTAGATGCGTGCTAGAAACCAATCAAAAAGGCTTTCTAGAAAGTGTTGTTGGAAATCGGGGCTTCGAGGAAGCTAGGTGCACTTTTGGAGGAGGATATTTTTTTTCCATAACTATTGTTGTATGTACATTTAAGACTTGAACCAAACTTTGAGGATTGCTTTTGTATTTAGCACTTTACATCACTGTTTTTGGTTGAGTATAGCTAAATTTCAAAATTTGCTCCCCAAAACTAGGGACATAAGCTGTTTTGTAAATTTAAGTTGTTAAAAAATCATGCTCACCCTAATTGTAGCAATCTGGGAGCTAGCAACCTTAGACAAGTCTGTTGAAGGTCTAGTTGGGCATTTGTGAAAACATGAGCCATTTGGCAGTTATAGGCACTTGAACATACCTATTTTGGGCTGTTTTTGGGGTTTTTTGAAAGAAAAAGTGCTCCAATTGGCCGAGAAAGTGGGGTTTTTGCTAACAAATAAAGAAGCAAGGTACGTGGATCCAAAGAACAAAATCAGCAACAATAGGCACTCAAACCAAGCTTTTGGGACCTCCTGTAAGTATCTTTCCTTTGCAATTTGGTAAAATTTTCCATTAGGAACCCTGAAAGTTGTGAAGTTCCTATGTTAGAAGGGGGCCGTCCTGATGAGTTGTTCCCAGTGAGTTTTCGGTACATTTTGAGTTTCTAAACTTTCTTTCTGAGAGGTAAGTGCAGTGTCAAGGTGTTACAGATGGGATGACAAGTATAAAATAGACCCTTCAAGGAGATGCGCGTAGGAAGCCTGAGTTCTAACTCCCATAGAAACCGATCGGGAAGAGAGGGCTCCGGTGTCTAAAGTTTTTCACCGTCAGGTGTGGCCGAGGGTGAACCCTCGACTTCATAACGAGTAAAGATTGTTGTTAAGAGCATACATAATTCAACCTAGTGGTGAAGAAAAGGAACGAGCTAAGGATATTGTGATAGCTTTCTTGGCTACCTGGATTGGTTATCATAACATAGTAGGCACTCTAGATCATATTAGACTTATTGAGACGCGTTTGTTTCTCATAGGTACGGCTTCTTGGGGTCCCGATGTGGATGACTTCCCTCCAAGCAAGCCGCCCGACATACATCAAACTTAACCAACTCGAAGCTTCGTTACAAACAAGTAACATCCATTCCAAGCAAGCGGTCTTACTTACATTAGACTTAACCAACTGAAAGCTTTGTCACGAGCGCTGGAAGCCAACCTGGCACCACGCCAGACTGGACAGCCATAAACAGGTAACTTCCACCCAAGCAAGCCATCCAACTCAGCCGACAGGTTAGAGCCCGTTCCCCAAGAGCTTAACCCATTCACGTTCATGCAAGGAACACTCAGAACCACAAGCCGTGACATATATTTATAAGACTCAAAGGGGTGACACTCTCTAAGGTCCCAGAGCAAGTTAGAACGTCAAGGACTGAGCCTCCGACCTGTGGTGAGCCAGTCAAGTAGTCACAAGTCATGAGCTAGCTCTGGAGCTCGAGTCATGGCCTAGTCTAGAAAGCAAGTTGATTCGGCCGCCGGGACGACTCCCGGGACCCATGTCCGGGAGCCAGACTGATTCTGCCAGGCTTTCCAAGCTTAATCAGCAAAATAAAAACTAAGTCCTAAAAAGCATGCTTTACCAGAAAGCACTATGTTTCAAACCAGAGGGGGTGCGCAGAATCACAGCAGAACTATAGGGGGAGTCCGGCAGACAGAAACTTGGGCAGCTCAACCAGCGCCAGGAATCCAGTCGCCAGGTCTCAGCTCCCTCTACCAGCACGAGCCAAGCACAATGCCCAGCACGTGTTGGTGGCCCCGAGATCGGTCAGTCTATGTATGAATGTAACCTCTTCCAAATCTAATAAAGCTGATTCTTGGGGATTGTAGCACAGGCATCCCAAAGGGAGCCGGGAACCACGACTTAGCTTCCCAGCCTTCAACTCTTGCCATCCAAACCCACTTGACATACAAGAAGCCAACTCGCCAACAACGATCAGACTTAACCAACTTGAAGTTCCGAAAACCAACATTGAGATCCAACCTGGCGCCATGCCAGATCGGGGGTCCCGATGTGGGTGACTTCCCTCCAAGCAAGCCGCCCGACATACATCAAACTTAACCAACTCGAAGCTTCGTTACAAACGAGTAACATCCATGTGGTCTGATTTACATCAGACTTAACCAACTGATAGCTTCGTCACGAGCGCTGGAAGCCAACCTGGCGCCATGCCAGACTAGACAGCCATAAACAGGTAACATCCACCCAAGCAAGCCATCCAACTCAGTCGACAGGTTAGAGCCCGTTCCCCAAGAGCTTAACCCATTCACGTTCATGCAAGGAACACTCAGAACCACAAGCCGCGACAGATATGGAAACAACCAGTTCCTGGTCCAAATGGTCCCCACAGCATACCGCTGGCGCCACGGACCGAATGGTCCCGACGGCATACCGCTGGCGTCCCGGTATACGACCCTCAGCTATGTGCCAAGTTAAAAATCTTGAAAGCAGCCTTACACCTGGCGCTTTTACCGAACATTGAAACCCAGAAGGTAATCAGAGTCAGTTTGAGGAGAATCCCACTTTATTGATAAATCTAAGAAGGTTACATTTCAAGTGTGTGACCGAGCCTAGTCTCCGGGGCACTAGCATGCCAAGGCGAGAGCCATGACAACATTCCAGCAAGGGAGGCTGAGACTTGGTTGGAGCTCGCCCTGAGTCGCAACCCGCACTATCCTATAGTATTGCTGTGATTCGGCACCCCCCCTCATACCAAGCACTCTACCCAAGCTGGTAAAGCACATTTTTCTCTCTCTAGGATTTTCTCTTTCTAGAAAGTCATTTTCTCTCTCTAGATTTTATTGATCCCCAGGCTTCCTTTAATCATGCCTAGATCGTGTGAGGTGATTGCACATCGATCTGAGATCTCTGGACTCCGCTAGAACCGATCAAAGATTTTCAGCCATAGGAACTTGGCGACGGCTGGATTCTGGTCACAGTGGCGCCGGGAGCAGCGCCCGCGCCGTTGGCGCCGGGAGCAGCAGGAGCACTACTGGCGCCGGGGACATAGCTGGCGCCGATGGCGCCGGAAGTAAAGCTTGTAAAGGAAGCTTTACAACATCCACCCCACCTTTATAAAATCTGATGTCCTCATCAGATGTCAGATTAAAGTAAAGGTGTATCCCAATTAAAATAACTATACATTTAAGCTACTTGGCACAGTACTCAATTTACTGGCCACTTTTTATTAACATTGAAGCTGGCACACCACAAGTCGGAGGCTCAGCTCTTTGTACTGAAAAATTACATAACTTGAAAAATATATCTTTGTCTGGGAAAAGCGTAGATTTGATATCGCTTTCGTAAAACCCGAGAACCTTATTAACTGGTGACAGAGGCCTTTCTTTGAAATGTTCGCCCCTGTCGCTTCTGACTTTCGACTTTGGAACTCCTTTGAGCTCCTTATTTGTCCTTGATGCACTTTGTGTTGAGCTCCCTGAGCTTTAGATTTGTTCAGTTCCGCACAGGTATCAAGGCTCCCTGAGCGAAGGATTATCGTTTGATTGCCCACTTTATGGTCCACTCCATGCCTTGTTGCTTCTGCACCTTGATTTCTTTCCTTGTCCTAGCCTGATCTTGATACTTTTCCATCTTGGCTCTTTAAGGTAGGCAAAGATTGAGTACTCCGCAATGCACCTCTCACTTAGCTTGAAGTAGCTCTTTGAATCAGCCCAAATGTAACCATTGACCTCGTGGAAAGCCAAAGGGTCGCACCAGTTTGATCCGTATCCGAACTATCTCTTCGCGTTTGTTTGAAGCACCATGTCCGTCGCGCAAAACTTGACTTTCACAATTCCATCACTGGTCAGTTGCCTCACAGTCAAAACAAGAAGTGTACATCGAGCTTGGCTTCAAGTAGCTCTCTTTGAATCAGACACATGTACCTAGAGTTTGCACTAGTCCGATCTCAACGCGAACTGTCCCTTAGCGTCCGTTCGAAATAGCAAGTCTCTCATGTAAGACTCAACTTTCACAGTTCCTTCATTGATCAGCTGCCTTACACGTAACACAAGCAAGCGTACTCATATGTTTCCTCATCATTGCTGGTCCAGAGAAAGCCTATAACAAACTTTCCTTTCCACAACAAAAACTTGTCAACTTATTAGGTCCAGAGTTCGCCAGTCTCCTCATGTGAGTATGGCTAGGTCACCTTGAATTTGCCCCCATTTTGATCAACTTTCATTCAAAATTTTCCCCAAGAGAGAGGTGTGTGTGATAGTTCCCCTCCACTTATAAAATCAGCTAATCGGACTTAGAGTAGAGTTCTTCGGACAAAAGCCTTTCCAACACTTTGCTTCCCATCTGCTAGGATTATGGCTCGATCCAACTTGTTGCCAATCTCTGAAGAGGATCCTAGTCTTTTCTCCTTTGAGGAAAAACCCAACTGATACTGGATATCACCCATGCTCAGTGAGTTTCAGTTCCGAAGGTGGTTGTCCCAAAATGAAGACCAACTGCTATAGAAGATCACCCCTAAAATTGCCCTTTCTAACTTTTGACTTCCTGCTTGCGTCTGGTGGGCGTTGTCGCAAATGAAACTAACCCAAGAAATAGGCTGGCCATCCATCCTTTGCAAACATTGAGTCATTTCGTTGTCGTTCACGTGCGAGTACTTGCACTGCAAATCCGCTGCACAGATTCTGGATATCGCCCATGCTCAGTGAGTTTCAGTTTCGAAGGTGGCTGTCCCAAAATGAAGACCAACTGCTCCATAGAAGATCTCCCCTGAAATGGCCCTTTCCAACTTTTGACATCCTGCTTGCGTCTGGTGGGCGTTGTCGCAAATGAAACTAACCCAAGAAACAGGCTATCCATCCATCCTTTGCAAACATTGAGTCGTTTTGTTGTCGTTCACGTGTGAGTACTTGAACTGCAAATCTGCCCCACAGATTTTGTAGTCCTCTTTGTTTGATGGTATCAGCCTTCAAAAGAAAAGGTTCCTTCTCGAGCCATCAGCTCCTTGTATCACAAGCAATCATGCAAACCAGGCAAAGCACAAGTACTAAGACTCACCACGAATACATACAAGTAAGACACTCAGGCAGGTTTACTAACAAGTAACATAGACAAGGTCCCCCTTTGAGATGGTCCTGCCAACGGACCTTTGCCTGGCCGCGCCCATACAAATCGATCACGGAATCAGCCCACATAGGACACCCCTCCAACTATCTGTGCTTTCACCATTAAGCAGCACATTGCCTCAGTCACGCCCCACCACTTTTTGGTCAATAGCCCTTATAGCTAAACGATCGACAGCTATCCCGCACCGACAGCTAACCACCCGTGCTTTACACCCGAATGCGAGCAATGGTTAACCCGTATAGTTCGAATATGTCGCCCCGCACCCCACAAGGTACAGACCATGCTTTCACCTCCCTAGGCAGCACTTTGCCTCATCCGTCCTACGTGCAGACAGCGCCAGGCCCGAACCGTGAGAACTGACTGTGCTTACACCTCAAGGGCAGCACCTTGACTCATCAAGTCCCCCGTTCCAACGACCACCCCGACCGTGGACGCACCCGTGCTTACACTGTGAGCAGCACCTTGCACAACAATTGTCTTGATGAACCCCAAATCGTGGCCATTTCCGTGAGATCCGCATAGCTGACCGACCAGTCGGCTCTGATACCACATGTAGCGTAGGCATCCCAAAGGGAGCCGGGAACCATGACTTAGCTTCCCAGCCTTCAACTCTTGCCATCCAAACCCACTTGACATACAAGCAGCCAACTCGCCAACAACGATCAGACTTAACCAGCTTGAAGTTCCGAAAACCAACATTGAGTGGTTTAACGAACATGTGGTGGCCTTCTTGGCAAGAGGGGTAACCTTGTGTTATTATATAATGGCAGGAGACCTTGTGTCGTCAGAGCTGTACCAGGGGACCAACTAAAAAAGAACGACACGAATGAACCTGAGCCAACCATCCCTCCCAATCTCATTCACCTCTTTAACGAAGGACAGCCAATAGTGATAGACTAGCTGACACGGGACCAAATGGAGCCAACATTGCCCGTAGTTTCTACATCAAAGGTGAATTCAAGTGCCGATGCAGAGCTCAAGGAGCTCAACTTGTGTGACCAAGCGAAAGCTCACTTCTTTAACGAAGGACATCCAACAGTGACAAACCAGCTGACGCGAGGTCAAATGGAGCCAACATTGCCTGCAGCTTCTACATCAGAGGTGAATTCTAAGTGCCGATGCAGAGCTCAAGGAGCTCAACCTGGGCGACCAAACGAAATATCTAGAGTCCTACGGGACTCATCCAAACGTGAAACGAAAATGACATATCTGAGGCTTAAGGGAGCCGTAAGTACCTTTTCTTTCATGTTAATAAAGTAAGCCGCATTTCTCATCGAGGAGTGAGCTTCAGTCTAATGTCTAAGTGCAGCAGCTTTACACAAGTTTTATGTAAGTGAACTAGATCCACACTTTTCCTGTGCTGGGTGCAAACACAATATCATTACTTCTCTTTACAGTTGGTCTCCTTTGGCCGGTGAATCAAGCCCGTGCCCTTGTATATGTGAATAAAGTCTGGCCGGTGAATTAAGCCCGTGCCATGAGTCTCAGGTTCTAGTTTGGCCCTAATGAGGACATCAGCTTTCTCAAACGAGGGGAGGATGTTGTAAAGCTGACTCGGGTGCACCCAGCGTGCCCTGTAAGGCTCAAAGGGGTGACACTCTCTAAGGTCCCAGAGCAAGTTAGAACGTCAAGGACTGAGCCTCTGACCTGTGGTGAGCCAGTCAAGTAGTCACAAGTCACGAGCTAGCTCTGGAGCTCGAGTCATGGCCTAGTCAGGAAAGCAAGTTGATTCGCCCGCCGGGACGGCTCCCGGGACCCATGTCCGGGAGCCAGACTGATTGCTAAATCAGTTAAGAATTTTGAATGTGGCCTTACAACTAGCGCTTTTACCGAACATTGAAACCCAGAAGGTAATCAGAGTCAATTTGAGAAAAATCTCACTTTACTGATAAATATGAGAAGGTTACATTTCAAGTGTGTGACCGACCCTAGTCTCCGGGGCGCTAGCATGCCAAGGCGAGAGCCATGACAACATTCCAGCAAGGGAGACTGAGACTTGGTTGGAGCTCGCCCTGAGTCGCAACCCGCACTCCCCTATAGTATTGGTCTGATTCGGCACCCCCCCTCATACCAAGCACTCTACCCAAGCTGGTAAAGCACTTTTTCTCTCTCTAGGATATTATTTCTAGAAAGTCATTTTCTCTCTCTAGATTTTATTGATCCCCAGACTTCATCCTAGATCGTGTGAGGTGATTGCACATCGATCTGAGCTCTCTGGACTCCGCTAGAACCGATCAAAGATTTTTAGCCATAGGAACTTGGCGCCGGCTGGATTCTGGTCACAGTGGCGCCGAGAGCGGCGCCGGGAGCAGCAGGGGTGCTGCTGGCGCCGGGGACATAGCTGGCACCGATGGCGCCGTAAGTAAAGCTTGTAAAGGTAGCTTTACAACATGGCGCCGGAGACAATGTTGGCGCCAGTGGCGCCGGAAGTAAAGCTTATAAAGGTAGCTTTACAACTATGAGGTTCAAGCCTGTGAGTGAGCAAAATTTTGATAAGAATAGAGGCTTCAAGGCTAAGCAATTTAAATTGTCACAAGCTGATCTTGAAAGGGCTAAGAGCGAAAATTTGTGCTCTTGAGACTTATATGCACAAAGACTATTGATAAAGTATTTTTTTTTCTTTTTTTCTATTGTGAATCTACCTTACTTTTTGAAGATAATGGATTAGCATCTAAAGATAGCCTAGCTAGGCTAGAGAGTAAGATAGTTAGAAAGTAATAGAGAGAGCTCTACTAAGAAGCTAATTGAGGAATTTCAAGATGTCTTTCTTACAAAATTCGTCGGATGGTCAGCAGGAAGCATCTAAGAGAAGAAATTGTGAACAAGAGTTCCTGGGTTGTTCGAGTGGGCCAACGGAAGGAAGAAATATTGACTAGTGGTGGAAGAACTTTTAAATCGACGATGGGTACCTTATTTACAAAGGTAGAGTAGTTGTACCTAGGACGATGACTTTAAGTGCCAATTTTTAGAGGAAACTCATGACAATCCTAGTGTTGGGCATCATGGTATCAAAAAGATATATTCCTTGGCAAAGAAATCGTTTTACTGGCCCAAGATGAGTAAGGACATCCAATAGTATGTGATGTAATGCCATAAGTGCCAGGTCAATAAGGTGGAATGCCTAAAGATTGGTGGCCTCCTACAACCATTAGGGCTACTCGACGGCAAGCGGGAAAGCATTTAGCATGGATTTTATAGTAAGTCTGCCTAGGACGAGTCGAGGCCATGATCTATTTGGGTAGTAGTGGATAGGTTTACTAAGATGTTCGGGTTTATATTGACCAAGTCTGAGGTGAAAACGCTTAGATAAGGTAGGCTTTTCATAGAAAATAATTATAGTCTGCACTCCCATTGAGTATAGTGAGTGGTGGAGATCGTATGTTTACTAGTCATTTTTGGCGAGTGGCATTTGTCAAGTTGGAAACCAAGCCAAGGATGCATACTAGTGACCATCCACATGTCGATGGTCCAATAGAAAGAGTCAATCGATTCCTAGAAAATATGCTAAGAGCTTCTGTGAGTAGGAAACGATCTAGCTTGGGGGAGTATCGTCTGTTGTTAGAGTTTGCCGACAATTGTTCAAAGCATGATACCACAGGATGTGTCTCATTTTCTCTTGTGTTGTCCATGCTACCATTCGATCTGAGGCCGACACTATCTATACTGAGATGTTCCGCACTCCCTTAGCTCTTTTTGGTCATATTCTGATTCTAGACGTGTGGGATTATTGATATGTGATATGGTTACTATTTGGATATCCCTCTTGGGCTCAATTTGTTTCCATTACTCTCAACTCATTACCTTCCTCTTATCTTCCATTTGTTTCATCTTTGAGTATCTCTCTTAGGGGACATCAACTCTCCTTTGATGAACTTGTTGGGCTGCTTCTTCAAGAGGAGCAAACGAGGCAAAATTTTGTGGGTGACACTCAACAAGATCAAGCTTTCTTCGCGAAAGGCAAGTCAAAAGGAAAGGGGAAGCCTCCTTCCAAGGATAAGCAAAAGCCCATTGGAGGTCAAAATGTCAACACTCAGAAGAAGAAAGGCAAGCGTCATTATTGCAAGAAGTATGGGCACTTCATCAAGGATTGAAAGAAGAAACATGTGAAAGAGGAGAGTAAAGGAATTGATAATAGTGCTTCACTTGCTACTTTGGAGCAAGAGTTTGAAGCTATTGGTGATCTCTTCAACCAAGACTATGCTTTTGTGTCTAATATTGCTTCTACTAGTACTTTTACATCTATGAGGAATTCAGGTTCTGTTTTGCAAGTTGCTGATTTTCAGCCCAATGAACGGGTGATTGATAGTAGTGCTACTCGTCATATGACTTCTCGCAAAGAAGCATTCACTAAATTAGTGAAAGTGCAAAATGGAAGCAAGGTACAATGTGCGGATAATGCATCTTATTCTGTGCATGGAATTGGAATTGTAGCCATCATTCTGCCTAATGGTGAAGTAAAGTACATTAAGAATGTGCTTTATGTTCCGGGAATCAAGAAGAATCTTCTTTCGGTTTCAACTATGTTGAAGCAAGGACTAGTTGTTGAGCTCAAAGAAGATAAGTGTCTTGTCAAGGATCCTAAAAGATCTCTCTTGATTATTGTTTCGGGAACAATGCACGCTGGCTTATTCATTATGGATACCTGTGAGCGACGAATTCCCTCTACGTGTCTTGTTGCTTTTACATCACAATCATTGGAGTTGGCTGAATTGTGGCACACAAGGTTTAGACATCTCAACTTAGCAAGTTTGAAGAAGATGAAGACATTTAATATGGTAGGAGATATTCCTACTATTGAGCAGCCGAAAGGGCATGTATGCGAGGGGTGCATACTTGGAAAGTTTCAAAGGAAACCTTTTTCCAATTGATGAGACTATAAAAGTTCTTGATAAATTTGATTTGGTTCAAAGTGATATTTGTGTTCCAATGAGGACCGAATCCATTGGAAAGTGCATCTATTTTGTGACTATTATTGATGACTTTTCCTGTTTTACATGGATCTATCTTATGAAGGCTAAATCGGAAGTTTTTCAACATTTCAAAGATTTTCTAGCAATGGTGGAAAAATCAGTTTGGGCATTCTTTGAAGACCCTACGCACCGATCGAGGAGGGGAATACATCAAGAGTACGTTTGGTGCATTTCTAAAAGATTACCAAGGCCTCCCTAGTGGGGTCTAAACAATAGGCTAAGTTCATGGACCCTTCAACCAACCCTTCACGCTAGTTAGTCCATAGACCCTAGGACTATTCAACTAACTCCTAGGCCTGTTCGCCCTAAAAGGTTCCTAACATCTCCCACATATTTCAATCTTTTCCTAAAAAAAATTGGGGAAATTCTTCCGCAAATCAAACTCTATCTCCCAAGGGTCTTCCTCCTTAGTCTTCCCTTTCCAACGGATTAAATACTTAGTAGCCTACCTCCTGAGCATTCTGTGCCGAATATCAACAATCACTTCAGGTTCAGGTGGTCGATATGCCTTTACGATCTTTAGTATGCAAGTTCTTGCGGAGGAACCGGGATTTCTCCAGAACTCAGACAAGATTTCAATCGATTTACATGGAATCCAGGTTGTATTTCTACATCTGGAGGTAGCTCTAGTTTGTAAGCTATTTTATAAATCTTTTTTAAGATTTTAAATTGCCCACAATATCGAGGAGCAAGTTTACCTTGACATGCTTTCTTTTTCTTCTTAGAATCTTTTAAGATTTTAAGATACATTAAATGTTCGACCTGAAATTCTCGGGGCGTTGTGTTCTGGTTGGCATAAAGTTCAGCTCTATCCTGAGCACTCTTTATACTCTCCTTGGTGACTTGCAACATTTCTTGCATATTTACAAGAAAGTTAGGTGTTGCTTGAACAAGAATATCCTTGAGACCAACATATGATTTGAGTTGATACCCATACATCAACATGAAAGGACTAAAACCAGTATGTAACATGTCTTCCATAGTATGATTAGTCCTTTCTGTTTGCCCATCTGATTGTGGATGATTAAAAGAGCTCATTGTTATGTACCTCTAGTGTAACATCAGGATACAAGGGGGGGATTCGTTAGTTCTAGAGGGTTTCCGCAAGGTGACACTCAACCAAGTGTGGGATGGTGACCTTTAGAGCTAGAATCTAAGAGGGTATGGTCTATGCTCCATAGGGAGTGCCACTAAGGCATTCTGTAGTTAAGGGTGGGCCTATAGGCTTGAGTGTGCCACAAGCAAGGTATTGGCATGGGACTAGTATCTAGCATGCCAAGGGGTGTCCTATGACCACCACATGGTGGGTGGCACATGGGAACCCATGAGAGAGACCTAAGTAACCTACATGCACTAAAGGAACTATGCATGGTAGAGATATGCATGAGGCCTCTAGAGGTGGGGCGCAGGGTCTGTAATTATATAAGTGGCGTATGGAGGTAGTTCCATCATAGGATAGTGGGGAGATCCCAAGTTTCCTTTAGTCTTAACTCTCACTCAAAGTTGGTTCCAACTTTGTAAAGATGACTTGCCATAATTTCCCTGTGAACTTTGGATCACGACCACTAAGGTTATCATAATGTAGTCCATACAGTCGAAAGAGTTTCTCCACCAACAACTGAGCTAACTCAAATGCCTTCATTGTACTTTTAGTAGGAATAAACTGAGCAAGATTAGTCAATCTATGTACCACTACCCATATTGCATAATAGCCTTTTGTCGTTCTTGACAAACCAACCACAAAATCTATAGAGATACTTTTCCACTATAACTAAAGAAAACTTGAAAACAACAATAATAGGACTCTGGATCTCCACCCACTATCCAATGACGGAACTACCTCCATAGGCCACTTATATAACTAGAGAGCTTGCACCCCACTTCTAGAGGGCTCATGCATATCTCCACCATGCACAGTTCCTTTAGTGCATGTGGGTTATCTAGGCCTCTCTCATGGGTTCCCATGTACTACTAACCATGTGGTGGTCACAGGTCACCCCTTGGCATGCTAGATAGTAGACCCATGCCAATACCATGCTTGAGGCACACTCAAGCCTATAGGCCCACCCTTAACTAAGGCCTGCCTTGGTGGCACTTCCTATGGAGCATAGACCATACCCTAGTTCTAAAGGTTACCATCCACACTTGGTTGAGTGTCACCTTGAGGAAGTAATGAGTCCTCTCGTATCTTGATGTTACACCATAGCTACATAATAGTCCCCCACCCCCCATCCGCCCCCTAAAAGGAGCTTTCGTCCTCGAAAGCAATGTCTAGGTAACCCCACTACAAAGTCCATACTTATACTCTCCCAACAACCATTACGTATCTCTAATTGTTGAAGGAGGCCGCCAAACTCTTAGGCATTCCGCTTTAGTGGCCTGGCAAGTGGCACAGCTTAACATGTACTCTTGTACGTCCTTCTACATACTAGGCCTACGAATGAAAGCTAATATCGAAAAATATCAATACCTGCACCTACTCTAGAGCGCTCTTGTTGAAGATATAAACTCTCACCAAAATTTTGACCAGCTGAAATTTTAAATTTTTGGCTGTTTTTGGAAAAAGCCAACACCACCATCTTGTCCAGAGACTCGGGTTTTGGTTACCCTGAAGACGGTTTTCTGAGTTTGTAAATCGAGAGAGAGATTTTTAATTTTGAAGTCATGGGTCCTATGTTGGGCCCTAGACCCCCCCAAGGGACTCGGGGGAAAAAATTAAATTAATGTTTTTAACTTAGTCTAAGGTTTTTCTCTACGTTAACTTTCTTTAAACTAGAGAATAAAGTAGGTAAAGAGGGACACCTCACCTCTTGTCAACTAAAGATCACTCTTTGTAACTCTCCATCTCCAAAGAGGATCTTTCTCCTCCCTACTTGCGCTGGATTTCCAGCCCCCCTATCTTTCTCCATAGTGGTCAGAATCAAGTGCTGTTGGTTCCATTCACCTTCTGTTGATCATAGCTCAGTAATAGCTATCAATAGATCTTTCTTGCAGATTTTTCAGGTTTTTCAAGAAGGCTACTTGGCTGGTTTGCGCCAAGTTTTTAGGAGATCCTGTGTATCTTTTGATCCAAGCTTTTGATCAACTTTTTCTCTGAAGATTGGAAGTGGCCTACTCGGCCTACAACATCAGCACCTAACTGTTGGAGAGAAGATGGATCATCGGCCATTTTCAAGAGAGAAAATCCCTCCTAAAAGCTCTCGAAGATCCAATTGCATGCATGTTTTTCTTTGGTTCTTTTCTTGCATGTTGCAAATTTTACACATTCTCCTTGAATCCTGTTTTCTAATCCCATCACTAAGATCAATCTTAGAAAGTACTTAGCACCTCTAAGTTTGTCAAATATTTCATCTATTCTAGTCAAGAGATACTTGCCCTTGATAGTGACTTCACACACGATAGTCTATGCACATCTGGATAGAACCATCCTCCTTTTTTACCAACAAAATGGGTGCGACCTAAGGTGACTTACTAGGTCGGATGAAGCCTTTTGCTAGATGTCCTTTTAGCTGCTTCTCCACTTCTACCTACCTCAGATTGACTCAATCGATAAGGAGGTTTACTAATAGGTTTGATCCCATGTATTAGTTCAATTGGATGATCTACAGCTCTTCGTGGGGGTAATCTGAAAGGTAGATCTTTAGGAAAGACGTCTTCATATTGATTTATTAATGTTTGCAAACATCTTTCTCTCTTTTTCACTTTAGCTCTATCAATAGAAGAACAATATGTCTTAAGATATGGAAAAGAAGGATCAACTGGACTTTGAAAATATGCAGAGTTTAAAAAGTAGATAAATACCCAATCAACTTTCTTCTTCCAAATGACACTTTAGCTGCACAATGGAAACAATAGGTGAAGCAAACACATTTGTATTCTCGACCAACTTGACTCTCTGACCCCTATGGGTGAACTTTAGAGTGTTGTTAATGTAACTACGAACCAAGCCACCAATAGACTCTAGGTGATATAACCACTCTCAGCCAAGGTTGACATCATCTAATGCTAGACTCATTACTTGGAAATCCAAGTTCTCTTTATAATCATATATTTGTAAATGCACTTGTGGAACAAAAGTGTCATAGATATCCTTTCTTTGACCATCAGCTAGCGTAACTACATATTGATGGTCACTTTCTTTCTATGGTAGTTTTAGTTTCTTAACCAATGCATGATTTGAGAAATTATGGGTTGCCCCATCATCTACTCCAATTTTGACTTTTTGACCATTAATCTCTCCATTTAATCGAACTATGGTGTGTGGTCAGAGTGTGGGTTGCCACAAACCAGTCGACACAGGACATGCATGTTCCTCATCTACACGAGACACTTGAACAGACTTTACCTTAGGAGATCTTTCTACAAGTACTACGTGAATTGTGTGGACTTGTTTGTTGGGCCTATTAGAAGGTCCTGCTTGGTCCCTTCCAGAATCATTTACAGTCACCCCCTTGTTTTTCAACTTAGGGCACTAAAATCTACTATGACCTTTCCCCATACACCCCCCCCCCCCCCCCCCCCCCCCCAAAGTTGGAAGCCATAAATCTTTAGGGAAACCTTTTGCGGTGGCTGAACAGGAGGAGCTCTACCAGCAAGAAGCGTCCGAATCATCCTAGTTTGTTCTTGGATTGCTTGGGTCAAGGTTTGACAATCACGAGCTAACTTTTCAACCCTAGACAATCTTTTGTTGTGCTTGGTTGACAAATCCTCAATAGACTTTCCAATCTGCTCTAAATGGTCATAGGTCATTGCAGCCCACTGTCTAAACTCGTGCAGATTGGCATGCACCTGCTCATCCTCTTCTTTGGCCATTTCACCGTTTGCAAGTACCGGGATTGCAACTTCAAAAGGTCAATTCTGTCCAAAAAATAAGATATTCAACTTTGAATTTGAATAAGTTTCAAACGATCAAAGATTTCAACATGAAATCTTATAGACCCTCTAGCGGGTTGTCTCTAGAGTCTCCCTTCAAATTCTAAACCAAAACGAACAACAATTGGGCCTCCAACTAGCGGTTCTCTCGGAAGTGGGATTTGTCCAACTCTAGAATTGGGCCTCCCTATGGACCATAGACCATACCCTCGTAGACCCTAGTTTTGAAGCTTACCATCCCATACTTGGTTGAGTGTCACCTTGTGGGGACCCTCTAGAACTAGCGAGGAATCCTCTTGCATCTTGATGTTACAATATAGGTACATAAGAAGAAGTCCCCGAGCACTAAGGCGTTTTGTCTTATTAACTCGACATTGTGTGCACCTAAGGACATAGTCCTCAACTTCATTCTTCATATTAGGCGAATAGAAGTTTTGCTTGACCAAGTCAATCGTTCTTCTGGAGAACTTGGAGAACTGGGTGTCCAGTGCTGGGATTATCATGGCACTCAAACAAGATTTGTTGTCTTATGCCATCATTTCTAGGTACACACACTTTCCCCTTTCGGAAAAGAATTCCAGTGCTATCAAAATATTCAGAGTTTACTTTGGTAAGGTTTGTAGTTTCTTCTTTTCCTCAAAGGACGTGAATCCAAATCCTTTCAAAGTCAGAGTTTGATACATACAATCCAACTAAGGATTTACATAGGTTTCAACGAAACAAAGTTGATTGATTTCTGGTAGTATGCGTAAAGTTCGACTACCTGATTCCTTTTGCCTTTGCAACATTTGGTTTCAAAATCAAATTCTTGCATTAGTTCATCCCATTGGGCTTTTCGACCTCTCAAATCAGATGTGCTGAAAAAGTATTTAAGAGATTGATGATCCATATAGATCTCAAATTTAGAGCCATAAAGAAAGTGCCTTCAGGATTGCAGGCATGGATTATAGCAATTAGTTCCTTTTCATATGTAAAGTATCTACATTGAAAACGGTTCAGCTTTCTGCTTTCATAGGCTACTGGCCTTACTTTGCACACTTTCCTGGGGATATTCTATGCTCATGATCTATCATTTCCATCGGCCAGATTCTAGAGAATGTTAAATCACTCGTGTTTTTTCATTTTGATTTTTCAGGTTGCATGCAGGAGATGTAGACACATGCCAAATAAAAGTTAGAGATAGGTTCATACATGTATGTAGAGGCCCAAAGTATGTGTACACTACTTTTGAGGTCACATTAATTAGAGGAGGTTGAGTGTGGAGCTCTTCTATTGGCTCATAATTTGGTGCATTCCTATTTGACCAAATTTCTAGGTATATGGGTGAATCCTATTGGACCCCAATTTTAGCCTATCATAAGACAAGTGGCCAAGAGGCACTATGGCTGCTATAAATATCCATCTCCACGAGTATGTACACATCTCATTTTCATTCTATTGAATGAATGTTATGCTCTTTGAAGGTCCATCTTCTTCTCTCTCACTTTTTTGTTCATATCTTGCATTCTATCCACTAGAATTGTGATTTCTTTGTTGCTATGGCTTCACACGTGTGAAATGCAGGTTGTAGGCTCTGAAGTACGGACAGGGACAGCAAGTTTCTGTTTGTGGAAGCTTATGATCAGATTTTGATGTTTAGTTGATGTTTAGTATGCTTAACATCACAATTTCTATCATTTTTTCAATCTAGATGTGCATAACTTCCATGGCCAAGATCTTTATGAAACTTTAGCATCTTTTGGATCTGAGTTTTTCACATGGTATCAGAGCATTAGGCGGCCAAATGTGCAGGTTTTGCCAGATTTAGAAGAGATTTGTGGGCAAGTTTGCTTTTGTAGCATTCCAATCAAGTTTCTAGCTAAAAATCTTGTTGATTTATGTGTAGAAATTGGATCTTTGTGATCAAAACATCATTTGTATGCATTTCAATTGAAGTAGGGCGAATTCCCTCTGTACTTATCAGAATAAGGAGACAAAAATTGTTTTGGAAAGAGGGAGATGCAAGATCCAACAAGATCCTATTAGTTTTCCATTCTAGCATATAGTTTTTTGATTCAATTTCTTGCTTCTTCATGTCAAAAACTTCAAAATTGATGTAACCCTCTGATTTTCAGTTTGCTGAATGATTCAAGAGTGTATTTCAATCTTAGGAGTGAGGGAAAAGCAAGTATATTGAGGTTTGGTCTTGGTTTGATCAAGAAATCATAAAACTAGTGGCTAAAATTAAGGAAAAAGTGAGGAAAAGAGAGAAAAAGTAAGGTTTTAGGTTCCAAATCTTTGTGATTTCTTCTTGTGTTTCATTTGTTGATTCAAGAGAGTGCTTAGTGCATTGGAACAGGTCAAAGATCAGAGATCAATCATTGCAACATGGCTACAAATGGAGGCTACATGTTGGAAAGCAATGATAGGCTTACCTCCCTCAACTATTCTACTTGGAAAGTAAGGATGGAGTCTTTGCTTGAGATGAATGAGTTGATGGATATTGTTGTAGGTGTGGAGGAGAGACCTTTGGCACCTCAAGAACAATTGAGGTATGACAAGAGGGCAAAGAAAGCCCTTCACATGATCAAGATGAATGTGACAAATGAGCTTATCAAAGAGGTTGGTAAGTGCACATCATCTAGTGAAGCTTGGGAAGCCTTGAAGAAGGTTTATGAATCCAAGTCTACTTCTAGAGTGTTGACTTTAAGAAGGCAAATCTTTTCTTGTATGCAAAAGAAGAGTGAGAATGGACATGCTTTTGTTTTGAGAGTTAAAGCATTGAATGATGAGTTAGCATGCATTAATGATGGCATAAATAATGAGGAGCTTGTTCAAGTGATTCTCAATGGCTTGTTGGATGATCATGCTAATCTTGTTCAAAGTTATGCTATCCAAAAATGTTTACCAAGTGTTGGAGACTTGCAAGAGGTCTTGTTGGCTGAAGAATTCAGGTTGCAAGCAAGAGTGGGAGCATCTTCTACATCTCAAGGAGGAGAAGAGGAGGCAATGTTCTCTAAAGGCAAGTTCAAGGGCAAAGGTAAAAGCAATTGGTCTAAAGGGCAAGACCAAGGTGAGCACTCTACTTTTGGCAAAAAGAAGGATAGATCTAAGCTAAAATGTTTCTATTGTGGAGTCAAAGGGCATTTTGCTAGTGATTGTTTTAAGAAAAAGAGGGATCAAGGGGAAAAGCAAACCAATCTAACTATTGATGAGGGTGGGGATGAGCTTCTTTCAAATGATGCTTTTGTTATGTCATCTTGCTTGTTGGCTAATCATGGAGACATTGATCCTTGGTGGATTGATAGTGGAGCCACTTCTCATATGACATATCATAAAGAGTATTTTTCATCTTTAATGGCATTTGATGGTGATAGGAAGGTAATCTATACCGCAAATGATGGTGAGTGTGCAATCAAGGGGATTGGCACAATTCCTATTTCACTTTCTACAAATAGGAATATAGAATTGAAAGATGTTTTGCTCATTCCATCCATTACCAAGAACTTACTTAGTGTAAGCCAAATGCTTGACAAAGGATTCAAAGTTGAGTTTGATGGTGATGCTTGCTTGATCAAAAAGGGGTGTAGTATCATTGCAAAAGGGAAAAGGCAAGGGAAATTGTTCAAGCTTGATGCATGTGTTGTTGCTAACCAAGTTGGATGCATGGCAAATGAACAAATGTCAATTCAAGAGGTATGGCATAAAAGGATGGGACATCTCAACTACAAGGCCTTGGAGGTAATAGCCAAAAAGGAGGTAGTAAGGGGACTTCCCAAGTCTCTTACTTGCTTGAATCATGTTTGTGAAGAATGTGCTTTGTCTAAATCACATAGATTGCCATATACTAGATCTATATCTAGATCTAAGATGCCTTTTTCTCTCTTGCATTCGGATATTCATGGTGTTACTACAATTAGCAATGGAGGTGCTAAGATGTATGTAACTTTCATTGATGATTTTAGTAGATTTTGTTGGGTTTATCTACTAAAGAGCAAGGATGAGGTGTTTGATGTGTTTGTCAAGTTCAAAGTTGCTATTGAGACTCAATTTACAACCAAAATCAAATGCTTGAGGAGCGACAATGGTGGTGAATACATTTCTAACAAATTCAAAGCCTTTTGCGATGAGCATGGGATCAAGAGGGAGTACACATGTCCAAGAACACCACAACAAAATGGAGTGGCCGAGAGGAAGAATAGAACCTTGTGTGAGAGTGCAAAGGCAATGAGATTGAATGCTAATCTTCCTAAACCTTTTTGGAGTGATGCTTTGTTGTGTGCAAATTTCCTATGCAATAGATGGCCAAGTGTTGTATTGGAAGGAAAAACCCCTTTTGAAGCTTTGTTTGGTACGAAGCCTAATGTCAAGTTTCTAAGAACTTTTGGATGCATTTGCTACTTCAACATTACTCTTGATGATAGAACTAAGGAGGATCCATCTTCAAGAAAGGGCATTTTTGTTGGTTATAGTGAAGTAAGCAAAGCATATAGGATTTATGTTCCTTCAATCAAGAAAGTGTTCACAAGTAGGGATGTCATTTTTGATGAAGGTAACATTCCAAAAGTTGTTTCAAGTGATGATGGTGTTGTTGCAACTAATGTGCTTGATGACAATGGAGTTGATGACACATTGGATGTGGATGTTGAAGAAGCCTCTTCAAGTCAAATTCCAAGGAGAACTCCAAGGCATAAAGTGAAACCCTCAAGGCTCACTTATGATGGCAAAGGTAAGCAAGTGGTGGATGGATCCAACTATGCTTTCCTAACTTCTTTTGATGTACCTTCATGTGTAGATGAAGCAAGGCAAGAAGAGGAATGGATCCAAGCAATGGATCTTGAGTTTGAAGCACTTATGAAGAACAACACATGGAGATTGGTGGAGCTTCCAAAGGGCAAAAGTGCAATTGGATGCAAATGGATCTTCAAGGTAAAGACAAATCAAGATGGATCTATCAACAAGTTGAAGGCAAGGTTGGTGGCTAAAGGTTATGCTCAAGAGCATGGCATTGACTATGAGGAAACCTTTGCACCCGTGGCAAAGATGGTGAGCATAAGAGTAATCATTTCCCTTGCAACTCTTTATGGATGGGATCTTTGGCAATTAGACATTTCTAATGCTTTCTTGAATGGTGATCTTGAAGAGGAAGTCTACATGGAGCAACCCGAGAGCTATGTTTCTCATAGCAAGCCTAATCATGTGTGTTTTCTACAAAAAAGTTTGTATGGTCTTAAGCAAGCACCAAGGAGTTGGTATGCTAGGCTTAACTCTTTTCTACTTTCTCAAAACTTCACTATGAGTGAGTATGATCATTCACTTTACTTTAGAATTAGTGCTAATGATGTTACAATCCTTCTAATTTATGTGGATGACATTATTTTAAGTGGAGGGAACAAGGAAGATATAGAAGATATCAAGAAAGCACTAAAAAAGGAATTTGAAGTGCATGATCTTGGTCTTTTGAGCTATATCTTAGGAATAGAAGTAATTAGAACTTCTCAAATCACTTTTATTTCACAAGAGAAGTATGCTATTTCTATTCTCAATAGATTTCATATGGTAGATGCAAATCCTATTGATACACCTATGGAATCACATGTAAAGCTAACTATAAGAGGTAATGAAAGATCCTTCGAGGACATTACTCTCTATAGGAAGCTAATAGGTTCTCTTATATATCTAACCATCACAAGACCTGATTTATCTTATTGTGTTGGTAGATTAAGCCAATTCATGCAAGATCCTAGCATAGAACATTGGAAACTAGGAAAGAGGATCTTGAGATACATCTCGGGAACAAAAGATTTTGGCATTGTTTATAGAGGCTCATCACCTAACTTATTTGGTTTTTCAGATTCAGATTTTGCAGGAGACCTTATGGATAGAAAATCCATAAATGCACATGCTATTTTCATAGGTGATGGAGCTATCTCATGGATGTCGAAGAAACAAGCAACTATATCACTTTCTTCTAGTGAGGCCGAGTACAAAGCTTTGACATCATGCACAAAGGAGATGGTGTGGATCAAGAGGATGATTATGGAGCTTCATTTGCTGGATTTTTCAGAGAGTCCAATCATCTTTTGTGACAACCTTTCAGCCCAAAGTCTAGCAAGCAATCCGGTTTTCCATGCAAGGAGCAAACATATCGAGGTGGCTTACCATTTTGTGAGAGAACAAGTGTTGGCAAAAGAGATCAAGCTTGAACATGTCCCATCAAAGGAATGTGTGGCTGATATCTTTACCAAAGCATTGGGAAAGGACTTATTTTTCAAGCATAGAACAAGTCTTGGTGTACTTTCTAAATCTATGCTAAAACTAGTTGAAGAGGGAGTGTGAAAAATTGTCAACTAGTAGTATTTTCCTAACTTGAGATTTTGTAGGCCTATGGCCAAATAAAAGTTAGAGATAGGTTCATACATGTATGTAGAGGCCCAAAGTATGTGTACACTACTTTTGAGGTCACATTAATTAGAGGAGGTCGAGTGTGGAGCTCTTCTATTGGCTCATAATTTGGTGCATTCCTATTTGACCAAATTTCTAGGTATATGGGTGAATCCTATTGGACCCCAATTTTAGCCTATCATAAGACAAGTGGCCAAGAGGCACTATGGCTGCTATAAATAGCCATCTCCACGAGTATGTACACATCTCATTTTCATTCTATTGAATGAATGTTATGCTCTTTGAAGGTCCATCTTCTTCTCTCTCACTTTTTTGTTCATATCTTGCATTCTATCCACTAGAATTGTGATTTCTTTGTTGCTATGGCTTCACACGTGTGAAATGCAGGTTGTAGGCTCTGAAGTACGGACAGGGACAGCAAGTTTCTGTTTGTGGAAGCTTATGATCAGATTTTGATGTTTAGTTGATGTTTAGTATGCTTAACATCACAATTTCTATCATTTTTTCAATCTAGATGTGCATAACTTCCATGGCCAAGATCTTTATGAAACTTTAGCATCTTTTGGATCTGAGTTTTTCACATAATTGTGTCTCAAGATCGACATCAAAGTCAGATGTATGTGTTTTCACTGTCGGCCTATTCTTGACCTTGTCACATTAATTGAAGCTTGCATGTTATTGCTTTCAACTTGCATGTCAAATTTTCACCTGTAAATTGGTATATCTATCCCATACATGCATGTTGGAATTTTTACTTGCATGTTACTTTCTAGTCTGACTATTCTTGAGTCAGTCTCATAGAAAGCTGGCTAGAGTCCTAGATTTGCTCCAAAGTTAATATATTCTTTGACAAGTGCCCTTTGCCCTTACAAATGAAGCAAAGTCCTTGTGGAAAACTCGACTTTGGACATTGTTCGTTTGGACTTCTTGGCCTTCTTCTTGGGCGGACATCCATTTAGTGGTGCGGCCTTATTTTTCCCTTTCGTTTTAGAATAGAACACCTTCTTTTGCCCTTCAGAAGATGTGTTGCCACGCTGCATGCGAGGTGCCTCATTCTACAATTTTGCAGACTTCCTGGCGTCCGCTGCTTGAGACTTGCGGATTTCCACTTGATAATCTGTGGGTAACCCAAGATTAACTTGTGGACTTGAATGTTTGGAGGATAAAGGTTGACAATAGGAGATAAGGTTTCAGTAAATTCCTGAACATATTCCAAGCCCCTTTTGACCCATATAAAGACTTCAGAACCGGTGATAAAACTCAAATTCATCCAAAGCTGACAAAAAGGCGCTTTTGAAGGCTATGCAAAACTCGTCCGAATTCTTGGGGGCCGATGGGTTTGACTTTGAGATCATCCACCACGAGACTGTTTTTCCTTCAAGGTACATTGCTGAATATACAAGATGGTCACGATCATGAGTATTATCCATTCTAAAGTATTGAGACCATCTATTGAGCCAAGCATTAATAATTTCCGGCGTGCGATCTTTCTTTTCGTTGCAGAAGCTTCCAAATGGTGGCGGAACAATTTGTCGCAACCAGAATAAATTCATCATTCTTGCCTCCTATTGTTTGTTATGAGCCCGAGTAGCTTGAATCTGTTGTTGCAGGGATTCCAGTACTCGCAGAACAATGGCTGAGTCAAAAGGAGGAATAGGTGCTTGATTAGGACCTGATGGAGTAGGGTCTTGGAGGTTGATCAGCCATTTCTACAAAGGCAAGAAAAAAAGAATGTTAGAAAGGTTATTTCTTAGGCTCAAATGTTTAAATAACATTGTCAAACCTTAGAAATAAAATTTTCAAGTTTTCGGTTTCTCCGAAAACGTCACGAAGTGGTCTTACTGAAACAATTAAGTACAAAATCTTGGGTACAAGTGTCAATGTCATGAATGACATTTCTCAACAGTATGTACTTAAACATCTCGGTAAGGACAAACCCTGGTGTGTATTTTCGAAACAAAAATTTAAATGCTACGCGGAAAAAAATTTCATTAAAATTTTTACATTTTTCGAGGCCGACACGTAAAATAAAATCAATTTTTCTTAACATCACAACCCTTCTAAAAACAGAAAACAAATTTCAAGGCCCCTTCTTCCAACTTAAAGTTTTATTTCATTTCAAGGGTTCTAAGTCTCATGAAAAAATCATGGGATCCGCCTTCATTATAAACTCTAAGTTTTTAAAATTTTAGGTCCTTAGGTCTCACGAATAGTCATGCCCCCCCCCCACTTTACGTAAGTGAACTAGATCCACACTTTTCCTGTGCTGGGTGCAAAACGCAATATCATTACTTCTCTTTACAGTTGGTTTCCTGAGGCCGGTGAACCAAGCCCATGCCCTTGTATATGTGACTAAAGTCTGGCCGGTGAATTAAGCCCGTGCCATGAGTCTTAGGTTCTAGTTTGGCCCTGATGAGGACATCAGCTTTCTCAAACGAGGGGAGGATGTTGTAAAGCTGACTCGGGTGCACCCAGCGTGCCTTGTAAGACTCAAAGGGGTGACACTCTCTAAGGTCCCAGAGCAAGTTAGAACGTCAAGGACTGAGCCTCCGACCTGTGGTGAGCCAGTCAAGTAGTCACAAGTCATGAGCTAGCTCTGGAGCTCGAGTCATGGCCTAGTCGAGAAATTAAGTTGATTCGGCCGCCGGGACGGCTCCCGGGACCCATGTCCGAGAGCCAGACTGATTCTGCCAGAAATAAAAACTAAGTCCTAAAAAGCGTGCTTTACCAGAAAGCACTATGTTTCAAACTAGAGGGGGTGCGCCGAATCACAGCAGAACTATAGGGGGAGTCCGGCAGACAGAAACTTGGGCAGCTCAACCAGCGCCAGGAATCCAGTCGCCAGGTCTCAGCTCCCTCTACCACCACGAGCCAGGCACAATGCCCAACACGTGTTGGTGGCCCCGAGACCGGTCAGTCTATGTATGGATGTAACCTCTTCCAAATCTAATAAAGTTGATCCTTGGGGATGATTACCATTTCGATTTCGCCTCCGGGACTGGTCCAAGTGGAAGGACCCTTACTACAACCTTTTTGCGTCGCTGGCACCTAAAGGTCCCTGTCATCGACATGGGGCTTGCCGCTATGCCAATTGGTCACTTTGGCGACCACTATGCCTTGGGTTTCATGTGTGGCTTGTCTTTGCCTTTGGTTACCTTTTGGGGATGGATTCTGAGTTGGCTTTCGGGTTGGTTGGGATTCCAGTTTTCTTAAGTCTGAATGGTTAAGCTTGTTACGTTTTTGAGTTGGCTTTTACGTAAGTGCATGATGGATGAATGTTAGACTTAAGCGCGTGTTGCGGGAAACCGCTCAAGTCCCAGCGCCCTTTGAGGCGCCGGCGCAACATGTGGTATCAGAGCCGACTAGCCGGTCAGCTACGCAAGTCTCACAGTGATGGCCACGTTTTGGGATTTGTCAGGACAACCGTTGCGCAAGGTGCTGCCCACAGTGTAAGCACGGGTGCGTCCACGGTCGGGGTGGTCGGCAGAACGGGGGACTTGATGAGTCAAAGTGCTGCCCTCGAGGTGTAAGCATGGTCAGTTCTCGCGGTTCGGGCCTGGCACTGTCTGCACGTAGGACGGATGAGGCAAAGTGCTGCCTAGGTAGGTGAAAGCACGGTCTGTACCTTGTGGGGTGCGGGGCGACATATTCGAACTGTACGGGTTAACCATTGATACAGAGATGCTGCTCGAATTCGGGTGTAAAGCACGGGTGGTTAGCTGCCGGTGCGGGATAGCTGCCGATCGTTTAGCTATAAGGGCTATCGACCAAAAAGTGGTGGGGCGTGACTGAGGCAATGTGCTGTTTAATGGTGAAAGCACGGATGGTTGGATGGATGTTTCCCCGTGGGCTAATTCTGTGATAGATTTGTGTGGGCGCGGCTAGGCAAAGGTCCTACGTCCGGTCTCAGGGGGGTTTGTGGCTTGAGAGGGATCCTCTGTGTTTGCTTTGGTTGGTATGTTCCGTTTGTTGTGTGCTTGCTTGGACACAAATGACCTGGTTCCTACTTGGCTCTCAGGTGATGTGGGCATGCTAAGTTTGAGGAGGGAATATTTTCATTTAAGCTGATTTAATAAAGAAGAAAAGAGAGCTGTGGGGCCCGGCCGACAGAAGGGAGAGTTTCAAATATAAAAAAGATTGAGGCGATAATCTGTTGGAGGTACACCTCTGACTATAATAGAGGACCACCTTAAAGAGTTACGAGCATTGACGGATGGAGAAGAGCTGGCTAGAGAATACAGCTCTCACATGCATCGAGATGGCACTAGGTCCAAGTCGAGAAAGAAAGAGCGTATGCACTCCACAGTGGCGCCTCTCCAAAAAAGAATGGGCGGCCCTTCTGAACCTACACCAAGAAACGAACCCTTGCCAGAGGCGCAACAAGACCTCTTTGAAGTGAAGATGCGGCAATACTTATCAAGCGCAATGACGACTATGCTTAGCGAGGTGAAGAAGGACAGAGAAACAGAAAGGAAAGAATGGCAAACATCCTTGCGAACCATGAACCTTACTCAATTTAACCTTGCTAGAGAAATGAGAGACGGGCTAACACAGCTCGAAGCCAGGTTTGAAGAGTTGGAAGCAACTAGGGGGAATGCAGTGGCGCCTCCTCCACAGATACCAAGAGAACCACGAGCGCGAAGGCCCAAGGAAGATTGCCATAGTGAAAGCACCACCTACTTTCAAAGGAGAGCATGACATTCGAATTGTGGAAGATTGGTTGTTTCACATGGACCATTACTTCCGTCTGATGAACACTCCTGAGGAAGAAAGAACGGACTTGGCATTAGCATATTTTGAGGGCTACACTACAAACTGGTACCGGATGGCAGGAATGCATTTCTAGACATGGGACGCATTCAAAGCCGCGTTACGAGAGGAGTTCCTACCGAAGGATTCACACATGAGATTGAGGACAGAATTATCGACGCTCAAACAGAAAGGGTCATTACGAGAGTACCTCAATAAATTCAGACAGAGTGTATGGGTTATTGAAGATATGTCCGAGGCGGACAAAACCCATTACCTATTGTCTGGAATGCAATCTTGGACCCGGCGTGCAATAGACAGCTACATGCCCCATGATTTCAATTCAACTATTCGAGCGGCTGAAATGGTTTGTGATTATGAGAGCACATTGGCAGCAGCTGCTCCCGCAACCTCAACAAGAGTATTTAGTGGATCCAGACCGAGTCCGAGCTTCTTTTCAAGGGGGGACTCAGCTTCAAATGGCAACCAAGCTACCTATTGCTTTTTATTATTTTTATTTTTATTCACTTTATGTTACTAAAATAGTTTTGCTTCAGGAGTTGGGGCTGATTCAATATGAATATGGAGAGAGTGACACCTCAGTTCAGAACAAAAAAAGAAAGGTTGACGCATGGATTCAATGTTAATTCCGGTTTGCGTATTCCATTGTCACGCGGTTTGCATATTCCATTTCAGTTTGCGTATTCCATTTTCACGTGACACGCCATGCCATTGTGAAGGTGGCTCTTGTCACTGCATGCAATTTTTTTTTCTGTGGTGGAGATTGTGTGAACGTGTACTATATTCAAATCAGGTCCTCCAAACTGTCTTCCAGCTGTGAGTTTTTGATGTACCTTTCAGTATTTGCAATGGGATTCTAATGTCTGGTTTGCTGTTTTTATTAAAAGTTTGACATGTTTTCAGTATGAGAGTCGAGGGTTGCAAACACTCTGGAAGAGCGATGGAGGTTGTTTTCCAGCGGCTGCAATCGTTGGCCATATTCTTGAGTCCACTGGCTTCTCTTCCTCATCCAGTTCACGAATTCCGTCTTTCTTCAGTACGTGTTTAGAACTGTTTAATGTCTTCCCTTGCAAACTGCAAACTGATGTCACTGATCCCTTTTGGGCCCCACGTTCGACCATAGTTGCTTTTATTACAAGCTAATTAGAATTTTAGAAGCTGATATATTTAATCTATGTTGATGCGCAGTTGATGTACAAAATCATCTAACAAACCGATTTCTTGGTCCTTGCTTTGCATATCTGATGTTGCATATAATTTTGCAGATGTTGCCTACAGCTTTATCGAGAATCCTCATGTCCCATCACTTGAGGGCGCAATCGGTAGACTCAGGGAAGACAAATCCATTAGTGAACAGCTGGTAGTTCAAATTTAAATCCTTTATTCGGGATTTCGTAGTCAGGATTCAGAAATATGACGGCTCTTTGACAGCTGCTTTCTTTATTTGACTTCCACATGAATTCAGAATAGGTCAAAGGATTTTCTTCTACTTGCCTATTGTTGGTTGCAGTAGAAGCAAAGCCTTGTCATATTGTTATTCACCATTGTTCGGTGCAATTCGATAAAATTAATACTCTCGTCCTGTTTAATTTATTTTTGTAGAGTATTTCAGCTCTGAAGATGCGATCCAATCGCAGACTATTGTTTAACTTGCTATCCACGCAGATCTACAATATTATATATGCACTAATCAATGTTACTTATATTGTTGTTTCAATTACTTGCTTTTAGTACTTTCGTTCTCTGTAGATCTATGTAGCTCTTGCAGGAGGTGAGGCGCGCGCGATTGGACAAACTATTTCGAGTTGGTCCGGGAGATTATTCGACTCCCCTGGTTTCGCCCAAACCATCAGACCGAAAATTAGAAATTACTGAAAATTTTCTATGAACGATAGTGTATATGTTTCAACTAAGTGTTGAAGGCTTCGTACATTCATGTTGCTTACCGTTGCCAGTTTCTCTGGCCAAATACACGTTAACACCATACTCTCTGTGTTTCAATCCTACTTTGGCTCCGTAGATCTACAAATTATTGTTTCAGATATTCTATATGGCATGTCCACAGCTAATGGAGTTCCATTGTAGTTATGTTGTGTGATCAAGCTGCCTTGAATTTGCGGTTGCAATGACATCAGACAATCTATATTCCCAAGGCTATACACCTAAGTCAGATCATAGGTGAAAACAATGCACTTATAGCTTTGGATGTAAAAAGTTAGAGTCACATGAGTCCAGTTTGTATGCTCTATCAATCTATATTATACTTATCCTTTCATTACAATTATCAGTTAGCTTGGCATCCAAAGTTTCTTTGGTCCCAGGTTCGAGCCTCCCCTTGGAAATCAAGAAGCATTACAATTATCAAAACAATGGAATATATATGAACTGAATAAAATCAGATCAAAAATTGGAATATTCAAAAGTGTTATTGTAATTTCAGTTTCGTCATCGAACAGATGTGTAATTGTAATTCGGTTTCATCAATGAAGAGAAGACACCAAGTGTGAAGTTGTATGTTTAGGAAATCAGTGCTCAACTGTCTAATCTAGGAAGAGATTAATATGGCAATACCCCACATATTTGCAACAAGAGGCATATGCATTCATCATTCCTGAAAAACTTAAAAACTAGTTTAAGCCGTATTCTAGGGACCAGGATATTTTAGCTCTCCCATCTTCAGATCTCTGATGTACATTTTACAAATATCAACTCAGTACATAGCTCACCTTTATCTCCTAGTTGCATTACAAAGGGTGTTCAGAGAATTACTTATAAGAACTTCCACATTAAGATTGGGTATTATACTTTGTTGATTGGTCCATTTGCAAGCAACCGGGTAAAATTTTCTGGAACTGACTTCAATTTTCAACTCATCATACAATACTTGTACTCTGCAGCCTTTTGTTGAGTATTAGGCTATGTTTTTCTATACCTAGTCTCTGTTTGTTGTCCCTTGAATTGTTGTTCACGACCCCTCGTTTTACGGACCTGAAACCAAAAGCGTTGGAAGGCTTACTACATGGAGTACATTATCAAGATAGAGAAAAATACGCTTCTCCATGCACCATTTTTTAGTCCAATATCACAACTGGACTTTTGTGGATTCTAACCAGCTAGATATTCTTAGGCTCGATGGTGTGCTTGCTACTACAAATTGAGACTATTTTGCTTGAAAAGTATCTTCAGACAATTTCAAGTCGTGGTTGTCGTCAAACCCTAAGTCAATAATGAGATATTGCAAGTTGCTTCCCAGAACGCTTGTTTCTCAGTCTTGTCTCAATCATGGCATCCCCATCATTTTCGTATCTACTTCCTCATTACAAAGAACAACATAACCATTCATCTCAACATGTTCTTGTCAAGTATCATGCATTTAGAATCTTAGATGTAACCAATTATAATTTCAGAGAGCCACAATCATAATGCAGTTGCTTTTAATAGAGCTTCCTTTCAAACAGTTTTTGGTTGGCAACTATATGGTTAAAAGGCACTAGCAATTAAAGAGCATGTGTACCTTTTTTATTCTTGAAATAACTCCTCTAGTATTAGATTGTAAGGTCATGGAACTAGGTTCACTCAAGGATGTTGGAAAGACACCCACATCAGCACTCCCTGAGTTAAACCACTATTCTCAAAAAGCCAGACTTAACAAACAATATTGGACTCACGATTTAATATTAGTCATTAGACAATTAATTTTACAACATCCTACACTATCTATAGAATAACTTATGACCCAATTCTTACATATGTTTCCTAATGCGACATGCACAAAAGCTAGTATTCTGAATAGAATAACATGCGCTCGACATACACTATGCAACAAATCAGGTTATATAGCGGAATTTAGAGTGCATATTAGGTAAAATCCACTTTCCCTTGCTCAGTTCCACCCAAATTTTGGCAACCTTCTTCACAAAATTCCAAGACCTCAGGGAAGTCTGCGAGAGTTCAGAAGGTGATTTGACTACTATGCGAAGGTTCTACGAGGGTTCAGATTGTCTGCGAGAGTTCAACTCTTGCAGGAAGTGATCTCTCGCATTGCTCTTGTGATTGGATTTTCAAAATCAGACCATGTAGGCAGACTAATTTCACTACTCTGATTCCATTTAGGCACCTTGCGAGGGTTGGTAAGATGATCTTGATGCTTTGCGAGGGTTCTGAAAATTTAGCACACACTAAAAAATGATGATCACTCCATCAAGAACTCTCGCAGAGCTTTTCATAGATGCATCTGGGTCAGATCTGGTGACTGTCCAAGTTTCAAGAGCTATCTCCTAGGAGATCTCCAAAAATCATGAAAAAAGTGCTCTTTTAGAGTGTTTTTTGACAAGATCGCGAGATTTTCTGATTTTTAACTTTTGCAAACTGGTAATCAGCTTCATCCATGCTTAATCTGACTGTTGGTAGTTCTCTGCAAAATCTGATGGATAATTAGTAACAGATCCATCAGTCTTTGGTGAATTTTGCCCTTTAATTTGCCATAATTACTGAGATCGAGGTCTCTGATCTGCAAATTTAGAGGACTTATTGGCATAATCTGATGATCTACTTCCTTTTTTTATCCCGTTTGGATCTGAATCCTTCTCAGATTCTGCTAGATTTCCCCGATCTTGCCAGATCTGGCCGAATCTTGATGGATCTAGCTTGATTTGGCTTGATCTTCCTAGATCTAGTGGTGATGGTTTAGCAGATTAGCTTTTTGTAACGTGCCCTCACCAATCTGGATCTATCTCACTATGGTGGCCAGTACTTGTGCAATCGGCTACCGTTGATGGGTGTATCGAATGGTGTCCCATCTAGCTTTTCCAAATTCACGGCTCCATGATTAAGAATTGCCTTGATCCGATAAGGACATTCGCTTGTGAATTTTAACTTTCCCTTGATCACCTTGGTTTTATACATCAGGACCAGATCTCCGGAGCGAAGATCCTTCTTTTGTAACTTGCGATCATGCCATGCTTTGGGTCTTTCCTTTTCAGCTGCCAGTGCATGCACAACTAGTAAGCATGTTTCACAGAGTTTATGTAGAGCTTCGTGGCGTAGTTGTACAGATTTGAACTCATTAAGACGTTGCGTGGTAGCAATCCTTAATGAAGGAACTAGAAACTCTACTGGCATTACAACATCCTGACCATATACCAATTGGAAGGGTGTTTGATCAGTGCTTCCTTTATATGTTGTCTTGAATGCCCACAGAGCAGCATACAACTTATGTTCCCAATTTGATCTGCTAGCTTCAACTGTTTTCGTGAGCACGCTACACAGGATCTTATTGGATGATTCTGCCTGCCCATTACCACGAGGATAATAAGGCGTACTGGTTTTGTGGATCACGAAGAATGCCTCCAACAGGACCTTGATGGTCTCATTGATGAAATGGCTTCCGCGATCGTTGACTAGCTCCACCGGGCATCCAAAGCGCACAATGATATTTTCATAAAGGAACTTGGCAGTGGTCCTAGCATCAGCTCCTCTTACTGCCTTGGCTTCGACCCACTTGGTGAGGTAGTCTGTGGCTACGATTATTATCAAGCCTGGGAACTCCTTGCTGCAGGGTGAATTGGACCGATGTAATCCAATCCCCACTTTTTGAATGGTGCTTGGCCTAAGACCAGGTGCAGTAGGTCATAATTCAATCTCGTTGGTCTCCTTGTCCTTTGGCACATATCGCACTTTTTCAAGTATTCCTCCGTATCCTTATGAATCGTTGGCCGCCAACATCCTGATTGCAGGATCTTGCGAATTGTAATGTCAGATGCAAAATGGCCTCCACCCATGCCTTCATGTGAAAGCGAAATGATCTGGGTGGCCTCATGAGAAAGAATACACCACCGAAGAATTCCATCTGGTCCTCTTTGATACAACTGGCCGGCAATTAGCTGATAAGGCCTAGCCTTCAAGATCAATTTTCACTATTCCGCCTTTGGTAGTGATTTGTCTGGTTGGCCTCGCATTAGATATTCAACAATGTCGGCAGCCCATTTGGGTATTGTTTCCACGTAAAATAAGGCAGCATCTGCCAGCTCATCGTCGGGTTGGGTTGCAATCTCCTTCCCCTTGATTCGTGACACATGATCTGCCATGTAGTGTTGTTTTCCCTTGCGAACTACTATTCGAAAATCAAATTCCAACAACAGAAGTAGCCATCTGATGATTCTTCCGGTGTTGCAAGTTTTATTAACGAGATAGAGCAAGGGTTGATGGTCCGTATAAAAAGCAAAATTTGTGGCCATCAAATAGTGACAAAATTTCTTAACCACATAGATCATTGCCAATGCTTCTCGCTCTGTGGTTGAATAATTCATTTCGGTATCATTGAGCTGTCGGCTTGCAAATCAGATTGGAAAATCCTTTTTGTGTTCACATGGATGGGTTAAGACTACTCCAACTGCATACTTTGATGAGTCCGTATGCACGTGAAACTCAATGGACCAATTGGGTGGGCGTAAGACTGGGGCTGAAACCAATGCATCCTTAAGCTTCTGAAAGCCTTTAGGGCTTACTCGTTCCAATGTGGATCCGTTGTGAGTTTGTAAATTGGTCAGGCTAACTCCGCAAAATCAAGAATGAAGATCCTATAGTAGTTAGCATGACCCATGAAGATGTAGACTTTGCGGATCATTCCCGATGGTGGTAGATCAACAATGATCCTGATCTTTGATAGATCTGTGGCTATCCCGTGTCTTGACACTATATGGCCGAGAATCAAGCCATGTGTCACCCAAAATTGACATTTTTCTGGATTCAGAGAGATCTGGTAGTCGCGGCATTTCTATAACACTTTCTCCAAATTGGATAAGTGTTCTAAGTCTGGTCCATGCACGCATAGATTGTCCAAGAAAATTTCTAGAAATTTTTGTAGATGATTGAATCTTTGAATGCCACCTACATGACTCGCTAGAAGGTGCTTGGGGCATTGCAAAGTCCAAATCACATCACTTTATAGGCATAGGTTCCCCATTCCGTGGCAAATGTTGTCTTGTGCTGGTCCTGGGGGGCTATCTTCACCTGGTTGTAGCCACTGAAACCGTCTAGAAAACTATAGGCTTCGGCGCCAGCTACTCTGTCGAGGACACTTTCCGTAACTGGTAAAGGAAAATGATCTTTTTTGGTGACTGCATTTAGCGCCTTCAGATTCACACAAATCCACATTTTTTCGTTCTTCTTGGATACTATAACTATCGGTGATACCCATTCTGTGTGCTCGATTTCATACATGAAATCTGCATCCATCAGCTTCTGCAACTCCTGCTTGATCAGCTCAGTATAATTCGGGTTGCAGTGGTAATAACGGCTTACCTTGGGGACTGCTCCATCCACCAAGGGTATGGTGTGTTGAACTACTGTTGGTGGAATGCCCTTCAGGTCACTATAACTCCAAGCAAAATAGCCTTTATACTCCACCAACAACGATCGTAGTCTCTTGAACTGTGTGGGTGTTAACCGCTCTCCCACATGCACTATCTTTTCTTCTTCACCTGGCTTGGCAAGATTCATTGATTGTGTTCGTGCAAGTCCCTCGAAGACTTGTTCCGCTGGTGCATGACTTTGATCAGGTTCTCTCTGGGCTTGTGGCATCATGATTATCACGTTGTCCAAGGTATAACTCTTGAAAGTCTCAGACATCTCGTGAACTGGTGCTTGTCGAGATTCCTCCTTCAGCATATTGATGTTAGCCCGACTGGTCATTTTTTGATTTTTTGTCACATGTGTAGAAGATGACGCTGTGTCCGAGTCTATCTTGATTGACTTCAAGGAATCCAACACCTTCTTTTTGTCCTTTTTTGTCATTTTGGTGGGTTCATCCTTGTTGTCTTTCATCGGGACTGTCCTGACATTCGCCTCATGGTTGCAAATATCAACATCCATTGTAGCTATCGTCTCTTCGGGTAGATCACTCCATCAGATCACTTGGTTGTAGCATTTCTTCAATTGATTCTTCTTATTCGCAGTTGCCTTGGGTGGATCGATCCTTGAAACTTTCGCCATAGCAGACTTTTGCGATGGTTGAGCTGGTACTTTCTTGGTTCCGTAAGGATCTGGGTCCATGTGGTGTAGGACCTGTTCATCAGTCAACTCAATCTCCTTATTATAAGTTAGAGCATGTTGCCAAGGGACTACATCATCATCCACTGGGTTCTCAATAGGTTCCGTTGATAGCCATGCTACATTTATCATATTCACCCCAAATGTGATTGGTGTGTCCATAGTGTAACACTTAGGTGAAGATGTACTAGGTTCAGGATCTGATTCATATTGACATGCCCGACAGTCAATAGTTGCTAACGCACCCGTCCATCTTACGACATCCGTCTCTGAATCATAGTGACCTCCCTTGGCTAGCCTTGGGCTATCAATAGTGTGATTTGTCATAAATGATCCTTCATCAACCTTGGGTGCAATAGGTTTCACCGCCCATGTGGCTGGATCAACTTTACAGTCTGTTCTCTGTTCTCAAAGGTGAGTTCTCCCCCCAGTTGTGTACTACTTGCGCAGTCCTCAACCATGGTCTTCCCAGTAAAACACGGTATGCAGATGGAGATTCAGGTATATCCATGACTACAAAAGTAATCACAAACTGCATGCCTGCTATCTTTACAAGGATATCGACAACTACACCTTTTGGTTTCACACATGATTGATCTACTAGCTTGATGGCGAATCTTGCTGGCTTCAACCCTTGCAAACTCCATTTTTCATACAAAATAGTAGAGATCAAATCGACACCCGATCCTCCATCTACCACTGCTGCCTCGTCCTCGTATCTCTTGTGTTTGATTGGAAAAGTGATGTTGTGTTCCTCACTTTCCCATGCTGCTCCAATGTGGAGGATGTTACTTGTTTCTTCATAGCCCGTACAATATATATGCTCAGGTGCTATTGGCTCCTCATCCGCTTTGGCCCATTCAACTAGAAGGCTTTTCGCTTGTGGTGCAATCTGCAATAGTTCTCTGATGGTAAACTAACACGGCTTGATAGCAAAAGTGTGAGCCTTTCAGTGCGTGGTTCCTCGGGCTCCACCATGTAAAAAGGTGGTTCATGTTGGTGCAACCGATCATTCTGATCAGTGCACAGTGGTGAGCCCGCTTGCAGTTCCCATTCGATGCCAACTGGAGGTTCCGTGGGATGGTCATTTTCTGGCTCTTTTTCCTCCACTTGTGCTTTCTGTACCCAGTGTCTTATTTTCTGGTACTGCCTTCTTTCTTCCCTCACATTTGGATATGGCGCTAAAGTTGAGGGTTGGTCGTCAGTGACCGAGGGTGGTGGTGAGGGAGCCACTTCCTTCCTCTTCTGTGCTCGCGTAACAACTGACACAGGAGCGTGGAATTGGTGTCCTTCCGATGGCATCCCTACTGGAACTACTAGTTGCTGTATTGCAATGAAGTTCAAAGGTGCACTGGTTCCATGTTTAAATGGACAATTTTTGTAACAGTGTTCACAACTGCATTCTCGGCAGAAGGATGTATATTGTCCCTTGTAGGGACATTCCGCAATTATGTGTCCTTCCTTGCATCCGTAGCAGCCGTAATTTCTTTCGCCTTGACACTGAGTTTGAGCTACATAGGCCTCAACATATTCATTTATGGCAGGATCCATAAATGGTTCATCTGGTCCGTACCATTGCTGCTACTCGGGTTGAGGTGGCATTTGCATCTCTGGTTCCACTGCTGTCAAGTTTACATGGGCCACTTGTTGATTGGCTGGCCTTGGTGGTGCAGGTAAGGCATACGCTGTTGTTGAATCGGTGCGCCGTACCTTGGTGCCATGTTGGGTGCCCCTTGATGGTAAGGATAAGAAGTCTGATAAGGGCTTCTCTTCTATTGAACAATCCGGGGATTAAACGGGTAAAATGTCGTATCGTGCGATGTTGCATTGCACAGATGGCAGAATCTATGTGTCAGTCTTAGATTTTGCTTTAGGACTGGACACTCATTCGCTGTATGGTTTTGCATGCACGCTGAACACCATACGTTCTCCCATCGAGGATACTGCAGCTGATTTGGTTCCAGTTGATGTGGCGTTACTGCCACAGCTCCCTATAAGGCTTTCAGTTTCTGGGCAAATTGTGCCGTAAGTTGCTCCAGATGTTGTTTGTGTAGTTTTGTCATTTGCTCCAACAGTAGTTCTATGGATAGAGCAGATGCGTTTGATGATGATGATGCGATCGAGGGAGTAGGAGTGTGGGTGGATGAATATTCGTCATCAAATCCCTCATCCTCTTCCCTGATGGCATCTTCCATAGCTTCTTGTAGAGTAGCATACTGCTCCCATCGTTTCAATTCTCTTCTGATGCTTCATGGTAGTCTGGCTAGGAACCACATGATCACCGTGTGATCGGGAGTTAGGACTGCACTGCACTCGGATCGTAAGTGTTTGACCCGCTCAATATAGTCCCTGACCCTTTCTTGTTTTCCCATCTCGACTTTGCTCAGCAGGAGAAACGGATCTTCTAGGAACTTTCTTGGTTTAAAGCGCGTAATGAGAGCCGCTTTAACCGCTTTCTAAGTGGATTTTTCTTCCTCTAACAGGTTGAAAAACCAATCTTGAGGCACTGCCAATAAGGACATGGAAAAAAACATCAGCTTTTCCGCAAGTGTCCGTTCACCGTAGATTTCACAAGCTTGCTCGTAGATCTAGAGGATTCGGATGAGATATGATGATCCATCGTATTTTGGTATTTCCATCCGTGGTGCTCTCTGGACTGCTTGCAAGGGAGCGACAGGTATGGGTTGGCCTATTGGATCCATTGGTGCTGGTTCCGATTTTGCCTCTAGTTGCACAACTGCTATTCTAGGAAGGTGTGGTGCTTGATTTGCTATCCTTCGTGCTATTGATCGTCCCGATCTCAGATTCATCCAATGGTGGGTTCCAGAGTGATTGGATCTTGCTTATATAGTAGGATGTAGTCTGGATCTCAAGGATCTGATCAGCCGAAAGTGAATTTTAGGCCTTTTGCGGTGGTTTTTCCTTGATAACTTTTTACTCCTTGCACTGATTGACATGAGATTTTGACAGTAGCTGGATCTGATGCAGATCTTTACACTGAACTAGTCTGCAAGGGTTCTCTTGTGCAAGGGTTGGCTGTGCGAGGGTTCTTTGGCTATTTTTGTAGATAAAAAACATGATATCTCTCAGTTCTTTGGGAGTAACTCTCACAATAGCTGGATCTGGGTCAGATCTCACTATAGAATTCTCTATGAGAGTTAACTCTCACAAGAAGTGAAAATTTCACTGTCTGCGAGGGTTCAAAACCACATTTTTTGGCTTGATCTTCTCCAAATCTCAAAACTAACTCTCGCAGACTTCATCACTGATGGAATTTAACATTCTAAATCGATTGAGAGGGTTTGCGAGAGTTCTTACTGCATAGATTTGCTGGATCTTCACTTTCTAGTGATTTTTTAGTACTAAAACCCAATTTTCTGCTCACTGGAATCAAACCAACTCTCGCAAGCTCTTCTGTGTCCTGGTCTCACTGAGATGGAACTTCAAAATCCTCTGCGAGAGTTCTTGCCCACTGGAACTGAAAATTTTGCTGTCTGCGAGGGTTCACTGGTACTTCCCCATCTTTTTTGCACTAGAAACTCTCGCACAGGCCCTTAGACATTAAACTAACTCTTGCAAGCTTCTATGTGTCCTGGTCTCAATGAGATGGAACTTCAAAGGGCTCTGCGAGAGTTCTTATGAAGATTTGAATTTTTTTGGATTTTTTCAAGGGTTTTTTTAATTTTTTATGATTTTCCTCTTATTTTTGCAATTTGCTTGGAACTAACTCTCGTAGGCTTTTATGCAGGTCTGGGACAGTACCTTGGAGTTGTTGCCAGTCATGCAAGGGTTAATTCTCACTGGTTCTGGAGATATAAAAATTTGATGAGATTTTAGGCTCTTTTTCCCTCCAAAATGCAGATTGGTGTGTTTTTTTGGGTTTTTGGGCTGGTTGGTTTGGGTTTCAAGCCCTTAGAGGCTGTTTAGGGCATCCTCTACCCTTCACACCTCCTCCGCTAGCTGTGAACAGTCCAAACACAAAAATAATACAGAAAACTAACTCTAAACACCCAAAAATCTACCTAAAACTACTCTAAATAGCAAGAAAATAGCTAAAATGCAGCTAAACTAGTTAGTAGAAACCTATCCCCGGCAACGGTGCCACTGTAGGGTCAAAGATCTTGCGTAGTATAGCCCTCCCGTCTGTCAACAAGGGTTAGATCACTGGATAGGTACCTAACTATGCATAGATGCTATTTTTAGTTAGTTTCCTAATTTCTCCCTTAGCTCTATTCACCACTAACACTACTCTCCCTTAACTCTACTCCTCTACACTAACATTCTTCGTGGTTTTGGGTGAAGGGAAGGGGTAGAAAAGGAGAGGAGGAGAAGAGAGAGAGAGAGAGAGAGAGAGAGAGAGAGAGAGAGAGAGAGAGAGAGAGAGAGAGAGAGAGAGAGAGAGAGAGAGAGAGAGAGAGAGAGAGATGAGATGGAGGTTAGCTCAAATGCTCAATGTCATTGCTTATGGAGAAACCTTAACTAATCACAAACAAAAAGCATGGAAGAAATGGAAATAACAAGCAATCACAACAATAGCATAAGCAAGAGTGATTAGCAAATGAGGATGCTTGAGCTCTCAAAATGATAGAGTCTCCTCCTCTCTATTAAGCATGAAAATAGTGTACAATGGTGTCTTTTTATAAAATGGGGAAGGCCTTTGCCCCTCAATCCTATTGGCTAATAATCACATTGATCCTATCCATTCATCTTGGACCCAACTTGATCCAAGGGTCCATAAAAAGTACATTAAACTTCACAAGATTCATGTGAGTCCCAATTTGGACCCAACTCTAAAAAGTGATCTCTAAGTTTAAAAATGACTTTGGGCCTCTAGTTTTATTTTAATTCCAAGGCCCAAGTCAATTTTATTTTATTTACACTTAAGCTTGTGTGCTCATTGGGCCATGGGCTTACGCGCGCAGGATGCCATGCCCTCGCAACACATTTTATTGGATGATTTTATTTATTTACACTTTGTTGGGAATACCCCCAACACACGTCTAGAACAACAGCGAAATGGCAGTTCCAAATTCCCAACATGTATACCTACACAAAAACACATTTCATTATTCAATCACTAAACACTAGATCATTATCTAATACAAACATAATATTGTAAATAATCATCACCTAATGACATCACACATATTATGTTTACAAGAAACCCAAACACGTGATCATAAACCTTACTTTCCAACAACCTTTGAAGCCATTGACAATTATGACTTTGCAGGATCAACAATATTGTATCGTAAAAGTCAACACCTTGAACATGTACAATTATTTAATACATTGCATAGTGAAATTATTCATGCTACATTTGCTCATAAAGCGCCTACAATCTACATATTATTGCAATATATAGAAAATCAAATAGTACTATTTCCACGTTTATTGAACAACTAAACATAGTACTTAACAACATTCCTAAAATTGCACCCACTATTATACTAGACGACATAAATATTAATGCATCAAACATAAACAATAATTTCCAAAAACTTTGAATCAGTTATGCATGAACATAATATACTACTATCCTTTCAACAAGTAACAATTATATATGGCACACAATTAGATCATGTTTGGACAAACATAGAAAATCCCATAACAACGTACAATTTATTGCATGTTGCAAAGGCAGGGCCTAGTGGCTTGCCACGATGCACTTGTTTGCAATAAAAACATATTTTTGTCGCAAATGTTTTTTGCTAGCTCGCTGGTTGGCCAATGGGCTAGCAGATGGGTCAGCCCAGAAGGGCTGATCGTCGACAATCAACACTTTTAGGCTGATTTTTTTTGCCAGCCAGTGGGCTGGCAAAAACATTTTGCAACAAAAATGGCCCTTTTTTCCACCAGCAAGCTGGCAAAAAAATTTGCAACACACAACTCTCTATGACTTCATGCAATAAACCATGGTCGTTTACACTCAAGAAGAAATCAAAATCAGCTCTCAAAATTTGGTCTTCATTCGTAGAATGCGAACCAATGCTCAAGCACATAGTTGTTTTCTTTCTGAAACTAGAGCTCAAGTGTTGCAAATTTTTTTGGCCAACCCATGGGCAGCCCAGGAGGGCTGATCGTCGATGATCAGCCCTTCTGGGCTGATCCATCTGCTAGCACAGAAGATTTGCAAGAAGATCTTGCTTAGTTGTTTGCTTGAAAGTGTTTAGAGTGTAGGTTGTAAATTTGCAAGAGTGAAGAGAGACAAATTTATAGATTTGAAACATTGGTGATTAGCATCGTCCTTGTAGAATGATGACCCTACAACAAAATGTACTGATTGTTATTTGGTAGGGATTAAAATACATAGCAACCAGTTTGTTTTTAGCCTCGATGCCCTACACAAAATATCACGAGTATATACTTGTGTACCATTCAGCCACCAGATTATGTATTGACATATCACACCATTTCTCATACTATTGTTACCGGTGTGTTTGTAATCTGCTTTTCATTTTGCGTAATACCCTATTCTATGAACTGTTGTCACAAGATCTGGTTATAATCATCACTCTACATGTGTTTAGATAGTTAATCTCTGATCATCACTCTTACTCGACATTCTCATGATGTTTAGGATTCAGAACTTATAGGCCGAATGTAGTCTCTCTACTTTTCTAGGAAATTAGGGTTTAGAACTAAACTTGGAATTCTAGTTTTTGATACTGTGCTCAAGTGACAGGTGCCATGCTTATGTTTTATAGTTCACATGTATCATATATACTTGTATTCAAAAGTCAAGGTTTGACGTCTATGTTTCTACTTTGAGTGGAAGTCTTTATCATTTGTATGCTTGAAAAAATCGAATAACATGATTTTAAGAGATGACTTATCAAATTAATGTAGCATAGGTTGTGGCCTAAAGCCATTTCAGTCCTACCATCAATGTCAGCTTGTCACAGTCTGTTGAGTGCTGAAGTCATTTAAGTCGGACGACTGTTTAAAGGAACCAAATTTAAGATCGGTGAACGACTGCTTAAAGGAACCAAATTTTCTTTGCAACATATTAACGATTCAGCCATGGACAAGAAATTTTTTCACATTGTAATAGATTTTTTTCATGCCATTAACACTTTATGATTCAAGTTGAATAATCACAGATTAGGCACATATGTTCATTTAGGTTGCAAATTCATTGGAGAGTATTTTTTGATAGAAGGTGCTATCAAAATAGAAGTTGTTTTAATAACCAAAATATAAAACCTAGATGTGTTCTAGATCCATGAACTTCTATCTGAACAAAATAGTCCTAATATTTGTTTTGTGTGTAGTATGATGTTCTTCAGACAATATCTGCTTGTGAACTGTAATGTCAGATGCAAAATGACCACCACCCTTACCCTTGTGTGACAATGATATAATTTGGGTGGTTTCACTTGGAAGAACACATCTTCTGAGGATGTTATCTGATCCTTGTCGATATAACTAGCTGACAATCAACTGATAAGGTTTGGCTTTAAGTATTAACTTCCATTGTTCCGCCTTTGGTAGTGTTTTGTTTGGTTGGCCCCGCATTATATATTCAACTATATCAGCGGCCCAATCTGGTACTATGTCAACATAGAACAAGACAACATCTAGTAGCTCGTCATCATGTTGGGTTGTTTCCTTCTCCTTGATTCACGACACATGATCGGCCATGCAATGTTGCTTTCCCTTGCGCGCCACTATCCTGAAATCAAACTGTAACAACAATAGTAACCATCGTGTGATCCGTCATATGTTACAAGTTTGGCCAATGCTTCTCGCTCTGTGGTTGAATAGTTCATTTCTAACTCACTGAGCTATCGATTGGCAAATTGGATTGGGAAATCCTTTTTGCACTCTTCTGGCTGGGTCAAGATGGCTCCAACTGCATACTTTGATGCATCCGTATGAACATGGAATTCGATTGTCCAGTTGGGTGGTTGTAAGATTGGTGTTGAGACTAATGCGTCTTTAAGCTTCTAGAAAGCTTGTAAGGCTTCCTCCATCCAATGTGATTCCGTGGTGAGCTTTTGGATTGGCCTTGCTAAAATCCACAAAATTTAGAATGAAGATCCGATGGTAGTTAGCGTGGCCTATGAAAATGTAGACCTCACGAATCGTCCTTGGTGGCGGCAGATCATGACCCTTATCTTCGATAATCAATGGGGTTCCGTGTGTTGATACAATGTGGCCCAAAATGAGGCCATGTGTCATTCAAAACTGACACTTTTTTGGATTCAAAGATATGTGTACTTGCGACATTGAATTAGCACCTTCTCCAAATGAGATAAGTGCTCATTCTTAGGCTCATGCACACACAGATCATCCAGGAAGATCTCCAAAAAATTTTGCAGGTTCTCTTTGAATGTCGTTTGCATAACTCTCTGGAAGGTATTGGGGGCCTTGCAAAGTCCGAATGGCATCACCTTATAGGCATAAGTCCCCCATTCAGTGACAAACATTGTCTTTGGTTGATCATCAGGCGCAATATTCACTTGATTGTAGTCGTTGAAGCCATCTGAAAAACTATAAGCTTCTACTTATGCTACTCGATCTAGAACACTCTCCGTGAAGGGTAAGGAGAAGTGATCCTTCTTTGTAACCGCATTCAATGCCTTTAGATTTACACAGACTCACATTTTATGTTCTTCTTGGGTATTATGACTGTCGGTGATACCCATTTTGTATGCTCGATTTTGTTGGAGAAAGAGGGTGTGAGAGAGAGAGAAACGAAAAATAGCTCGAAAAGAAACGAACACAAAAAGAAGCGAACTCGAAACTCGAAAAAGAAACAAACTCAACCGGAAAATGTTCGTGCGCAGCGGAATGAGCTATCTCAATCGGGTTGACCTGTATGCCCAGCCATACAGTCAAATGTAGCTAGTGCTTCCATCCATCGCACAATGTCAGATTGAGAATCATAATGACCACTCTTAACTGGTTTTAGGCGATCAATGCTATGGTCTTTGGTGGGGGAGTTGTCATCAACCTTAGGAGTAATAGGTTTCATCGTCCATGTGGTTGGATCCACCTTTACTACCTGCTCCTTGTTTTCAAAGGTGAGTTTTCCTGTTCCCAGTTGTGAACCACTTGAACGACTCTCAACCAAGGTCTTCCTAGTAGCACTCGATAGGCGGAAGGAGATTCTGAAATTTCCATCACCACGAAGGTGATCACAAATTGCACTCCTGCTATCTTTACTAGAATGTCTTCAATTACACTTTTTGGTTTTACGCAAGACTTATCAGCTAGTTTGATAGCAAATTTAGACGGCTTTAGTCCTTGTAAACCCCATTTCTGGTATAAGGTAGTGGAGATTAGATTGACACCAGATCCTGCATCTGCCACTGCCGCTTCGTCCTCGTATCACTTGTGGTTGATAGGTAGGGTGATGTTTTGTTGCTCACTTTCTGTGAAAAAAGTACAAAAAGGACCAAGAGTGGATCCTAATCTGATCCTCAAGAGGGATTGGTTGTCAGATTACTTGATCTATCAATCTACTTCAGATTAAGATCAATCTAGATCAATTCTAGACACAAAATCCTAACAAGAACATTAATTGAAGGTAAGTGTACTTTCTGGTTTCACACGTGTGAAACACTGTCTGAGTACGAAATCCAACCTGAAAATCAAGAGTAGAAATCACCAGGATCTAATTATTATATGATTCGGGTAGACTCGATAATGGAATCATGATGGCATCCAAATCGTCTATGACTGATCTAGTAGCAACCATCTACTTATAAGATTTTCGAGATTGTCAGTTGAAATAGATTTAGCTTCAGACAATTTCGATGTGAAAAACTTCTTTTTCAGTTGAAGCTTGGGTTACATCTCTAATGTGATATGCGAATACACTTTCTTACCTTCATCATCTCTGTTAGCTGACTGCCGTATTACAAGTTTTGGATGCGTTTGATTTTTATTGCCACTATCTATTCACTTCACTTTGTGATTTTGAATATTTCTAGCATGGTATCAGAGCAACTTACGTACTACTTGCAGATTCTTATTGTTTGATATCTTTCATTTTTGACATGGTGTTAAAGCTTTGTTTCTGATCATGTCTTACTAATATCTTCTCATTTCTACTATGGTATCAGAGTCAAGTTCTCATTTCTACTATGGTATCAGAGTCAAGTTCTCTAAGTCGCTCAATATCAAAGTGGATTATTGTCTTGTTTCTACTAAGGCATTAACTAGAAGTGCAAACTCAAAAGGCATCACTCAATCTCTAGTTTCCATCATGATCGGTCTCCAAGATGAATACTAACCCTAGTTCATCTCTCATTGAGAAATTTAATGGAGATAACTACCATATCTGTCAGTTCAAGATGAAGGTGGTTTTTCTTGCCAAAGAACTATTGGATATTGTTGAAGGCACTGAGACAAAGCTGTAAGATAGCTACACTCTAACAGTAAAAATGAAAATGCAATTAGCAATATGAGACAAAATCTTGAATATATGATCTCGAAAAGATTAGAGTATACAAAATGGAGAAGATGCACTAGATTTGCAGTCTCCTCTATCTACTGATGCGTACTAAGCATGTCTATATAAATATGCTCCTCCTCGCTCCTGACTCGAGCAAAAAACATCTAAAAGTGTGAGGGAGGGTTAACACCATCTCACCATGATGGTATAATAACTCCCCACCTTCACAATGTTTGAGAGCCCACCATTGTTAGAACACGGCTGGTTCAAAATACGCTCCTCCTCTCCCCACAAGACCCTTGGATCATCACTCTCATCTCAGGGCTAGGCAAAGTTCCCACATATAGGAGTAATGTAGGGAATGAACCTCGAATTGAGGGCTAATAATGTAGGGGTGATCTAGTTTTCTTTCAATTTGAAAGTCATGATGGCCTTCACGCAACGCTTACCAGCAGGGATCAAACGTCTTATTCTTCTCCGCCTTTGTTTTGGTGAAGGCCTTTGAAGGGCACAGGCAATGCCTCACCACATATACTTTGGCTCTTCCTTCCTTACCCGAAGAAGAAGAAGAAGAAGAAGAAAAAGGCAAACAGTAATATCGTCGGCTATGGCGTCTTCCTCCTCCTTGGCATCGTCACCCACCTCCCTCTTTCTCTTTGCATCTGATCATTCACTCTCGCGCTCTACCTCATTGCGTTCGGGTGAGCTATTTCATGCCTTCAAATCATTTTATACCTCTTTTTCTTGCATCTTGCTCTATTATTTTTATTGCTTTCTTCAAGAATTATCAAGTTATGTATTGTGAGTGGCATATGCGTAGGCCTGAATGTCGTCAGTTTTGCAGCGCTGGTTGGATCGAGTAGAAATTTGCGTGGATGCAAGGTCCACACACTGGGTTTGGGTAAGTCCAAGCTTAAGAGGGCAGCCCTCGCCTTGGTGGTCAGCAATGTGGCAGCCTTGGAGCCTGCAACTCAGGTGAGGCATGCCTGCTGGAGCCTCAAAACGAATGTGTGAATGTGCTTTCAATTCAATCACAATTGCAATCGCTCACTCATTTACTTAGCAGTACCAGCATCATATACGGCTACGGATGACATTTGTTTTTTCCTTTTGGTCTCCAAGCTAGTTTAAGCTAGGTTCTTATCTCTTCACTTTCACAAAATAGTTTGAAAAGACTTATCTGCAGGGAAATAATAGCTCACTTTCCTCACTGTGTGGTGTTTGGTGTGTCAATCCCGAGAACGACAACTCAAGTATGAAAATTGCTTGTTAAAGGATGACCTGATGCACTGTCTGGATCTAGATGAAGTCAGTGTTTTTGACGGTTCAGTTTGGAACTAATCTGCACAAATTAGCATTTTTTTCCGAAGCAAAGTTGTGGTTGTAACAACAATCTCAGAATGGTGGTGAGGAAGGATCAGACTCGAATTTAGTCTTGGAGGCCATGGTAGGTAGGTAAGGGCTAGCTACCATGAGTGGTATGTAGTGAAGGTTGGTGAGGTTGTTGGTTGAGTTTGCGGCTGCAATGACTAACAAGAAGCAATTACTAACAATGTTTTATGGATAAGCAGACGCTGGTGGATTTTAAAATCAAAGAAATGATAAAATGTAGAAAACCTCAACTGTGCTGTTAGCCTTGTGCAAAGAGATCTAGTTTTCTGATTTTTGCAAATTTTTGGCTAGTCTGCGCATAGAATTTTGTTTTATAAGTGTTTTTGCCTTTTGCAAAACACGTTTATCATCATTCAAGTATATGTTTCTGGAGATTCTAGCCATGATTCTCAGAGATTAGATGTTATGTCTGCAAAAGTTGATGTCTAATCAAATTTTTTGGCAACCCTGACAATGATCTTGAAAGAGTACGAGGGACTGCAATTGTGGCTGTGGAGCCAATTTCTAGTGAGAGAGGTTGAACTTGCTAGAAAGAAGTGGAAGCTGCCTTCCATCAAAGACTTGAAGCCGCCTAAGTTTTTGGTGCAATTATATTACATACCATCAATGCAGTGGAAAATTGAGTGTAAAAATGGGAAAAGGCCATTTACATGTGGTGTCATAGAGGATCAAGAAAAGAGTACTAGAGCCACATATTGTCTTCAAGACTCTGCACAACGTTGGTGCTAGGTGGAGGAAAACGGAGAAACATAATTTTGTTCCTCCCACATGTGAGACATTTAGACAAATGTTCATTCAAAACTGGGTGCCTTTAGATGAGAAAAATATGGCAATGGAATAGTGAACCAACATAAAGCAAGGCAATTGGTCGGCAAGTTGAAGTGGTGAAATTTAAAAATAATCGCTTTTTCCATGAGAAAGTATAGGGATTGCATTTGATTCGCTTTGCCCTTTAGTGCTAGCCCTCTTCATGATTGAGTATGCCCTCACCTCTAGAGGAGTGATAGAAACTGAATACCTTGGTCATTGTACAAATGTATGAAAGATGTGGACGTATGTTTGTGCATATGACTGGCACCTACTCTAGGGCATTAATGACTTGAGTAGGGATGTTGTAGCATTTGGTCCACGCTATGCACAACTTGTCATGGCTTACAAAATGCCAGCAACCGTTCAAATGGCATTGTACTGTGAAGATGGGAAAAAGTCCCAGGAGCCTGTTGCGATTGCTTCAATGGTCAGGAACCTTGTGGTAAATGCATGTTCAAGAAATTCAAGAGGTTTGAAGGGCAATCTAGTGAAGGGAAATCTCAAGGTGCCCAGAAAGGTAGAGGAGCCAATGCTCTGAAAGGCAAAGAGAATCTGCGCTCTGGATGTTTGGGGCAACACAGGTGGAAAGATGTCCACAAAACTTGATGCACAAACCATGTACAATCTTCAAGTGGATCAGATGGAAGAGCCAGTGCATATGGAAGCCTTAGAGCAAGAGAACAACAGTCAAGGTGTTCTAGTGAAAATGCATACAACTTCCATTGCAGAAGCTCTTCCTATCTTTTATCCACCTAAGCAAATCCTATTTTTGTAGATGAATTTCAATCACCATACATAATGTAAGCATTTTCTCACTCTTTCTTACCATTGTGGAGTCACTTCCATCCAAAACTTACGGTTGGTCATTTCTCATAGTCTGCTCAATATTCATCATTTTATTCTCTCTTAGAATTCGTAGCAAAAGTGAAGGGCTGTTCCATCATTTAAGGACTCTATTTCTCATAGCAACATGCAGCAGAGCTGTGAATGTGGTTAGTCAGAGAAATAGATATGCCTATATATGGAGTAAAAGAGCAGAAATTGAGAATGATGGTACAAATTCTCTCACGAAGTGAATTGTGAAGTGCTGATTGAAAATAGTGGAATAGATTTTCTAATGAAAAAGTTGCCCTCTCATTCATTCCAACCATAGTTGCCTCTTCTGGAATGCGTTCTGTTCAGGAACAAACCTTGAAAAAAAAAATTTAGTACGCATACACAAAAAAAGATCAAATTTTTCTAATCAGATTTTGAGGCCAAAAGTACATCCTCCATTCATACAAATGTGCTGTTGGGCATATCTATGCTTTGCTCTATGTATCAAAGAGAAACAGCAATGGCATTTGGGGCACGAATTGGGAGATCTACGCAAACTGCAGTAAAAAAATCCCCTGAAAATTGGGCCTCATTGCTTACACAGCAAAAGAGTTTTTTAAATTGATCAAACTATCAAAAACTATTACTGCTTGAATGTATCCAAGTTGCATATGCATGGAGTGTAAAGTTAACAGCAATTGAACAGTTGGGTTGAAGACTGCTAGCAGCAAACATATGCTTCCAACAAACCAGGATAAAGCATTAGCTGATCAGCATAGTGCTCATTATTTCAAATTTCAGATCAATGCTATTGGATCCATGAGGCCAAACGTACATCCTGCATCCATACAAATAGTGCTTATAGTGCTCGTAGAAGTTGGCTCATTCCTTTTTTAGTATGACTACCTTTTTAGGTTTTTTTAGGGCATGTTTGGAAAAAAAAAAATAACTCGTGCTGGACCACTATGTTCCTCTGACGTTCCGACCCATCTTGGTCGGAATGGGTTTTTGAGGTTCAAATCTTGGCTGGGTAGTTATTCAAATTTGAAAGTTCCAGTTTTGGAGTTGGCATCAGGACCCTGGTAGGGCAAGACTGTTCAAGCTTTTTTTTTAAAGAACCTAGCTATTTCAGGTGCATCAATTTTTCTGGTCAGGCTCTTTCTCATTTGCACCGGCTACACTGTATAAAAGAATAATGGAGGGCTCCTTCATCACATGAACCTCCAAATGAGATTAAGTTAACATCCTTCTAACATCTGAACACAAGAGTTCCTTCTGTAGTACCATTGGTCTATTTTATTCACATCACACATGAATACCAAAGAAGTAAATGTTAGAAGTAAATGTGCTTGTTTGGCAGAAATGAGATGTGCCAATCTACCGACAGTTTTTAACACTTAATTTAAGATAGCTGTATTGTGTTGGCTGTAAAAGAAGGGTGTTTATGCTATAAACATTGGAATGACATCTGCCTCTATGAAGATGATGCCTACAAGCAAGCTCATTTCTGCTTTTTCTTGTTATCAGGTATTCATAATTCCTATTCCGATCCCTCATGCATATTTTGTCAATGTGTTTTCAGAGGAAAAGTTGTCAAGGGAATTTCTCTCAGCCCAGTTTGCTACCCATTTCCTAAAGATTCGTTGCACGATCTTATAAGCTAGAACTTGTTTTGATTGACAGCAGGTGAGCAAGCCCATATCAAAAGAAAGCCAACGACCTGTCTTCCCTTTCACAGCTATTGTGGGCCAGGAGGAGATGAAGCTTTGTTTATTACTTAATGTGATCGATCCGAAGATTGGTGGGGTCATGATCATGGGGGATCGTGGTACTGGAAAGTCCACCACTGTGCGATCTCTTGTTGACCTTCTTCCAGAGATAAAAGTTGTTGCTGGTGATCCGTTCAATTCAGATCCAGAAGACGCAGAAGTGATGAGTCAAGAAGTTCGACAGAGAGTTGAGCAGGGGCAGGATCTTGCAGTTGCGTTTACAAAGATTAACATGGTTGATCTTCCCTTGGGAGCTACAGAAGATAGAGTTTGTGGCACCATTGACATTGAAAAAGCACTTACAGAGGGAGTGAAAGCATTCGAACCTGGACTTCTGGCTAAAGCCAATCGTGGAATTCTCTATGTGGATGAGGTGAATCTACTTGATGATCACCTTGTTGATGTACTACTGGATTCTGCTGCATCAGGATGGAACACCGTCGAAAGGGAAGGCATATCAATTTCTCACCCAGCCAGATTTATCCTTATTGGATCAGGAAATCCAGAGGAAGGAGAGCTTAGGCCCCAGCTACTTGATCGGTTTGGCATGCATGCTCAGGTAGGAACTGTCAAAGATGCAGAGCTTCGAGTGAAAATTGTTGAAGAGAGGGCCCGGTTTGATGAAGATCCAAAAACGTTCAGAGAAGGCTACAAGGCTACTCAAGAGGATCTCCAAAAACAAATTTATGAAGCACGCCGTCGCCTGACAAATGTCAAAATTGAGCATGACCTTCGTGTAAAAATCTCAAAGGTGTGTGCAGAATTGAATGTAGATGGCCTTAGAGGTGACATAGTCACAAACAGGGCTGCAAAAGCCTTAGCTGCTCTCCGAGGTAGGGAAGAAGTTACACCTCAAGATATTCTCACAGTTATCCCAAATTGTCTTCGCCATCGGCTTCGAAAGGATCCATTGGAGTCTATTGATTCAGGTCTTTTAGTGGTGGAAAAATTCAGTGAAGTATTTACCAAGCAATTGATATCAGTTTGAACTTTGGACAAGTACATGGAAATCATCTTGTTAGATAAAGCTGCAGAATCCAACTGGCAGCACAGATTCAAAATTTCAGTATGATCCATCTTGTGATCTTGCTGCTAAATTGGCTAGTTACAGTAAACCTGGCCATTTATTTTGGATTATGCCAAGCTATTTATTAGCATGCTGCTGAGCATTCATCTTCCTTTATCGTTGGACTTTGTTTAGTCCAACAAAATTCAATGACTTAAGTGTTTCTCATTTCATAGTCAACCGAAGTGACTGGATCGTTGTTAAATGTGTATTTCTTTGAGTATTTGCATTCCTTCTGGTTTCGTATTTTGAACTACCCTTTAGAAAACACTTGTGAAATAGCATTGTACTTTTGGTTCCGTCCAGGTGAGTTTGGAAATGTATCATTAATCAGTAAGGTTTTTAGAAAGCAAGATCCAAATACAGCTAGAGATTATCATAATTCAAGAAAAGTTTCACTTGTAGAATCTTGGCTTGAGTGTGTAATTTGTTTGTTCCAGCTTAACCTAAGGAAGTCGCAAGCAACACTCAGATTCGTAGTAACAAACTAGGGGGATTGTAGATTTTCTTTGTTGTGCAACGATGATGCATTTCACTTTGCCCAAAAATTTGAGTGCCGACTTTTGATGGTCTTAGCACGGATACCTTAAGAACTGCTGCAGAAAAGACAATAGAGCACGTCACACCATGTTAGGTACCTGTTTTAACTTGGAAGTGAATGGTAAATCAGGTAAATAAAAAAGAAGTATTTAAGACCCGGAGGAAGGGAACTACCTAATGACGCAGATCGATGAGCTGGAGGAATAGGAGCGCGGCCAGCAGCAGGTTCTTGGCATACAGATGGAGCATGCCAAGAACCCACCCAAACATGACTAGATAATACATAGGACATTAGCTAGTGTTATAAATAGATTAGTGCAACTCGTGATTAGATACTTTTCTTTTTATGCATGTCAAGTGGTGTGAACCGAAGCTCGGATAGCATCCTTCTTTTGTTTGGGATCAACACCTTATGTATTTCTGTATTTTCAATACTCAAATATATGATCTCACTTTTGTCTGTCAGTGACGCATTGGATGCACTCTAATTGTCTTGTTTGATTAGCCTCTTGGTTTGTCTGTCAATCTTGCAATCGTTTTCTTCTATGACTATGCTGCATGCTTTCACAGGCGTAATAGTAAATCTAACAAGGGTTATGGGCCCACACCGCATGTAGAAGATCGCAGCAAGCAATTGATCAGTCGCGAACTGTCTTGTCGTTGCATGATTGATACCATCCTGACAATTCTGCAATCATTCAACCTGTTCACATAAATCCAGAGGAGAGATGGTGCAACAGTCAGAGAGTCGATCCATAGCTAAGTTGGAGGGAGACAACTACGAGAGTTGGTCGTGGAAGATGCAAATGTTGCTCGATGAGAAAGGCCTCTGGGAGATAGTCTCCGGGGAGGAAGAAGAGCCAGAGTTGATGGGAGAGAGTACACCCACTGCAGAGGCAGCGTTTGCTGAGAAAAGTCAAGTCTACAGGGACAGGGCCAAGCAGGCAAAGATTATGATTTGCCTAGCCCTGGGGGATACCCCTGCTGCTCAGGTGAGGGATGAGAAAACAGCCAAAGGAATATGGCGTCTACTAAGGGACTTATGTCAGGGAGCGGGCCTGACAGCCAAGATTCTGCTGCAAAAGAAGTTGACCAACATGAGATTAGGTGAAGGAGAACCTATCAGCTCATACATAGAGCGGTTCAAAGACGTATATCGCAGACTGACTGTCTTAGACTTTTCCATGAAGGACAAGGACGTGGCAGCCTTCTTTCTTGGAGGATTACCATCTTCTTTCGAGCCCACCATCACGGCTTAGGAGGCACAGTATGCTAATGAATCAGAAGACCTCCTGACCATGAACGTGGCCATAAAATGAATCACGCAATGCGAAATGAGGAGAGAGAAACTGTCTGGTACAGCAAACCAAGAACACGCACTGGTGATGAGAACCCCGCCTAGCCGCACCGATCAGCGCCATTCAGATAAAGCACATGAAGTGCATGCATCCAAAGGAAGAGGAGAGGGCAAGAAGAGATTCGAAAGAAGATGTTTCATATGTTATGCTACTGATCACATGGCAAAGATCTGCCCACTGAAGGCAAAGCTGAAATCCTTACAGGTGAAGGAGGAGGCAAACTTCCTGGAGCAAGACAACACGAAGGATATTGCATCTACGAGTGATGAGAAATGTCTGATGACCAGACAGGCGCCTGAATTGACTCCGGCAAAGAACAATAACGTCAGGATCATCAACGAAAGATGCCTGATGATTTGCCAAAAGTCCATCCCAAGAAAGGAGATGTTAGCAAGAAACATCATAGCGATCACCAGCGACGATGATGAGACCACCTTCAATGACGACTGGTTCATTGACTCAGGGGCAACGTCCCACATGACGGCTAGCCGTGAACTACTGCGAAACTACAGGGAGCTGAATCCGCCAATTTGCATCATGCTTGGAGACAATGAGGCGATTGAGGCCAAAGGCATTGGGGAGGTCCTGATCAGTCTGAACCCAATCATGAATGGGAGACTGCAGGAGGTTTTATATGTCCCAAGGCTTGGAAAGAACCTGATCTCAGTAATCAGACTGAATAGAAATGGTGTTGAAACCCAATTCAAGGATGAGGTATGCCGAATCTTCATAGACGATCAGGAAGTGGCAAGAGCGGGTGTAAGCTCCGGAGCAAGCAAATGTTACAGAAACCACAGAGATTGCTGGATCCACTCTCTGGCATGAGAGACTGGGACACACATCATTCAGGAAGCTTAGCAAGCTAGTAAGGAGTGGCTACAATATCGAAGGATGGAGCGAGACTGATGCTGCATTATGCAACAAATGTGAGGCCTGTCTGAAGGGGAAGATGACCAAGAAGCCATTTCCAAAACATACCCAGAAGCCTGCAAGAAAACCCCTGGACCTGGTCCACAGCGACCTATGCGGACCACTAGAAACCCTATCAGTCGGTGGGGAAGATACTTCATGATGATAATAGATGATTGTTCCAGATACTGCTCAGTGAAGGTCCTAAAGGTGAAATCCCAGGCATCCGAATTCTTCAAAGAGTACGTAGCAGCATGTAGGCAGCTGAAAGGGGTAGCTCCATCCGCTATCAAGAGTGATAACGGCAGAGAGTTCATCGGAAAGGAGTTTGACAACTTTTGCAAAGAGAATGGGATTAGAAGAGAATTTACCTGTCCCTACAATCCCCAACAAAATGTGTTAAGCGACAGAATGAACAAAACCTTGTTAAACAGCATGAGATGTATGCTTCATGCTAAAGAGTTACCCAAGTCATTTTGGGGAGAGGCATTGGCCACAACTACTTATATCTACAGTCGCTTGCCTGCAAAAAGAATCCATTGGAAGACACCCACAGAAATATGGACTGGGAGGAAATCAAATTTTGAGCGTGTCAGAACTTTTAGATGCCTATGTCACGTGTTGGTAGAAGGGCCTGGCAAACACAAGTTGGATCTGAGAGCTAGGCGAGGGTTTTTTGTTGGATACCCAGGAAATCAAAGGGGCTACAAAGTCTATGTACCAGAGCTTAGAATATGATCATTTGATATCGAATGACAAAAGCACATCCAATGAGCACCCCAAGCGAACGAGGTTTGGATCTAAACTCAGACATGTGCCCAAAAACAGAACATGAAATCTGTGAGATGACCGAGAAGCCATTCAGGAGCTTGGTAGGGTCATTAATGTATGCAGTTGTGTGCACCCGCCCAGAGATTGCTTATAATGTCAATAAAGTGAGCCAGTATGCACACAATCCAGGAAAGACTCATTGGAAGGCCGCCAAACGGATTCTGCAGTACCTGAAAGGGAGCCTGAACCAAAGCCTTTGCTATTACTAGTCCACTAGAAGGATTGTTGGGTATGCCGATGCTGATTGGGGAGGGGATTCATACACACGAAGATCAACCTCAGGTTTTGTCTTCATGTGTGCTAGAGGTGCTATAACATGGGGTAGTGTCAGACAGAGGAGTGTTGCCACTTGCACCATGCAGTCAGAACACATGAGTCTATGCCACACTGCCAAAGAGGCAATATGGCTGCAAAACGTTTTGACAGAATAGAGTCTTCCCCAAAGGACCGTGCTGATCCTAAATGATAACCAGAGCTGCATCTCAGTCACTCAAAACGGAGGAAATCACAAAAGAAGCAAACACATAGATCTATAGTATAGATTTGTGAAGGAGCTTATAGAGGAAGGGAGATTGCAAGTTGAATATTGCCCTACCAAGGAGATGATTGCGGATATATTTACAAAATCACTCCCTAGAGACCTGCATCAAAATTTGACTTTTAAGATGGGGATGCGATCATCCATTGAGGGGGAATTTGATAAGGTTCACAAGTCAATGGATGATCGTGGAGCTGCACATGAGGGGAACGACCGTTATGACAAGAAGGACCATTGTCAGTTGAAGATGAAGGATAACAACTACCCGGAGGAAGGGAACTATCTAATGACGCAGATCGATGAGCTGGAGGAATAGGAGCGCGGCCAGCAGCAGGTTCTTGGCATACAGATGGAGCATGCCAAGAACCCACGCAAACATGACTAGATAATACATGGGACATTAGCTAGTGTGATAAATAGATTAGTGAAACTCATGATTAGATAACTTTTCTTTTTATGCATGTCAAGTGGTGTGAAGCTCTAATAGCATCCCTCTCTTGTTTGGGATCAACACCTTATGTATTTCAGTATTTTCAATACTCAAATATATGATCAGTGACGCATCGGATGCACTCTAATTGTCTTGTTTGATTAGCCTCTTGGTTTGTCTGTCAATCTTGCAATTGTTTTCTTCTATGACTCTGCTGCATACTTTCACAAGCTAATAGTGAATCTAACAAATAGGCTTATAGCCAGGGTCTCTACTTTAGAGAGAATCTACGATTGGGCAAAGTTAGGTGAACTGAATGCCAAACAATTTAGATGCAGAAATGATTGGACCAAATGGAAAACCTTTATAGCGAAAATCTAAGGCATGGCTAGGAAGTATTAGAATGGCCAAGACAAGCACATTGCTAATTGATGTGAAAAAGTTTCAAAACTGTGTGCAGGCATTTTAGACTATCATAAAGACGTAAGATTTTTCTGCAATAACTTAGCACTTAAAGAAGTGGTATCAGTTACTACCACAAATAGTTTCTGAGCTGGGTAGTGAAAGCAATTTTCAGTGTTTCCCCTGCTTTGCACACAGTGATTTAAGAAAATTGAACATTTTTTTGAGGGCTCGGGGATTGTATTTCAGCAGCCAGAGGTATGGCGAAATAAATATTTCAGGCTTTAACTGCTTTGAAGATCAGAGAGAGAGAGAGAGAGAGAGAGAGAGAGAGAGAGAGAATGTATGCTGTTGTGGAGAAACAGATTACTGTATCTTATTGCCAAAGATAAACCACATCATTCAATAAAACAATAAATCGATGATATAATGTAGATATTTTGCACCATCTCCTCCTTTGTCATCAGAACAACCTTTAGCTTATCTCCATATAAAATGGGCGACAGAGGAGAATGTTGTCTTACTTCAATATTACTGAGAATTTTAATAGTACAACGATTTATAGGTCGGACTTTTAGTATCATCTTATTTATTATAAAGGTATTCCAATGCATGTCTCAAGTAGATTATAGTCCAATTTTCTTCCAATATCTCCTATAATCTTTGTAGTGGTGTTGTATTCATATCAAACACCTTGAGAAATTCAACAAAACAATAGTAAAGAGTTTTCTACTTTTTATTCTTGCATGTCCTCATGTGTTGGCAGAATGGAGTTGAACCCTACAACTTATAGAGAGGAAAGGAGGTCGAAACTACTTATTGGAGGACAAAGTTTGCTTTCTTTAAAATTTCCTCAATGACAACCCTAAGAGTAACCAATGGTCAAGAGTAAAGTGCCCTGCTCTAATACCAATTTATTCCATAGCATGACGTCCATTAATTTTTAGCCTCCTACGTTTGGTCTTTGATGGTAGCCCTTAGTGTAAACGAATTTTTAATACTAGAGTGTATTTTTCTAAAGCCATCTTGTTCCATAGCACGATGCAACCTCCTAAAAATTTTGCCACACAAATGGCCTATAATGATAGCTATAGAGTTTGAGAAAAGCTCCTTGTCGCCGCTTTTGAATAAAGGCAAGATAATGCTTTGGGACCAAATATAACAAAAACCCCCTTAGAAAGCATGATTAAATAAGAACCTCTTTGCCTATTTAAAAAGTTCAATTTGTAACCCCTCAATGTCTTGTGCTTTACCACTGGACTTTTTTTCAAGCATCAAGTATCATTTGTATTGGTTGTGAATGGCATTGGAGATGTTTGACATCAATGAACCATGTCTCCATGTTGTTATGGTTCTCATATTGCTTTGGTTTGTCAAATAAAATCTTTTGTAAGGCCATTAGGTCTTTTTTTATGTATCCAATAACGTGTCTTTTCTGTAATAAACTGATTTTTTCTTCTTAAACAATCATTAATGGGTATGAAAAGTAGTCCTCATACTCCCACATTGCTTAGACTTATTTCTTGCTCACATTCTTGATTACAACAACATACAACTTGCAATTGTCCTTTTGCTAACAACCTTCGCTTTTCCACATCCCAAGTTACTTTCTCTTGAGCGTGCTTATCCAAAAGAACTTGATTCTTATCTTAAATTTTTTGCAAATGCTACAATTTGGCCAGAAAAAAAAAAAAAAAGAGTACTATTTCTATTTTCATACAAACTTTTATCCATGGGCAACACTGAAATTTTTGTTATCCTAACACTCCTACTGATATTGCTCATGAAGTTGATCATACTCAATTTGCTTCTTTGCAATGTTGAATAAAGTTATTGCACGTGTTTTTTGCAAATGAATTTATATGGGGAGCACCAACTAATGATGCAAGAGTTTATTTTGCTAAATACTCTTCTCATAATAGTCATTGAGGTTACATATTGGCATTATGACATTCGAATCTGCATAAATTGCAAAGTTATCCTAAGAATCAATCTTCACACTAATGACTAGTCACTTGGAAACTTTGCTTTGATCACTAAGACAAAAGCACACAATCTTTGAATCAAATCACAAAAGAAATCAGATCCAATCTCCTATTGGACTCATCAAATACCAATGACTCTTTCTTTTGAAAGTTGAAATAGATATGAAAAAGATTTGACACCTAGATTTTCCTTTTCACTTGACTAGTTCTCTCAACACTTGAGATTCTTGAACAAAAGATGGGTTTTGTTTCAAATTCATGAAAATCAATCTTAATCACTTCTTTTGGACTCACTCTTGACCCAAATAATCTCACTCTTGAGATTTAGAATGAATTTGATTTGATGAAAACAAACTATACCACCAATTTTTCACAAAGCTTAAAAATTAGACAATTAGAGATTCACAAAGATCTCAACCATACATGAATACTCAAATATGGACTCCTCCTCATTCTAGACATCAAATGGGATCACAAATTGACCCTCACACTCTCACAAAGAAAGTTGAATAGAAATAATTTGAGTTTCATACATACTATGTCAATTTTTGCTCAATAAATTGAATTCAATCACTCCTATTGGATTCCACCAATTACTTTACCTTTTAAGACTTGGAATGAAATTCAAAATCAAACGTTGTGATTTTTCTCACTAAGATATTGTGCTTCAAAGAGCTAATGCCACTTAGATTTGATCACCTAGGAGAATACAAATTCTCCACCAATAACAACACAAAATGAGCTTCTAGATCTTGCCTTCTACAAAGGAAGGAACTCTTAGAAAATTGGATCTCTCTCTACACATTTGCCATAGACACCTTAATGACTCTTTTCAAACCTCACAAACACTCAAACAAATTGAGTAGGATTGAATAATGTGACTTGGATCTCAATCTCTTTTCTAGAACTCTCAATTTAAGCCAATCTATGTCAAATTCTACAAAAGATTTGCATAGATGCTCTATATGCACTAGAAACTCTCAAAGGTTTCACTTGGAGGACAGATCCAAGGATGTTTTTTAGCAAATTGATGCTTCTAAACTTGACCCTATCACTCTTGAACAAATCTAGAGTGATGGTACAATGGATTTCAACCTCTCACCTTGCATATCACTCCTTAATCTATGATTTTTAGCAAAATCTCTCTCAACTTCAACATGCACTTAAAAAATCAGAGATGATCAATTAATGCACCTATTTCAAGCTTGAAATTTAATTTCTTGGCTGATCTAATCCAAGAACTAATCAAGGGATTAGATTCTCTATAGAAAATGCTTGATTTTGCACCAAAAATATCTCAATGAATTTTCTTAGCCAAAACCGGAGCTGTACGGCCTCACACGTGTGAAAAGGGTTCCTATAGCCCACAACAAGTTCTGGTCCAGAAATTTTGAGAATATCTATCAAATCCAACTCGCTACCCAAAATTTGACTAGTCTCCAAAAACTGCTAATTTTGGCTTTGATATGGATTAACCCTATCAATTTCAACAAAACCTCTTGTACTAGGCTCTGATACCATGTGCAAAAAGTACAAAAAGGACCAAGAGAGGCTCTGATCCTCAAGAGGGATTGGTTGTCAGATTACTTGATCTATCAATCTACTTGAGATTAAGATCAATCTAGATCAATTCTAGACACAAAATCATAACAAGAACAATCATTAATTGAAGGTAGGTGTACTTTCTGGTTTCCCACGTGTGAAAACCTGTATGAGTACGGACTCCAACCTGAAAATCAAGTACACATTGATAGCACCTCAAAACAATCAAAACAAATGTAGACAAATGGAGAGAATCACTCAAAATCGCTTCCAAAACCAAGATTGGTGTCTCACAATGATTATGGCCAAATGTGGCTCTATATATACAATAAGTGGGAGCTCGTGGTACTGATCATCCCTCTGATCCCACATGTGTGCTTTGTCATATGATGATTCATCATGCAAAATTGACACTTGGACAAAACCTTCTATTTTGAGCACTTTTGGTCCATTTTCCTTCTATATGGAGATGTACTTGGAAATTTTCTAGAAGTCCAAATTTGCCTACTTCAGCTTATTCCACACGTGTGAGCTGTCCTCTACACATGGGATGTGACACCTAACCAAAATATTTGGCTCATGCAATCAATAGATTGATGCCATGTGTCATATATCTAGAAAACTAGTTTTTGGCCTTTTTAGCCACTAGAACTTGAATTAAATCATATGTACAACCTATATGATTATGGTACATGACAAGTACATTATTTTCACACATGGAAACAGGCTCCACACATGTGTAATCATCCTATATACATGATTTTTGGCCTCTACCAAGCTTATTTTTGCATTTTTCACAGAATGTGAATTGTAATAAGAAACCAAATCAGTCAGACTTCACACTAAATCAACATCAAATTTTCTCAAATTGAAGTTCTTCATGACCACAAGAGTTGATCATCCTAGCAATGCTTAAAATTTTCAACTATACTCATTAACAATGGAGCTCTGTTGATCTTAACTATTGCAACAGAGGATAATCTGTATCTGCCTTTTCAAAGCAATTGTTAAAACCTAAAAGCCACAACTTTTATTCTACATATGCCTTCTTGGTTTCTTGGTATGCGACCACAGATGGTTGCTTTCCCCGTGAACTCAGAACCCATCTCGTGATTCCATCATCCTTTTCAACCTTATTCCATACCAGTTCAAAATGCAATGAATCATGAATAGTTTTGTTCATATTTGCTACCGTGGTCTCTTGTTTGTGCATTGAGCAAAAATCCATCAACTGAGATACAGGTGGGGGGATTAATACCAAAAATGACAATTATTGCATAGCTATTGAAAATTTGACAGCTTTTGGAGTGGACATGACAATAGTAGAATTTTCCATCAAGTGATCATATCTGTCAAATTACAGAGCTTCATGCTTCAAATCAGAGTGAATTAATCATGTTGCTGAACAAAAATCTATAGTCAAGTAGCTATAATATTGATAATAAAGGGAAAAAGAGAGCGAGCATAGACTTGGGGATGTGCTGGGAGTAGAATTGGTATGGACCCTGGATGTAGAAAGTGAAGCTTTCGCCTATCCATGGCAGAGACAAGCTTTCCTTTTGCAACTGTGCTCCATGCAACCTATTGATCTGCACACTATTATTGTTCTTTCTCCAACGAGCAGCAATGGAGGCGATAAACAACATTACTGTAGCAATGATAACAACAATCTGTAACATCTTCCCTGGAAGAAGAAGAGCTAGTTGTTTGTGCGGAGTGCGGACAATGGAGCGTGGAGAGTTGAGACTGATAAAACATTAAACTGATATTGATTCTAAAGAACTGACACAATCATACTCTAGTTTTTATTATCAGCTCCAAAACCAGATTTTCCCAACTCCAATATAAAACTCAATATAAATTTCCCATTATGTAACTCCTGTACTAAAGGGATCATTAAGAAGTACAAACAACACATACAAAGAAAGCATAACATATTTGTAAAGGCACCATTAAGAGTTGTAAACAACACATACAAAGGAAGCAACATCTGTAAATTCGTAACAACAAAGTGAGACTTGAAGTCATGTGAATCCTTCAAAAGCTCATAAGAAAAGTGTGTATCATAAACTAAAGCCCTACTTAATGGAGTTAGACTTGAAGACAAGTTTAATTAACTAAAGCTGGTGTTATAAAACACCATTTTAACTTAAAAGCTTGCCTCCAAAACCATAAAGAGTTTTTTCTTTTCTCTTTAAACCATAGACAACACACATGTTGGAGCTTGATCTCTTTGGCTTGCACTTTCTCCCTCACGAAATGATGAGCAATACCCAGCATGCTCTGTGTACGTCATTGCATCTTTGATCACATTCTAGAGAAAGATCTTCAACACGCCTCTTGTTTCCTTATAAATGAGGCCATTGATATGCTTCACAATGTACCCATACTATATGGTCCCCCAACTGCAACCTTAAGAAGTAGGACTTCATAGTTGATTTTGTGACATGCCTCAAGAAACCTATCAAAATTATGAATGACTCCAAAGTTAAGTTATCTTTAAAAATATTTGCTAACATTATAACACATGCAATAAAACCGCCAACCACTACAATCATGCAAACATTTCTTTAAAAATATCAACAAAGCTTTGCAAAAGACTTATGCAGACACACAAAATTGCAATTAAAAGCTAATTGTGTTCAAGATTTAATGTGATTTCAACAATTATTTCATGCAGGAAGCATTTAATCTTATGACACCAATTATGCGTCAACACGAGAACACATGCTAGTAAGGACAAAAACGAAAGCCACCAATAGACATAACACCTAGTGTAAAATATTCGCATTGAAATTTCTAAAGCTTGCAAAAAAATCTCACAAAAGCCTGAAAACTTACCAAAAAAGCACATTGTCGGCTAAAATAGTGCTTTGAATCATCGAATGAACATGCAAAATTCTATCTGTATTGGACACATTTTTGTCACATCTACTCTACATATTTGTCACATTTTTGTCACATCTACTCTACATTGACTTAATACATTCTCATCACAAAGAAGGTACATGAGCTTGTACCCATGTTTCAGCATTAAAACATCTACAAACAATATATAATCAACTCTAAAACATCTTCTCAAGACAAGGGAGTCAACAGATGTCAACATGCAAAATTTGCGGTTGACATGAGAATACATGCTATCAAACTACTAACGATAGATATGAAGCCACCAACATGGACATAATACTAAGTCCAAAATTGCCTCACTCAAAATACTAAAGCTTGCAGAAAAATCACACAAGAGGCTAGGAACTTACCAAAAAAGAACATTGTCGGCTGAGTAGTGCTTTGAATCATTGCAATAATATGCAAAATTATGGCTGTATTTGGCTTGTCGTTACATCTATTCACATCACTTGATACACAAACAAGTGCATGAGTTTGAATCAACATTTCTCAATAGGTCTTGCTGCAATACATGATCATAAGTTTGAGTATTGCCTTCTTCTCAGCTTCAATCTTATCTCTATATATATCTCTATGGACTTTGGACCTACCATGATCCAACCATGAACTAGCGCAAATGTTAGTTCTCCCCAAAGTTCCAAATACATTGTTGAAATGGTTTGGCTGTTGCTTGCATACTTTACAGTACACCCTTCCTAATTTTTTGTTGAACTCTAGCCACGGGTAAGCAATGATCCATCGATCTTGCCACATGTTACAAGCTTCTGCAATTCTAAGAGCTTCTAGATTCTTTTGAAGGTTGGCTGATTGAATCTTTTCTTGTTTTGCATCAACTTTTTCCTCCTCATTGCACCCATCACAACTATATTTCTCGGTGTGCTTTTTCTTGTTAGCTCCAAACATTACAAAAATGCTAGATTGTTTTATCTTAGTGTATTTAAAGTACATGTTTTTCACTTGTTTCACCAACATCTTTGGAAGTTTTCATTGATTCTTGTGAGTACACACCTCCTGCAATAACTGACTATAGAGACAATATTGAGGCAACAAAAAGCTTCAAAATTGCAATAGTAAAAAATCTATTTTTTTGTAAGAGTGCACACACACAACAGTCCCATATAATTTAGTGAAAAGCTAGCTAATATAGAAACTATGATTCATGAATGCATATTGCCAAAATTTGTCTACAACTCCTACAACTATACTAGTAATACATCCACACTGTCACAATAATGAAAGTTATTTGTTTAAACAAAAGACCAATACTTAAAAGTCCAAAAGTTTTTGAAAATGGAGTAAGTTGAAATATTGAACTTTATGTAATTGGCCATGATAATCACCAAGATATACTATGCCAATCATTGTTTATAAGAAATATTTTGAAGGGAGGTAAGAGCATTTGGCATGTAAGGTATTTTCATAGCAGAAGACCCTGACCAAGTTTGGTCCCCCACCCCTTCTACCGATTTCAAGTCGGCCCTCCAATTCTAGCTTTTAGGTCCAAAACTTGCTAAAAATGGATTGTACATTTGATCAATGATTAACTCTTCTACTTGGATCTGATACCATGTTGAAGTACTGTTCTTTGGACCTTAAATGAGCCTAATAATGACTCCCAAGAGAGATTGATTGATTGATTATCAATTGAATGCAAATTAGACATCGAAAACCAAGATCTAGATTGGCCACACATCAACCAAGAGCAATCATAAATCATTGATCTACTTGAAGATCTGACCCCACACGTGTGGTACGACCTCCAGTACGGCCTGAAACCATAAATTATTGGAGAACAAGTTATCTTATCATTTGGATCACAAAAAAAATACAAGTATCATAATGAAGAAGCCAAGATTGCCAATGAGCTCTCAAAAATTCTAAGGCATTACTATGAGAGATGGATTGTATGTACAAAAAAGCACTTCTCCACCTCAAGTTAGGTGAAAATACGTGTAATAAGGAAGATGATTGACCATTTTTGCCCTAATTTCTCAATTTTACCTAACCCTGGAGTTTTGCCAAGTTGGTGGCTAGGTCCACCTCCACGATTCAAGGAATTTGGCCCTATAATCTAAGAATTATGACTAAACAAGCCTAACTAACCTTATGAATGAGATCTAAACTACTCTCACCTCACACGCGTGATATCCAAATTTATTCAAAAAGCATCAGTCCTAAGTAAAGGTCAATGGGTGATCAAGAAGTGGATCGATGTTTGAATTTAAGAGAAGACACTAATTAACATGACATCATTGTTTCATAGAATTACCTAAAAGAGAATTTGTTGTGAAAGGTGAGCATGAGGTTAGAGAGAATGATAATCTTGATAATGTGGAAGGTTTGAAAGAACATGGATGAGGATGAGTGATTGGAAGAGATGATGGATTCCGAGATGGAAATGATCAACATATTGGAGACTATATTGATTTGGATCAAGTGGATGACACAATGCATACAACAATTGTTTTCAATGAGCTAGTATGAAAATGTTTCCATTTTGTTTCTATTGAAGTTGAGCTAGATCTTTTGTAGATAATTCTAGATTATTGAAGATGTTCAAATCTAGTCTCTTGAAAGTCACAAATTACATCTGTAGAACCATATCACAGGTTTTTATTCACATGGCATCAATAGGTGACATCCTAGTGAAGGAAAGAAAGGATCCTGAGTGCAACCTTTGTGGCAAGGGAGGATATTTTTTCTCAAGATGCTACAAAAAGAAGACCAATCCATCCAAGGAGAACCAAAGCAAGGGGGCCGAGGTGAAGGATGGAGCTTCAAGTTCAAAATTCAAATACAAGAAGGACAAGTCCAAGGAAAGGTGTTTCCTTTGTGGAAAGGTGAATGAGGCTTGGAGTCTCACAAGGACTTGCAAGATTTGTCTTCAAGAGTCCATCACAACACATGTCAAATCTTTTGAAATTTTTCATTTGGAAGTGCATTGTTTGGTTCAAGATGCAAAGATAGATGTCACTTTCATGAAAGTAACTTGGATCTATTTTATGTCCTTGGAAAGTATTTTGCTTGGAACTTTGGACAAGTTGAAACTTATTGTCATTATCCAAGGGAAATCAATCAAGAATAAGGAGCAATCACAGAATGAAAATAGTTTCATTTATGCTCTCATGTCAACTTATGAAGATCTATTTTGCTTTGAAGGGAGTTTTGTATCTCAAAGGTGGCTTAAGGCAATACTAGTTGAGTGTGATGCTTTTAAGTATAGCAAAGCATGTTTTCCTTGTAAGCTTACATTAGTTATGAAGGCAAGGAAATGGAAATATCTTCATAATGTAGGATCTTTTGGCTTCAATAAAATCATGAATGATGTGTTCATTCATAAAGATGAAAATTGTAAGTTTTCAATCTTAAAGGCAAGTTGTAAACTTCTTATGAGAATAAGTGAAGCATCCAAAGTGGACACTTATATCCATAAGCAAGTAGTTAGCCTTATTGAGATGGAAATGCCTTTTGATTTCAATATTAGAAAAATCATGCCAAGTTGTGGTGATTTTTGGACTTATGTTTTTAGCATAAGTAATTTTGATAAGCATAGGAAGTGCATATTGTGTGGTCATAGTTGTTGTGATCATTATGAGACATGGAGGTCTCGGATTTCCATCAAGAAGGAGCATCATGAAGAGGATCTTAAGGAGTCATCTCAAGGTTCAAGTGTGCCAAGGATTGAGGAGAGACCTTCTCAAATTGTGATTCCAAAAAGAAACTCAAGAAATATGGTTGAGTCCATGTGGCTCACATTTCAAGGGAAAGAGGAGCATATCTCATATGGTATACATTTCATACTTACTTCTCTTATGTCATTTGATAAATCAATTTGCTTTAGTGAGATCATTGCATCTCAAAATTGGAGTAAAGCCATACTAGTTGAGTATGAAGTCTCTCTTGAGAACATAGATGATGTTCTGAAAAGGTTGAAATTGATTTTAAATCAATTAGAAAGCAAATGGTTATTTCATCAAATGTATGCTCTTGAGTCATGTAAGAGCAAAAGTGGTTTGTTCACTCATAGTTTGAAAATTTGTATTGAGGCAAATTGTAAACTCTTTATGAGAGTAAGTGAATCATCTTCTAAAGACACTTATCTCCATAATAAAGTATTTAGCCTCATTGGATCTGAGATTAGCATGGTAAACAAACATGAAGATATGATGCAAACACTTTGTTATTATAGCATGCATAGTCTTGCCAATTTGGATAAGTCTAATTCTCTAGATCATGGTAACATGATGTTAGATCTTTGTGATCCTAGTAAGTCAAGAAGAAATCTTTATTTTCTCATGGAGGAGCATGCACATGAAGAAGGAGCAAGCCTCAAAGTCAAGCATCTACATGAAATTTGGAAGGAATCAATTTCGAAGATGCTAGGATGGCGCAAAGCTCTCAAGTTCATCAAAGATGTCAACATCAAAGAAACACTATCATGGATATGGTGATTTCAGATCAACGTCAAGCTCATTGGCTGATCTTCACACCTTTTGAACCAGCAAAGACCAATTCAGCCCATGGAGTCAAGTTCAAGATCATCATGTTTTCCATCAAGCTAGATTTACCAAGCTAGATTTTTGAGGAGTGTGAAAAATGCAAAAATAAGCTTGATAGAGGCCAAAAATCATGTATATAGGATGATTACACATGTGTGGAGCCTGTTCCCACGTGTGAAAATAATGTACTTGTCATGTACCATAATCATATAGGTTGTACATATGATTTAATTCAAGTTCTAGTGGCTAAAAAGGCCAAAAACTAGTTTTCTAGATATATGACACATGACATCAATCTATTGATTGCATGAGCCAAATATTTTGGTTAGGTGTCACATCCCATGTGTAGAGGACAGCTCACACGTGTGGAATAAGCTGATGTAGGCGAATTTGGACTTCTAGAAGATTTCCAAGTAGATCTCCATATCGAAGGAAAATGGACCAAAAGTGCTCAAAATAGAAGGTTTTGTCCAAGTGTCAGTTTTGCATGATGAATCATCATATGACAAAGCACCTTCACACATGTGGGATCAGAGGGATGATCAGTACCACGAGCTCCCACTTATTGTATAGATAGAGCCACATTTGGCCATAATCATTGTGAGACACCAATCTTGGTTTTGGAAGCAATTTTGAGTGATTCTCTACATTTGTTTTGATTGTTTTGAGGTGCTATCAATGTGTACTTGATTTTCAGGTTGGAGTCCGTACTCATACAGGGTTTCACACGTGGGAAACTAGAAAGTACACCTACCTTCAATTAATGATTGTTCTTGTTAAGATTTTGTGTCTAGAATTGATCTAGATTGATCTTAATCTCAAGTAGATTGATAGATCAAGTAATCTGACAACCAATCCCTCTTGAGGATCAGATTAAGATCCACTCTTGGTCCTTTTTGTACTTTTTCCTCAATTCCACGTAGCTTTGGACTTCATCATTGGCATGGCACCATCTCTTGAGACAATGAAAATGATGGACGACTAAAGTTTGGATGTCTTTGTTGGGGACCTCTGATGTACTTGCTGCTTTTCAATTTGATATTGTTATCTATGGTGAATTTTATGGTAATGAGCAAATTTTTTTTGATATACCTCATTTTGAACCTTTCACGACATTGTTTAACTTTTTCTTTTGCATGAAAATTTTGTTGGCCATGGTTATAGTAACATATTTGTAGTTGAATCAATCATGCTACTTTAAGTTGTAAGTTGAATGCTAAGGTTTTATTTTATGTCTTATTTTTGGGTGGAGGACAAGTACAAAATTTCACAGTTTTGTACCTTAAACATTTTGTTTTAATAGGATCTCAAAAAACCGATACATGAACCTGTGTATCAGAAAATATAGGATAACTCCAAAGAGGTTTCCGAAACCCTCGTCTTAACTAAACTAAACTTTTGGATGGTTCATCATGATGACCTGACAAAATCTAAAAGTGGAATCACTAAGATCCTTAAGAGATGACAAGTGGAGGTGGCACTTAGATCCGGGTAGCACTACATACACCAGGTCATCAAAATCGAATGATTTTGGTGGGCTCTTTCCACGTCGGCTCAGCGCACTCATCTCGTCCCGATCCACTTTGTTGTATATTCGTATTGTTAGAGGGGCAATGGCGGCAGGAAATTTCCCGAGCATTCTCCATGCAGCATATAGCTTTGCGTAACAGCGACACTCCGCTTTGATTTATACGTTTCTATGAATTGTTGTCGTTTCTTTAGGCGCTCTAACACTGTGACTCCTGCCAGTAAAGAAGAAAAGCTTTTAGAAAGTGCAGGAGGATGTGAACATTCGATGGGGACAGATCAAACCCAGCATAAGTCTGACAATGACAACCCTCAACAGCTGCCTTATACTGTGAGTTTGTGTAAAGTTTCTAATTTCCGTGTTCCATATGTGAATTGAAGTACAGATGAGAAAGCTTTTACAAACGTTTTTCCTGTAAAATCTATCTTGAATAAGTGCCATTAAGACGTTAAGTGCTTCCTTGCAATTAGCAAAGAATAGTTGTCTATTCCTTTGAAGTTGTACGTGGAACATATCTGTGTTTTGGTTTCTGGATTCTAGAGAGTAACAACCGGTGTTACACTTGCAGACTGTGGAATTGAAGGTAGCATTAAACTGTGAAGGATGCAAGCGGAAGGTTGTTAAAGCGCTTTGCACACTGCAAGGTATGTTCAACTTTCAGCTTGACTGAGCTTGTTGCAGATTTCTTTCGCGAAGCTTAGTAAAACTAGTACTTATCACAGCTTAGCTATCGTTCTCCATTTTGAAATACCAGGGGTCAAAAAAATCGACATATCCACAAAGCTGGAAAAAGTGGCTGTTAGTGGCTATGCAGATCCTTGGAAGGTCCTCAAGACAATAAAAGGAACAGGAAAAAAAGTGGAATTTTGCTCAGCTCAGGAAGAGCATAAGGCAGAATCAGAACATAAGGCAGAATCAGAAGCTGAAAGAGAGCAAGCAGAAAATTCCTTTCAGATGTTAGATTGTCCTGTAGAGCCTCTAGCAGCCATCCAAGAACAACAAAACCCACCTGTGAAGATGTCTCCGTTTTTGAAGAAACTGAAACTCAAGAGTTACGTTGCACTTGATGCCGAGTACCAGGATCCGAATTATGAGCCACTAAACAGATACTATCCCTTGGGAATAAGTTCTTTGTACGACCTACCTCCGTCTGGATCAAAGGCTGACAGAAACACTCTAATAAAACTTGGAGAGTATTACTCTGAAGCTGATAAATTTCCACATACATCAAGATTTCAGAGGTCTACAAGGCGAAGGAATTTAAATACATTACCTGGGTTGCCAGGCAACCACTCTCATCTAGATCTTCATCACAGTCGGCGCGTGGGCTACGAGACTCATCTATCTCCAGCAGCTGTAAGGAGTGATAAAGCAAGGAATTCCCAGAGTTATGGATGTGATTACAATGATAATGGACCCGGAAAAGTTTCTCTTTTCGTACCGGAGACTAAAAACGTCTTGAATACTGTGACAGAAGAGTCCTATCCCTATTCAGATGATGAATCCGAAGAGGTATTTGCTCTTGTAAAAACCAAATCTGGACTCAGGCTTGTCCCAGTTATAGATTTCTCAGCAAAATCTCGCAAGTCTCGAGTAGATCATCGTGATTACCCAACCATTGGCATGCGAAAGCAGGGAAGAGAAATGAAGCAGCGACCTCTATCTACAAAAGGAAGATCTACAGTGTAAGCTTGACACTAAAGCGCTCAATCTAATTGCAAGCATCCTTACAGCAACGGATTTTAGTTGAAGAGTGCGAGAACTAAAAAGATCAAAGGACAGCCTATACATCTGGTTATTCTTCTCTGAAATCAAAATTTCCGCACATGGACAAATATAAAAGTATGTAAAAATAGACATATCAAGACTTTTTTGTATCGCTCTTAGCTGAATATATTATAACTGCTCAATACTTACTGATAGTCGAGGTATTGTAAATCTAGTCTTGAAATGACTAGGAATCAGTAATACTTATTTTTTGGTCTTGAGATTAAAAGCTCTACGCACAAATATACAAAGCAATTACAGGCATGTGTACAAAATTCTGGCTGCAACTGAATGCCTCTGAACATCCAACCCTTTCAAAGGCATTTTGCCATTGATTAGCTATATAGCTTCTAAAGCTTTCACCACCTTACAAAATATCGAAACTAACCCCCCAAAAAAGAAAGGTGGCACACCATGCAGGAGGCCGGTTTGTGTCACCCTTGTAACTCTGGAAATTGCTTACACTTTGACTTATAACCAAAGTGAACTACTCCATATAATCAAATTTTAGTTCTTTTTAGACGTTGCTTCTCTAGGCACAACACGTGGAAATTTCACACCACTTAAGGTGCTTAATTTTTTCTTTTTGCTTGCACTTTCTTGGAAGAACTCAATGACATTTGTTTTGGAGCTTTGACCTAAAAAAGAGTAACCCTCTTTTGTTATTTTTCAAATCATCTACTTTTAGTCCAAAATCATGTCTTTTTATGAGTCAATCTCTAAATTTCATAAAAAATTGTATTTTGACAGTAGATCATAGCTAAAAAATTTTAAAAATTTGATAAAACCATCATAACGAAAAATAAACATCATCTTAAAACAACACATGGTATTTCAGAAGCCAAATTCCATAAAAAAAAATAATAGGGCCCAAAATTATGTATAGACTTGATATATTATCAATGCTTTCTTTTTTAGAATATGATGAAGTTGAAGACTCGTCTTCTTCATCAAAATCAACTGACATATCTTTAAATCGACTTCTATTGTTGACAAAAAAAGCTTCTAAGTTGATCTTCTGCTGCTGATGATGAATTGAAAACAATGCTTGTCCAACTAACCTAGGTCATTCTTTAGGTTTCAAAAATGGTTACTCAATGTCAATTTACGATTAAACTCGAAAACATCCACATTTGCTAGACTCGGATCATCAATTCTTGATTGACCTTTTTGGCAATCATTTTCTCTTGCTCTTCGAATCTAACTACATTTCTTACTCATAGCTTCTCAAAAAATATTTGTTGACATGGTGTACAACCAATAGAACCATAATGCTTTTGTCTAGTTATTGTTTGGAATAAATCTAAATACTTTACTAAACCTATCGCTTTCAACTTAGTATTACTAGTTAGGCATCTGCGATTCGGTAGTAGTCCTGCTGCATAGTCGCACTAATCGTAGATTGCTGGTATGCTCATGCATTTCATCCTTAGATATGTCGTAATGTTAACCCTAACTGGTGTGCTGCTAGTCACTATGTTTTCATGGGAAAGTTCTACTAGGACATGACTCAATTACAATTTGTGAAACTGACTTCATCACTAAATATTGTGATGAACTACTAATACAACTCCTATCATCAAAAGACAATGTCACGCCTTCTTCTGCATGTTAATCCAGCTTTGACTAGGTGCGGTCCACAATTTTCCACTAGTCCAAATAAATAGTGCGTGATTCAATGACTAGATCTAGGCTTTACTAGGTCTCTTTCATTAAGTGGATGTTGATTTTTCTACATTGGCAATGTTGTAGATTGTGTTGTCTTTCTAACCAAAAATCAAGGGACACATTTTGGATCTAAATGATATGAAATGCCTCACATGGTATCAGAGCTCTTGTGTTTCAAGTTATGAAAGGATCAACCACATTTATCAAAGAAGAAATAGATTTGAGGGCCTCCGATTTTGTAAATAATGAGCTACCACATTGGGATCTAGATTAAACCTCAAGATTTCCCAAAATATCCCACATTTGATCAATGTTTTTCTTTTTCCCATATCGCGACTAGGTACTAAAACACACCATTAATTATCAGATTTTTACAGTCCTAGAATTTCCTTTCCAAAAATTATTGATGTCCCATACCATCAGCTTTTCCTTTCAGAAAACCCTTAACTGCCTCATCTGATATTCTAGATATCAACTCTAGTTGTCCTATAATCCATATAGGATATTATCTCTTGTTCCCGAAACACTCAAGAATCCATTTATTTGGATGACTTGCATGCCTATCAGATGGATACCACAAATCCACACTTGATCCAGTGATCTAAACCAAAGAATTAACATGGTTCACTATTACATTCTGATCCTTTCTGATTAATGATAAGCTTCAATCAATTAACAAATCCAATGTAATCCATGTATCAGATTCCTCTTTTAACATCACAATTGACATGCAAAACTGAAGAAACAAAATGTTTATGATTACAAAGGCTTGCTAGCTTTCAGCCCTTCGCTTGACGAAGATATTTGCGAACTCGAACATTTGGAGACACGAAACACGAAGAGTTTCACGAATGCGAAAGTCAACGGAGACGAAGACGAACTGTTCGCGAACACAAAAGATCCATGAATGAGATTCCTTCGTGGTCCAGTACGGAAGAAGGCAGACGAGGTAAACGAAACCCGTTCAGCGCTCACGCTCCAAGGAGTACCACCAAAGATCACGCAAGTACCCAGAAGTACAGTAATATGATCCGATGGCATGACGTCAGCAGATACTCCCTAGGTCGTGGCTAATCTGCCACTCTTGTAGTTCTCTGGTTAGTTGTAGATGCTTAATCAATCTAATCTTAGATTTACACAAAGAGACCATACTTACTGAATTATACTTGACATATATCAAACCAGTATACACAGTGTGTAATACATAGAAATCTGATGCTAGTAAGCAATCAAGACGAAATACAGATAGCAACTCCGCCTGTGTGCGAGAAGAGCTCTGTGTCTAGGACCAGAAGATCCAACTGTTTGCTAGTGAAACGAGACTATTACTCGTGAGAGAACCGTGTTTTCTCATTAGTGGTATCAGAGCCCCGTTATCTTGTCATATTCTGACATAGCCAAGAAGCTAGCAGATCCAGGAGACCTAGCATTCAGACAATCAACCATCAACAAGGAAATAGATTTCAAGAAGCAATGGCTTCAATCAACAGCATGCAGAGCAAGATCTGCACTATACTTGATTCTTCAGGATCTAACTTGATTCTTCAGGATCTAACTTTCTAGCCTGGAAAGTTAAGACATCTTTGATACTCAAGGGTGAAGGACTCTTCCCCTGGGTGGATGGCACAGAAGAAATGCCTACGACAACAGGCGAGGAGCTACACGAATGGAGGGAGAAAAATAACAAGGCAGTAGCCTTGCTATCATCTTCCATCGAAGATAGCCTTACACTTGACCTGGCTACACTCTCCAAAGCCAAGGAGATGTGTGATGCATTGCTCACCAGATTTCAGACGAAATCAAGAAGTCAGATCATGATGCTGGAAGATCAGCTGACGAACCTATAGTGGGATGGAAAAGACCTCACCTCTTTCGTGAGAAAGATGAAGGATCTGTTTCTATCACTACATAACTCTGGAGCAAAGAATGCAGTGTCAACTGAGAAGCAACTCACGTGCCTATTGAGCGCCTTACCCAGATCTTTCCAGACGACACAAACCCTGCTCGTGAAAGATCCCGCCATGAACCTCAAAAAGGTGATTGTCGAGACTCGAGAAGAAGTCGAGGCCAGAGAACATCTGGATCACAAAGATGGTTCTAACCAGGCCCCCTACGGCAACAGAGAAAAATCCAAGAAACAATTCAAGCCTAAGAGGGAGTCGAATCAGAGGTAGGATCGCGACCAGCAAGCAGAAGGTACCAGTAAGAGCAACTGGAAGACCAAAGGGAGGTCGAAATGACAAGATACAGACAAGAAGACCTCCGTGAGATGTAGAAGAGACAGACATACAGTAGATACCTGCTGGCTCAATAGTTGAAATTCTGTTCGGATCTAGTGCATTATCCAGATCACATCACACAATCACCATAGCCACTCCTCACAAGCTCTCAAAGATGGCACAACAAAAGTTAAGTCTATTATGAAGAAACATTGTACATATAGCAAAGCCCCAAATTGCATGGACTCAATAGGTGTCACTAAACTGGCCTACCACCTGCCAAACTAGAGTTAGGCCCAATATGGCCACATATACTGACAAACCCAGGACATGCCCCTGAGTATAGCATAATGAGCTCAAAATCACTGTACAGGCTAATTTCTTCCTACGTGTGGCTACCCGGCTAACCCAAGTAGCCATCTACGGGATCAGTGCCCGATCAATATATCCTAATGGGTCATGTCTCGAACACAACCATATATAGTAATAGGATCAGAAGATCCAACTGTCCGCTAGTGAAGCGAGACTATTACTCATGAGAGAACCGTGTTTCTCTCACGCCAATGCACTGCGTGGATTCGCATGCAGTGCTTGAAGAAATTCTAAAGAGGAATCAATATAGACGATTTTCTTACGGTATCTGATCTTGAATGTGGAATGCATATGCCGCTTATTTCGTATGTCTGAGTTTTCTTGTTCTTTTGAATTCCGCACTTTGGTTGAAATTATGTCGAATGCTGTATTAATTGTATGAACATAGATCAGTATTATCTGACTACACTCTGGAGGACTGTAGGAGCGATTCAGCTGGCAGTGCCCAACGGTCGCATCTGAGCTCCATCCGAACGCCTTCGCGAATTGCGACTGATTCTCATCAAAACCTACGGATAACTCAAAGGTTACAAAGATATCATTTACGAATTCAACTAAATGAATTCTATCTAGGAAAATAATATCGGAGATTAAGCAATTATTTACCGGGATTAACAAAATCCTAACTGCGAAATATATTTCTCGATCACACTTACTACCTCTGATGTCCACTATTCTTCCCTCCTTAGAATTTTTTAGTCCACTAAAAATCTTTCAACTAATTCATAATGAAGAACTAAAGACATTAGTAAATGTAAAAAATGAATGACTGTAGGAAAAAAGTTTGAAACAATTTCATTTTTATCCTATACCTGGGTAGCATTATCGATATACAAACCACCACGGGATTTTAACTGTAAATGAAATCAGTTTGACTTTTGATCAGTTCTTATCAATTACAATTTTTCCAATAAAATTGGATTGTTTTTCCTTTTCATTAATTTTTTTTAAGCAATATTTCGTTAAAGTTGTCTGTAATTAATGGAAACTCCATCAACTTGCATTCGGGTACTTCTTTTCTTGTATTCAATACAAACTTCTTTTTTTGTCGAATAAAGAACTACTTCCAGTAATATCCACTTATTCCAATTAATCACTTTGAAAACTATCTCAAAAGCTTCGATTTGTTCAATCCTAATGATCAAAATCATCAAGAACACAATAACCAAGGGCCATAAGTGTTCCACAGATTTGAATAGGACAAAATTCAAAAAACACGATTTAACTCCATTTACTGGGAGTACCAATACTCCAAAGTTAAATAGTTTAAATAGCATCGTACCAAAAAAATCGAATTCCTATATTGGGTATATGCCTGAAAACCATACATTCTTACCTTTCTGTCAAGATCGGCTCAAAAAATTCATTCCAAAAAAACCGATTAATATAGCTTGACTTAGGATTCAACCGTACTTCAAGTTCCAATATAAATTGGCTTAGCAGAATGTCAAAGTGATAAAGCCCAAAAACATGCATATTGTCCCTAGAGAAAGGAAATCCAAATTCCTTCAACTCCCTATATGGGAAGCAATACTGAAATCAAGGTCAAACTTTGACAATCTGACACCAAGAAACCGAAGTTTCTATAACTGGGGGTTAGTAATTTGGACTCCCAGAGTTGATTTAGAAACTCGATTTCATGCCAACTCAAAGCTACCAAATGTCAAAATTCTCATTGAGCCTTGATAGATCGGCATGTGACAACATCGATGCAGATAGTCACTCAATTAACCGAATTGCCGACCACTCACTACGCATCAAACTTCCTTTGAACACCTTGCCCATGCATGCCAAAAGCCCAAAAGTAAGGTTTAAAAAAAAAATTACAAAAGGCCATGGGCCCCTCCAAAAAAATCAAACCTATTTTTTCCAAAGAGAAAAAACTTAGGGCAGGCTCCCTCATTTTGACAGCGCAGCCATCACAAACGAGATAGAGAGAGAAAGTAAGTTACCACCCATCGAGCCTTCAAGCCCCGATCCTCCATTGCGAGAGAGACAGCAAATTTTTTGTCACAGGCAGGACTGTGGAATAGAGCTTCAAAGCCAATCCATGCTAATTCCAAGTCATATGGCGCTTTCCAACAACCAATACCAAACTTGGCTTCTACTCCACGATTCCCCAATGGTATCTGCACTTTTCATAGCTACATCACGGGTTCTATTAACTCTCTGAAGGGCAAAAATAGCATGTTAATGGAAGATTGCAGGCTTAGCGAGTTCAGCCATCACCAACTAGGATCTGTCCCCCATCTCTGAATCAAAAAATCCGTGATTCAGACCCCGCTAGCCAACTACTGTGCTACATCCTACTAAACCCACTGTTGTCTTCCTTCGGCCCTCAGCAATAGAACAGTAGCAAGGAATCAGCATTAGTAGCAGAGTTTTTTGGATCTCTGACAAGTCAGAAATCATCTACTATCATACCATTGTGTCACGGAAATTAGAAGGCAGAGGGAACCGTGTCAATTACAGGTTCATTCAAACAGGTTACTGACCCTTCTAGGCTCAACAAGCTTCCTCAGGGAATTGGTTAATCTCTATCACAAAGCAGACCAATATTCTGCTCCACCAAATAATAGGAATGTAACTGCAATTCCCATCAATGTTCTTGAACATGCAGATTAACAAGAGGATTACAAGTAAAACACTAATCCTCATATGCATTTACTCGAATCATGCTCTTAGTTATCACCAGTCCATACAAACTGGATAAATTGTTTTACTTCAATCTACCACTGAACATAACTAGGAACACGATTCAGAACATTATGGGTTATGCATGCATCCAAATTATTAACAAAACAGAATACAGCCCTGAAACAAGCAATTGGATCCATTCAAACAGATCCTTCTACAACACTTAAAAGCTTTATCAAGAAATCTGGAAATACTAATGAATTCATACTAATTCTTAGCATCGATAATGCTTCTTGGTTTCCAAGGAGAGGCTCGAACTTGAGACTAAAGAAACTTTGGATGTCAAGATAACCAATTGAGCCAACACCCTTAATCATAGCCATAGAAGAGCATTTTCAAAAAACTTGCTTCAAAACTGGAATTAGTGAAGCCATAACCGCAAGCTTCTTCATAGGATAAATAAAAGTCTAGTATCAGAGTAGAAACTTTCAGGTTTCAACTCTGAGCATCAGTTTCAGCTCTTTACAAATCTACATCCTCTGATTTGGCTCTAAATCTGTTATGGGCGTAAAAAAAAATTAAAGAACACGATTTCTGCTTGAATCTGAACGTGTTCTTTCATTCTGCCTATACAAGGTTTTATGGCAAGTAAAACAAAACAAATAACAGAGAAACATCCTCCTCTACGTGCGCCTCTGGAACCTCCACCTACGCACGTTTTCTCGCCCTCCAGAACCTGCACACAGAAAAGCTCTCTCTCTCTCTCTCTCTCTCTCTCTCTCTCTCTCTTTTGGGCGCTTGTTGTTCGAGCTAATGAGAAGGGGGAAGCTCGGGCCCGTGGCTATGGCCCGAGCTGGGAGCACTGTCCGCGCGTGGGAGGGGTTTGCCCCCCGGCGCCCTCCCACAGTTTACGCGTGTCAACCGCGCAGTGCCCATCAAAAATCAACGTATGTCTAATTTTGTCGGGCGGGTCTCGGGCAGACGAGCAGGCACTAGGGCGGCATCAAGCGCAGGCATCTCAAAGGGAGCCAGGAACCACGACTTAGCTTTCCAGCCTTCAACTCTTGTCATCCAAACCCACTTGACATACAAGCAGCCAACTCACCAACAACGATCAGACTTAACCAACTTGAAGTTCCGAAAACCAACATTGAGATCCAACATGGCGCCATGCCAGATCGGGGGTTCCGATGTGGGTGACTTCCCTCCAAGCAAGTCGGCCGACATACATCAAACTTAACCAACTCAAAGCTTCGTTACAAACGAGTAACATTTATTCCAAGCAAGCGGTCTGACTTACGTCAGACTTAACCAACTGAAAGCTTCGTCACGAGCGCGAGAAGCCAACCTGGCGCCACCCCAGACTGGACAGCCATAAACATGTAACTTCCACCCAAGCAAGCCATCCAACTCAGCCGACAGGTTAGAGCCCGTTCCCTAAGAGCTTAACCCATTGCAAGGAACACTCAGAACCACACGCCGCGACAGATATGGAGACAACCAGTTCCTGGACCAAATGGTCCCGACAACATACCGTTGGCGCCACGGACCAAATGATCCCGACGGCATACCGCTGGCGTCCCTAGATACGACCCTCAGCTATGTGCCAACTTAAAAATTTTGAAGCGGCCTTACAACTGGCGGTTTTACCGAACACTGAAACCTAGAAGGTAATCAGAGTCAGTTTGAGGAAAATCCCACTTTATTGATAAATCTGAGAAGGTTACATTTCAAGTGTGTGACCGACCCTAGTCTCCGGGGCGCTAGCATGCCAAGGCGAGAGCCATGACAACATTCCAGCAAGGGAGGCTGAGACTTGGTTGGAGCTCGCCCTGAGTCGCAACCCGCACTCCCCTATAGTATTGGTGTGATTCGGCACCCCCCCTCATACCAAGCACTCTACCCAAGCTGGTAAAGCACATTTTTCTCTCTCTAGGATTTTCTTTTTCTAGAAAGTCCTTTTCTCTCTGTAGATTTTTTTGATCTTGAGGCTTCCTTTAATCATGCCTAGACCGTGTGAGGTGACTGCACATCGATCTGAGCTCTCTAGACTTCACTAAAACCGATCAAAGATTTTCAGCCATAGAAACTTGGCGCCGGTTGGATTCTGGTCACAGTGGCGCCGGCACAGCTGGCGCCGGGGACAATGCTGGCCCCAGTGGCGCCGAAAGTAAAGCTTATGAAGATAGCTTTACAACACGGCGCCAAGCAGGTGGGCTGTAGCGCAGGCATCCCAAAGGGAGCCGGGAACCACGACTTAGCTTCCCAGCCTTCAATTCTTGCCATCCAAACCCACTTGACATACAAGCAGCCAACTCGCCAACAACGATCAGACTTAACCAACTTGAAGTTCCGAAAACCAACATTGAGATCCAACCTGGCGCCATGCCGGATCGGGGGTCCCGATGTGGGTGACTTTCCTCCAAGCAAGCCGTCCGACATACATCAAACTTAATCAACTCGAAGCTTCGTTACAAACGAGTAACATTCATTCCAAGCAAGCGGTCTGACTTACATCAGACTTAATCAACTGAAAGCTTCGTCACGAGCGCTGGAAGCCAACCTGGCGCCACGCCAGACTGGACAGCCATAAACAAGTAACATCCACCCAAGCAAGCCATCCAACTCAGCCGACAGGTTAGAGCCCGTTCCCCAAGAGCTTAACCCATTCACGTTCATGCAAGGAACACTCAGAACCACAAGCCGTGACAGATATGGAAACAACCAGATGGTCCCGACAGCATACCGCTGGCGCCACGGACCGAATGGTCCCGACGGCATACCGCTGGCGTCCCGGGATACGACCCTCAGCTATGTGCCAAGATAAAAATTTTGAAAGCGGCCTTACAACTGGCGCTTTTACCGAACACTGAAACCCAGAAGGTAATCAAAGTCAATTTGAGAAAAATCCCACTTTATTGATAAATCTGAGAAGGTTACATTTCAAGTGTGTGACCGTTGCGCCGGCGCCTCAAAGGACGCTGGGACTTGAGCGGTTTCCCCAACACGCGCTTAAGTCTAACATTCATCCATCATGCACTTACGTAAAAGCCAACTCAGAAACGTAACAAGCTTAACCATTCAGACTTAAGAAAACTGGAATCCCAACCAACCCGAAAGCCAACTCAGAATCCGTCCCCAAAAGGTAACCAAAGGCAAAGACAAGCCACACATGAAACCCAAGGCATAGTGGTCGCCAAACTGACCAATTGGCATAGCGGCAAGCCCCATGTCGATGACAGGGACCCTTAGGTGCCAGCGACGCAAAAAGGTTGTAGTAAGGGTCCTTCCACTTGGACCAGTCCCGGAGGCGAAACCAAAATGGTAATTATCATCAAGGATCAACTTTATTAGATTTGGAAGAGATTACATTCATACATAGACTGACCGGTCTCGGGGCCACCATCACGTGCTGGGCATTGTGCCTGACTCGTGGTGGTAGAGGGAGCTGAGACCTGGTGACTGAATTCCTGGCGCTGGTTGAGCTGCCCAAGTTTTTGTCTGCCGGACTCCCCCTATAGTTCTGTTGTGATTCGGCGCACCCCCTCTGGTTTGAAACATAGTGCTTTCTGGTAAAGCACGCTTTCTAGGACTTAGTTTTTATTTTGCTGATTAAGCCTGGCAAGCCTGGCAGAATCAGTCTGGCTCCCGGACATGGGTCCCGGGAGCCGTCCCGGCGGCCGAATCAACCTGCTTTTCTGACTAGGCCATGACTCGAGCTCCAGAGCTAGCTCATGACTTTGTGACTACTTGACTGGCTCACCACAGGTCGGAGGCTCAGTCCTTGACGTTCTAACTTGCTCTGGGACCTTAGAGAGTGTCACCCCTTTGAGTCTTACAGGGCACATTGGGTGCACCCGAGTCAGCTTTACAACATCCTCCCCTCGTTTGAGAAAGCTGATGTCCTCATCAGGGCCAAACTATAACCTCAGACTCATGGCACGGGCTTAATTCACCGGCCAGACTTTAGTCACATATACAAGGGCACGGGCTTGATTCACCGGCCAAAGGAAACCAAATGTAAAGTGGAGTAATGATATTGTGTTTTACACCCAACACAGGAAAAGTGTGGATCTAGTTCACTTACGTAAAACCTGTGTGAAGCTGCTGCACTTAGACATTAGACTGAAGCTCACTCCTCGATGAGAAATGCGGCTTACTTTATTAACATGAAAGAAAAAGGTACTTACGGCTCCCTTAAGCCTCAGATATGTCGTTTTCGTCGCACATCTGGATGAGTCCCCTAGGACTCTAGATATTTCGTTTGGTCGTCCAGGTTGAGCTCCTTGAGCTCTACATCGGCACTTAGATTCACCTTTGATGTAGAAACTGCAGGCAATGTTGGCTCCATTTGACCTCTCGTCAGCTGGTTTGTCACTGTTGGATGTCCTTCGTTAAAGAAGTGAGCTTTCGCTTGGTCACACAAGGTGAGCTCCTTGAACTCTGCATCGGCACTTGATTTCACCTTTGATGTAGAGACTATAGGCAATGTTGGCTCCATTTGTTCCCGTGTCAGCTGGTCTGTCACTGTTGGCTGTCCTTCATTAAATAGGTGAATGAGATTGGGAGGAATGGTTGGCTCAGGTTCATTTGTGTCGTTCTTTTTAAGTTGGTCCCCTGGCACAGCTCTAACGACACAAGGTCTCCTGCCATTATATAATAACACAAGGTTAACCCCTTTTGCCAAGAAGGCCACCACATGTTCGTTAAACCAGCTTAATCCCAAAATAGCGTCGAAGGCATCCATCTTCAAGATTGTGAACGTTAGTCGGTTCTTCCAGGCTCCCAGAGAGATTGGTAAGTTGGTTGCCAATCTACAAGTGGTCATTGTACCTTTCGCGGTCTCCACACAAATAGGAGTCACATTTTCTTCACATTGGATGTCCAATTCTCCTGTCAGTTTTTGACAAGTAGTTATGTGACGCCCCCAGGTCTACCATGAAGTAAATGATCCTGCCTTGAATACAGCCTTTCAGGTACAATAACATGGATCCTCTCGCATGAGTCGCCATAAGATGTTCACAATACGCCTCAAGTGCCCCGATCTGCTACAAGGCATTCAGGTCAGACTCCGTCAAATCCGTTTCTGGGTCCTCTTCATCATCTTGTTCACCATCTTCTTGATCAAATGCCTCTTTCTCCATCCTATCAAATCCTTCAATGGCAGCCATGATTTGCTTATTCAATGGTTTGGGGCATGACCTCCAAGAGTGACCTTGCTGATGACAGTTGAAGCAACGCATGGAACTGCCCACTGTTGGTGAGCTGTTGTTGTGACTAGCTGAAGGTCCAACATTGTTTCTTCTCTGGAACATGTTCCCTCCATTGTTGCCTTGGTTGCCAAACCCTGTTTTTGTTGGAAATTTGTTCACGCTATTCGAGGCTTGGTTGCCATTTGGAGCTGAGTCCCCCCTTGAAAAGAAGCTCGGACTCGGTCTGGATCCACTAAATACTCTTGTTGAGGTTGCGGGAGCAGCTGGTGCCAATGTGCTCTCATAATCACAAACCATCTCAGCCGCTCGAATAGTTGAATTGAAATCATGGGGCATGTAGCTGTCTATCGCACGCCGGGTCCAAGATTGCATTCCAGACAATAGGTAATGAGTTTTGTCCACCTCGGACATATCTTCAATAACCCATACACTCTGTCTGAATTTATTGAGGTACTCTCGCAATGACCCTTTCTGTTTGAGCCCCGATAATTTTGTCCTCAATCTCATGTGTGAATCCTTCGGTATGAACTCCTCTCGTAACGCGGCTTTGAATGCGTCCCATGTTTGAAAATGCATTCCTGCCATCCGGTACCAATTTGTAGTGTAGCCCTCAAAATATGCTAATGCCAAGTCAGTTCTTTCTTCCTCATGAGTGTTCATCAGACGGAAGTAATGGTCCATGTGAAACAACCAATCTTTCACAACTCGAATGTCACGCTCTCCTTTGAAAGTAGGTGGTGCTTTCACTTTGGCAGTCTTTCTTGGGCCCTTCGTGTTTCGCGCTCGTGGTTCTCTTGGTATCTGTGGAGGAGGCGCCACTGCATTCCTCCTAGTTGCTTCCAACTCTTCAAACCTGGCTTCGAGCTGTGTTGGCCCATCTCTCATTTCTCTAGCAAGGTTAATTTGAGTAAGATTCATGGCTCACAAGGATGTTTGCCATTCTTTCCTTTCAGTTTGTCTATCCTTCTTCACCTCGCTAAGCATAGCCGTCATTGCGCTTGATAAGTATTGCCACATCTTCACTTCAAAGAGGTCCTGTTGCGCCTCTGGCAAGGGTTCATCTCTTGGTGTAGGTTCAGAAGGGCCACCCATCTCTTCTTGGAGAGGCGCCACTGTGGAGTGCATACGCTCTTTCTTTCTCGACTTGGACCTGGTGCCATCTCGATGCACGCGAGAGCTGTATTCTCAAGTCAGCTCTTCTCCGTCCGTCAATGCTCATAACTCTTGAAGATGGTCCTCCATTATAGTCAAAGGTGTACTTCCAACAGATTATCGCCTCAATCCTTTTTATATTTGAAGCTCTCCCTTCTGTCGGCCGGGCCACACATCTCTCTTTTCTTCTTTATTAAATCAGCTTCAATGAAAATATCCCTTCCTCAAACTTAGCACGCCCACATCACCTAGGAGCCAAGTAGGAACCAGGTCATTTGTGTCCAAGCAAGCACACAACAAACGGAACATACCAACCAAAGCAAACACAGAGGATCCCTCTCAAGCCACAAACCCCCCTGAGACCGGACGTAGAACCTTTGCCTAGCCGCGCCCACACAAATCTATCACAGAATTAGCGCACGGGGAAATATCCATCCAACCATCTGTGCTTTCACCATTAAGCAGCACATTGCCTCAGTCACGCCCCACCACTTTTTGGTCGATAGCCCTTATAGCTAAACGATCGGCAGCTATCCCGCACCGGCAGCTAACCACCCGTGCTTTACACCCAAATTCGAGCAGCATCTCTGTATCAATGATTAACCCGTATAGTTCGAATATGTCGCCCCGCACCCCACAAGGTACAGACCGTGCTTTCACCTACCTAGGCAGCACTTTGCCTCATCCGTCCTACGTGCAGACAGCGCCAGGCCCGAACCGTCAGAACTGACCGTGCTTACACCTCGAGGGCAGCACTTTGACTCATCAAGTCCCCCATTCTGCTGACCACCCCGACCGTGGACGCACCCGTGCTTACACTATGGGCAGCACCTTGCGCAACGGTTGTCCTGACAAATCCCAAAATGTGGCCATCCCTGTGAGACTTGCGTAGCTGACCGGCTAGTCGGCTCTGATACCACATGGTGCGCCGACGTCTCAAAGGGCACTGGGACTTGAGCGGTTTCCCCAACACGCGCTTAAGTCTAACATTCATCCATCATGCACTTACGTAAAAGCCAACTCAGAAATGTAACAAGTTTAACCATTCAGACTTAAGAAAACTGGAATCCCAACCAACCCGAAAGCCAACTTAGAATCCGTCCCCAAAAGGTAACCAAAGGCAAAGACAAGCCACACATGAAACCCAAGGCATAGTGGTCGCCAAACTGATCAATTGCCATAGCGGCAAGCCCCATGTCGATGACAGGGACCCTTAGGCGCCAGCGACGCAAAAAGGTTGTAGTAAGGGTCCTTCCACTTGGACCAGTCCCAGATGCGAAACCAAAATGTTAATCATCCCCAAGGATCAACTTTATTAGATTTGGAAGAGGTTACATTCATACATAGACTGACCGGTCTCGGGGCCACCAACACGTGCTGGGCATTGTGCCTAGCTCGTGGTGGGAGAGGGAGCTGAGACCTGGCGACTGGATTCCTAGCGCTGGTTGAGCTGCCCAAGTTTCTGTCTGCCGGACTCCCCCTATAGTTCTGCTGTGATTCGGCGCACCCCCTATGGTTTGAAACATAGTGCTTTCTGGTAAAGCACGCTTTCTAGGACTTAGTTTTTATTTTGCTGATTAAGCCTGGCAAGCTTGGCAGAATCAGTCTGGCTCCCGGACATGGGTCCCGGGAGCCGTCCCGGCGGTCGAATCAACCTGCTTTTCTGACTAGGCCATGACTCGAGCTCCAGAGCTAGCTCATGACTTTGTGACTACTTGACTGGCTCACCATAGGTCGGAGACTCAGTCCTTGACGTTCTAACTTGCTCTGGGACCTTAGAGAGTGTCACCCCTTTGAGTCTTACAGGGCACGCTGGGTGCACCCGAGTCAGCCTTACAACAGTGAGCGACCCTAGTCTCCGGGGCGCTAGCATGCTGTTGCGCCGGCGAATCAAAGGGCGCTGGGACTTGAGCGGTTTCCCCAACACGTGCTTAAGTCTAACATTCATCCATCATGCACTTACATAAAAGCCAACACAGAAACGTAACAAGCTTAACCATTCAAACTTAAGAAAACTGGAATCCCAACCAACCCGAAAGCCAACTCAGAATCCGTCCCCAAAAGGTTACCAAAGGCAAAGACAAGCCACACATGAAACCCAAGGCATAGTGGTCGCCAAACTGACCAATTGGCATAGCGGCAAGCCCCATGTCGATGACAGGGAGCCTTAGGCGCCAGCGATGCAAAAAAGGTTGTAGTAAGGGTCCTTCCACTTGGACCAGTCCCGAAGGCGAAACCGAAATGGTAATCATCCCCAAGGATCAACTTTATTAGATTTGGAAGAGGTTACATTCATACATAGACTGACCGGTCTCGGGGCCACCAACACGTGCTGGGCATTGTGCCTGGCTCGTGCTGGTAGAGGAGCTGAGACCTGGCGACTGGATTCCTGGCGCTGGTTGAGCTGCCCAAGTTTATGTCTGCCGGACTCCCCCTATAGTTCTGCTGTGATTCGGCGCACCCCCTCTGGTTTGAAACATAGTGCTTTCTGGTAAAGCACGCTTTTTAGGACTTAGTTTTTATTTTGCTGATTAAGCCTGGCAAGCCTGGCAGAATCAGTCTGGCTCCCAGACATGGGTCCCGGGAGCCGTCCTGGCGGCCGAATCAACCTGCTTTTATGACTAGGCCATGACTCGAGCTCCAGAACTAGCTCATGACTTTGTGAGTACTTGACTTGCTCACCACAGATCGGAGGCTTAGTCTTTGACGTTCTAACTTGCTCTGGGACCTTAGGGAGTGTCACCCCTTTGAGCCTTACAGGGCACGCTGGGTGCACCCGAGTCAGCTTTACAACATCCTCCTCTCGTTTGAGAAAGTTGATGTTATCATCAAGGCCAAACTAGAACCTAAGACTCATGGCACGGGCTTAATTCATCGGCCAGCTTTAGTCACATATTGTAGCGCAGGCATCCCAAAGGGAGCCGAGAACCACGACTTAGCTTCCCAGCCTTCAACTCTTGCCATCCAAACCCACTTGACATACAAGCAGCCAACTCGCCAACAACGATCAGACTTAACCAACTTGAAGTTCCGAAAACCAACATTGAGATCCAACCTGGCGCCATGCCAGATCGGGGTCCCGACGTGGGTGACTTCCCTCCAAGCAAGCCGCCCGACATACATCAAACTTAACCAACTCGAAGCTTCGTTACAAACGAGTAACATCCATTCCAAGCAAGCGGTCTGACTTACATCAGACTTAACCAACTGAAAGCTTCATCACGAGCGCTGGAAGCTCAGATCGATGTGCAATCACCTCACACGATCTAGGCATGATTAAAGGAAGCCTGGGGATCAATAAAATCTAGAGAGAGAAAATGACTTTCTAGAAAGAGAAAATCCTAGAGAGAGAAAAAACGTGCTTTACCAGCTTGGGTAGAGTGCTTGGTATGAGGGGGGGTGCCGAATCACACCAATACTATAGGGGAGTGCGGGTTGCGACTCAGGGAGAGCTCCAACCAAGTCTTAGCCTCCCTTGCTGGAATGTTGTCATGGCTCTCGCCTTGGCATGCTAGCGCCCCGAAGACTAGCGTCGGTTATTGCACATCGATCTGAGCTTCCAGCGCTCGTGATGAAGCTTTCAGTTGGTTAAGTCTGATGTAAGTCAGACCGCTTGCTTGGAATGGATGTTACTCGTTTGTAACGAAGCTTCGAGTTGGTTAAGTTTGATGTATGTCGGGCGGCTTGCTTGGAGGGAAGTCACCCACGTCGGGACCCCCGATCTGGCATGGCGCCAGGTTGGATCTCAATGTTGGTTTTCGGAACATCAAGTTGGTTAAGTCTGATCGTTGTTGGCGAGTTGGCTGCTTGAATGTCAAGTGGGTTTGGATGGCAAGAGTTGAAGGCTGGGAAGCTAAGTCGTGGTTCCCGGCTCCCTTTGGGATGCCTGCGCTACACGCCGGAAGTAAAGCTTGTAAAGGTAGCTTTACAACATCCACCCCACCTTTATAAAATCTGATGTCCTCATCAGATGTCAGATTAAAGTAAAGGTGTCTCCCAATTAAAATAACTATACATCTAAGCTACTTGGCACAGTACTCAATTTACTGGCCACTTTTTATTAACATTGAAGCTGGCACAACACAAGTCGGAGGCACAGCTCTTTGTACTAAAAAATTACATAACTTGAAAATATATCTTTGTCTAGGAAAGCGTAGATTTGATATCGCTTTCGCAAAACCCGAGAACCTTATTAATTGGTGACAAAGGCCTTTCTTTGAAATGTTCGCCCCTGTCGCTTCTTCCTTGATGCACTTTGTGTTGAGCTCCCTGAGCTCCAGATTTGTTCAGTTCCGCACAGGTATGAAGGCTCCCTGAGCCGAAGGATTTATCGTTTGATTGCCCACTTTATGGTCCACTCCGTGCCTTGTTGCTTCTGCACCTTGATTTCTCTCCTTGTCCAAGCCTGATCTTAATACTTTTCCATCTTGGCTCTTTAAGGTAGGCAAATATTGAGTACTCCGCAATGCACCTCTCACTTAGCTTGAAGTAGCTCTTTGAATCAGCCCAAATGTAACCATTGACCTCGTGGAAAGCCAAAGGGTCGCACCAGTTTGATCCGCATCCGAACTATCTCTTCGCATTTGTTTGAAACACCATGTCTGTCGCGCAAAACTTGACTTTCACAATTCCATCACTGGTTAGTTGCCTCACAGTCAAAACAAAAAGTGTACATCGAGCTTGGCTTCAAGTAGCTCTCTTTGATTCAGAAACATGCACCCAGAGTTTGCACTAATCCGATCTCAACGCGAACTGTCCCTTAGCCTCCGTTCGAAATACCGAGTCTCTCATGCAAGACTCAACTTTTACAGTTCCTTCATTGATCAGCTACCTTACACGTAACACAAGCCAGCGTACTCATATGTTTCGTCATCATTGCTGGTCCAGAGAAAGCCTATAACAAACTTTCCTTTCCACAACAAAAACTTGTCAACTTATTAGGTCCAAAGTTCGCCAGTCTCCTCGTGTGAGTATGGCTAGGTCACCTTGAATTTGCCCCCATTTTGATCAACTTTCATTCAAAATTTGCCCCAAGAGAGAGGTGTGTGTGATAGTTCCCCTCCACTTATAAATCAGCTGATCGGACTTAGAGTAGAGTTCTTCGGACAAAAAGCCTTTCCAACACTTTGCTTCCCATCTGCTAGGATTATGGTTCGATCCAACTTGTTGCCAATCTCTGAAGAGGATCCTAGTCTTTTCCCGTTTGAGGAAAAACCCAACTGATACTGGATATCACCCATGCTCAGTGAGTTTCAGTTCCGAAGGTGGCCGTCCCAAAATGAAGACCAACTGCTATAGAAGATCTCCCCTGAAATTGCCCTTTCCAACTCTTGACTTCCTGCTTACGTCTGGTGGGCGTTGTCGCAAATGAAACTAACCCAAGAAACAGGCTAGCCATCCATCCTTTACAAACATTGAGTCATTTCGTTGTCGTTCATGTGCGAGTACTTGAACTGCAAATCCGCCGCACAGATTCTGGATATCGCCCATGCTCAGTGAGTTTCAGTTCCAAAGGTGGCCGTCCCAAAATGAAGACCAACTGCTCCATAGAAGATCTCCCTGAAATGGCCCTTTCCAACTTTTGACTTCCTGCGTGCGTCTGGTAGGCGTTGTCGCAAATGAAACTAACCCAAGAAACAGGCTAGCCATCCATCCTTTGCAAACATTGAGTCGTTTCGTTGTCGTTCACGTGTGAGTACTTGAACTACAAATCCGCCCCACAGATTCTGTAGTCCTCTTTGTTTGATGGTATCAGCCTTCAAAAGAAAAGGTTCCTTCTCGAGCCATCAACTCCTTGTATCACAAGCAATCATGCAAACCAGGCAAAGCACGAGTACTAAGACTCACCACGAATACGTACAAGTAAGACACTCAGGCAGGTTTACTAACAAGTAACAAAGACAAGGTCCCCCTTTGAGATGGTCCTGCCAACGGACCTTTGCCTGGCCGCGCCCATACAAATCGATCACGGAATCAGCCCACATAGGACACCCCTCCAACGATCCGTGCTTTCACCATTAAGCAGCACATTGTCTCAGTCACGCCCCACCACTTTTTGGTCGATAGCCCTTATAGCTAAACGATGGGCTGCTATCCCGCACCGGCAGCTAACCACCCGTGCTTTACACCCGAATTCGAGCAGCATCTCTGTATCAATGGTTAACCCGTACAGTTCGAATATGTCGCCCCGCACCCCACAAGGTAAAGACCGTGCTTTCACCTCCCTAGGCAGCACTTTGCCTCATCCGTCCTACGTGCAGACAGCGCCAGGCCCGAACCGCGAGAACTGACCGTGCTTAGACCTCAAGGGCAGCACCTTGACTCATCAAGTCCCCCGTTCTGTCGACCACCCCGACCGTGGACGCACCCGTGCTTACACTGTGGGCAGCACCTTGCACAATAGTTGTCTTGATGAACCCCACACCGTGGCCATTTCCGTGAGATCCGCATAGCTGACCGGCCAGTCGGCTCTGATACCACATGTAGCGCAGGCATCCCAAAGGGAGCCGGGAACCACGACTTAGCTTCCCAGCGTTCAACTCTTGCCATCCGAACCCACTTGACATACAAGCAGCCAACTCGCCAACAACGATCAGACTTAACCAACTTGAAGTTCCGAGGACCAACATTGAGATCCAACCTGGCGTCATGCCAGATCGGGAGTCCCGATGTGGGTGACTTCCCTCCAAGCAAGCCACCCGACATACATCAAACTTAACCAACTCGAAGCTTCGTTACAAACGAGTAACATCCATTCCAAGCAAGCGGTCTGACTTACAACAGACTTAACCAACTGAAAGCTTCGTCACGAGCGCTGGAAGCCACCCTGGCGCCTCGCCAGACTGGACAGCCATAAACAGGTAATATCCACCCAAGCAAGCCATCCAACTCAGCCGACAGGTTAGAGCCCGTTCCCCAAGAGCTTAACCCATTCACGTTCATGCAAGGAACACTCAGAACCACAAGCCGCGACAGATATGGAAACAACCAGTTCCTGGACCAAATGTTCCCGACAACATACCGCTGGCGCCACGGACCGAATGGTCCCGACGGCATACCGCTGGCGTCCCGGGATACGACCCTCAGCTATGTGCCAAGTTAAAAATTTTGAAAGCGGCCTTACAACTAGCGCTTTTACCGAACACTGAAACCCAGAAGGTAATCAAAGTCAGTTTGAGAAAAATCCCACTTTATTGATAAATCTGAGAAGGTTACATTTCAAGTGTGTGACCGACCCTAGTCTCCGGGGCGCTAGCATGCCAAGGCGAGAGCCATAACAACATTCCAGCAAGGGAGGCTGAGACTTGGTTGGAGCTCGTCCTGATTCGCAACCCGCACTCCCCTATAGTATTGGTGTGATTCGGCACCCCCCCTCATACCAAGCACTCTACCCAATCTGGTAAAGCACGTTTTTCTCTCTCTAGGATTTTCTCTTTCTAGAAAGTCATTTTCTCTCTCTAGATTTTATTAATGCCCAGGCTTCCTTTAATCATGCCTAGATCGTGTGAGGTGATTGCACATCGATCTGAGCTCTCTGGACTTCGCTAGAACCGATCAAAGATTTTCAGCCATAGGAACTTGGCGCCGGCTGGATTCTGGTCACAGTGGCACCGGTAGCGGCGCCGGCACCGGGAGCAGCAGGGGAGCTGCTGGCGTCGGGGACATAGCTGGCGCCGATGGCGCCGGAAGTAAAGCTTGTAAAGGTAGCTTTACAACAATTGAGTACTCCACAATGCACCTCTCACTTAGCTTGAAGTAGCTCTTTGAATCAGCCCAAATGTAACCATTGACCTCGTGGAAAGCCAAAGGGTCGCACCAGTTTGATCCGCATCCGAACTATCTCTTCGCGTTTGTTTGAAGCACCATGTCCGTCGCACAAAACTTGACTTTCACAATTCCATCACTGGTTAGTTGCCTCACAATCAAAACAAGAAGTGTACATCGAGCTTGGCTTCAAGTAGCTCTCTTTGAATCAGACAAATGTACCCAGTGTTTGCACTAGTCCGATCTCAACGCGAACTGTCCCTTAGCGTCCGTTCGAAATACCAAGTCTCTTATGCAAGACTCAACTTTCACAGTTCCTTCATTGATCTGCTGCCTTACACGTAACACAAGCCAGCGTACTCATATTTTTTCTCAACATTGCTGGTCCAGAGAAAGCCTATAACAAACTTTCCTTTCCACAACAAAAACTTGTCAACTTATTAGGTCCAAAGTTCGCCAGTCTCCTCGTGTGAGTATGGCTAGGTCACCTTGAATTTGCCCCCATTTTGATCAACTTTCATTCAAAATTTTCCCCAAGAGAGAGGTGTGTGTGATAATTCCCCTCCACTTATAAAATCAGCTGATCGGACTTAGAGTAGAGTTCTTCGGACAAAAAGCCTTTCCAACACTTTGCTTCCCGTTTGCTAGGATTATGGCTTGATCCAACTTGTTGCCAATCTCTGAAAAGGATCCTAGTCTTTTCCCCTTTGTGAAAAAACCCAACTGATACTGGATATCACCCATGCTCAGTGAGTTTCAATTCCGAAGGTGGCCGTCCCAAAATGAAGACCAACTGCTATAGAAGATCTCCCCTAAAATTGCCCTTTCCAAGTTTTCACTTCCTGCTTGCGTCTGGTGGGCGTTGTCACAAATGAAACTAACCCAAGAAACAGGATAGCCATCCATCCTTTGCAAACATTGAGTCGTTTCGTTTTCGTTCACGTGTGAGTACTTGAACTACAAATCCGCCTCACAGATTCTGTAGTCCTCTTTGTTTGATGGTATCAACCTTCAAAAGAAAAGTTTCCTTCTCGAGCCATCAGCTCCTTGTATCACAAGCAATCATGCAAACCAGGCAAAGCACGAGTACTAAGACTCACCACGAATACATACAAGTAAGACACTCAGGCAAGCTTACTAACAAGTAACAAAGACAAGGTCCCCCTTTGAGATGGTCCTGCCAACGGACCTTTGCCTGGCCACGCCCATACAAATCGATCACGGAATCAGCCCACATAGGACACCCCTCCAACTATCCATGCTTTCACCATTAAGCAGCACATTGCCTCAATCACGCCCCACCACCTTTTGGTCGATAGCCCTTATAGCTAAACGATCGGCAGCTATCCCGCACCGGCAGCTAACCACCCATGCTTTACACCCGAATTCAAACAGCATCTCTGTATCAGTGGTTAACCCGTACAGTTCGAATATGTCGCCCCGCACCCCACAAGGTAAAGACCGTGCTTTGACCTCCCTAGGCAGCACTTTGCCTCATCCGTCCTACGTGCAGACAGTGCCAGGCCCGAACCGTGAGAATTGACCGTGCTTACACCTCAAGGGCAACACCTTGACTTATCGAGTCCCCCGTTCTGTCAACCACCCCGACCGTGGACGCACCCGTGCTTACACTATGGTCAGCACCTTGCACCACAGTTGTCTTGATGAACCCCAAACCGTGGCCATTTTCGTGAGATCCGCATAGCTGACCGGCCAGTCGGCTTTGATACCACCTGTAGCGCAGGCATCCCAAAGCGAGCCAGGAACCACGACTTAGCTTCCCAGTCTTCAACTCTTGCGATCCAAACCCACTTGACATACAAGCAGCCAACTCGCCAACAACGATCAGACTTAACCAACTTGAAGTTCCGGTGTGAAGCCTTCTTCAAGGATTTGGGCCATTTAGTGAGGTTCAAGCATAGGTTTTTGATGGATTTTGATGGTTCAACTTGTGCTAATCTTATGAAATCATAATCTATTGTTTTCCTCATCATTTCAAGTGTTTTAGGTTCCTTATTTGCTGTAATTTTTACATGGTATCAGAGCCTAAAGGCTGAAATGAGCTAAATCCTTGGTTTGCATTCAATTTTATCACAATTTTTGATCTAAATCTTGTGTAGATTGGATCTTAGCATCTAGTATTGATTCTAGAACTCAAAGTGAGTCAAATACATTGGAGATTGGTGTTGTGTGACTTCATTTGCAGGTGTTTAGGTGTCTAAAACCAGAGGCAAAGTTGAATTTAATTCACATTACCAAGATAGCAAGTTTTGCTTGCTCCAAGCATTGATTTCTAAGCGAGTTTTGGAGGTGATTTCATAGAGAAGGCTTTCTAGCATTCAAGGAGAGGGAAGATCAGAGTTTTGGGGACTCTTCAAGGCTGTTCTAAGGTGTAGTAGGCACCTCCTAAAGTGATTTAGGTTCAGTCCAACCATTGCTTGACTTATGCACCAAATTAGATCAATTTTTCATCAATTTTGATCATTTTTTGCTTGTGATTGGATAGTAGATTATGTTGCATCCTCATTAAGTTCCATTTAGATCTTTTACAAGTGATTTTGGAAGTATATTAGGTTGCTGAAATTCACTCTTTATCAGATCATTTGGAAGCTTTAATGTTCTTTATAGAAAGAGGGGCAATTCTACTAGTATTGTCTACTTCAATCAAGCAAGTGCATTGTTTCTAGTATTCTATGATTTGATTTTGTTAGAGATCATTCTTAGATCTTTATAGGAAGTCTATTACTGATCTTTTCAGGTCCCTAAGAAGTGGGATAAGGTAGACCTTCAATCAAATCAATAGAAGTAACCTTCATTTGTGTCAAGTCCTTGATTAGGAGACTAGATGACATCTATAAATGCATATCTTTTGGATACTAATGAAAGGCTCAACAAAACTAACTATTCCATATGGAAAGTTAGAATGGAATCTATCATGATCATGCAAGATCTGATGGAAATTGTAAATGGTAAGGAGGGTGAACCTATTCATCCTCAAGAAAAAGCCAAATACATCAAGAGGTGCAATGTTGCACTACATTGCATAAAAATGAATGTTGCAAATGAACTCTTAAGAGAGGTAGGAGATTGCACTTCAGCTCAAGATGCTTGGGAGACTTTGCAAAAGGTCTATGAATCCAAGAACCAAACTAGAATGTTAGCTTTGAAGAATCAAATCTATAGAAGCTATCAAAAGAAAGGAGAGAGTGCACATACTTTTGTCCTAAGAGTAAAGGAACTGAACAAAGAGCTAGCCTTTATAGGTGACCCTATCAAGGATGAAGAGCTTGTTCAACTCATATTGAATGGACTAAGCTTTGAATTTGACAATTTGGTTCAGGGATATGCAATTATGGGTAAGCTACCCATACTTGAAGAACTCCAAGGCACGCTCATGGTCGAGGAATCAAGAAGGAGCCAAATGCAAGAGAGGATGGATAGGCTTTCCATCCAAGGTGGAGATGACCAAGCTCTCTTCACCAAAGGCAAAGGCAAGTCCAAAGGCAAAGGATCAACATTCAAGAAGTCTACAAAGCTTGAGGATCAAGAAGGACCCCCAAAGGCATCTCCATCAACCACCAAAGTCAAGAAGGACAAATCAAAGGTGAAGTGCTACTATTGTAGCAAGATGGGGCATTATGCCTCGGAATGCTTCAAGAGGAAGCAAGATCAAAGCCAAGCCAACATGAGCAAAGAGGAGGAGGAGGAGAGTTCACATGAGGACTCTCTCATGATGTCCATATTTTCTTCAACAAGCTTCAAAGGAAAAGATCCTTGGTGGATTGACTCGGGTGCTAGTTCACACATGACTAGTAAAAGGGAGTTTTTCTCTTGTCTCTTATCTTATGATGGACCTATAAAGTCTATCTATACAGCAAATGATGAAGCTTGTAAGATTGAAGGAGTTGGTAGCATTCCCCTTTGCTTAGGATCTTCCAAAAAGATCAACATAGAAGGTGTTTTGTACATTCCTACAATAACAAAGAATCTACTAAGTGTTGGCCAAATGGTAGACAATGGTTTCAATGTTGACTTTGCTTCAAATGAATGTTTCATCAAGAAGAAGGGTAAGATAGTGGCTAAGGGCACTAGACTTGGCAAACTTTATAAGCTGGATGCATTTGTGGATACTAATGTTGTCATGTTGGCCGAGAAGAGCAAGATATCTACCTTTACTTTATGGCACAAAAGACTTGGACATGTCAACTCGGGTTCCATGGAGGCTATGATCAAGGAGGAGTATGCTTTAGGCCTACCAAGGTCTATTGGGAAGGAAGACAAGGTTTGTGAAGCTTGTGCCTTATCCAAGGCACATAAGAAGGTGTTTCCTAACTCCATCACAAAGTCATCTCATCCTCTTGAACTCATACACTCGGATGTGCACATTGCTAGCACCAAATCTAATGGAGGTTCATCCATGTTTTTAACCTTCATTGATGACTACTCAAGATATTGTTGGGTGTTCTTACTTTCCTTCAAGTCTCAAGTATTTGATACTTTTGTAAAGTTCAAGTTGTTTGTGGAAAAGCATCATAATCATAGCATCAAGATTCTTAGAAGTGACAATGGTGGAGAATTCATCTCCAATGAGTTCAAGGCCTTTTGTGAGGAGGAAGGGATCAAGAAAGAGAGTTCTTGTCCTTACACTCCTCAACAAAATGGAGTTGCTGAAAGAAGGAATAGAACATTATGTGAATGTTCTAAGGCTTTAAGATTAGATGCTTGGGGTGAGTCTCTTGTATGTGCAAATCACTTGATGAATAGAATGTCTTGCAAAGCAATTGAAGGCAAAACTCCTTATGAGATGTTGTATGGAAAGAAACCCAATCTTAATCACTTGAAAGTTTTTGGGTGTATATGTTATGTGCATGTGCCATTAGAAACAAGAACCAAGGAGGATCCATCTTCCACAAGAGGGATCATGCTCGGATATGCAAGCTCAAGCAAGGGCTACAAAGTCTATCTTCCATCCTTGAACAAATTTGTTGTTTCAAGGGATGTCATCTTTGATGAACATCATATGCATATGCTTGAAGAAGGCTCAAGTGCTCCAACAATCAAGAAGAAGATGGCCGAGGAGCAAGATCTTGGTTTTGAGGAGGAGCTCATGGAGGAGCAAGCACCAAACCCACCTATCACACCAAGGAGATCTTCAAGGGCAAAAGTGGAGCCATCAAGGCTCACATATCAAGGCAAAGGACAGCAAGTTGAGGGTATCTCATCCACTTCTTATGCTTTATCTAGTTTTGAAGAACCGTCTAATGTTGAAGATGCATTGAACTCCAAAGAATGGTATAAAGCTATGTTGGATGAGTATGATGCCTTGATTGAGAATGAAACTTGGTTGCTTGTTGAGAGACCTCAAAGGAATGTAATAGGATGCAAGTGGGTCTTCAAGCTTAAGTTGAATGCAAATGGGAGTGTTAACAAACATAAAGCAAGAGTTGCAAAAGGTTATGCTCAAGAGAGAGGGATAGACTATGAGGAAACTTTTGCACCCGTGGCCAAGATGGTCACAATAAGACTAATCATTGCACTTGCATCACATTTTGGATGGATTCTATGTCAAATGGATGTCTCTAATGCTTTCTTGAATGGTTTTTTGGAAGAGGATATCTATATGGAGCAGCCACAAGGGTTCATCAAGCATGGAATGGAGAACAAAGTATGCCATCTCCAAAGAAGCATCTATGGCTTGAAGCAAGCCTCAAGATCTTGGAATTCAAGACTACATTGCTATCTTATTTCACTTTCTTTTGTTCAAAGTGAATATGATCCCACTCTTTACATTAAGTTTGATGATGTTGGTATTGTACTTTTACTCATTTATGTAGATGACATCATCATTAGTGGAAATAGTGTTGATGGTATTGAAAAAATCAAGATAGATCTATCCTTAGAGTTCAAGATGGTAGATCTAGGGTGTCTTCACTTCATCTTAGGCATAGAAGTACTTAGAGGGTCTGATTTTATCTTTATAAGTCAAGTAAACTATGCTCAAAGTCTTTTGAAGAAGTTTAAGATGGAAGTATGCAAAAGTGTTGACACACCAATGGAGCAAGATGTAAAAGTGCCAAATGAAGATGATGAAAGATCCTTCATGGACATCACTTTGTTTAGGCAACTTATAGGTTCCTTAATGTGGATCACTATAACTAGACCAGATCTTAGCTTTAGTGTATGTAGGTTGAGCCAATCCATGCAAAAGCCATTGAATATCCATTGGAAAAAGGCTAAGAGGATTCTAAGATACATCTCGGGTACATTGGATTTTGGGATTCTATATAGAGGAGATGTGATTAACCTTCATGCATTTAGTGATTCAGATTTTGCAGGGGACAAGAGGGATAGGAAATCAACAAGTGCCTATTCAACTTTCATAGGAGAAGGTGCGGTTTCATGGCTTTCAAAAAAGCAAGAAACTATATCTCTATCTTCAACTGAGGCCGAGTACAAAGCTTTGACAACCACTACAAAGGAGGTACTTTGGATCAAGAGATTATTGGTGGAACTAAAGATCATGGATTCAGAGGAGGCACCAATCATCTACAATGACAATATATCAGCCCAACACCTTGCATCTAACCCAATCTTCCATGCAAGATCTAAGCACATTGAGATATGCCATCACTTTGTGAGAGAAATGGTGCAAGCCAAGGAGATTGCTTTGGAGCATGTTCCAAGCAATGAATGTGTAGCTGATCTACTTACTAAACCACTTCAAAGGACACCTTTTATGAAGTTCAGATCATCACTTGGAGTGATTAGTAAAGCAATGATTGAACCAAGCTAGATAGTGAGGAGGAGTGTTAAAAATTCACAATTCTAGCTTGACTAGTTTTGGTCATATGACTTGTAAATAGTTAGATGGTCATGATGTGGCTTGTCACACATGCCAAATAGCATAGGATTCCATTCATAAGGATGTTCTCAAGTAGACCTAAGTGTTAGAACCTTTGGAATGAGGCCAAATTATGCTTAGATACAAGGGAGAAAAAATAGGAGCTATTTTTGGTAATTTTTGCATTGTTGAGGGATCTCCAAGATTCCAACCCTAACTTGGTAGGGATGAAAGATCCACCAAAATTAGCATTAGGGATAGGTTTAGGGCTACTCATACCTGCCCAAAACCGTGATGGATCATGTATATATAGGTGATGATATCTCACCAAAATCAATCAAGCAATTTCATGTTTTTTCTCTCATAATGGTGCAATTGCTCTCTATGTTCATAATTGTTTGAGTACTTGTGATTACTAATGATTATAGGATTGAATGTAGGTCTGGTGTACAGTACTCAGACTGTGGGAGGCCGTACTTTCACACGTGTGAAGCCTTCTTCAAGGATTTGGGCCATTTAGTGAGGTTCAAGCATAGGTTTTTGATGGATTTTGATGGTTCAACTTGTGCTAATCTTATGAAATCATAATCTATTGTTTTCCTCATCATTTCAAGTGTTTTAGGATCCTTATTTGCTGTAATTTTTACAAATCTAAAGGACAAAAAGATGAAAGCTGAGCAAACCGATTCGAACCGGTAACAATAGCACGATTGACAACAACAAAAACCCAAGACCAAAATCTTCTGCAAGCACTGCAAGAGAACTTGTCGCGTTCTCAAGCACAATGAAGCAAAGCAGAAGATGCAACAGCAGCATGATCATGATTCAGATTTTGCTCGAAACTCCCAAGAATACATGACACTGCTGATGGTACAAGATCAATGGAGTAGAGATACCCAACATTGGTACTTCGATTGAAGTGCTTCTCAGCACATGACTCCATGCGAGAACCTATCGAAGAGCTCATACATTAGATTCAAAGTACATATACTTCGGAGACTCAAACTTTACACAAGATCAAAGGCCAGGGATCAATTCGGCTTCAATTTCTAGATGGCATTTCTAGATTACTTGATTATTTTATGTATCCAAATTAACAAAGAATTTATGGTCTATCAGCAAGATCATAGATCAAGGCTATAGAGCTTTGTTTAATTCTAGACAATGAACCATCTTTGATGAAGAATCTAATCAAATACTCTCTACAAACAGAGAAGGAAAATTGTATATCTTGAGTCAAGAATATGTACTTTCTACAAATGTGAGTAACTCTAATCCAATTACGACATCAAAGATTTTAAAACACTTAAACATGAGAGTTATCTTGTACATGCATCACAATAGTCTGGTCAAGGATTTGAGCATACATGTTGCTTCCACAGACACTCGAATTGGCTAACAATGTTGCACATGTCATAGCTTAGTTCTCTTTAAATAAGCATAATTAATGCAGTATATAAGATTATCATTCCCTCAGAGATGGATAGTGTATACATAATGGAGTTAATGAGAACTTTTTATGTTTGGAGCAAAAATAACCTGGTTATCCACAAACATTTGAGTAAGCAAGCAACCAATACTACCTTAATGTTAAATTCCAAATTCACACATTGAAATAGTATTGAATTTCAAAGAGCTCTTAGTGAAATACACAAATTCCTTAGAAACAACAAGTGCTCAAAAGTCTCAAATATATCGACATTTGATATGCTTCCTATCAAAATTAATCGATGGGAAGTTTGATAGAATTATGTTCTACTATTCCGAAGTAATTGGTTTCCACAATTGAATCTCTGAATTATTTAAGTACTGTGAGAAATTGTCAAAAAATTGGCATATCTAGCTTGATCAAAACCATGTAAATTGTACATAGGTGGGTCCCATATGTGTGAATCCTTGTTGGCACGTGTGAGGTGAGGTCAAAGTAGTTTAGATCTCATTCATAGGGTTAGTTAGGCTTGTTTGGTCTTAATTCCTAATTAGTTAGGCTTGTTTTTTGGTCATAATTCCTAAATTATAGGTCCACATGCTTTGTGCATGATCATTCCAATGTAAGGACCAAAGAAAATCCTACATCAATGATAGGATAAAAGGTAATTTGTTGCTCTTCAAGTAAAGATTGTAGAATCTACATGTATTCCACCAAGAAGCTGTCAATGGTGGAAATATGGTCTTTCATGAGTGGAAGACTTGCAAACTTGAAGAAGCATGTATGGATCAGCACCTTATCCAAATCATTGATGAATTGGGGTCAAGTCAAGAGGAGGAGCAAGCTCAAGATCTGAGGACTCCAAGAAAAACCTTGAGTGATGGAGCCATCAAGGCTCAATCATATGGACCAAGCAACGCAAGTTGTCTTTGGCAACATTATTTATGCACTAAATAGCTTAATTGATGTACCATCAAGTGCACAGAATGCCTTTGAATTCATAGCTTGGCATGATGTATAGTTTTGAAGTGTGCTACATTTATAGACACCTTTATGGAACATCTTGTAAGGGATCCTTTAAGAGGTGGTGAAAGATCCTTCATGGACATCATTCTCTATTGGAGTCTCAAAAGTTCCTTGTTTGTAGCTAGATTTTTTAAGACACTTCTAAAGTATTCATTTATCAACGATAGAATTGAATCTCGCTTCCGAATAGGTACCATAACTTATCTTCAAGTCAAAGACTCAAAACTAGATGAATAATCAAAGTACAAAATAATTCAACTGCAGATTCTTTTTATTCTAGGTTGATCCATCTAGTATTTCTCTATAATGCAAAATCTGACCATAAGAAAAGACACTTTCAACATTCGAATAAATGCGTTCTCAAACTGTGAGCAATGTTTAGTTCTTATCATTCGAATTTTATACGGCAGTAAGAATTGAACAAAAGATCAAAGTGCACATATAGATCTAGTCTTCTATTGTGCACGACAGAATTAGACTCAAAATTACGTACACTTTCAACGATTGACCAGAGACAAGGATGCAAAACTCTCAATAATACATTAGAATGTGAATGAAGTAGATATAGAAAAACATCATAGTTCAACACATCCTTTGGACAAATAGGTGTGTCGTTCTGCATCTTAGAATCTTATTTATTCTAAACCAATATATTGTTGACATGGTGCATATTGCTTAGTTGGATAACTCAAAAGAATATTCTTCATTCGAGCTTATCCACTTATTAAGGTTGTGTCGCTTCATTATGTCCTTCATTAAAGTACATCCTTTAAATAGTCTTCATTCGGATATTTCTTCATATTCATTCCTTAGATTATATTTGATCTTCATAAGCGTTCGAATATGTTAGAGTATAATAATATATGTTGCTTTATTCAAAAAATTACTTCCATTAGGGTATCATAGTGCACGAATACTGTGCACCACTATCGGGCACAAGATTGTTCATGCATCAAACGATGATTATCAACAAGCAGACTAGTTGTTTCAATGAAGCTACTAACACAATCTACTATATCAATGTGCATCATTTAAGTACGTTTTAGTGGTTTAGAAATGTTCCATATCACACATGTAATGCGAGCATTGGTTCAATTACGGATTTGGAACTGTTCCTAACTTAAATGAGAACCCAATTTTTAATTTGAAATCTCTCAATGAAAAGCCTTTGAAGTAGTTTAGAGGTCGTGAAAAGCTACCATGTCTGAAAGCAAGCTACGTGGCACCAATGTGGAGTATTATTATATGGACCATGTTGAAGATCACTGTAGCGCAGGCATCCCAAAGGGAGCCGGGAACCACGACTTAGCTTCCCAGCCTTCAACTATTGCCATCCAAACCCACTTGACATACAAGCAGCCAACTCGCCAACAACGATCAGACTTAACCAACTTGAAGTTCCGAAAACCAACATTGAGATCCAACCTGGCGCCATGCCAGATCGGGGGTCCCGACGTGGGTGACTTCCCTCCAAGCAAGCCGCCCGACATACATCAAACTTAACCAACTTGAAGCTTCGTTACAAACGAGTAACATCCATTCCAAGCAAGCGGTCTGACTTACATCAGACTTAACCAACTGAAAGCTTCATCACGAGCGCTGGAAGCCAACCTGGTGCCACGCCAGACTGGGCAGCCATAAACAGGTAACATCCACCCAAGCAAGCCATCCAACTCAACCAACAGGTTAGAGCCCGTTCCCCAAGAGCTTAACCCATTCACGTTCATGCAAGGAACACTCAGAACCACAAGCCGCGACAGATATGGAAACAACCAGTTCCTGGACCAAATGATCCCGACAGCATACCGCTGGCGCCACGGACCGAATGGTCCCGACGGCATACCTCTGGCGTCCCGGGATATGACCTTCAGCTATGTGCCAAGTTAAAAAAATTTGAAAGCGGCCTTACAACTGGCGCTTTTACCGAACACTGAAACCCAGAAGGTAATCAGAGTCAATTTGAGGAAAATCCCACTTTATTGATAAATCTGAGAAGGTTACATTTCAAGTGTGTGACCGACCCTAGTCTCCGGGGCGCTAGCATGCCAAGGCGAGAGCCATGACAACATTCTAGCAAGGGAGGCTGAGACTTGGTTGGAGCTCGCCCTGAGTCGCAACCCGCACTCCCCTATAGTATTGGTGTGATTCGGCACCCCCCCTCATACCAAGCACTCTACCCAAGCTGGTAAAGCACGTTTTTTCTCTCTCTAGGATTTTCTCTTTCTAGAAAGTCATTTTCTCTCTCTATATTTTATTGATCCCTAGGCTTCCTTTAATCTGGACTCCGCTAGAACCGATCAAAGATTTTCAGCCATAGGAACTTGGCGCCGGCTGGATTCTGGTCACAATGGCGCCGGGAGCGGCGCCGGCGCCTTTGGCGCCGGGAGCAGCAGGAGCGCTGCTGGCGTCGGGGACATAGCTGGCGCCGATGGCGCCGGAAGTAAAGCTTGTAAAGGTAGCTTTACAACATCCACCCCACCTTTATAAAATCTGATGTCCTCATCAGATGTCAGATTAAAGTAAAGGTGTCTCCCAATTAAAATGACTATACATTTAAGCTACTTGGCACAATACTCAATTTACTGGCCACTTTTTATTAACATTGAAGCTGGCACACCACAAGTCGGAGGCTCAGCTCTTTGTATTGAAAAATTACATAACTTGAAAATATATCTTTGTCTGGGAAAAGCGTAGATTTGATATCGCTTTCGTAAAACCCGAAAACCTTATTAATTGGTGACAGAGGCCTTTCTTTGAAATGTTCGCCCCTGTCGCTTTTGACTTTCGACTTTGGAACTCCTTTGAGCTCCTGATTTGTCCTTGATGCACTTTGTGTTGAGCTCCCTGAGCTCCAGATTTGTTCAGTTCCGCACAGGTATCAAGGCTCCCTGAGCCGGAGGATTTATCGTTTGATTGCCCACTTTATGGTCCACTCCGTGCCTTGTTGCTTCTGCACCTTGACTTCTCTCCTTGTCCCAGCCTGATCTTGATACTTTTCCATCTTGGCACTTTAAGGTAGGAAAAGATTGAGTACTCCGCAATGCACCTCTCACTTAGCTTGAAGTAGCTCTTTGAATCAGCCCAAATGTAACCATTGACCTCGTGGAAAGCCAAAGGGTCACACCAGTTTGATCCGCATCCGAACTATCTCTTCGCGTTTTGTTTGAAGCACCATGTCCGTCGCGCAGAACTTGACTTTCACAATTCCATCACTGGTCAGTTGCCTCACAGTCAAAACAAGAAGTGTACATCGAGCTTGGCTTCAAGTAGCTCTCTTTGAATCAGAAACATGCACTCAAAGTTTGCACTAATCCGATCTCAACACGAACTGTCCCTTAGCGTCCGTTCGAAATACCAAGCCTTTCATGCAAGACTCAACTTTCACAGTTCCTTCATTGATCAGCTGCCTTACACGTAACACAAGCTAGCGTACTCATATGTTTCCTCATCATTGCTGGTCCAGAGAAAGCCTATAACAAACTTTCCTTTCCACAGCAAAAAGTTGTCAACTTATTAGGTCCAAAGTTCGCCAGTCTCCTCGTGTGAGTATGGCTAGGTCACCTTGAATTTGCCCCCATTTTGATCAACTTTCATTCAAAATTTGCCCCAAGAGAGAGGTGTGTGTGATAGTTCCCCTCCACTTATAAAATCAGCTGATCAGACTTAGAGTAGAGTTCTTTGGACAAAAAGCCTTTCCAACACTTTGCTTCCCATCTGCTAGGATTATGGCTCGATCCAACTTGTTGCCAATCTCTGAAGAGGATCCTAGTCTTCTCCCCTTTGAGGAAAAACCCAACTGATACTGGATATCACCCATGCTCAGTGAGTTTCAGTTCCGAGGTGGCCGTCCCAAAATGAAGACCAACTGCTATAGAAGATCTCCCCTGAAATTGCCCTTTCCAACTTTTGACTTCCTGCTTGCGTCTGGTGGGCTGTTGTAAAGCTACCTTTACAAGCTTTACTTCCGGCGCCATCGGCGCCAGCTATGTCCCCGGCGCCAGCAGCGCCCCTGCTGCTCCCGGCGCCACTGTGACCAGAATCCAGCCGGCGCCAAGTTCCTATGGCTGAAAATCTTTGATCGGTTCTAGCGAAGTCCAGAGAGCTCAGATCGATGTGCAATCACCTCACACGATCTAGGCATGATTAAAGGAAGCCTGGGGATCAATAAAATCTAGAGAGAGAAAATGACTTTCTAGAAAGAGAAAATCCTAGAGAGAGAAAAACGTGCTTTACCAGCTTGGGTAGAGTGCTTGGTATGAGGGGAGGTGCCGAATCACACCAATACTATAGGGGAGTGCGGGTTGCGACTCAGGGCGAGCTCCAACCAAGTCTCAGCCTCCCTTGCTGGAATGTTGTCATGGCTCTCGCCTTGGCATGCTAGCGCCCCGGAGACTAGGGTCGGTCACACACTTGAAATGTAACTTTCTCAGATTTATCAATAAAGTGGGATTTTCCTCAAACTGACTCTGATTACCTTCTGGGTTTCAATGTTCGGTAAAAGCGCCAGTTGTAAGGCCGCTTTCAAAATTTTTAACTTGGCACATAGCTGAGGGTCGTATCCCGGGACGCCAGCGGTATGCCGTCGGGACCATTCGGTCCGTGGCGCCAGCGGTATGATGTCGGGACCATTTGGTCCAGGAACTGGTTGTTGCCATATCTGTCGCGGCTTGTGGTTCTGAGTATTCCTTGCATGAACGTGAATGGGTTAAGCTCTTGGGGAATGGGCTCTAACCTGTCGGCTGAGTTGGATGGCTTGCTTGGGTGGATGTTACCTGTTTATGGCTGTCCAGTCTGGCGTGGCGCCAGGTTGGCTTCCAGCGCTCGTGACGAAGCTTTCAGTTGGTTAAGTCTGATGTAAGTCAGACCGCTTGCTTGGATTGGATGTTACTCGTTTGTAACGAAGCTTCGAGTTGGTTAAGTTTGATGTATGTCGGGCGGCTTGCTTGGAGGGAAGTCACCCACGTCGGGACCCCCGATTTGGCATGGCGCCAGGTTGGATCTCAATGTTGGTTTTTGGAACTTCAAGTTGGTTAAGTCTGATCGTTGTTGGCGAGTTGGCTGCTTGTATGTCAAGTGGGTTCGGATGGCAAGAGTTGAAGGCTGGGAAGCTAAGTCGTGGTTCCCGGCTCCCTTTGGGATGCCTGCACTACATGGGCGTTGTCGCAAATGAAACTAACCCAAGAAACAGGCTAGCCATCCATCCTTTGCAAACATTGAGTCATTTCGTTGTCGTTCACGTGTGAGTATTTGAACTGCAAATCCGCCGCACAGATTCTGGATATCGCCCATGCTCAGTGAGTTTCAGTTCCGAAGGTGGCCGTCCCAAAATGAAGACCAACTGCTCCATAGAAGATCTCCCCTAAAATGGCCTTTTCCAACTTTTGACTTCCTGCTTGCGTCTGGTGGGCGTTGTCGCAAATGAAACTAACCCAAGAAACAGGCTAGCCATCCATCCTTTGCAAACATTGAGTCGTTTCGTTGTCGTTCACGTGTGAGTACTTGAACTGCAAATCCGCCCCACAGATTCTGTAGTCCTCTTTGTTTGATGGTATCAGCCTTCAAAACAAAAGGTTCCTTCTCGAGCCATCAGCTCCTTGTATCACAAGCAATCATGCAAACCAGGCAAAGCACGAGTACTAAGACTCACCACGAATACGTACAAGTAAGACACTCAGGCAGGTTTACTAACAAGTAACAAAGACAAGGTCCCCCTTTGAGATGGTCCTGCCAACAGACCTTTGCCTGGCCGCGCCCACGGAATCAGCCCACATAGGACACCCCTCCAACGATCCGTGCTTTTACCATTAAGCAGCACATTGCCTCAGTCACGCCCCACCACTTTTTGGTCGATAGCCCTTATAGCTAAACGATCGACAGCTATCCCGCACCGGCAGCTAACCACCCGTGCTTTACACCCGAATTCGAGTAGCATCTCTGTATCAATGGTAAACCCGTATAGTTCGAATATGTCGCCCCGCACCCCACAAGGTACAGACCGTGCTTTCACGTCCCTAGGCAGCACTTTGCCTCATCCGTCCTACGTGCAGACAACGCCAGGCCCGAACTGCGAGAACTGACCGTACTTACACCTCAAGGGCAGCACCTTGACTCATCAAGTCCCCCGTTCTGCCGACCACCCCGACCGTGGACGCACCCGTGCGTACACTGTGGGCAGCACCTTGCACAATAGTTGTCTTGATGAACCCCAAACCGTGGCCATTTCCGTGAGATCCGCATAGCTGACCGGCTAGTCGGCTCTGATACCACATGTAGCGCAGGCATCCCAAAGGGAGCCGGGAACCACGACTTAGCTTCTCAGCCTTCAACTATTGCCATCCAAACCCACTTGACATACAAGCAGCCAACTCGCCAACAACGATCAGACTTAACCAACTTGAAGTTCCGAAAACCAACATTGAGATCCAACCTGGCGCCATGCCAGATCGGGGGTCCTGACGTGGGTGACTTCCCTCCAAGCAAGCCGCCCGACATACATCAAACTTAACCAACTCGAAGCTTCGTTACAAACGAGTAACATCCATTCCAAGCAAGCGGTCTGACTTACATCAGACTTAACCAACTGAAAGCTTCGTCACGAGCGCTGGAAGCCAACCTGGCGCCACGCCAGACTGGGCAGCCATAAACAGGTAACATCCACCCAAGCAAGCCATCCAACTCAGCCGACAGGTTAAAGCCCGTTCCCCAAGAGCTTAACCCATTTACGTTCATGCAAGGAACACTCAGAACCACAAGCCGCGACAGATATGGCAACAACCAGTTCCTGGACCAAATGATCCCGACAGCATACCGCTGGCGCCACGGACCGAATGATCCCGACGGCATACCGCTGGCGTCCCGGGATACGACCCTCAGCTATGTGCCAAGTTAAAAAAATTTGAAAGCGGCCTTACAACTGGCGCTTTTACCGAACATTGAAACCCAGAAGGTAATCAGAGTCAGTTTGAGGAAAATCCCACTTTATTGATAAATCTGAGAAGGTTACATTTCAAGTGTGTGACCGACCCTAGTCTCCGGGGCGCTAGCATGCCAAGGCGAGAGCCATGACAACATTCCAGCAAGGGAGGCTGAGACTTGGTTGGAGCTCGCCCTGAGTCGCAACCCGCACTCCCCTATAGTATTGGTGTGATTCGGCACCCCCCTCATACCAAGCACTCTACCCAAGCTAGTAAAGCACGTTTTTTCTCTCTCTAGGATTTTCTCTTTCTAGAAAGTCATTTTCTCTCTCTAGATTTTATTGATCCCCAGGCTTCCTTTAATCATGACTAGATCGTGTGAGGTGATTGCACATCGATCTGAGCTCTCTGGACTCCGCTAGAACCGATCAAAGATTTTCAGCCATAGGAACTTGGCGCCGGCTGGATTTTGGTCACTGTGGCGCCGGGAGCGGCGCCGACACCTTTGGCGCCGGGAGCAGCAGGAGAGCTGCTGGCGTCGGGGACATAGCTGGCGCCGATGGCGCTGAAAGTAAAGCTTGTGAAGGTAGCTTTACAACAATCACTCTTGGCCATTGTAAGTGAGCTTTTGTGTTGATTTTTAACAAAAATATTTAGTAGGAATGGTGACTAAAGAAAATATAATTACCATTATTATGGCAAGGCCTTCGTGATTGAAGTGGTTTTACTTTGAAGTGTGCATCAATATGTCCAATCTTTACATTATACATCCAGAATTTTAGGCCAAGCCAATTTCAAACTTGTTTGGTCTCCTAGATGTCCTTATTCCATGAGTACACTAGGATTTTAGCTAAAGTTTCCATTGCCACAACTTAGGTCCATTTCACACTACATGTCCGGTAAGTCCAAAATTTAGAATAGAGCTCTCCTAGTGGTCCACTTGCCACTGTGGCAGATGACATGCCAGGGACCCACTGCCACATAAGGGCAAGTAAAATCCATTTTTTGGGCCAGCCAGTGTCCCTTGGCATGTTGGCCTGCATTTTGAAGTTTTTTTAATCCTTCAATACCAATATTCCTTTCAATGAAATGCATTTCAATTTTGACCTTTCATAGGTGTTTGCTTGAAAAAAAACCTTAGACCACCCTTCAACCTTTTAACATGAAAAGTTTCATACTAGCATTTCAAAACACAACACCTTAAATAAAATGGACCAATCGTATGTAAAAATCCAAATGGGTCAATCATATTGTAGCCCTTCATTTAACCCCAACTGAATGTGAAGTGGGGGTGGTTAATTGCACGTCAACTCACTTGCCAAGATTCTAAAAATGGGTGGCAAGTGAAAGGACCAGGAAAAGGGACTTGTTGGTAGTCTAGTCTGATAGTTTGATTCCACCCTTAAGGTAAGCTGCGTATCCAACTATTCAAGGTGATGTGGTGGAGGACACAATTAAGTCCTTTTAATGATAAGTCTTTTTCTTGTAGACCTTTTTCTTTCTTGCATGTCAAACTCACGATGTCAAGGATAAAGTTCAGACCATTTCACCACTTATTGGAGTAGTGAGGTATTATTTACACTTGGTCCTAGGGATTAAGACTTGAAATTGGGGGCCCACATGTTAGGAGGGGTTAAAAAGGCACCTACTCGCCTAACTAATGTGGTAGATGGTGGCCTCACTCAAAGTTAGGGTTAACATATTTCATTTAAATTATTGACACTTAAAGTAGATAGTGGCCCCCACCTATAGTAAACTTAAACAACTAAATGAAGCTTCTAAGGTGAATGAAATTCCCAAAGTGTGAAATAAAGCTCACACATTTATTAAAAGCTCACAAGGTCCTTTAGCCATATGGGCATTGTCTTAGAGAATGTCTCATAGATTTTTTTTAACAAATTTTTTTCCTTTAGCCATATGGGCATTGTCTTAGAGAGCGTGTCATAGATTATTTTTGACAAAAAAAATTCCTCAAGCCATATGGACATTGTCTTAGAGAGCATCTCATAGAATGTTTTCTTACTCAAAATATAAAACCAATGGGGGCATGAATTCAGTCATTGCCCATCCAGCACACTAACTAGTGGTTCAAATGGTGCCTGAATTTAATTTGTGCACCCATTACATGAACTACCTTATGGGCATCAACTATAAATGGGATATACATATACATATATATATATATAGTGGTAACATGATGAAATATCTTGCTACGTGTAGTAACATGTTAAAATATAGTAGTAAATTGGGTCCACTTAAGTCAGCGCTCGGGAAAACCAAACTGCCAAAGTGTAGAATGAAATCAACATTATTTTCTTAAAATAGACATCATGAAAATTGATGATTTTTTATATATGCATATAAGCCCTTTTATGAGTAATAGTATTCAAAAGTCCAAGAAGCTTTAAAAATGCATGCTTTTGAACTAAAAATAGGTTCCCAAGCACCGACCTAAGTGTATGGGGGAGTGAACTTAAAAGTTGAAAGGGTTGGGGGGCATGGGACCTGGGTTGACCAACATCAACACGCAAAATTATACAATGAGAATATGACTCTTGCTGAGGAAACAACTTACAAGGATCGGATGCATATTGCGTGGAAATTTCAAAGAACGTCCACCAATATCACGCTCTATTCATATATTGACTGTGCTATGGTCTAGCTATGGCCAATTCCAACCCAAAATGTGAAGGAGAAGGAAACGCTAAAAGACAGAATCGAAAGCTAGCTGGGAATCTGCGCATTGATGTTTGGTGGGTAAGAATATGACCTGGTCCTTCAACTCAACGTTTCCCCACCCTTGTAACTTTTTATAAAGCTTTTGTCTGTCTGTAATATACGTCTTCAGGAAGGCTTCATCCTTCCTTGTAACTTTGTATAAAGCTTTAGTCTGTCTGTAATATACGTCTTCAGGAAGGCTTCATCCTTCCTTGTAACTTTGTATAAAGCTTTTGTCTGTCTGTAACATACATCTCCAAAAAGGCTGCATCCTTAATTGTAATTTTTCGTAGAGCTTTTGTCTGTCTGTAATATACGTCCTCAGAGCTCATAAAGACTACATCCTTCCTTGTCTGTCTGCTGGTCTTTCTCCATCCAACACTCGAAAGGTTTGATTCATGGAGGAGTGAGCTGGAGGACATATGGCTCATGCTGTATCTTTCAGTGCGTGCATCCACCAAAAACAAGCTGTTTCTTACTCTGCTCAACCAACGTCGAAGAGCCACAAAGGAGGGTGTGAACGGATAATCTTGTGTAGTGGCAAGCACTTCGTTGGAGGACGCTCTGTTCTAGGTGCTTACATCTATCTGAAATTGATGCTCTTTGAAATTTTTATCTAGATTTTGAGAGAAAGACTAATGATTGCTTAATATGTGAAGCAGTTTGGCGTGAACCTTATAATAAATTTGAAATTTTTATCTAGATTTTGAGAGAAAGACTAATGATTGCTTTATATGTGAAGCAGTTTGGCGTGAACCTTATAATAAACACAGGCAGCATTCGCTGTCTCACGCAGTATGCCATGCCATGCATGTAGAAGAAGGCGCGTTTTTTGATTCTACGCAGATGCAGGCAGAAATCGGCCGCATACAGAAAGAGTTCAAAGAACTGCTTCATCTCGTAAGATTTCAGAATCTTTTGCGTTCTGTTCTAAGGTAATCTGTTACGTATCGTCAGCATACAATAGCCTCGCTGCAATTTTCATCTGATGCTATGATGCCGATGGCGTTTTGTTTGCAGGGGGAGAACTTTTGTCAGTTTGATAGAGAGGGGAAGCTATCTTACATCAGCGCAATGAAGGTGATACAATGCTGATCTCTTCAAGCTTAAAGAATATTGACTTCCGTTATTTAATTCTCTTAATCTTTAATTTGAGCACGATGTCTTACATGCACTCGTCTGTAACATCAAAGCTTAAAACTGTCAGAGCGCAGAACGAACAAATTTCTGATGTCGTTGATCCTCTGAGCGCAGGATGTACTAGAGAGATGGAAAGTTTTTCACAAAAGAATGGAACTCTCAGATGACTTCATAGCTAAGCTGTGCGCCAAACAACTGAAGACAAAGGTATGCTACTCTGCATATTCCTTGTTATATCCTTGCTGTATGGTCCTTGCAATGCAGCTGAGATATAGATGACCAGTTTTAACAAATAGTGCGTTTGATTTCAGACTGGTCCTCAAGAAGAGAGCTATTTCGATGCACTTTCCTTTTTTTACGACGCTCTTGATGACTTCAAACGAGACGCTGATATGAGCACATGATTTTAAACATTCCATCCGCCTAGTATGGTTCATTTTTCAGAGCTTCAGGCATTTCGATGCAGTCTCTCTTTCCGACGCTCTTGATGACTTAAAGCGAGACGCTGATATCAGCACATGATTTTGAGCATGCCATCCGCACAATATTATGCAATTTTCAGAGCTTCAGACATTTCGATGCACGTTATTCTCTTTACGAAGCTCTTGATGACTTAAAGCGAGACGCTGATATCAGCATGTAATTTCTGAGCATGCCATTTACATAGTATTATGCATTTCTCAGAGCTTCAAACAGCTCAAGCGCACAATTTCTGGTACAGCAGAATATAAGCACACGTAGCTTCCAATCTCTTTAGAATAGAAATAGCATTCGCTGTTTACTATAATTAATAACAGCGGTGCGATCAATTCATCATTCAGTTGAAAGCTTAACATCGAATAATGCTTCCATGTCAATAACACCTGACAAGGTGCTTTTCTTATATTACAAGATGCGAAACGAAGATATAACTCCCTATTGATCCAGGGTACAACAGCTCTGGCAGACTTCAACTTAAAAGTGCTCTCGTCTATTAAGGAACACATTGATTGAAGGCTTGTTAAAGCAGCAGTTAAAGTAAATATCCAGTACAGAAGAAGATACATTAAAGTACACGTTAAAGGCTTATTAAGGGAAGAGCTAAATATCCTTTATTCCTGTGCGGAAGAACACATGGGCTTTGTCGACGATTGCTTCGTGGAGTTCGTGGTGCATGTTGTTTGGACGAAATCACAAAAGGTCGTCGTAGAGATTGGCTTTTTGATCAAGACATCAAAATTCAAAGTCATCTCGGAGAGCTTAGCACGTGCATACACACTTCAATCCTTTTTCATACCTTTTTTTTTGAGTTATCTTTAAAAAAAACCTACATTTAATGAAAATTCTTAGTTTTTTGAAGACTTTCACTCATAAACAGTATATATATGCTTTATGATATCGATTTTTTAGAAAACTTGTCGATTCCATTCGTATAGTTTGTCGATTTTCTCGAGCATTGGTACACTTCTTTTGAGTCGCTTATCACATATTTCTTAATCAAATTATGGGCCCAACATTGGGAACATTTTGCTCATGGGAGTATTGGTACACATCTTTGAGTCGCTTATCACGTATTTATTAATCAAATTATGGGCCCAACAATGGGAACATTGCTCCTTGGCATGCCCTACCTGAGATGTTACATTACAATCATACCATAATGGTGCTAATCAAAAGTATCTACCATTGAATGAAAAATAAAATTCACATACATAAAGCATATGTGTGGCTTCTATTTTAAGGCATCCCAAAGCCTAAGAAAGGACCCCCGCCCGTGATGTTGCTAGAGAAGTAATTATGGCCTTAGAATTGGCCCTTTTAATTTTGACAGCCTTTAAAGAAAAACGGCCCATAGGATAATTTTGGCTACTACGCCAAAATTTCGCAATGTACTGTGATTTTCGATACTAATATAAAAACCGAAGTACTATGTTTTTAGGTTTGTTGCTCAGTGGGGAGAGGGGGCTCGGTCCCCACAATTGCGAAATTGCAAAAGGAGGACAAATGTCAAAGAAAAGAGAAAAGAACATGGCTTTATGACCAAATGGGCAATGGACCAAAGGCTAAAGAAATTGGCCATGAGGCCTCCTATAGCCACATGAAAAAAGGGCAAACCTATCTTAAATGCCAAGGAAATGCAAAAAACCATAAGTTGATATATCATTAAGAGGCACAATGGGGTGAGAAGCAAATGACACTAGTTATGAGGCCAACTTCATTAGCCACATGCTAAGAAAGCCAACCACTTTTGATGCAAAAGCAAGAAGGAGAGATTTTAATTGGGGAATTGGTTAATCAAATAGCCCATATGCCAAAATCAATAGGCATGTGAATTTGCAGGGTGAACCTCTAATAGGCACATGGAGGGGAATATCAAATCACATTCAATGCTTATGCAAAGCTATGAAAAGATGAAGAAAGAGGCAGAATGGCAATTTGAGAAAGAAGGTCTTAGCTGTACAAAAGCAGGTGGACGTTTTGCTGACTCTTTTTTGCTCAATATCAATCTCAGACTCTTGTGCTAAAATTTGTTGCTCCAGAATGTGTCCTCAAGCTGGCTCTATCTCTCTGAATCAATGTCACAACATCTCTCTTGTCATCCTCGAAGGAAAAAGAGCCAAGATGAGTCTTTGTAACACTGGTTGCTTGGATATTCTTTGGATCAACAACATTAGTCACAAATGCTATTATTTTCTCAATGAATCACCTGCGTCCACTGTAAAACAAGAGATATGAGGGCATGATGGACGAGAGGGGCCGTGAGGGCTAATCCTGGGGGTTACCATTGAGTGTACCCTAAGTACATTTTATATCCAAATCCATAAAAGGAGCCTATGGAGTACGTAGAGCCGACTCACAAACAAGTGTGATTGCTACCTGCTTTAGCCATGTACCTGTCCGGTAGAGCGCGCTGGTCATACTTCTCTCCAGCCAGAAAAATCATCAGTGGAATGGTGGTTGTTGGGCAACAGTGAGCGATCCTAGCGAGGTATCATCTTCTACTTGTAGTACTCGACAGACCTACGGTCTTTTATTACCTCAAATCAACGTGCTACTTCCTCCAGCATATCAGCGAACTCCTCAAATAAGCTGTATCTCCTTCTACTTGTCAAACGTGACCTCTCCCTGACTGTCAACGACAAGCCAGCGCAGTTCTCTCCAGTGGGCCAGTCTCCTCAACATGACTTCATCCCTCGTTGGAAAAGAAAATTCAGACGCATATTATGACAAGAGGCCTCACACGCATTCACAAATGACTAGTCATTCACAGAGCGGCAACTCAGATGGTCCCCTCTTCCCATTGAGCAGAAACAGAGGACCGGTATTTAGACATGACGGGATTTCTTTTTCTTTTGTGGAATGGTTGAGATGTGATTGGCATTTTTAAGTAGACTAAAAGATGGATTTTTTTTTTTTTGTGGAATGGTTAACATGTGATTGGCATTTCTAAGTAGACTAAAAGACAGTTTTTGGGCAAGGTTTTTGGTATGTGCATGTAGTTACTACTCATGAAAAGACTAATTACTTTTTGCTAATTTGTTATGGTAAGGTCAATAGCATGCTCATACTTACGATGGTCACTTTGCTTAACAAATGGTACAAATTTTTATATTTACATAATTGTCGATTTTTGTTGGTAAATGAAGTTGGTTTTGTGGCCTATCAACACCCGACCTCTTGGAATATAGAGGGAGGGCTAATGGAAGCCCAGTGAGTGGATCAGTTATCAGCTGTCGGATGTGCTATTCAAGATGATGATGTCGTTATGACCTTGCTTTCTTCTCTTCCAAATTCGTATGAACACTTTGTGGTGATGATCTCCACACAACCCGACCTCATTCTTCAAAAGGTGATCGGTCATCTTCTTCAAGAAGAAATGCGGAAAAAGACCAGTGACATGTCCATCAAAGACAAATCCATGGCCCTGTACACCAAGAAGAAAGACTATTCCAAGGGCAAGAATCAAGCAGCAACAACAGAAGCCTCACACTCAAGGTCAGCATGGTGGATCGCGCAAAAATCTTTTTTGCAGATATTGCAAGAAAGCCAATCACGACATCAAGGAGTGTCGCATCCGCATCTACAACGAGGCAAAGAAGCAACAACAACAGCCAGACTCCTTCAACGTGGCGGAATTCAAGGAGCAAGATACACACTTGTTAATGGCTTACAGCAGCATGAACGAAGACTATCATAGCTGGTACCTGGACTGCAGCGGTACCCAACACATGACCTCTTACAAGAAATGGTTTACCACGTATGCAGCTTACAACAGAGATCAATTCATCTACCTCGGAGATTCAAGCACATTACGCGCTGAAGGCAAAGGGACAGTTAAGATCACATTCAACAACGATCTATCTATTTATGTTCCCAACGTCCTTCATGTTCCTCAGCTATCAAAGAACTTGTTATCAGTCTCTAACATAACTGATGAGGGCCTGTTACTTTCTCATCTGAGTAGTGTACAATATCCGAAGAAGATACTACTCTGACTACATGCACTAGAGTTGAAAATCGTTACGTACTCTCTAATTCAGTTGCATTAGCTAGCATCTCTCATGAAAATGTAAACAATAATGCTATTTTGTGGCATAGTCGATTTGGACACGTGAATACAAGATCACTTTCCTATATGCATTGTAATAATTTAGTTGATGGATTGTATTTCTCTTTTTCATTAGATAGGAGATCTTTCTTTTGTGAATCATGCATCTATGACAAACACTCTAGAAGCAAGTTTCCCAAATCACATTCTATCAAAACAAAGCATGTATTGGATCTTGTACATAGCGATCTTTGTGGTTCAATGCCAACTCCGTCTTTAGGAGATGCAATCTATTTTATCAGTTTCATAGATAATTATTCTAGATGGTCTACAATCATGTTCATTAAGCACAAATCTGAAGCCTTTGAATGCTTCAAGAGATTCAAGGCCATGGCTAAGACACAAACGTCTACAAAAGTGAAAGCACTCCAAACTGATGGTGGCAGCGAATACCTCTCTAACGAGATGTCCGACTCCATGGCTAAACATAGTACTAGAAGATAGTTCACCACTTCTTATTCACCTCAACAGAACATGATTGCAGAAAGGAAGAATCGAACACTTCTCAACTCAGTCAAATCCATGCTACATCAATCACATCTACCTGCGAAGTTCTGGGCAGAAGCTACTGCCACAGCCTATTGCTTACAGAACAGATCTAACACAAAGCTATCAACAACAAAACTCCTTATGAAGTTTGGCATTGACGCAGGCCTAGTGTCAGCCATTTAAAAATATTTGGTTGTGTTGCTGAATTCACACGTGTGGGACGCCCTACACGTGTTTTTGATCTTCTAAGCACAATAACACCATAAAGATCATACTAGCATTGGTTGTCAATAGGAAAGCTGATCATACAAGCAATATTATTGTGTTACAAGCAAGATTTGTCAACAAAACATAAGACAAAGCATCATAAATGCCTCTACTCGGCTAGAGAGAGAAAATAAAAAGTACAAAACTCGTGGAGAGAGAGAGGGCACAAAGAGCTTGTCTCCAAATTTGCATTACACACAAATTTCATCATATTCTCAATGAGAGTACATCACATATATATAGATCCATGGACTCTTCTCCTACTTGAAGTTGAATTAGAGTTGTGGATCCACCTCTCAAGCTATCTAGGCTTATCCAAGCCACCTCACTATGTCTAATTGTGTCACATAGTCTTTTCATGCATTAAATGTGGCATGTAAAGTACAAATGGCAATTCCTATGGTAGCTCGAGTTTCTACTTCTACCTACCTTGAATATTTTATTCTAAGATGGGTCTTTACTAAGCCAAAAGAGCTCAATTCATCTTTGGCATTTTTAGGACCCATACTCACAACATTAGATAGATTTTTCAATATTTTGACGCTCCTCCTAAAAATGTAACCAATGTGGATCAAGCATTGATCTTGAGATAAGACCAAGATTAGACCTATGCTTTGAGAAGGCACTTTTGCAAAGTGCTTTGTGATAAGATCAGCAATACATGAAGATGTGTCGACATGTTCTAAGTTGATTTCACCTCCAATGAGCTTTTCCCTTACAAAATGATGTGCCGCTTCTATATGCTTGCTTCTTGCATGAAAAATATGATTGTTTGCAAGAGCTTGTGCCGATATGTTGTCACATTTGATCAAGGGAAGATCATCCTCTTTGATGCAATTTAGTTCCATGATTAACCTCTTGATCCAAAGAACCTCTTTAGTTGTTGTAGTGAGTGCTTTGTACTCGGCCTTACAAGATGATAGAGATATGGTATCTTGCTTCTTTGAAAGACAAGACACAAGATTGCCTCCAAGAAAGATAGTATATGCATTAATGGACTTTTGATCCATTTTATCACTTGCAAAATCGGAATCTGAATAGCCAACAATGGTTAGATCTTCATTCTTGTACAATAGACCATAATCTTGAGTAGAAGATACATATCTTAGAACTATCTTGGCCATCTTCCAATGTTGGATCTTGGGATCTTGCATAAATTGACTCAATTTGTGCACACAATAGCTCAAATCGGGTCTAGTGATAGTAAGCCAAATTAAAGAGCCTATAAGACTCCTATAAAGTGTGATGTCCTCAAAGGATCTTTCATCACCTTTAATAGGATCTTTTACATGTTGTTCCATGGAAGTATCTATGCCTTTACAACTTTGCATATTGAATTTTTTCAACATAGAAAAGACATATCTAGATTAACAAATAAAAGCATACTCTTCATGAAAATCAATCTCAACGCCCAAAATGTAATGGATCTCTCCTAGATCTTGCGTTTTAAATTTTTTTTCCTAATGCATCTTTGGTTTCTTGAACTAGCATCAAACAACTTCCACTAAGAATAATGTCATCTACATAGATTAGGAGAATGACAATATTACTACCATCAAATTTTAAGTACATAGAAGGATCATAGTCACTAAGCACAAATCCTAATGAAACTAGAAAGTTGTTGAGTCTTGAATACCATGATCTAGGTGCTTGCTTTAGGCCATAAAGACTTCTAAATAGCAAACACACCTTAGATTTATCCTTGATAAATCCTTGAGGTTGTTCCATGTATATCTCCTCCTCAAGATAGCCATTTACAAAAGCGTTGGAGACATCAAGTTGAAACAGTTTCCACTTAAAAAATAAGCCAAGAGAGATTATGATTCTTATTGTCACCATCTTTGCTATAGGAGCAAATGTTTCTTCATAGTCAAGGCCATATATTTGTGCAAAGCCTTTAGCACACAATCTTGTCTTGTACTTGTTGATGGAGCCATCATGATTGTACTTGATCTTGAACACCCACTTGCATCCAATGATATGCATGTAAGGTGGTGGATTCACTAGCTTCCATGTGTGGTTGGTGATCAAGGCATCATATTCAATCTTCATGGCCTCATACCACTCCTTTGTATTGAGGGCTTCTTGAACATCTTTGGGCTCCTCATGAGAAACAAAATAAGCATAAGTGGAATCAAGATCCACTTGTTTTCATTTGTCATCGTAAGTGAGCCTCTTGGGCTCGGATCTCTCCCTCATGGATCTTCTAGGAGTGAAAATCCGAGGACTTCCATCTTCAAATCCTTGACTCCTCCATATGTTGATTGTCTTCAATAACAACAGGTGATAGATTTTGAGGTTGCTTGATCTCGGCCCCTCCAAGATTGGACTTTTCTTCTTCATGAAAAACTACATCTCTACTATCAATTACTTTAGAGGTAGAGAGCATGTAGATTCAATAGGCTTTCTTGTTGGATGAATATCCCACCATTACTCCTTTGCTTGCACAAGGATCATCCTTCTTTCTCGTTTCCAAGGGAATATGGACAAAGCATATGCATCCAAATACTCTAAGGTGTTCAACCTTAGGTTTCTTCAAATAGAGTGCTTCATATGGTGACTTTCCTCCAAGTGCAACATGAGGGAGTCTATTGCAAAGATAGTTTGAACAATTGATAGCTTCACCCCAAAAGTCTTTTGGCAAAGATGCCTCAATTCTGATGGTTTTGGCACATTCACACATTGTTCTATTCTTTCTTTCAGCCACCCCATTTTGAGATGGTGTATATGCACAAGAAAACTCCCTTTTATTGCCTTCAAGCTCACAATAATCATGAAATTTATTGGAAGTGTACTTACCACCTCCATCACTTCTAAGAATCTTGATTTTGTAAGAAAATTGCTTTTCAACTAGAGCTTTGAACTTTAGGAAATAGTCAAACACCATAGATTTTGAAGCTAGAAGATATACCCAAGTAAATCTAGTGAAATCATCAATGAAAGTTACAAAGCAAGTAGCACCACCTTGCTCTTTGAAGATGAGAAGTGCACATCCGAGTGTATGAGCTCCAATGGATGTGTAGTCTTGATAGATGACTTTGAAAAAGGCTTCTTATGAGACTTAGATATGGCACAAGCCTCACATGGCTTGAAATTCTTGGAGATAAGATTAGGCAAGCCAATAGCTTTGGCTTTTTTGACCATGGACACCATAGAATTATAGTTAGGATGACCCAACCTTCTATGCCATAGTTCCTCCAAAGACATATAAGTAGCAAAAGCACTATCGCAAGAGTTAGCATACTCTTTGGGATCAAGCTTGTAGATTCCACCATATCTAGACCCAAATGCAAGGATTTCATCATGCTTCTTGATTGTACATGTATCAACATTGAAATTCACATCTAGTCCACTATCAAACAATTGCCCAACACTAATAAGATTTTTTGTTAGCTTGGGAACAAAAAGTACATTAGATAGAGAAAGAACTTTTGATGAAGAGAGCTTTAAGGGAATGGTCCCCATGCCTTCAATAGCACACTCATTATCATTTGCTGTGTAGATGGACTTCTTGGCTCCTTCATAAGGTGACATGGATGAAAAAGAATACTTGGAGCTGCACATATGTGAGAAAGCTCCACTGTCAATATACCACAAACCATCCTTTTTGAAAGGTGATGAAAAAAAACTCGAGACCATAAGAGATCCCTCTTCATCACTTGCATGAGCATCTTCCTTCTCTTCATTAGAAATGTTGGCTTGCTTGAATTGACTCTTTTTCTTGAAGCAATTGGTGGCATATTGTCCTTTCTTGCCACAAAAGAAACACTTGATGTTTTTCTTCTTCTTCTTGGATGTGGAAGTTTGAGAGGACTCATCCTCATCTCCTTTCACCTTGGAAATAAGATTGTTCTTGCTTGAAGAGAATTGATGTTGATTCAACTTCTTGTCTTGTGCTTGTCTTTGGTAAAGAGAGCTTTACCATCAATGTTGAGAGACAGTCTCTCCATTTTCAAGAGTTTATACTCTTGTCTTGATTCTTCAGAAATGAGCACACTTTGGAGTGCTTCCAAACTTGGTAGCTCCTCCTTAATGGCATAACTCTGAACAAGGTTGTCATATTCTTCCTTTAACCCAAGTTGATGGAGTCTCCTATGCATGACAATTCTCTGTGGAGGTCTTTCACTCTCATTACATAAGCTGAAGCACATTCATCACTTCTCTGTACACCTTGAAAAATTTGGTTTCTTAGTGTTAGAAGTCTAGAAGTATTTTTTGCCTCATAGATAGACTTGAGAGTATCCCAAGCATCTTTGGCATTAGTACAAGCACCAATTTCTCTTAAGATGTCATTTGAAACATTCATCTTAATATAATGTAGAGCCATCCTGGCTCTCTTTTTGTACTTTGGAATTTCTTGAGGAATTTGTGGTTCTTCTTCAATGCCAAGTACAATATCCATCACATCTTGTAGTATTAAGACAGATTCCATTCTAACCTTCCAAATTGAGTAATTGGAGGTTGACAATCTTTCACTTGTTTCTAATAGAAAGACACTCATTGAAGTCATAAAGAATGATGAAAATAAAAAAAGATGGATGAAAGAATTGCTTTTCTTCTCACTATAGGAACCAATCAAGGGTACAGAACCAAATCCTATCTAAGACTTAGCAAAAAACTGTGAGATAGATCTCACTAGCTTGACAATCTCTCTAAAACAAGATTTGAATCATAAAAAAAGATGAAGTATGGCAAAAGTTATGGGTCGCTGAATTTCGCACGTGTGAAATATTCCAAAAATGTCAAATTGACGCAAATACAATCTATTTGTATGAAACAATTTGCCTAGAACCTGTAAGTTTTGTTTAAATCACATATAGATGAGATTGTGTAGCTTCTGGATGATTTTTGTGATCATTCAAGCAATAAATGACATGTACACACGATTTGCCACAGGTCTAGGCGGCCTACCTACGACTCTTCAAAAGCTTATAACTTTTGATTGGCTTATCCAACTATCATGATTCAAATTGCATTAGATTCTACACATTTCTAGCTTTCTAGTGGGCTAATTTGCTTGAAATTTGGATCTGAAGTGAGAAAGAATCACCAATCTGAAAATTGGCGGATTTCACACGTGTCAGCACCTGAAATTCCATACAGTACCTGATCTGGCCCATTCAATGTTGTTGTGAAGCTACTTTTACAAGCTTTGTTTCTGGCGCCACTGGCGCCAGCTATGTCCCTGGCGCCAGCAGCGCCCCTGCTGCTCCCGGCGCCAATGGTGCCGGCGCCGCTCTCGGTGCCACTGTGACCAGAATCCAGCCGGCGCCAAGTTCCTATGGCTGAAAATCTTTGATCGGTTCTAGCGGAGTCCAGAGAGCTCAGATCGATGTGCAATCACCTCACATGATCTAGGCATGATTAAAGGAAGCTTGGGGATCAATAAAATCTAGAGAGAGAAAATGACTTTCTAGACAGAGAAAATCCCAGCTTGGGTAGAGTGCTTGGTATGAGGGGGGGTGCCGAATCACACCAATACTATAGGGGAGTGTGGGTTGCGACTCAGGGCGAGCTCCAACCAAGTCTCAGCCTCCCTTGCTGGAATGTTGTCATGGCTCTCACCTTGTGTTGTAAAGCTACCTTTACAAGCTTTACTTGCGGCGCCATCGGCGCCAGCTATGTCCCCGGCGCCAGCAGCGCCCCTGCTGCTCCCGGCGCCAATGGCGCCGGCGCCGCTCCCGGCGCCACTGTGACCAGAATCCAGCCGGCGCCAAGTTCCTATGGCTGAAAATCTTTGATCGGTTCTAGCGAAGTCCAGAGAGCTCAGATCGATGTGCAATCACCTCACACGATCTAGGCATGATTAAAGGAAGCCTGGGGATCAATAAAATCTAGAGAGAGAAAATGACTTTCTAGAAAGAGAAAATCCTAGAGAGAGAAAAAACGTGCTTTACCAGCTTGGGTAGAGTGCTTGGTATGAGGGGGGGTGCCGAATCACACCAATACTATAGGGGAGTGCGGGTTGCGACTCAGGGCGAGCTCCAACCAAGTCTCAGCCTCCCTTGCTGGAATGTTGTCATGGCTCTCGCCTTGGCATGCTAGCGCCCCGGAGACTAGGGTCGGTCACACACTTGAAATGTAACCTTCTCAGATTTATCAATAAAGTGGGATTTTCCTCAAACTGACTCTGATTACCTTCTGGGTTTCAGTGTTCGGTAAAAGCGCCAGTTGTAAGGCCGCTTTCCAAATTTTTAATTTGGCACATAGCTGAGGGTCGTATCCCGGGACGCCAGCGGTATGCCGTCGGGACCATTCGGTCCGTGGCGCCAGCGGTATGCTGTCGGGACCATTTGGTCCAGGAACTGGTTGTTTCCATATCTGTCGCGGCTTGTGGTTCTGAGTGTTCCTTGCATGAACGTGAATGGGTTAAGCTCTTGGGGAACGGGCTCTAACCTGTCGGCTGAGTTGGATGGCTTGCTTGGGTGGATGTTACCTGTTTATGGCTGTCCAGTCTGGCGTGGCGCCAGGTTGGCTTCCAGCGCTCGTGACGAAGCTTTCAGTTGGTTAAGTCTGATGTAAGTCAGACCGCTTGCTTGGAATGGATGTTACTCGTTTGTAACGAAGCTTCGAGTTGGTTAAGTTTGATGTATGTCGGGCGGCTTGCTTGGAGGGAAGTCACCCACATCGGGACCCCCGATCTGGCATGGCGCCAGGTTGGATCTCAATGTTGGTTTTCGGAACTTCATGTTGGTTAAGTCTGATCGTTGTTGGCGAGTTGGCTGCTTGTATGTCAAGTGGGTTTGGATGGCAAGAGTTGAAGGCTGGGAAGCTAAGTCGTGGTTCCCGGCTCCCTTTGGGATGCCTGCGCTACACCTTGGCATGCTAGCGCCCCGGAGACTAGGGTCGGTCACACACTTGAAATGTAACCTTCTCAGATTTATCAATAAAGTGGGATTTTTCTCAAACTGACTCTGATTACCTTCTGAGTTTCAGTGTTCTGTAAAAGCGCCAGTTGTAAGGCTGTTTCCAAATTTTTAGATTGGCACATAGTTGAGGGTCGTATCCCGGGACGCCAGCGGTATGCTGTCGGAGACCATTCGGTCCGCGGTGCCAGTGGTATGCTGTCGGGACCATTTGGTCCAGATACTGGTTGTCTCCATATGTGTCGTGACTTGTGGTTCTGAATGTTCCTTGCACGAACGTGAATGGGTTAAGCTCTTGGGGAACGGGCTCTAACCTGTCGACTGAGTTGGATGGCTTGCTTCGGTGGAAGTTACCTGTTTATGGCTGTCCAATCTGGCGTGTCGCCAGGTTGGCTTCCAGTGCTCGTGACGAAGCTTTTAGTTGGTTAAGTCGGATGTAAATCAGACCGCTTGCTTGGAATGGATGTTACTCGTTTGTAACGAAGCTTCGAGTTGGTTAAATTTGATGTATGTCGGGCAGCTTGCTTGGAGTTGGTTAAGTCTGATCGTTGTTGGTGAGTTGGCTGCTTGTATGTCAAGTGGGTTGGATGGCAAGAGTTGAAGGCTGGAAAGCTAAGTCGTGGATCCTGGCTCCCTTTGGGATGCATGCGCTACATGTGGTATCAGAGCCGACTGGCCGGTCAGCTATGCGGATTTCACGGAAATGGCCACTGTTTGGGGGTTCATCAAGACAACTGTTGTGCAAGGTGTTGCCCACAGTGTAAGCATGGGTGCATCCACGGTCGGGGTGGTTGGCAGAACAGGGGCTTGATGAGTCAAAGTGCTGCCCTTGAGGTGTAAGCACGGTCAGTTTCCGCGGTTCGGGCCTGGCGCCGTCTACACATAGGACAGATGAGGCAATGTGCTGTCATTAGGTTGGTGTAAGCACGGTCTGTGACTTGTGGGGTGCGGGGTGACATATTCGTGATAGCCACCGTTCGTTTAGCTATAAGGGCTATCGACCAAATTTGGTGGGGGCATTACTGAGGCAATGTGCTGCCTAACGGTGAAAGCACGGGTGCGTCCATGATTTGGGTGGTATGCTGCCAATCGTTTAGCTACAAGGGCTATTGACTAGATTTGGTGGGGGCGTTACTGAGGCAATGTGCTGCCTAACGGTGAAAGCATGAGTGCGTCCACGGGAGTGGTATATTCAAGGATAGTTGCCGATCGTTTAGCTATAAGGGCTATCGGCCAAAAAGTGGTGGGGCATGACTGAGACAATGTGCTGCTTAATGGTGAAAGCACGATAGTTGGAGGGGTGTCCTATGTGGGCTAATTCTGTGATCGATTTGTATGGGCTCGGCCAGGCAAAGGTCCGTTGGCAGGACCATCTCAAAGGGGGACCTTGTCTTTGTTACTTGTTAGTAAACCTGCCTGAGTGTCTTACTTGTATGTATTCGTGGTGAGTCTTAGTACTCGTGCTTTGCCTGGTTTGCATGATTGCTTGTGATACAAGGAGCTGATGGCTCGAGAAGGAACCTTTCTTTTGAAGGCTGATACCATCAAACAAAGAGGACTACAGAATCTGTGGGGCGGATTTGCAGTTCAAGTACTCGCACATGAACGGCAACGAAATGACTTAATGTTTGCAAAGGATGGATGGCTAGCCTGTTTCTTGGGTTAGTTTCATTTGCGACAACGCCCACCAGACACAAGCAGAAAGTCAAAAAGTTGGAAAGGGCAATTTTAGGGGAGATCTTCTATGGAGCAGTTGGTCTTCATTTTGGGACGGCCACCTTCGGAACTGAAACTCACTGAGCATGGGTGATATCCAGTATCAGTTGGGTTTTTCCTCAAAGGGGAAAGACTAGGATCCTCTTCAGAGATTGGCAACAAGTTGGATCGAGCCATAATCCTAGCAGATGGGAAGCAAAGTGTTGGAAAGGCTTTTTGTCCGAAGAACTCTACTCTAAGTCTGATCAGCTAATTTTATAAGTGGAGGGGAACTATCACACACACCTCTCTCTTGGGGCAAATTTTGAATGAAAGTTGATCAAAACGGGGGCAAATTCAGGTGACCTAGCCATACTCACATGAGGAGACTAGCGAACTTTGGACCTTATAAGTTGACAAGTTTTTGTTGTGGAAAGAAAAGCTTGTTATAGGCTTTCTCTGGACCAGCAATGATGAGGAAACATATGAGTACGCTAGTTTGTATTACGTGTAAGGCAGCTGATCAATGAAGGAACTGTGAAAGTTGAGTCTTGCATGAGAGACTTGGTATTTCGAATAGACGCTAAGGGACAGTTCGCGTTGAGATTGGACTAGTGCAAACTCTGGGTGCATGTGTCTGATTCAAAGAGAGCAACTTGAAGCCAAGCTCGATGTACACTTCTTGTTTTGACTGTGAGGCAACTGACCAGTGATGGAATTGTGAAAGTCAAGTTTTGCGCGACGGACATGGTACTTCAAACAAACGCGAAGAGATAGTTCGTATGCGGATCAAACTGGTGCGACCCTTTGGCTCTCCACGAGGTCAATGGTTACATTTGGGCTGATTCAAAGAGCTACTTCAAGCTAAGTGAGAGGTGCATTGCGGAGTACTCAATCTTTGCCTACCTTAAAGAGCCAAAAAGGAAAAGTATCAAGATCAGGCTGGGACAAGGAGAGAAATCAAGGTACAGAAGCAACAAGGCATGGAGTGGACCATAAAGTGGGCAATCAAACGATAAATCCTTTGGCTCAGGGAGCCTTGATACCTATGCGGAACTGATCAAATCTGGAGCTCAGGGAGCTCAACACAAAGTGCATCAAGGACAAATTAGGAGCTCAAAGGAGTTCCAAAGTCGAAAGTCAAAAGCGACAGGGACGAACATTTCAAAGAAAGGCCTCCTCTGTCACCAGTTAATAAAGTTCTTGGGTTTTACGAAAGCGATATCAAATCTACGCCTTTCCCAGACAAAGAGATATTTTCAAGTTATGTAATTTTCCAATACAAAGAGCTGAGCCTCCGACTTGTGGTGTGCCAGCTTCAATGTTAATCTCCTAAGCACAATAACACCATAAAGATCAGACTAGCATTGGTTGTCAATAGGAATGTTGATCATACAAGCAATATTATTGTGTTACAAGCAAGATCTGTCAACAAAACATAAGACAAAGCATCATAAATGCCTCTACTCGGCTAGAGAAAGAAAATGGAAAGTACAAAACTCGTGGAGAGAGAGAGGGCACAAAGAGCTTGTCTCCAAATTTGCATTACACACAAATTTCATCATATTCTCAATGAGAGTACATCACATATATATAGATCCATGGATTCTTCTCCTACTTGAAGTTGAATTGGAGTTGTGGATCCACCTCTCAAGCTATCTAGACTTATCCAAGCCACCTCACTTGAATTCGTTTTCTTCATTGGATCTTCCATACCAGACATTTCCTCTTGATCACTACCATTTTGATTCCCACGGCATGATTGTAGCAAGTTTCCAATGTTGATTGTTCCTTCGGGATCATTATCAATGTGCTCTCCTTGATTTGTGTCTTGACTTCCATTATCAGATTGTTCCTCATCCTCAAAATGTTGGATCCTTGAAACTTCACCTGTTTGTTGGACATTTTGATGAACATTCGTTGGCACACCTCTAGTCGCTATAGATTGTTGTGCTCGTTGTTCCAACATTCCCTTGTGATTTCCAAGTCTAACCGGATATTCATTATGACTATGTAATACTTGTTTTCCCTTGTTCATTTCAATTCTCCGGACATCTTGAGAAGATGTTACATTTTGTGATGGAGATGGTAGTTGGAATAATGTACATGGCTCATTACCTCTTTGATTAGCTCCCGCAATCTTTTCTTGGCTACCAGCTAGGCTATCAAACAATTTTGTCCATTTCATCTCACTATCTTGTCAATTTTGTTTCATTTCTTGCCGATATTGTCTCATTTTTTGCAACATTGCCACTATCAAATCTTGTGTGGCTTGCATCTTGTTTAGTATGTTTTCTTGCTGGTCTGAAACCTGCAGTTGTTCCATCGTTTCATCAGTAGGCAAGTTGTCTTGAGGTGGGTTATTTTTATCCACTGTCTATTCTCCTTTACCACCCATTCTGAAGTGTTACAGCAGTAATTTGGATAGTCTCGGTGAATTTGTCTTATCGTTATGAACACTTTTTGTTTTTACTTCACTGAATTCCGAGCTCAAATAAAAAAGTTACGTAGAGTTAAAGAATGAAAGGTAAGTTGAATTTAGACAGCTTAGAATAAAGGGGTTAAAGAAAAGTCAAAATTGAATTCAATAAAAATTTTTGGAATCCATGAAACATTCCAATGCTCGTAGAAGAATAGAAAGAACCATCAAAAATCCAAAAATTGTTGACAAATTTTTTTTTATCGGTTGCTCGTGGTGTAATTTGGGTGCTCGTCAAAAAATTTGTGACAACAGTAAAAAATAATCGTCGGCAAATAGAAGGGGATCGGGCTAGAGAGAGAAAAGAGAGAGAAAATCTCAACCGACGCAATTTAGAGAGAGAAAAACCTCAACCGACGCATTTTAGAGAGAGAGAGGAGGTAGCCGACGTGAAGGTAGAGAGAGAGAGAGAAGAGGTAGCCGACGCTTAGAGAGAGAGAGAGAGAGAGAGAGAGAGAGAGAGAGAGAGAGAGAGAGAGAGAGAGAGAGAGAGAGAGAGAGAGAGAGGAAGTAGCCGACGTGAAGGTAGAGAGAGAAAAGAGGTAGCCGACGCTTAGAGAGAGAGAGAGAGGTAGCCGACGCTTAGAGAGAGAATCTCAACCGACGCTAAGCGAATCTCAACCGACGCAACTGCGTTGGATCGTTAGCAGAAAGAAGAGATGGCACCAGGCAGCAATGGCGGTTGGATCAGTAGTGAGAGTAGCTCTCAATCCTGCAAGGGCGGATTTAGTTGCGGCGCCTGGACGAAACCACGAGCAACTATGCTTTTCATCGGCTTCTGGCTAGAATGAAACGTAGTCTTGAAGGTCAAAGGGTTCTTCATGAGCGACCAAGAGTGACATCTGCTTCTGTTGCACATGCCTGGGATTTGCCTGATGGTACTTTTGGTGCGGCCTATGCTAATTTTATGGGTACCAGGAAATTTTCTCCAGATGATCGTCCACCAATTCGATTCATGGAAACAGACGAATTAGCTTATGTTGCCACCCGAGCTAGAGAAGTTGACAGCCTTGCCAATGTGCTTTCTCTCAGTAGCTGGTGCTTTATTTTATGCTGGTAGGTGTGTGTGTGTGTGTGTGTGTGTGTGTGTGTGTGTGTGTGTGTGAGAGAGAGAGAGAGAGAGATAATTAGGGTTAGCTTAGGTTAGGTCGCGTAGGTTAGGACTGTATATAGGTAGGGTTAGGTTTGTCTTTACTTTTAATAAATCTTCAAAATGAAAAATGTGAAAAAAATTTACAACGAAAACTAAACTTCAAATCTGAAAATTTGAAGTGCTTCTCTCTCACTTCTAAAAAAAATTCCAAGATTTTGGCTAATGTGACCCATCTCTAGTAATTTGATCATAACTTCCTCAATACTGATCCAAATCAAAGAAACTCAGTACCTCTGAAAAGCTAACAACAAGCTCTATCAGGCTATAGTATCAGATCAATGATTGTAGGTGATTTGATATGTCAAATTAACAACAGAACATGACTAAGAATTTTGAAGAAAGAAAACTAACAAAACTAGAGCTAGGAATCAAGAATTGTCACAACTTTTTGGATACTAATCCAAATGACCTGCCATATGGATCAGATCAAAGCTAAGATAATGCTTTAAAATTCTATGGAAAGAAAATAGAAATTAAAACTCAGATCAAATCTGAAAAATTCAAATCAAGTGAAGGCAAAATTCTAGTCACCTATTTTAACAGCTTTTGAAAAAAGTGCAATAACTTTTGCATTTCTTATCCAAATGGTTGTGGTGCAAATTAAAGATAAAACAAAGCTCTACAAACTATTGAATCAAATTAGAAATAAAAAACGAAATTAAATGTCAAAAATTCGTCTGAACAAAACTGAAAAATTCAAAGTTAGAAATTAGCAAAAAGAAAGCTACAAAAACAATAAACTCATCAAATCTAATGGAATTCTCATAGAATTATCATGAATCATGGATCTATGCTCTGATACCAAGAAATGTCATATGCCAAATCCCAACCAAATAGCAATAACAATGAAATAAAGCTAGAAGCAAGAAAAGTACAAGACAATCATGATAGCATATTCATAGAAAGCTAGAAACATGGAGATCTCAATGGAATCACATTAGCAATGAAAGAAAGAGTACAATCAATGGAAATGGAGCATTGATTCATGTGGATAGGGCACATGAGACCTAGCCATGGAGATCCCTATGGCATGCATTCACAAGGAAACTAGAAGCTCTCACTTGCAAATGAGCCAAAAGATTCACAAAATGATATCTCTTGCCTAGTTATAGACAATGCTCTTACTTAACTTAACTATTTTGAGGGATAGTTAGCTCTTGTTAAATATTATTCAAACTACATTGGGCCCTTGTTGGCCTATTATCCTTATTAATTACTTTGGAGGGCCTAAAGAGGGAACCGCCTTGTTCTTAAGGCTAATAGCTCCTTTTGGGCCTACAAAGCTTACAATGGATATGCTAATGCGTTGAAAAGCACTGATGTACTAAAAGTACATGACAAGATCATAGGACAAATAAATGTGAGCTCATTGGCTATCATGATGAACATAAAGCTTATGAAGTTTATGATCCATCCACCAATGTAGTATTTGTCTCTAGGGATGTAATATTTCAAAAATATACATACTATGAATTCAAACAGCCATCGATAAATGATGCTATGTCATTTCAGCCTATTTTACATAGCATATAATCTTCCAACGATAATGTTTCTTCTACAAAACTTGCAGCTACAGCTACAGAAGCCGAGCAGTACCTGTCATCAAACTAGACCAACCCAGTTCGAGTAGATATGGAGAAATTCAAGAGGAAGCATCATCACATCCTGGTCAACCAAACGTCTATAGATCCTCATGGACTCGGACAATTCTTGAGAGGTATACACCTCAGTCATTCTGGACTTCATCAGAAAAACCAGAGAGCCTAGCCAAAACAATTAACTCCAAGAAGTGGCAAGAAGCTATGGAAAGCGAATACAACTCACTTTTGACGAACCAGACCTGGACACTGGTCGACTTCACCGCTCACAAGAGAGTTATTGACAAGTGGATCTTCAAGAAGAAGATCAACTCTGATGGTTCCATTGCTAAATGGAAAGCACGGCTGGTGGCTAAAGGATTCACTCAAATCCAAGGAGTGGATTATCAAGAAATTTTCAATCATGTCGTCAAGATGCAGTCAATCAGGACTCTGACTGTGTTAGCAGCCTCAGAAGACCTCAATATGCACCAAATGGATGTCAAGACCGCATTTCTCAACGACAATGTCAAAGAGGAGCTATACACCTTCCAACCGGAAGGATTCAAAGTCAAAGGCCAAGAGCACAAAGTGTGCAAGCTACACAAAGCAATCTACAGTCTGAAACAGGCCACAAGAGCATGGGTCGATAGAATCAACTCTTATTTCATTCAATTGGGATTTGTAAACAATGCAGCTGACTGTAATGTTTATTCAAATCATATAGGCACCAATTCAGTTCACATAGCTCTTTACGTAGATGATGCGTTTATTTTGTCTAATGACACTTTTCTTCTCCACACTACTAAGAGTGATTTGTCAAAGAAATTCGACATGACTGATTTAGGAGCTGTCCATTCTTTGCTAGGAATTCACATTACTAGAAATAGACTTCAGAATAAGATCTATCTTAGCCAGCAGGCATATCTAAAAGGCATTTTAGAGAATTTTCATATGACTGATAGCAAACCAATTGATACTCCAATGGATCCAAGTATAGTATTGACTAATCCTACTTGTGCTGATTCTGAAGAAACAAAACGTTTCTATTACCAAAGCTTTGATAGCTTTCAGCCCTCAATCTGACAAAAAAATTCACGAACACGAAAGTCAAAAAACACGAAGCGAAAATGTTCGCGAACACCCTGACGAGAAGACAAGAACGCGAAAGATTCGTGAAAGAGAATTTTTCGCGGTACAGCCAGAGAAAGTCAGACGACGCGAAAGTCAAAAGACACGAGGCGACACGAAAATCATCGCGACATCTTTTTCTGCCCTCACGCTCCAAAAAGGACCGGCAAGATCATGCAAGTACCCATAAGTACATACATCTGATCTGATAGCATGACGTCAACAAATACACTCTAGGTCATGGCTAATTTGCCACTCTTGTGATGATGATTATATTTATAGTTGACCTGCATGGGAATTGCATGGTTACATGCACAGGAAGATGTCTAATCACTCCAATTTAGAAGTTACACAACGCGACTATATACTTTCTGGATGATACTTGATAGATACATGAAGTAGTCTAATACTAGTAAGCAAGAAGACGAAAATATAGAATACGAGTCCACCTGCGTGCAAGACAATTTTCTGCATAGGATCTGTAGATCCACAAGCCCGCTAGTAAGTGAGACATTACTTGTGGGAGAACTGTATTTTCTCTCACGCCAACGCACTGTGTGGATCTGCATGTAGTGCTTGAAGAATCAGAAGAATCAATAGATGATTTTATAGTCGTTGCGCATATCACTCTTATCATGTCTGATCTTGAATGCAAATTAGTCTGTTGTTATTTGTGTGTCTGTTTTCACTTGTTCATTTAATTTCGCACCTTGGTTTAAATTTTGTTGAATGATGTGTTAATCTCAAACGTAAATTAGCAGTGCCTGTCTACATTTTGGAGGACTATAGGAATGATACAACTGGCAGTGACCAGCAATCATATCTGAAATCCATCCAAAGTGTTTCCTTTCACGTTTGTTTCACATCAGTGGTATCAGAGCCTACCTTGTCATGGTCTGACGTAGCCAAGAAGCTATCAAATCCAGGAGGCCAAGCATTCAAACAAACAACCATCAACAAGAGAACACACTTCAAAAACAATGGCTTCAATCAGCAATATATAGAGCAAGATCTGTATAGTTCTGGATTCTTCAAGATCTAGCTTTCTAGCCTGGAAAGTTAAGACATCATTGATACTCAAGGGTAAAGGTTTATTCCCTTGGGTGGATGGCACAGAGGAGATGCCTATGACATCAGGCAAAGAGCTACGCGAGTGGAGGGAGAAAAATGACAAGGCAGTAGCCTTGCTATCTTCATCCATCGAAGATAGCCTCACACTTGACCTGGCTACACTCTCCAAAGCTAAGGAGATGTGGGATGCACTGCACGAGATTTCAAACGAAATCAAGAAATCAAATAATGATGCTAGAAGATCAACTGACAGATCTACGGTGGGATGGGAAAGACCTCACTTCTTTTGTAAGGAAGATGAAGGATCTATTTCTATCACTACATAACTCTGGAGCAGAGAATGCAGTGTCAGCTGAGAAACAGCTCACTTACCTGTTGAGAGCCTTACCCAGATCTTTCCAGACAACCAGAACCCTGCTCACGAAAGATCCTACAATGACCCTTGAAAAGGCAATTGTTGAGATTCGAGAGGAAGTCGATGCCAGAGAACACCTTGATCACAAGGATGGTTCTGACCAAGCCCTCTACGGCAACAAAGAAAAATCCAAGAAACAATTTCAGTCTAAGAGGGAGTCAAATCAAAAATAGGATCATGATAAGCAAGCAGAGGGGACCAGCAAAGGCAACTGGAAGAGCAAAGGAAGGTCAAAACAGCAAGGTGGAGAAAAGAAGACTTGCGTGAGATGTAGAAGAGATGGGCACACAGTTGATACATGCTAGCTCAATCCAAAAATTCAGTGTATCCACTATCACAAAAAGGGTTATGTAGTCTTGGATTGTCGCCTGAACCCGAGGAACAAATAAGCACAGAACAGATAGGAGAACAACAACAGTTCATCCTATGTCGAGGAGCCTGAGAGCTCGAAAATGGGCGAAGAGATCGAACAGAAATTGTTCGACGGCCTATATTTGTGAAGACGTGTGCAGCGTCAACATCTGACACACATGAGGTGATTCTAGATTCAGGAGCCACCTCACACTTCGTGACATCAAGACAAATTATGTCTGATTTCAGAAGTGCGGATCCTTCAGATTCATTGTTCTTGGAGATGGATTCAAACATTAAGTGAACGGTATTGGTTCACTCTAGCTCAACACGAATGGTAGAGACAGATGGCTCGAAGACGTTTTGTTCGTGCCTACACTGCAGTAGGACCTGCTTTCTGTGACAAGAATAGCTGATGCAGGGGTGGGTGTGACGTTTTTTGACGAAGCATACAACGTTATTGATGCCAGTACCAGTTACCAAGGAAGAAGGAAAGGTAATCTATATCACATGAAGATATGCTTGCCTGCAGATCAAGCGCATCATATTTATGATGATTCGCCAGACACTCTGTGGCATAGAAGACTATGCCACATGAACTCAATGGCACTTTACCAAGCAAGCCATCATGGAGCAATAACAGGAGTCAGCATCTCAAATGCAACCAATTCGACCACCTGTGATGCATGTCTGAAAGGTAAAATGTCATGCACTCCATTTGACAAAGACTCCTATAGAATGACCAAGATTCTGGAGTTAGTGCATTCTGACATCTGTGGGACTTTCAATGTGATCTCAGTAGGAGGCCCAAAGTATTACATAACCTTCATTGATGACTATAGTAAATTTGTCATAATGTACTTTATTCAGAATAAATCTAAGCACTTGATAAACTCAAAGAATATGTGAATTGGATAGAGAGATACACAAGCAACAAAGTGAAGCAGATCAGGACAGATCGAGGTGGTGCGCTTCACTGACTTCTACAATGATCGTGGCATCATTCACAAAAGGATTGCAGCCTATACATCGCAGCACAACGGTGTTGCAGAGAGGAAGAATAGAACCCCGATGGAAGCTGCCAGATGCATGATGGCCTACTCGAAAGCTCCAAGAGTACTATTGGCTGAAGCAGTAGCTACAGTTGCATACATCCAGCACAGGACAGGGAAGTCTGGTGTCCCTCACACGACACCACACGAGTTATGGTGGGGTAGAAAGCCCAACCTGTCTCACATCAGAATCTTTGGCTGTGCAGCTTATGCACATTTTCTTGATAAACTTCGAAAGAAGCTTGATGAAAAAGCTGAACAGGGATTTCTAGTAGGTTATGACAACAATTCGTCATACTACAGAGTCTACATGCAGTGAGAGATGTCAGATTTGATGAGAGCAGGATGATTTGCAAAGGAGCGAATACTCCAATGCTCGCAAGAACGGTGCTGACAAACGATGATTGTCCAAGGACTGAAGAAGAGAGAGAACAAATGCCGCTCACACCTTACAGGAAGTTGATAGGTTTGCTGATGTTCAATAATGTAAAATAACTCCTGAATAGAATGAATTTAACATTTTGCAACGGATGTGTTTCAAGAGGGCTCCTGAACTACATATTGGTAGAAGTTCTACACATTAAATAGGGACTTGAATTTTTGACATACTAGGAGGACTTGTTTCCACACAGGGATCAAAAAGTTGCGATTTTCATTCCTACTACACAAGTTGGAGTAGCAATTACATCTTGACCTTAAATAGTTGGACTTACTATTTTTGGTTGAATCCATCTTATTTCTGTAGCTCAATGTTCTAGCGCTCTAGGACTTGTGCAGAAGCAGCCTCCAAGGCCTCATGTGGATATGTCACTCTCAAAATCTAATAATGATGTAGCCCGCTTGTGTGTGGAGAGAACCAAAATCTACCTCTTTGCACTCAAAATCTCTATATAAATAAGCTGAAACAGTATTTCTGCACTACAACTATTTTTTAATCTCAATATAGAGACTAGATAATCCATCAGTTCAAACAATACGATTCCCCACTGTCATCCCTTCAAAGTTATTTCTCTTTGTCTACTTAGATTGTCATATACCGTTTGTTCTTACTGAAATGCATTGTAGTGGCTGCAAGTGCCAATAATTAAAAAAAAATGACAGGCAATTTTTAATCCTACGAGTCCATCCACAAAGCCTTATTCAACTCGTGAAATAGGCTTTTATTGTCTGATCGAAGATGTTAACTAGTAGCCTTTATTGTCTGATCGAAGATGTTAATTACTAGCCTTTATTGCCTATTGCTCAGGGGTCATTATCCAATTACTTGAGCAATTTTACTTAAGTTGCAATTGCCCTAAACCAGAAATCATTGCATTAAGAGGCATACAAATTTGTATCCATTCGTTAACCCTAAAGCCAGTGACTTTGGTTACCTTATACGATTTTACATGTTGCCTCACCAGATGCTCTTTGCACACAAATTGTATTATACTTCTCAAAAAAGCAATTAAACATTTCACAAAACTGTTCCAAATTTTCAAATAATCATGGCCAACATCCCTCAAAAAACAAAAGCAAGGGAAATCACATGCATTCTTCTGATCCAAGAAAAAGTAACCACAACACTCGAGCCCCAAGTGCATTCTGCACGATGATGATCAAACTTCTTGCCCCTATTGCAACACACTTCAAACCTGATCTCAAATGTTGGTTCATAGTATTATTAGCTACATACAGTCCTGGACACCAAGGCTTTACCCTGTAATGCAGGGAAATAAATGCTTTCAAGGAGAAATCATGTTTTGATTTTTGAAAGTATACACGTATTTATTCCAGTAATTGCAATCTTGCAAAACTTTACAAGCATAAAATTCTTGTGCAGTCCATCAGAGCATGGTCTCTTTTTTCAGTCGTTTTGTTGGGAATAAATTAGGTGGTATGCTGCTGTGCACCCCATCAACATTGAAGTATTTCATGAATGAAGGGCTTTAGAAATAACGCAGATCTCATATTACCGAATGCAAATCAAAGATCCCAAATTGAAAAGGATAATTTTTGCATGAATACAATTGGAAGAAAACTATACATCTTAGACTAAGCAGTGGCAAATTTTATGATCTGTTGGATAGTGCTTATGGTAAAGGCCTCAATCAACAACCTTCTGACAATTTCAGTACATCCAAATTCAGCACTCAAATGAAAAGATAATGGCATGCATATCCCAAAAAAGCCCATGCTTACTCGAAAATGGATCTTCTCAGCCAGTGATATGTCCTGAGAGAAACAATCCTCTTCAATTGTCAGAAACAAATTTTTCACATCAGAGGAGCACTCCCAGTTCTGATCGCTTCTTATTACAACAAGGATAAGATAGAAGTTACTTTCTGCTCAAGTTCTCCTTTCTGCAGCTCCAGGAACAGCAGGCCACTACAAGGGGAAAATCCAAAACTTTGCCCTAGAAACTCCGTTGCCTTAGTATAGCCACAAAACACTGGATAGCAAAATCGCTGCAGCACTTTCTCACATGCAGGCAATAGTTCTTCCAGACTACCTATGTCACAAATGTTCTACGTAGTAGTCACTACCCATTACTGCCGCTCTTAGCTTGGCATTAACAGTTTCCTGCAAGAAACAGCAAAAAAATGAACATGCCAAACACTCCTTTTGTTGATTGTGCGTGCAATGGCCATAGATGTATAAGCTTCATCACTTAATCTGCAAAGGCATCAGATTGAACTGTGGAGATACAAATGAAGAGTGAAAACTGCAATAAAATAGACGGTGAGACAAATTTCTTTGTAACAGCGATCTCCAGTGAACAGCAGGGTTATCTTTCAATGCCTCGCTTACTTTTAATTGGCCTTACTACTTCAAAATCATCTGATGTCAGGGGAATGTGAAGCTAAATCTGTCATCTACACTAAGATTTTTTTCTGATATCATTCAGTACTGGCAGTGAGGACTTTAGAGAAGTAGGGAAAGGGTTACTGATTGTAACATTTGCTTCAAGCATTTTGCCTTTTTATAGTTACTTCCACTATATTAATCTTTAATCGTATGTGAATCCCTCTTAAGCTCCTGTTCCTATCCAAATACGATTTCCCATTATTGAGCATAACTATCATACAATCACCTTCTAGCACCGGCCTTTATACATGATGCTGCATCGCCTTAGAAGACAGGCTTGGTAGCAAACAGTTGGTTGAGGGCATGTTGTTCAACTACAACAAGACATGGATAATGGTCCCTGATGATCTGCTCTCAGTCGGGGGTGCCTTGATCCTGCGCTCTAAAATACATACTTATTTCCAACTTCAGTTGCCCAAAAATATAAAAGAGACAACCTTCTACAAAAGTCATAGATTAGAGATTTTGAATGATGATTTCCAAATAATGACCAACAAATCAAATCATCTCCAAGGGCACTAGTTGTTGCTAGGAAACCAATGCAATTGACTAAAGTTGATTTTGATCACAAACAAAAAAGTTATGTCAAAAAATGTGTTTATGTCTAGAGAGAGAATGGCCAAAGAGAAGAGCTAGAGAGAGAACACAACTAGAGAAAAAAACAAAGTATAAATAAGCACATGCAAAGATTAGATAGAATACGAAGTCGCTCTTAGCTTCACATAATCTTAAGTTTAACTTGTATTTAGCTTAAGATCAGCCTGTCCATATGGGGACTATTACATTGCTATCATTCTTTGATGAATATAATCACTACCCTATTCGCAGTATCCCTCTCTATTTCATGCAATGTGTAATCTGTCAGTAACTTGGTACTAAAGCACTTCATTGCCCAAAATGGGCCCGGTAACCACATTCTGCTACGATCAAATTCTCTCTTACAGTGGGCTGTGAGAATCAAAACACAGTTTTAAGTTTTTTACAGAGAGCCTTGATTTTTTTTTGACCGTAAGTTATAGCTGTATAAAAGTGGCCAGCCGATTGTGCACTTGCGTATAGTTCATAATGTGCTTGCTGGATTTAGGTTTTTAACAAGAAGTTTGATTGCATCCTTGCATCAAAAGTTGAAGGAGAGGTCATGGTTTGTGCAATTAGAGTTACGGTACTTTTGGAAACAATACATCTCTAAGCACAACTGCAACGCCAATCAAAAGCGACAACCTAGGGTCTATGAGGAGGGGGTTTGGGTTTATCTTAGAATCCCAAAAGACTCTTAAGGTATTAAAGACTAGGAAATGTCCTAAGTTATCACCTCGTTATGCAGGGCCATTCCGTATTGTAAAGAAACTCCATCGGAATGCGTATCAGCTGGAATGTCCTCAAGGCGTTAAAGTTCATCCAGTTTTTCACATTAGTCGTTTGAAGGAACTGTAGGAAATCAAAGTGCCAAGATCCTTCTAACATTCAATCTCCATATACAAGAAGAAGAAGGAGAGGGTTAGGCGCCCTCAAGGAGAGAGAAAATAGTAGCAATGCTTGGAAGGGAATGAATTACAAACGAACAATGAGTACATATAAATAGGCCTTCCAAGGGCCTAGACTCTTCCAAACTCTAAGTTCTAGAACCTTCCAAACCCACTACTAATTATAGGGCACTCCCAAAAGTCAAGATAGGGTCCCTTAACATGATTAGACTTTACTTGGACCCAGGAGTTACTACTAGACCAAAATTGGGTCCAACTTAACTAAAACTGACTTAACATGGTCTAAATAATAAACCTAACCCATGGTTACACAAGTCTCGACCTTTTGGGTCAAAGTAACCTATGGGAAACTAGCATTATCATTTATTATTTCTAACAGGAACGAGTTGGTGGAAAGGATGACTTGATACTTCAGGAGGACTTAGTTCGGCTGGAGGACCTGACATCCTTTGTACCTACGGAACCACAGGCCATTGTGGATGTACATCAACGTGGGCTCAAAAACCGGCAGGGAACTGAGTACTTGGTTCACTGGAAAGGAAGTTCCGAGGATGATGATTCTTGGGAAAAGGAACATGACCTTAGACTAAGGTTCCCTGATTTTCTTCCTTAGATAAGGAATTTTTTAAGGAAGAGGGAATGTTAGGGACCCAACTCCCTTGGGTCCCAACCCTAAACTTGAGACTGGAGGTATACAAGGGGAGGGGGACTCATATGCCATCCATTCTATCTACCTAGGAGGAGGTGGATGGAGAGTGTGTGCACGACCAGGATGTATGCTAGCTTGCGGCAGGAGATGGCTGAGAGCCTAGGTAGTGGTATGGGACACTATCTAGGATGGAGGTCGGATCTCACTTGATACGGTCACAGGCCAGGGCATGGAGAGTGGACCCAGGCCCCTCTGGTTCATGTGGAGGTTGCTGAGAATCCAATGGGAGAACTAGAACATTGTCCCCTACCAGATTTCTTGATCTGGCTAAGGCTTTTCGTAACTGACTTACATGAAAAACTGGAAAAACCTTATTGATGTGTGGGAGTTCTAGTTCGTAGGTGACCTCGCCTAGTCTCCTACTGATGGTAAAGGGACCACAATACCTAGGAGACAACTTAGCACACACTCCTGATTTGAGGGTTTTAGAGTCAACTGGGACTCTCAAGTAGACTTTCTCACCAGCGGAAAACTGCACATCCCGTCTGAGTGAATCTGCATAATGCCTGGCTCGATCCTGGGACTGCCTGATGCTACGCTTAGCATGTTCTATCATCTGGTTTAGGTCCTCTAAATAGTTTTGGTTGCTTCAACTTTTTCTTGTGTAAACCCTACAGCTGTGGGTGAGCGTGGCTAAAAACCGTACATCAGCATAAATGGGTTGTATCCCGTAGCTGAATGTTTGGTACTGTTATAAGCAAACTCTAATATCGAGAGATACTCCTCCCAATTAGTCTGCTTCTTGCTAACGTATGCGCGAAGCATATCCTCCAGCACTTAATTTACCCTCTCTATTTGACCGTCCGTCTGTGGATGGTCGGTGGTACTCATATTAAGTTTAGTATGGAGATGATGGAATACTGCCCTCCAAAAATTTCCATTAAACTTATTGTCCCGGTCGCTGACTATGTCGGAAGTTAGACCGTACAATTTAAATAACCCATCTACAAACAACCTCGCTAACTCTGGAGCTCTAAGGGTTGTTTTGGTCGGAATAAAATGAGCCATGTTGGTCAGACGGTCAACTGTGACCCATATAGCGTCATTACCCTTTTGGGTTTTAGGCAGGCCTACTCCTAGAAAGATCTGAAGCTCTAAAATATTCTGAGGTCTTAGCCAACTGAGACTATTGTGATATGAGGCTGTGTCCCCCAATTGTCTGACTAGTCATATTGGCACAAATCACTCCGTAACAAGAACATGTCATATATCATAAGGGCAACTTGGGATCCTTGTAGGGGATAAGAGCGTGTAGAATAGCATCCGAGTCTCTGAAGAGGCAATGATAACCCCCATGGATCTCAGTAAACGGGATGTTTGAAAATGAAGTGGTCTTTAGACCTCCCGATGAACACATTTGACATATCCTAGCCTCTCATGGAATACCATGGAATCGTCCTATCTTAAAAGCAAGTTGATGTGAAGAGACACAGATCTGTCCCGGCAGTGTGATAATCCATAATCAGGATACTGCAGTAAGACTGCAAAACCTGATGCAACTAGCTCCAAGAAGTGAGCTTGATAACAGTCAAGTTCGACACCCAACTCTCCCTGCCAATGGATAGAGCATCTGATATACTCATGACTGCCTTTTAGGTCTGAGATGGGAATGCCGATTATGTGTAGAAGGCAAGTTGCCTGTTAGTGCCAAGAAGACTATAAGCCCTGTCTATGAAGTTGCATTGAAGAAGTTATTGCCATATGTAAGTATTTCTTTGTTAGAAGAATCAAAGCTCTTTGGATATACACTATAAGTCGAAAGAGAGCATCAACTAGTAACGGAAGGTTTGGACCTCCCGGAAGGAATGCAAGTGCACCTGGTTTTTCACGTAAGTTGACTCAAGAAGAGTTTGTATGAAGGGGGGCATCTTGGTTATGGAGACCAATTGGACCTGTTGGATGAATCATCGGGCGTGACTCGACTTGACCCCAAAAAGATCTTGGCCTCAAGATCTAAACAATTGAGAAATCGTATAATTACCAAGCATCTGGTTCGATGGACGAGTCGCACAGACGATGATGATTCCTAGGAACAGGAAGGTAGCCTGAAAGGAACTTCCCTAGCTTTAAGTTCTGAGATCAGAACTTGAATAAAAAGAATGTCATGCCCACGACTAATCTCGGATTGATTATCCCGCTAGAGGTCAGTGGGCCTACCTCGACCCGTAAGTTAATTATGATGTTTGGGGCCCCATGTGCATATGGTCATAATTAAGGGTTGGAGGCCTAAGCTCATGATGGTGGTTTATTATGGGTCTATCAGTGAGTCATAGGGGATCTAGATGACGTGGCCTAGTTAGGCTGTAGAGGTGTCTAGTGAGGTGTCACAGTGCACTACTAGTGGTGCATGGGCCTTGGAGAGTATAAGTATACCCATTGGGCTCTCATTAGTGTATGCTTGATTGTGATGCCAGTAGCTACATGCTGCTGGTGTGACTCCTCTATCCCTTGTGAGAGATTGATCCATAGCTTGGGGGCTAGATCCGTAAGATCTAGATTTGGTTGGGTTGGTTTGTCCACCATCCGATTCCCTTGTGTTGCTTTGTTGCGGCTTGCTTGGCTAGTGCATCCTTGGTAGGGGCTTGATAATATCCCAGCTACAAGTCACTATGCTTTCTCAAATGATACAACACCAAATTATCACTGCCAAGTTTGCCAAGGATCCAATCTTTTTTCAAGATCTGATATGGTCCTTGTGCAGAAAACGCTACTTTTTGAAACTTGATCGTACGAATCTCTACTGCAATGGGTGATCTAGGCTCAAAACCATACAAAAGCGTGAAGGGGCTATAACCTGTAGCCGACTGCTTACTACTATTATAATCAATCTCCATCAAGGATAACGACCTTTCCAAGTGATGCAAATCGGGACGGCCTAGAGCATGTAAAAACACAATTCTAGACATCAAAGTTTAGCGGAAGCTTGAGGATTTTGGATCTAATAAGCCCACAAGTTGCCTTGAGGCTTAAAAGTCCACATGCAATTAACATGCAAGAACATTTAAGCAAACATCAGTAACAAGAATGTAGGGAAGGGGGAGGCTCTGCACCCTCTCCAATCGATTTCTCCTCCACAAATGATTTCTCTTGGATACTCGATGAAGGAGTGGAGAGCCTCTTTTATAATTTTTGTTGAGAATCAAGGTTACATTGCTTGGTAGTAGACTGATGAGCCATTTGAGTTCCTCTAGGTGTTTGCATGCATTCTCTCCATGCATGAGTCCCAAGGACCCACAAATTTCACCTAGAGAGAGATTAAAAATGTTAGGACCCAAGTAAACTCTTGCATGTCAAGAGTTTGGACCCAACTTAAAATAATTAACTTAGGACCTTAGGAACCTAAGTAATTAAATTAATTTTTAACTACCTTGGAGTTGCCAACATCTTGCAAGAAGGGTTTCCAACTTAATATATACCTTGACTCTCGATTTTTATATTGTTTTTGTTTTTTTAAGTCTAACCTTAGACTTCCTAAGGTTAAAACTTTTTGGTAATTAAATCACAACATGTACCAAGGCAATTTGGCTGAGGCACACTAAAAAATTTACAAGGGGAATTTTTGTGAATGCTTACAAATGATAACACCAAGGAGATGGCCATCAAAAGAATTATGCACAAAGCATCTTTCTTTTGATCACGCACGTTATCCTCTCTTAACCAATCAAGTATAAACTAGAATCTGAACTATGATTCGTCAATCATAACTCATTGGATCTATATTCTATGCTTGTCAATAA